>OY728120.1:1694094611-1695344611 GCA_963277665.1 Viscum album | reverse complement strand
ATCCCAGATCCCGAAAAATTATATGGAGATGATGCATTAATGAAAAGGAATTGGTATCTGTTGCATGGAATGTATGCATTAAACCCATTGAAATTGGTGGCCTTGGAATTAAGGACCTCAGGGTTTTTAATGAGGCCTTGTTGGGCAAATACACCTAGAACCTCTTAACACACAAGGAAGGTGAGTTTGATTTTATTAAAGAAAGATTTACTGCCTACTTTTGTACTGGCTATACTAGATACATGCCCACCTCTTTTTGTACCACCATTAAAACCTCATATAAGGACATTATCTCTGAAGCGATTTGGGCTGTTTCAAAGAACTCCAATTTGAATAGTTGGTTCACTCCATGGCTCAACTGTCGTTTATATCAAATCATGAATATACCACAAGGTCTGCAACAAAGGTCTATCAATGGTATCAACAATAGTATGATGGAGCTCAATGGAGTTTTACTAGCACACACAGTTTCCCAGATTCATTTCTACAACTACATTGATTCTGATACTGTCAGTAAGAACCCGAATCTAATTCGTCATCTCACTACAAGGGAGTTATAAAATCACAAATGTCGACATGTTCTGGAATCCCCCTCATGGCTACTGAAATATAAGTGTCAATTTATTCTTCCTAGAAACTTCATTCTCCTTTGGAAGATTTGGAGAAATGAGTTGCCTATGCATGGTCAGTTGCAAAAAGCTTGATGGCATCCTATATCGGCATTAAGCCTTTGTTTACGGGATGATGAATGTTTACAACGCCTTTTTGTTCAATGCAATCTTGTGCATAATTTATGGAACCACATACAAGACGTATTTGGTCTCCGTTTTCCCATTGGAACATTTTCCCAAAGGATTCTTTTTATTACAGAATACAGTTACAGTGAGAAACTCCATAATCTTCTTCCTACTGCATCAACAACAATTGATGCCTTCCTATGGGCTGCGATAAATTATGCTATGTTCCGGAATAAATCATGCTTCATAAATGAGTGTATTATTGCCATGCAAAGTGTTGTTCGAATTGATGGGTGTATCCAATCAGGCACTACAAACAACTGTTTCAATTACCTTGTCACACTCCACACTCTTGGTTTTTCTCGAAGGTGTAAAAAATCAATGTTGTTGAAGTTCATCTGATGGATTACATCAATCCCTTCATGGATCAATGTTAATGTTGATGTTGCGGTAGTAGGTTCACCAGGTCCTTCAGGCTGTGGTGGTGTTTTCTGTACCTATTGATGTTAGGTCAAGAAAATATTCTATAATTTCATTGGGAATGGTTGCACCTATGAGGCAGAGCTTTGAGATATTATCAAGTCTATATGTTTTGAAAATCAATTTTGGGGCGATGAATCTCTGGATTGAATCTTACTCGATGCTTTCGGCGGCGGATCTTCTTCAAAACTCAAGAAAGGTTCCATGGTGGCTCCAACCCCAATGTATTAAATGTCTTAGCTTATCCAAGAAACTGACTCTCAGGATCACTCATTCATACAGGGAAGTCAATATGGTTGGTGATGTTCTTTCCCTGACGTCTATTGATGAATGCATCCCAGAGTGGTATTTTATTGCCCCTTCTTTGTGTGCATCTCATGTAGACTCTGTCATGAAGGGTACTACCCATAGCCGAATGTACAAGTCCCCCCTATTATGCCATGTACATTTCTGTTATTTATAAATTGAGGCACCAAGATCTCTTCTTGGTCTGCAACTTCTTTTCTGTAAATGTCCATAAAAGGCAAGATATGATCTAAAAGACCCTAATAACATAAAAGGTACAAAAAACCCATTAAAAAACCTAAATCCAAAAATACCCCTATGAACCCCTTAAAATCCGCAAAAAATAGGTGATACCCTACAAAACAAAAATAACCATTAAAACCTCTAATAACACTAACAAACATAAACCCCCTTAAAAACCTAAAAGGTAACTAAAAACTCTTAAACAACCTACAAAACAATAAAAACCATAAAAACCATATCACCATCAACAAAAACCTAACATAACGACAGAAAATATATTCGGCTTTCCCTTTTTTTCTATACCCTTTTCAGATTCTATATTTTTTTAATTATAATAAAAGACTAAAAATGTCCATCTATCAAAAAAACACACAATAAATGAAAAACCATTAAAAATAATTCAAACTCCTATACCCAAAAAACAATAAAATAGTATAAACCCCAATAAAACGAAAGACCCTAAAACCGTAAACCCTCCCCCATAGGCCCTAAAACCCCATTAAATCCTAAAATACTATAATGAACTCTAATAAGTCCAAAAAAACTATAGAAATCCTATATACTATCTTAAGAAATTTCCAAAAAATATATAAATAAAGAACAAAACCATTAAAAAAACTAAAAACCACACAGACCCAAAAACAACAGAAAACCCTAAAACCAAAAAACCCTTAAAGAACCCTATAAACCCCTAAGAACCCAAAAACCCAATAAAACACCTAAACCCCCAAAATCCCATAAAAACACAAAAAATCCCACAAACCCATATGAATACATAAAAAATTCTTAAAACCCAAAACTCTGTATATCCTAAAATCCACTAAAAAAATATAAAACTCGAAAAGCCCAAAAAAACCTAAAAACCCTAAAAGAGACCTTAAATTAATTAAACAATAAAGAGAAACTAAAATCCATGAAATACAAAAAAAATTTCCCAATATTCCCCACAATATCAAAAATCCCAAAACCCCCCTAAATGCTATAAAAATATCTAAAACACAAAAAACCAAAAATATATCTAAAAACCCTAACACACCCTAAAACAACATTGATGACCCTAAAACCACTAAAAATCGTAAAACCACATAAAGTACGGACAAGCCCCACATAACCCCTAAATGTACCTAAAAATATTAAACACCATAAAACCCCACGAAAACACTAAACATGATAAACCACCCTAAACCCAAGGATCCCCTTTAAAACAAAAACAGTTGAAACATTTCAAAACCCCCCCTAAAATCCCAAATAAATTAAAAACCCAAAAAACCATAAAAACATTAAAACCAAAAACAAAGTAAAAACCCTAAAAAATATTAAAAACAACAAAACCCATAACATAATTCTAAAAACACTACAAACCTTTTAAAATATACAAAATCCAAAAAAAACATTCAAAACCTAAAAACCATAAAAAACCATTAAACCCTCTAAAACCCCCAAAACCATATAACCCCCCCCCCCAAAAAAATTTAAAATCGTAAAAATAACTCTATATACTAATAACCAAAATACATCTAAAAACCCTAGAAATCCATAATCACCATATAATACCCTAAAACAATTAAACCATGTAATACATATAAAAATACCTAAAAATAATAAAAACCATAAAACCCCAAAACGCCTATAATACCCTATTAAAGACATTAAAATCAAAAAATCCCTAAAATATCCTAAAACCACTAAGACCATTAAAACCCATAAGGATTATAAAAATGCATAAAATCCATGAACCCCCCAAAACCCTACGAACACCTAAACCCAAAGAAAATCCTATATGGCATAAAATACATATAAAACTAGAAAATCCTAAAACCCATAAATTCCAAATATTTCTAAAAACAACTACAAGATTGTATAAATCCTAAACACACTAACTATACTATGAAAAACATTAAATAACATAAAATAAGATTAAATACCTAAAAAATAAAAGACCATAAACCCCCTAAGAAACCATAAGTGTCCCTAAATACTAAAAAACCACTAATGTCACTAAAAAATTCAGAATACCTAAAAGAACTAAAAACACTAAAACCCGTAAAAGAATATAAAATACAATGAAAACCCTAAATTTTAAAAAAAACATGAAACCCTACATTATGCTAAAACCATTAAAATCCTTAATAGACACAAAAATACCATAAAACACTAATTTATCCTAAAATACCGTAAAGAAAAATAAAACCCTAAAAACAATAATGGACCTTAAAACCTTATAAACCCAAACGTGTCGTAAAAAAATAAATACCCTTAAAGGACCCTAAAACCGCTAAAAACCCATATGACCTTATAAACTACAAAAATAACTTAATTAACCATAAAAATAATAATAATATCTTGAAACCTCAATATTTTTTATAAACCCCTCAACCCCATAAAAACACCAAAAGACAATACAAACATTTAAATACACCAAAAATACCTAATAAACAATAAAATGAGTAAAAAATTTTCAAAAATCCAAAAAACCCAAAAAACCATAAAAGACCATAAAAATCATAAAAATATAAATTCCCCTAAAAACCCCTAAGAGGCCTAAAACCCCCTTTAAGATATATAAAATGTCTTCAAAATCCCTGAAAACCCATTGAAAAAATAAATCCCTGAAAATCCCTAAAACCCTAATAACCTCAAACAATATATAAAACACCCTAAAAATTCTAAAACTACATAAAACACTAAAAGGCCATAAAACCCCTAAAATCTATAAAAAATACACTAGGACCCCTTAAATCTCTAAAAACCACATATACCATTAAAACCTTAAAGTAACCATAAAACCGTAATAAACGATTAAAACCCATAAAATCTATAAAGACTTTTCAAACTTGTTGAAAACCCTTAAATAATCATAAAACACCAATATCACAAAAATATACAAAAAACCCTTAAAACACTAAAAACCCTAAAACCCCAAAAAAACCCTGAATGAACCATTGAAGACTAGAAAAATCTAAAAAAACTATTAAACATAAGAAACCATAAAAACCCTAAAACCCCTAGAAAACCTACAAACAATAAAATCTCACAAACCCACTAAAAACCAAAAACAATATAAAAGACCTTAAATACAAAAAAATCCTAAAAGCACCAGAAATACTAAATGTATATTAAAACACCTAACTAACCCCAAAAGCAGTAAAGGACCATCAAACCCATTAAATAGAATATTATTTACAATAATAAAACCCTAAAATAATAGAAAATACCATAGGAAACATAAAAAAACCTAGAAACATGAAATAAATTTTAAAATCTTAAGATCCATAAAATATAGAAAATCCATAAAAACCCTAAGAATCCCCAATTCCATAAAACCCCTAAAAAATAATGGTAGAAAAAACATTGAAAAATCCTAAAATCATAATAAAACATTGTAAAAATCCCAAAACCCCTATAATCTTAAAAGGAAAAAATCCCTAAAAATTTAAAAACACTAAAAACCTCATGCCCATAAAAATACTTAATTCCCTAAAAATAATTAAAAGGACTAAACACCTTTTAAAACAATAAAGAACCTTCAAAACCATAAAACACAAAAAATATAATAAAACCCTTAAAACAATTAAGAACACTAAAAACCCAAAAAAACATATGAACCTAAAAATTTAAAAAACACAAAAAAACTCTAATACCTCTAAAAAGACATCAAAACCCTACAAACCTGAATAATCCTTAACATCCTAAAACCACGAGAATAACCCTAATAACCCTAAAAAACATAAAAACTCAAAAAACCATAATAACACTCCATACATGAAAATCCATAATTCTTGTCAAAATCACCAAAAATCCATAAATACATTGAAACACTATACCATATAAAACCATAAAAAACATTAACCACCTAGAATACCAAAAAAACCTACAAAACCCCAAACCCCAAAAACAACAAAACTCCTAACCCCTACCCCCTAAAGACCTTAATATTCATAAAACCTAAAAGTCCTTTAAAACCCATACATATCCCTGAACCACATAACAATGCATAGGAACCATAAATCATTAAAACCATAAGAACTCAAAATATTCTACCAAACTCATTAAAATACCCAAAAACCCAAAACCTGTAAAGACCCTAAATACCACTAAAATCCCCCAAAACAAAATAAAAACCCTAAATGCGTAAAATCCAAAATGTCCTAAAATCCCATAAATCCCATTGTGACCATAAAACACTAAATGAAAAAAATAAATCTAAAAAAATATACAGACCTAAAATCAATAAAAAATTATAAACCCTAAAAATCCAAAAAAAAACCTTTAGATCCCTTAAATAACTTAATAACCCTATAACAAAAGATAAACTAAAAATCCCATGAAACTGTAAAAACCAATAAAACCGTAAAAATTCCCTAAAAACCAATGAAAATCCAAAAATACATAAATGACACTAAATCCATAAAACCCATTAAATCTTAAAACCCCAAAAAACATTAAAAACCCTAAGAATGGTAAAATCCATAAAATCCCTAAAAACCCTTAGTGGTCAAAGGAACAATAAAACCCCATCAAACCCCCCCCCCCCCCAAAATACCATATTACCCCAAAAGACAATAAAAGACCATAGAACACATAAAAACATAAATGACGTTAAAATCCATTTTAAAACCCAAAAAGACACTACAAACCTGTAAACACCTTAAATACTGAAAATACATAAGAACCCTAAAAAATACTAACAACAGTATAAAACCCTTTAAATGCTAAAACTCTTAAACAACATATTGACTCTGAGGACCCTTATGCAAATGTAAAAATCCTAAAATAACTATAAATCCCTAAAAACCACTGGAAACATTAAAAAATCCATAAATCCATAAATCCCCATAAAACCACTACAGATGATTAGAATCAATGAAAATCCATGAAAATCCCTAAATGTTTAAAATCACCTAAACACCTAAAAATAATAAAAACCCACTAAAAAACTAAACAATTACATAAACCACAAAAAACCCTTAGAAACCCCTAAAAATCCAAAAAATACCTTTAAACCCTAAAAATTCATAAATATCGATTAATATAAAAAACCCCCAAAAAACCTAAAAGCCCTTAAAACCGCTAAAAACAATTTAAAACCCTGAAAAATTAAAAAATATAAAAAACCAAAAAATCCATAAATCCATAAAAATTATAAAAACCCTAAAAACCACTAAAGTACCTTTAAAAACCTAAAAACCCATAAAAATATAAATCCCCCAAAAATACATGAAAATCCCTTCAAAACCCTAAAATCCTTAATAAACCAATATCAGAAAATTCCCACTAAATCCCAAAAATCATTAGAAAACAAAAAAACAAAAAAAAACACAATTATGCTGAAAAACATCCAAAAACCATAAAAAAATCCATAATAATCCATAAAATAACCCTAAACCTCACTAACCCCTAGAAACTGTAAAACCCTTTTAAGACCCTAATGTAACAATTCAAACACTAAATACTCCAAGAAAACTAAAACACCCTAAAACCATAAGAACCTTAATAACATTAAAAACCATAAACACTTAAAAAGCCCTAAAACCATTCAAAATAATAGAACCCTTAAACCCATTAATACCACAAGAATAATATAAAAAACTAAACACCCCAAAGCATCTTAAAAATCCTAAAAAACTCAAAAAAAACTCAAAAAACTAAAAATCCATAAATCACTAGAAAATTAAAAATTCTAATGAAATTTAAAAACCCAAATCAACTAAAAACCACATAAAGACCCTAAAACCCCCATGATGCTAAAAGAACCTAAGAAACCCTAAATGTCCTTAAAACCCATAAAATACCAAAATACACTAAATAATATAAAAGGACCTGAAACCAAAAAAAGTCCTAAAAGACACTAAAAAAAGATTAGCATACCATAAAATACCCAATCCCCTTAAAATGCTTCAAAACCCCAAAACATTGCAGAAATATTGTTTAAAAAACTAAAATACCCATGAAAACTAAAAATCATAAAGTACCTTAGTAGTCATAATGGACCCTAGAAACCCATAAATGTCCCAAAAATCTCTAAAAACTAAAAGTACTGAATATACCCTAAAAACCCTAAAACACTAAAGGGGCCCAAAAACCCTTAAATGCATTAAAACCCTTCAACACCCCCAACCCCCATTAAAGGCCCCAGAAAACTCTAAAATCTCTAAATAACCCTAAAAACCCTAAAACGACACTCGAATAACACAAAACCCAAAAAAACCAAAAAAACCAAAAATTCTAAAAAATTTAAATGACACAAAAATTATAAAAACCACTAAAATCCCTTAAAATCATAAAACCAATTAAAACCCAAAAAGAAACTTATACATTAAAAATGATAAAACCCCTAAAAACCATAAATTCATTAAAATAGATAAAATCATTAAAAAACTAAAAAAATAACAATACCTTAAACCCCAAAAAAACATAATAACACTTAAAACCCTAAAACACTACCGAAAATCTAAAAACTCTATAAACCTTAAAAACCCTAAAAACATTTATAAACCAAAGTCCCCTTCAAACCCCCCAAATCACCAAGAAAACATTAAAACCCCAAAGGAACCCTAAATAATACTAAAAACACTGAAGGACCCTAAACCCCCTATAAATCCCAAAATAAAATAAATACCCCTAAAATTCCCTAAAACAACAATTAATCCTTAAAACACCAAAACCTCTATAACACACAAAACACCCAGAATTGAACCAAAAAACATAAAATACCTTTAATGACCCAAAACCCCCCAAAACCCCAAAAAATAAAATTAAAAGGACCTAAAACCCCTAGAAAACATTAAAAAATGATTAAAATTGTAAAAACACCAAAATGATTAATGAACCTAAAAATACTAAAACACTAAAACCATTGAAATCCCTAAAACCACTAAAAGACATAAAACCATAAAACCCATAAAAAACAGTGAAAACCAAGAAAAACCTGAAAAACCCTAATGTTAACTAAAAACCATCAAATTCCATAAAACCAAAATGACATAAAATTCCTAAAACACCATAAAAACTCTAAAACCATATAAACACAAAAAACCAACGAAAACCCAAAGTCACCTAAAAACTGTAAAAATCCCAAAAAACCCAAAAATAGACAAGCCCATTAAAATTACTAAAATAACCCTATAACCATTAATACACCTAAATATCCAAAGAACACTACCCCCAACTAAAAACCACAAACAATATTGAAACCCTTAAAACCCATAAACCCCTAAATCCCCAATAAACACTAACGAACCCCAAATTCTATAAAATACTAAACAATATAAAAACCCTAAAAACCCTAGATAACTAAAAAACCAAAAAAAACTAAAAAAAACTCTAAAAAACCTACCCCATAGAAACCCAAAATACACTATGGTCCCATAAATCCCGTAAAAGACCCAAAATCCCAAAAATCCCAAAAATAGTAAAAATATTAAAACCATAAATAATCCCATTCAACCCTAAAATCCCTAAACCATTAAAAACGTTAAAAGATTAAAAAGTTATACAAACACTATAAAAAAGTCAAATCCCTAAAAAACACTAATATACCCCCAAAACACCAAATACCCATTAAAACCTAAAAAATCATAAAACCCCATAAAAGCTACAAAAATCTTTAAAATTCTTCACAAACCCTAAAAGAACCTAATAAATCCCTAAGGAGACTAAAAAATACAAATAAAACTAAAACCCATAAGATACATTGAAAACCCTAAAAAATCCATGGAATCCTAGGAAAGTACATAAAACCAATAATAACTACCTAAATAACCTAAAAATTTCAAAAACCCCTAAAACATGAATACACTTAAAAACCAATAAAAACCCTAAAAAACCATAAAACCCAAAAAAATCCTTAATGACTACAAACCCCCCAAAAAACATGTAAAATGAGTAAAACACCTCAAACCCTTAAAAAGACCATTAATTGACCTGAAATCCCTTAAGTACCAAAAGACCCTAAAATACCCTAAAATCCATAAATAACCTAAAAGTCCATGAAAGATCCAAAATATCCAAAACCCATAAAAGATATTAAAAACCCCTATATCCCCTAAAACCCATTAAAAAACTAAAACCCTAAAAACCCTAAGAACCATAATATACCTGTTAAATAATAAAGACATCAAAAATTATAGTAAATACCATGAAAAACGCTAAACCATTTAAAACCTCTAAAAACCCAATAAATCATAAACCCCATAAAAACCCATAAATCCATAAAATTAAATAAATGAACTCCAAACCTCATAAACCCCCCAAAACTATAAAACTCATTTAAGACCCGAATGAAACCATAGAAATAGTAAAAACTCTAAAAACTCTAAAACATCCTAAATCAATAAAAACTCTATTAACTCTAAAAACACTATTCCCCTAAACCCCCTAAAACCATTGGAAATCATATAAACCTTAAACCGCTTAAAACCCCTTGAAACCCATAAAATCCCTAAAACCCCAAATGGATCCAAAATGTCCTGAAGAAACTAAAAATAGTAAAAATCTAGAAATCCCTAAATCGCTATAAAATTAAAAGGACTAATGAAATTTTAAATACCCAAATCAACTAAAAAACATTTAAAGACCATTAAATCCCTAAAATGATAAAACACGCTATGAAACATTAAAAACTCATCAAACCCATAAAATACCTAAAGACATTAACGAACATAAAACTAAATAAAAACATATAAACTTAAAAGTCACTAAAAAAGAAAAATAATAATCTTCCATTAAATACCCAAAACCCAAAAAATCCTCAAAACCCCAAAACATTTCTAATATAAAAAATTAAAAGTCCCTAAAAAACTAAAAACCCTAAAGTACATTAAATTTCAAAATGGACCTCAGAAACCAATAAATGTCCCCAAAATGTATAAAACCCAAAAATACCCAAACAACCCTAAAAACCCTAAAAACACCAAAATGACCATAAAACCCTAAATTGAATTTAAACCCTTCGAACCCCCAAAACACGTTAAAATCCCTATAAAACTCTAAAATCATTAAATGGCCCAAAAAAATATAAAACAAAACTAGAAAAAAAACCCCAAAACCCAAAAAGCCAAAAATCCCAAAAATCCCAAAAAAAATTAAATGACCCAATAAATGTAAAAAACACTAAAATCTTCTAAAAAACATAAAACCCATAAAAACCCTAAAAAACTCTACAACACTAAAATGAAAAACCCCTTAAAACCCATAAGATCATTATAATACATAAAATCCATAAAAACATTAAAAATAAATAATTACCATAAACCCCAAAAAACATAAAAACTATTAAAACCCTAAACACCCAACCAAATCACTAAAAACTCCACAAAACCCAAAAAACCCGAAAGACATTTATAAACCCAAAAAACCCAAAAAGAACCCTGAATCACCACAAAACATTAAAACCCCTAAAGAAACAAAAAAAATCCTAAAACACTAACAGACTCTAAAACCCCTAAATGGATTAAAATATGAGATAAAAAATCTAAAATTCACTAAAAGAACAATTAATCCTAAAAACACCGAAAACCCTACAGTACACTAAAAACCTAGAATTGGCCCAAAAAACTAAAATACCTGAAAAGACCCTAATGACCCGTAAAACCCCCCAAAAATTAAAAAGGACCTAAAACCCTATAAACATTAAAAAGGCTAGAAAAACTGTAATTACACCAAAATTCATAATGATCCTAAAAATCCTAAAAACCCTAAAACCAATGCAATCCCTAAAACCTCTAAAAAACATAAAACCATAAAACCCATAAAAACCATTAAAACCCATGATAAAACCTAAATACCATAATAATAACTAAAAACCGTAAATACCATAAAAAACTAAAACCTAGAATCCCCAAAACACGGTAAAAACCCCAGACCCATATAAATCATAAATACCAATGAAATCCCAAAATATCCTAAAAACCGTAAAGACCCCTAAATACCCAAAAACACAAAAGCCCACTAAAATCACTAAAATACACCTAAAACCATTAAGAAACCTAAAAATACTAAAAACACTACCCCCAATTGAAAATCCCAAAAATATTAAAACCCTTAAAACCCCAAAAAAACATAAAACCCCAAAAAACTAAGGAACCCAAAAAGACTAAATATTACTAAACTATATCAAATCCCTTAAATAATAGAGATCCATAAAAAACCAAAAAATCCCCAAAAACCCATTTAAAAAGATACCCCTTAAAACCCTAAATACACTAAGGTCCCATAAAAATTGTAACCCCCCCCTAAATGCCTAATATCCACAAAATCCAAAAAAAAATTAAAACCCAAAAATAATCCCATTGATCCTTAAAAACAGTAAACCATTAAAAACATTTAAAATCATAAAAACCCACAAAATCACGAAAACCCCATAAAACATGTAGAAGACAATAAAACCAATAAATATTTTAAAACGTTGTAAAATACTATTTAAACCCCCAAATTCCATAAAAACCTATAAAACCATTAAAAGTCACAAAAAATACCTTAAAAAATAAAACACTTAAAAGCCCAAAAAACCATGAAAAAAAATTAATCCGTAAATCCGATAAAATCATAAAAATCTAAAAACCCCCAAATAACCAAAATAACAGAAAACCCTCCAAATACGAGAAAACACAAAACCGCTAAAACAAAACTAAAAACGGAAAACCCTTAAAACTCAAAAAACCGTGAAATACCTAAAAACACTAAAATACCCCAAAAACACTATAAACCTATTAAAACAAAAAAACCATAAAACCCACATAAAAGCTATAAAAATCCTGAAAAAGCATAATATTCCCTAAAAGAACCTAACAAGACCCTAAGGAACATAAAATATCCAAATAAACCTAAATCCTTAAAACTCATTAAAAAACCTAAAAATCCATGGAATCCTAGAAATGTACATAAAACACAAAATAATTTCCTAATTCCCTAAAAATTCATAAACCCCTAAAAATTGAAAACACCTAAAAACCATTAAACACCCTAAAACGCCATAAAAACACAAAAAATCCTTAATTACTAAAAAACCACCCCAAAACCTGAAAATTGACTAAAATACCTAAATCCCGTAAAAAGACAATTAAAGTCTCTAAAACCCATAAAATACCAAAAGACCCTAAAAATGCTAAAATCACTAAATGCCAAAAATGTCCAAGAACGCTATAAAAGATCCAAAACCCATAAATACACTAAAAACCCCAAAATCCCCTAAAACCCATTAAATACTAAATCCCTAAAAAACACTAGGAACCCTAATATCTCAATGAGAACTTTAAAACACCAAAATTAATAGTAAATACCCTAAAAACCCTAAAACATTTAAAACCTCTAAAAAACTAATAAAACCAAAAACCCTTAAGAACTCTAATAAGACCTAAAACCCCTATACACCCTACAAAATAATAAAATCCCTAGATACCATAAAAACAATAGCAAATCCTAATAAAACCCCACAAAAATTATAAACCATTCAAAATTCCTATAAACCCCTCTAACATAAAAATCACTAAAATAGTTAAAAGCCATAAAAACTCTAAGAACACTAAAACACTGAAGAAAATTAAATACACTAAGTATCTAAAAACCCAAATAAAATTAATAACACTAGGAAAAATAAATACCCTAAATCCTTACACCCCATGACTCTATAAACCATTAAACCCTAATCAACTGTATTAAACCCTAAAAATAGAAAAAACCAAAAAATCCCCCCTAAAATACCAAATAAAATCCACAAAAAATATCTAGAAGACCAAAAAAACAATTAAACAAACAAAAACCGCAAATACCAAAAATTAATAGAAAGCCATACAATCCATAAAAACATTAGGGAAACCCTAAAAACCCTAAAACCCAATGAATCCAAAAACCCCCTTAAAAACCAAACGACCACAAAAAAAACCTATGATCATAAAAAACCATAAAAATCCTAAAAACTAGAAAAACCATTAAAAAACATAAAAACTTTAAAAACCCTAAACCTCAATAGCCCCTTCAAGAATCCTAAAACCACTAAAAATACCTTAAAACACTAAAAAATCTAAACAATAACTATAAACCATTATATACCTAAAAATATTTCTAAAACTACAAAAAACCCATAAAATGGCTAAAAAACACAATACCCTTAAAATATTGAAAACCCAAAAAATGTAATAATTCTAAAAACCCAAAAAAAACACAAAAAATTTAAAATACCATAAAACCCATAATAGTTTCTAGATGACCCTAAAGACCCTAAAACCCATAAAACCCCATATATGTCCATAAAAACACATGAAACCCCTAAATTTCCAAAAAACCATAAAACCCATAAAATAACCAAACGAACCTAAAATGTTAAAACACCCTAAAACGTAAAAATCCCATTAAAAAATTCAAAATATATACAAAAATTCCAAAAAACACTAAAAATGCAAAAAGAAACCCAAAAAACAAAAATCCCCCCAAAAGACTATAAAATCTTAAAATATATTTAAAAAAATAAAACCACTAAAACAACCAAAAAAATAGTAAATACCATTTAAGATCCATAAAACCCCCACAGAATTTAAAAAACATAAAAACCACAAATATAATAAAACCCTTTAAACCAAAGAAAAGCCCCAAAAACATTCAAAATCCTAAAAAACATTATACATCCCAAGAACTATAAAAAACATTGAAAATACATAAAACCTTTTAAACACACTCTAATACATGTAAACACTTAAAACCGATAAAACCATTAAAACAACTAAAAATATTAAAAACTCCCAAAACCGAAAAATTCCTTTATAACCCCATAAAAGCCCTAAAAATACATAATTCCCTAAAATCCAATAAAAAACTATTAATCCCTGAAGATTCCTAAAACCATTAAAAAAAATAAAAAAACATTAAAACCATAAAGACCATGAAAACCCAAAACCCCTAAAACCCCATAAGGATCCTAAAAACCCATAGAAAAAAAACACTCCAACCCCAAAGTAACGCAATAGACATAGGAAATACAAATGAACGTAAACCCCAAAACATTTAAAAACATAAAAACATAGAAATCCTAAAATTTTATAAAACGTGAAAATATATAAAAAATCACAAAAACGCTAACAAAACTATGAAAACCTTAAAAATCCCAACAGTTCATAAACTCCCCAAAAATTACCATAAAACCCTTAAGAAACAGAAAGGTCCCTAAGACCATAAAAATAATAAATGTACATTGAAACCCTCAAAATAACTAAACGAAACTAAAAACACTAAAACCCATAAAAGATCCTACAACACCCCAAAAACACTAAATACTATAAAAATCCATTAATAGACATACAAGACCCTAAATAAATAAAAATATTCATAATATATCCTAAAAAAATCATAATAACAAATAATGGACCACAAAGAACCCAAAAACACAAAAGTTCACAAAAAACACAAATAACACCAACATACCCTATAATTCCTAAAACACCCTAGGAGACCCTAAACACCAAAAAACATTGAATGACCATAAAACATATAAATTCTAATATGTCCTAAAAACCCATACAAAAAAAATAAAATTCCCTAAGAAAATAAAAATAGCATAAACCCCATAAAAAATTTTATATCCCCAAAAATCTAAAAGAGACTAAAAAACATAAAATACCCTAAAAAATATAGTAAACAATAAAAAAATAAATGTTCCTTAAAATCCTTAAAAAAATAAAAACCCCATTAATATCCCTAAAAACCCTAAAAAAATTAATGGAACCAAAAAAACTGTAAACACCCATTAAATCCACAAATACAGAAAATAGCACTATAAAACACTAAAACAACCAAAATAAATAATATATATAAAACATATAAAATAATAAAAACCCATGAAATCTTAAAAAAACCCTACAAAACCCTATAACCCTTAACAAAAATAAAATCCCTAATAGAGAAAAATAGTAAGAATACCTACATACCCTAAAAACCATGAAAACCCTAGAACATCATAAAATCTTTAGAATATCCTAAAACCCAAAAGAACAACTTGAAACCCTGAAATGACTATAAAAACCCATAAATCCCACAAAACCACAAAAAAATGTAATCACTAAAATATAAATTAAAATAAAAAAATCCCTAATAAACAATAACATCCTATAAATATCCTAAAAACATAATAATATTATGACATTAAAATAAAAAAAAAACCAAATAAAACATTAAAAAACATAAAAATCACTAAGCCCTCCCCAAAAACCTAAAAAACTTAAGAACTAATAAAACCATTAAAAACCTAACCACCCCTCCCAAAAGACATATAATCCTTAAAGAATATTAAAACCATTAAAACCCCTATAAACTGTTAAAACCCCTAAAAACCATATAAACCCCCCAAAAATAAAAACCCATAAAACCATAAAACCCTTAAAAACATAAAAATACTAAAGTCACATTAAAACACCTAAAATTACTATAACCCTATAAACCCAACAAAACCATAAAAACAATAAAAACCATAAAAACCATAAAAATCCTTAAAATCCCTAAAATCCATCAAAAATCATAATAACAAATAGAACACAAAGGATTATAAAATCCCTTAAAACCCAAAAATTAGAAAATAATCCAAAAATATTCAAATCTCAAGATGCTTTAAAACCCCAGAAGTCCAAAAAAACTGTGAAATCCCAATGAACCTAAAAATACCCGAAAACCCATAAACTGTTAAAAAAATACAAAAAACCAAAAATGTTTGTAAAAACCTTAAAACAAGATAAAAACTCTTAATACCCCTAGAATACCCTAAAACCACAATAAGACCCCATAAGCCCGTAATGACCCTAAAATCCCAAAATGAAACTAAACACACCTTAATACACAAATAATCCTACTTTCAGATCCAAAAATATTGTAAAACACTTAAACATCCTGAAAACGTTATAAAAAATAAAATCCATATAAACTGATAAAACCATAACAAATCCCTAAAATGTCCAAATACACATAAAAATATCCAGAAGACCTATAACCTATAAAATCCACAAGAAACCTATTAACCAAAAAATCTCCACATAAATACATTAAATCCTTTAAAATCTCTAAAGGACCCAAACAACAATTAAATACCTAAAATAAAATAATAACATAAAAAACATTGAAACACCTAAAACCCCCTAACAACAATAAAACCCCATAAAATTCCAACAATGCTAAATATCAATAAATTCAAAAGAAGCTGCTAAAACTCCGGGAACCCTAAAAAACCCAATACAGCCTAAAAACCCTATGAAACCACTAAAACCACTTAAATCCTTACGAAACATAATCAACTCTAAAAACCAAAAATCAATCCCTTAAGGCCTTTAAACTGTTTAAATAATCCTAAAACCATTTAAAACCTCTTCCAACAACTTAAAATTCTAATAACACATTAAACATACATTATCTCTATAATCTCTAAAACCCCTAAAAATCAAAAAAAACGTTAAATCCTTAAATTAACCCATAAAACCCCTAAAAATTCCTAAAAGACCCAAAAACCCAAAAACCCTAAAAATTTAATAAAATTACCTAAATCCCCTAAACCAACTAAAAATACCTAGGAAATCCTAAAAACTTCAAAAACCCATTAAAACTCAAAAAAACTCAAAAACCATTACAAAATAAGTAAAAAGCATGAATAAACATAAAAGAACCCATAATAATAAAAAACCAAGGAAACCAAGGAAACCATTAAAAACTAAAACCCTAAAAACACTGAAACCCATCATAACACTAAAAACCCTTAATACACAAAAAAACCCCAAAAACCAAAATAATGCTAAAAATCTTAAAACCCCCTAAAATTTTGTAAAACACCTAAGAGACCCAAAAATACATAAAAACAAAAAATGTACCTCAAGTACCTAAAACCGCTAAAAGGACACTATTCAAAATAAAACCCTAAAAGAAAATAAAAACACCCCAATATCCCAAAAAACATAAAATAACCTAAAAACCTAAAAGACTATAAATAAACTGTAAACACTAAGGGACATAAAATCCATTAAAGCATATAAATCCTTAAAAACATTGAAGGACCCCAAAATCCCTAAAAGCATAATAAAATGACAAAATACCTTAAAATTAATAAATATATAATGATACCTAGAAATTATAAAAGAAATAGACAACACTAATAACCCAAAAACCATAAATGGCCATAAAACCTAAAAACGATAATAGACGCTAAAACCCCTAAAACCCAAAAAACCTTAAAACAAAAAAATCCAAAATAAAACATAAAAGACAATAGAAAATCAATAAATCCTTAAATGATCCTAAAATACTATAAAGGTACACTGAAATACCTAAAATACTATAAAACCAAAAAAACTCTTATACACCTAAAGATCATAAAACCCAAAAAACAACCTTATACCCCCTAGAAAACCAGAAAACCATAAAAACCATAAATTACATAAAATAATCAAAACCCTAAAACCACAAAGAATCCATAAAAACAACTCAAAAACATAATACCACAAAAAAATATAAAATACCCCTAAAATCAAAAAGAACTCCAAAATTCCAGAACACCAATAAATCCATAATAACCCTTAAGTATTTTTAGACCGTAAAATCCTAAAAACCCCAAAACACCCTGAAGGACAATAAAAATTCAAAAACCCCTAAAGGATCCTAAAAACTCTTAAAACCCAAGATGACGCTAAAAATAAAATAAAATCCCAAAGGAACCATAAAATCCCCTAAAAACCTTACACCTTCTTAATAACCCTAAAAGAGCATAAAAACACATAAACAACCATTAAAACAAAAAACCCATAAAAACTAAAAATAACCTAAATATATGAATAAAACCTCGAAAAACCCTCATATATTTGAAAACCTAGAACACCTAAAAACCCATAAAAACATAAACACCCCCAAAATTCCAATTTAAACCCCCAAAACACCATTAAAACAGTAAAAAACATAAAAACCATTAAAACTCCCCTAAAAGACCAAAAAACATTAAAAATCCCTAAAGAACCTAAATACCAAAAAAATAAAAATACATAAAACCTGTAAAAACTAAAACAGAACATACAAAATTTATTGACTCTAAAAACTCTACAAAAACACTCAAAGTCGCTAAAAACCATTTCATACCTTAAAAACTCTAAAATGTCCTAAAAATCCTTATAACCCCTAATATGAATAAAATTCCCTAGATACCCACTGAAAACCACAAATCCATAATAAATCGTTAAATAACAACAAATATCCTTAAAAAACTAAAAACGATTACAAATTATAAAAAAACATAAGAGCCATAAAACAACACTAAAAAGTCAAAGACATTAAACTCTTCATACCATAAAACCCAAAAAAAACATAAAAACCCAAAACCCATTTTAAAACCCCTAAAACAATAGAAACCCTAAAAACTCAAAACCAATAATAACCATAAGAAAACCCAAAATTCTAAGAAGACATTAAAACCCTAAAATATCTATAACTATAAGAACCATTAACATTATTAACATCTCTAGAAAACCCTAAATAACCAAATAACTATAAAAACCATTTTTTTAAAAAACGCGAAATATCCTAAAAGTTCATTAAAGCCACTATAGAAAACTAAAGAACAATAAAAACCCAAAAGATCCACAAAAACGTGAAACCCCTAAAATATCAAAAAACCCTAAAGGAACCTTAATAACTATATATACTAAAAATCTAAAAATCCCCATAAAACTAAAATACTAAAAAGTAAATCCATTTAACCCTAAAAACAATAAAAACACTATTAATGTAAAAAAATAAAAAACTCCTTAAAACCCTTAAACCCATAATTCCCATAAAATACCTAAATCCCATAAAACACTAAAAATCCATTTAAATCTAAAAACATGTAAAACATGAAAAAAACATAAATACTAAAAAACCTAAAAATCCCAACAAAACCCTAAAAACCATAAAACCACGCAATACCCAAAAAACAAGGGAAACCCCTAAAATAATCCTAAAAACCTAAAACCCAAAAAATCCGTGAACCCAAAAAAATTCCCAATTAACACTAAAACCCCTCAAAATTCTCCACAAACACTAAAATCCTAAATCTACCTAAAACACTAAAACCCTACAAAACGTAGAAATTCCTAAAACCCTAAAACCCCAAACCCCCAAATTCCTTAAAAACCCAATAACCATTAAACACCCATTAAAATCGAACCAACCCAAAAAGATACTAAAAACACTTAAATTACCCTAAAAATACCAAATCCATTAATAATTAAGAAATACAAAAAAAACCATAAAATCCTTAAAAACCCTAAAACCCTGAAAATTATTTCAAAACATAAAAAATCCTACAAATACTAAAAATAGTCAAATAACCCAAAACAACCCTAAAACACATAAAAATAATAATACACCCATAAAAGACCTAAAACCCTGCAAAAAAACTAAAAACCCAAACACCCCTAAAACACTAAACCGACAAAGAAAAACGTAAAACCCGATTATCACCCTTAAAACCCTATGAACTGAAAAGAAAACACTCCAATAAAACAAAAAAATTAATCAAATAATTTATAAAAGAACCCTAAAACCATCAAAACACTAAAACCCCTAATATCCAAAAAAACGCTTTCATCCCCTAACAACAATAAAATCCATAAACCCCTAAAAGACCACAAAAACCATAAAAATAATAAATGAACTGAAAAATAATAAAAGGCCATTAAAAAAATGAACACCTAGAAGTCCAAAAAAACCAATATAAAAATCCAAAAATCCCTAAAACCACTAAAAAGAGCAAAACTCCTAAAACTCCCGAAAATCCCTAAAAACCATAAAACATATAAAATCCAAATAGTGAAAAAATTCAAAAAAAACCAATAAAAATAAAAAACAATAAAAAAGATCCAGAAAAAATCCTTAAAACTCCAAAAAAACCCCTAAAAACCAAAAAACACAAAACAAACGTCATAAAATCCATGAAAAAAACCTTAAAATCCCCATAAAATCATACAACCCTAAAAAATACAAACATTACTAAAACCCTAAAACCAGAAAAAATCCCTATAATCATGATAAATCTAAAGTACCATAAAAATCATAAACCCACCCCCAAAACCCCCAAAAAAATTTAAAACTCTAAACCAACTAAAACCAAAAAAAACCCTAAAACCCCTAAAACCTTCAAAAACCCTAAATACCTAAAATCCCTATATCCATTAAAAACCCAAAACCCCTAAAACCTTTAAAAAATCATAAAAACATTAAAAACCTAAAAAACCATTTATAAAAAATAAAATATAAAATTTCCCACAAAATGAAAAATCCCTTAATGCCCTAAAAACACAAAAGAAAACTGAAAATAAAAAAAAGATTCCTAAAAATTCTTTAAAACCAAATTTCCCCCATAAACATTATAAAAATTAAAAAAAAAGTAAATTACCTAAACAACATAAATATTTTAAAAACTCTAAAAGGGATTAAAACCCGAAAACCCCTGAAACACCCAAAAAAAACCTCAAAAACCTAAAATCCCTAAATAACCCTAAAACCATAAAATCCTAAATCCCCATAAAACCAATAATGACACCGAAAATTATAAATCCACCTAAAAGTCACTACGAACAACATAACACCCATTAAAATCTTTAAAAACCCAAAAAACCCAAAAAAAACCCCACAAATTCATAAAAATTCGTATAAACCTTAAAAGATAAAAAAACCATAAACCAACCCCCTAGAAATCACCCTAAAACCCATAAAATAGTAAAAAGCCCCAAATCCAATTAAACTACTTAAGAAAACATTAAAAAAACCTAACATCCTAAAAATCCATAACTCCATACAAACGCTTCAATTCCTACAAAAAATTAAAATACTAAAGAAGTCCATAAAAATCACGAAAACCGAGGGAAAAACCTGAAATCCGCATGAATGTACTAAAATTCACAAAAAACCTAAAGTACACTAATACTATAAAAAACTACTAAAAATACATGAAACCCATAAAACCCATAAAACACCATATGACACTAAAAAAATTAAAAGTCACTAAACACAAGAATGGTTATAAAATCAATATAAACCATAAAATTCCCATAAAACACTATAATAACACTAAAACTACTAAGAAAATAAAAGTAATCTAAAAACCCTTAAAATCATAAAAGAAATTAAAAACCATAACAATCCCAAATACCCCTAACAACATTACAAAACCATAATAAACTGAAAAAATAGTAAAAGAACCCTAAAACACGTAATGGAAACATAAAAAAATAAACACCCACTAAAACCCCATAAAAACACTAAAAATAATAATACCCATTGAAACACTAAAATCATTAAAACAACAAAAAAGGTGGGAAACACCCTAAAACTCTAATTTCCCTAAAAATATTAAAATACAAAAAAAATGAAAAGATCTATAAAACCTGTAAAACATTAAAAATCATTAAAGCCCCTATGAGATTATCAAAACAATAAAAGCACTATAATGACCCTTAAAATCAAATAAAATCCCATAAAATAGAAAAATCCTTAATAAAACCTAAAAATACATAAAATAATGAGAAATCCAATAGAAACATAAAATCCTTATAAGAATCTAAAAATAAAAACCCTTAAAATAATATAAAACTACATGAGAGCCCTAAAACCCCTAAAACACCTAAACAACCCCTAAAAACACAAAAATTCAAAAAAAAAACCATAGAACCAAAAATCCCAATTAATCACATTCAAACACTAGAACCCATTAAATCCACTAAAATGCACTAAATACAATAAAACCATTAAAAACATGAAAAAACCTAAAAAATGGAAAAAAGAAAAAAAATACATAAAAATCCCAAAAACACTAAAAATCCTTAGACACCCAAGAAATCCAATCAACCATAAAATCTATAAGACGCCCTAAAATCCCTAAAAAAATATTAAACAACATAAAAGCACGAAAAACCCCAACACCCATAAAAACCTAAAAAAACCCCCTACAAAATCAAAAAATTACCGCTCAAATCCACTAAAATCCCTCAAACCCATCCAAAATTGAAAAAAACCATTAAATCCTCTAAAAGACAGAAAAATCAAAAAATAAAATAAACATCCTAAAAATGAAAACACAAAAAATGGGACATAAAATCTATAAAACCCCAAAAACACCTTGAAACCCCTATAAAACCTCAAAAGACCCCAAACGCATGAGTACGATGAAAAACCAAAAAAACCTAAAACCCCTAAAAACGCCAAAAAACCCTAAAACACTAAAAACCCTAAAAACCCAAAAAACCATATAATACATAATAAACCACAACCACACTAAACACAATAAAATAATCTGAAAAATCATAAGAACCCTTATTCATATATAAAAAAACAAAAAAAACCCATCAATAACCAAATCCCTATTAAACAATAAAATACATGATAATCAATAAAAATCCTTAATGCCCATATAATTACTAAATACATAAACATATAAAAATAGCTAAACCACCTAAAATTCACCAAAATCCATATAAACCATTAAACTTTAGAAACCCTAAATTCCCTAAAAACCCTAAAATGGAAGCAAAAATCATAAAAACCTTTTAAATCACTAAAAACACTAAAAAGTCCAAATATACCTTTGCACTCATAAGACCTAAAAATATTTTTTTAAAACCCAAAACCCACCTTAACACCCTGAAACCCCAATAAAAAGCCAGGAGAATAATTTAAAACCCCTAAACTCATAAAAATAAAAATACCCAAAACCCACCAAAAGAAATCTACAAGCATTAAAAATCATAAACACCCTAAAAACCCTAAAATACTGTAATACACAAAAAACACAAAAAAAATATAAAAATCCATAGAAAACGCTGAAAAACCAAAAAATTCACTAAAACCTAAAAACCCCCAAACACACCCAATACCCTAACAACCCTAGAAACCCTAAAAATCTTAAAAACCCTAAAACAAATCCGAAAATGCCTAAAATTAATAAAAAACCTAAAAAACATAAAATGAATTTAATACCATAACACCCCATAATGTACCCTAAAATCCTAAATTCTAGAATAACCTAAATAATCATTAAAAACCCATAAAAATGAAAAAAACCTAACAACCAAAATAGGAATTTAAAACACCTTAAAACGACATAAAATACACTAGATTACAATAACAGAAAATCCCCTAAATTTTGTGAATCCCTAAAAATGCTAAAAACCTTAAAACATTCCTAGAAACCATATGAACCATAAAAATAAAAATAATAACTACAAATTTAACGAAACAAAAAAAACAAAATACCAATATAAAATCCCAAAAATAACATAACAATCCATGAAAACCCTAAAACCCCTATAATCCAAAAAATCATTTAAAGAAACTAAATTTACCTTAAAACATAAAAACAAAAAAAATACTTAAAAGTAATAAACTCAAAAATATAATGTCATTTATACCCTATGACCCCTAAAACCAAATATCCCATGAAAAACATAAATATTCTAAAACACAAAATTTTTAAAAACCATAAAGAATTAAAATCCCCAAAATTCATAAGGCCATCAAACGAACTTTATAAACCCTAAATACTATAAAACCCCCACCATAAAAATTAATGAAACCTATGATCTAAAAAATTTAAAAATTGAACAATAGATAAAACAAATAAAAAATAACCACCATAAAAGACAATATAAATTATGAAAACCAGAAAAAGACACTAAACCCCTTAAAATAATAAAATCCCTAAAACTCTAGAAAATTTAAATACCAGAAAAGACACTACAAAACCTAAAACTCCAAAAACCATATAAAATGGCTAAAAGACACTAAAAATCCTAAATCCATTTAAATGACCCTATAACATATTATATAACATAAAATACCATATATCCCAAAAAAATATAAAAATTCGAATGTACCATAAAAACTCAAAAACGATATGAATAAGCTATGAACCTGAAATGTCACTAACAACTGTAAAATTCTAAGAATAAATAAAGGCACATAAAAAATAAAAAAACCACTAAAACCATAAAAATACAATACCCCATAAAACATATAAATCCCTTTAAAACCCCATATACCATAAAAATCCTAAAACACCCAATAAACAAAAATTTCCCAAAAACAAAAAAATAATAAAAAAAATATTTAAACCATAAAAACAATAAAAACCATAAAACACTAAAAATTCTGTAAACCCCAAAAAACATAAAAACCCCAAAAAACATAAAACCCATAATAAGAACCTATAAATTAAAAAAATTAAAATAACATGTAAAACAATAACAGAACCTAAAAATCACAAAAACACATAAAAACACAAAAACCAATATAAAAAACCTAAAACACATTAAGAAACATACAAACCCAAAAAGATGTGAGACACCTAAAATCCAAAAAAACCCCAAAAATGATGAAAACCCAAAAACTTTAAAAAAAATAATACCAAAAAACATAAACACAAAAAATGTATCAATCCCTAAAAAACCTAAAAATATTAGAAGTCCTTAAAAATCATGAAGACCATAAAACCCATAAAAACATTAGAACATAAAACCACTAAAATTCATATAACCCATAAAAACCCTAAAAATAAGGAAAACCCTTAAAACTAAATGTTCCTAAACCCAAAAAACACTAAAAATCACTAAAACCTGAAACAAAATCCATAATAAACCTCGAAAACCAAGAAAATAGAAAAAAACCAAAACCCTAACAAATATAAACCCTGTAATACTCTAAAATCCGAAAATAAAAATAAAACTATAATAAACATAAATCCCATAAAAAATTTAAATATGAAGAACCCTAAAAATCTATAAAATCTCAAAAATCCCATAATATCCCATAATAATTCTATAAACACTAAAAAACCTAAAACCCAAAAATACAATAAAAATTTTATAAACCATTAGAAACCCAAAAAATATTATAAATACCACTAAAAATCCATGAAACCCCCTAAAAAACATTAAAACCACCAAAAACCCTAATGTCCCTAAAAATCATAACGCCCCTAAAACCCCTAAAAACATACAAAACCCACTATTAAACACCTAAAAACATAAATTACTATAAAAAACATAAACATCCTAAGAACCCTAAAAACCATAAATGACTAAAATCCTGTAGATATCTTAAACATGAGAGAAACAAATAACATTAAATGAATTAAACTACACTCATCAATAAAAATCCCTTAAAATCACGAAAACCCAAAATAACTAATAACCATAAAACACCTAAAATTTTAAAAAAACAAAAAAATATAACCAAAAAATCTAAAAAACCATAAAACTATGAAACCCATAAAACTACTAAAACTAAAAATACTTTAAGGACCCTAAACTACTAAAAAACATAAAAATACCTAAAAGAAACATATCACTAAAACACAAAAATTGACTACAGACCCTTAAAATAATGAAACTGTAATTACATAAAGCCCCCCATAAAAACATTAAAACACCTTAAAACCCATAAAAACTATAAAACACAAAAAATCACAACAAACAGTCAAAAATCAGAAAATTCCATTAAAACGTAAAACCCCCTAAAACCCTTGAAACCACTAAAACCCACACAAAACCTCTAAATTCCCTAAACACCTAAAAAATACTAAAATTCATAAAAACCCCATAAAATCGATAATGATTAAAAAACCTATGAAAACCATACTAACCATTAATGAGCCTCAAAACCCCTAAACCCCCAAGATCTCCTAATAACCCAACCACCAAAAGACACCATAAATAATAAAATCTTTAATAACCCATCAAAACCAAAGAACCCTAAAATACCCTAAACACCCCCACACAGACTAAAAACGTCCTAAAAACATCAAATAACTTTATATCCCCAATAATGGAACTACTATACATAAAAAACATAAAAGCTATAGAAACACATAAAGAACATTAAACCCCAGAAATCATATAAAACCCTATAAAAATCCTTAAACCCCTTAAACCCATAAAATCCATAAAATCACTAAAAACACTAAGATTCATGAAATCTATGAAATCCATGAAGTACTAAAAACACTAACACCGAAAAAAACACTAATAATTAACCTAAAAACCCTAACCCCTCTAAAAGCTGGAAGACCTAAAAATGATAAAACCCTTAAAACCACTGGAATGCATAAATCTGTAAAATCAACAGACCACAAAAAACCACAACACCCCTAATTTAAAAATCCATAAAAACCATCAAAACATTGAACACCAACAAAAATCCATAAAAATAATTAAATCCCTAATTGTCGTAGAATCCCTAAAACCTATTAAAACGCTAAAACACTATAAATATTAATCCCCAAAATACACTAAAATCCTAAATCATCAAAAAACCTTAACCACTTGAAAACATAGAAACCCATAAAATAAAATAAAACCATTTAACCCCATAATATACAAAAAAATATATGACCCATAAATCCCAAAAAAAACCCAAAATACATAAACACCGTTAGAGTTAAGAAAAAATTAAAAACCTCTATAAAATCCTGAAAACCCCTTAAAACCATAAAAACCACAATAACACTAAAAACCCTAAAAAAATATAAACCCTAAAAAACCCTAAAAATATAAATTCCCTACAATCAAAAAAATACCCTTAATACTCTTTAATCCCTAATACTGCTAAAAATAGTAAAAACCAAGAAACCCCAAAAATGCAAAAACTCATATAACACAATAAAAATCACTAAAATAATTAAAACACTAAAAACACATAAAAAACTAAAAACCCTTAGACACTAAGAAGACCTAATAACCCTAAAACACTAAAAACCCAAAATTCCCAAAATCCTTTTTTTTTGAAAAATCATATACCCTTTGAAACCCAAAAAAAATCCTATAGATTCAAATTAACATTAAAAACCAAAACCTCTAAATACCATATAACCCATAAACCATGAAACCCCCTCCCCCGCCATTGAGCCCCTAAAAGACCCTAAAATACTATAAACCCACTAAAAACTCATACGAAACCATGAAAACTCAAAAATACCCAAAAGTTCTAAAAAAACAAGAAGACACTAAAATTCATAAAAACCCTAGTAGACCCTAAAACACGAAATGAATCTGAAAACCCAAACAAAATATAATTAACCTGAAATACGAAAAAACAATTAAAATAATCCAAAACACATAAAAATAACATTAAAACCGATATACAACCTAACCCCCCTCCCATCGAAAACTTATGGAATCCATAAAACCCTAATGTACCCTACGAAACCCTAAATGATAATAAATCTATATGAACCCTAAAACCCCCCTAAATACCCTACAGGGCTCAAAAAATTATAAAATCTTAAAATAAAATTGAAATCCTAAAAACCCTAATTACATCTAAAATCACAACAATCCCATAAAAGGCCTATAAAAAACTAAAAACCCTTAAAATCAAATATGAATCTAAAAACCTAAAAAACCATAATACCCCCTAAAAGTCCCTAAAACCATAAAAACGTTAAAAGACCCTTAAAACTATAAAACACCAAATAACCCAAAATGACACTGAAAACCCCAAAACCTCGGAAAACATTAAAAAATTAAAATACATTAAACCATTAAACCATAAATCCCTTAAAAATACACAAAATCCTATAACCCATATGAAATCATCAAAAAACATGATAAGCCCCAAAACCCCTAAAATACCTAAAATCACATTAAAACCCTAAATACTGTAGAAAAACTAAAAAACAATGTACAATAAAATCCCAAAAACCCCTCAAAATCACAAAACACATAAAACCCCCTAAAACCCAAAATACGCATCAAACCCCTAAACCCCTAAAAACCTCAAAAACCCCTAAAACCCCCCCAAAGACGCTAGAAACACTATTCCCCCACATAATCCCCATAAATCATTAAATCCCATAAAATACCTTTAAAAACATTAGAATCCCAAAAACCATGAACACACTGAAAACACTAAAATCCCCTAAAACCATAAAATCCCAAAATCCCAAAACCCCAAAAACCTAGAAATAATAAATAATCATTAAGACCCATAAAAATAATATAACCCTAAAACCCCCAAAAACCCTAAAAACCCTAAAAACCCTAAAACCAAAACAACCTGTAAAAACTCAAAAACTATAAAAACCAACCCCCACCCCAAAAACATGTATCCACCCAACAAAACCATAAAACCACTAGAATCCCCTAATGACACTTAAAACCCCTAAACCCATAAAATCCATAAAACCCCTAAAAACTCTCAAATATCATAATCCCTAAAAGCCACTAAAAACCCGAAAGCCCATAAAGATCCTAAAAACACCTAAATAACATACAAACCCAATAAAACAATATAATCCTAAAAGATCCATAAACACCCTTAAACAACATAATGATCATAAAATCCAATAAAATATAAAAACCATAAAATCCCTTAAACCCCCTTATAAACTATACAAAGACATAAAAAATTAAAAACCCCTCTAACACACCAAAAACTACTAATTTCTAAAAAACAATTTAAACCCCATTAAACGCTAAAATACCTAAATAGCCATAAAACCCAAATATCCAAAAAATTATCAAAAAAACTTTAAATCCCTAAAAACATTAAATTATTTTAAACCCTAAAATAGAAAAACATTTAAAAACATTAAAAGACCCTATGAAAAACCTAAAAACCTTATACACTCTTAGAAAACCCTAAAAACACAAAATACCCAAAATCCATGTAAATCCTAAAAATAAATTAAATAAGTTCTAATCATAAAAACACTAAAATCGTTAAAACACTAATTAACCTTATTAACCCAAATAACCCTGAAAATATAATAGAAACCTAAAACCCAATAATCCACACAAAAAAATAAAAAAATCTTAAACCCTGAAAAAATGAAATTCAACAAAAAATAACTAAAACCTGAAAACCCAAAAAAACTCTAGGAAGACCCTGATTACCAAAAAACCCATAAGAATGTAAAACCAAATAAGAATCCTAAAAAGTTTAATACACTATAAAACCCCCATGTAAGAGAACCCTTTACCCCCCAAAAACAATAATTATCCATAAAATCCCAAAAAACTCTAAAGGCTTCTGAACCCCCCAAAACCCAAAAAATAACATTATACCCCTTAGAAACCTATAAATTCTATAAAAGTCCTTAAAAACCCTTCAAAATCCATCAAATACCATTAAAAACCATAAAATACCTAATTCCCTAAACCCTAAAAACACGACAAAACGCAATAGCCTCAGAACCCAAAGGAAAACCTAAAACCCTAAAACCCCATATAAACATAATCCCTCAAAACCCCAAAAAACACAAAAAACCCAAAACCAAAAAATAACATAAAACCTAGAACAAGATTTTCAATTCCCTAATTCGCCTGAAATCCCAAAAAAACCTAGACACCATCAATCCCAAAAAAATCCTAAATCACTAAAAAGTTTAAAACCCCTAACAACACTAAAATCTACTAAAACCCATAAACTACCCTAAAACATTAAAACCACTAAAGATATTAAATAACCCCATAAAATCCCTAAAGGACCCTAATGAACAAAAAAACTAAAAACCTCTAAATACACCTTTAAACATATAAACATCATGAAACCCCTAATAAACCATAACTACCATAAAACCCCCAAAAATCATAAAATTGACTGAAAACTCCTAAAAAATAAAAATACCAAAAAAATTAAGAATGCATGAAAGACCCTAAAACTAATAAAAACCCTAAACACCCTAAAAACCTCAAAACCCCTAAAATCCTTAAATACCGTCACTACCCTAAAAACAATAAAAAACTTAAAAATACCTAAAAATAATTAAACACATAAAAACACATAAAACCACACAACCGTAGAAAAATAAAAACCCTTGAAACCCATGAAACCCTAAAATAATTAAAAACCTATAACAATAAAAACCCTAAAATCCTAAAAACCCATAAAAACACAAAAAATACATAATAACCCAAAAAATAACTTTAAGACATCTAAAACCCTAAACCCCTTTAAACCCATAAACACCCACAAAAAACTAAAAAATATAAATAACATAAAATCCATTAAAATCATAAAACACCCAACATATATTAAAACCATAATATACTTTAAAACACTAAAAACCTATTAACTATTATAACCCTAAGAACACCTAAAGTCACTAAAAACCATAAATTCCATAAAAAGTCTAAAAACTCCTAAAACCAACACAAAATTATAGGAACTCTAAAGCCCAAAAAAAAGTAATATCCCATAAAGGCCCTATAATCTTTTTAAACCCAATAAACCCTCTAAAATAATAAATGAACATAAATATACTAAAAAGAACATAAAAATAGGAATAACCCTAAAAGATTCTAAAATTCCTAAATATTCTAGAAGAACCTAAAATCCCTAGAAAACTAAAATACACAAACACACCACAAAATACTTGATAGCACCATAAAATACTCTAAAACCATAAAATTTCAAAAAACCCATAAAACCCAAAATAAACCCTAAAAGTGGCCTTTGGTTTGATTTAATAATAAAAGATGCATCTGCCCCAACCTTTTAAAAAACTAAAAATAGTAAACATTCTAACATATCATAAAGGACCATAAAAACCTCTAAAACACTGAAGAGACCCTAAAAATCCTAAAAACACTATAGCATCCTAAAACCCCTAATAATCCATGTTGATCCCAAGAACCAAAAAATAAATCGAAAACATTAGAAAATAAAAAAAATGATCCTGAAAACATTAAATGGAATTAAAACCCCTAAAAATCGTAAACTACCATAAAATTCCTAAAACACAAAGAACCCCTAAACAACAAAAAAACACTATAAAACCACAAAAAGAATTAAACCCCCATAAAAACCCTGAAACCATTAAAACCTAAAATACCATTAAAGACACTAAGATGCCCTAAAATCATTACAGGATCCAAAAAATAGGTTAAAACCCTAAAAATCCCTAAATCCCTATAATACCCTAAAAACCCTAAAGACCCAAAAAAAATATAAAGTCCCTCAAAAAATTTAAATACACTATAAACTCTAAATTCCTTAAAAATAAATAAGAACCATAAGTCCCTAAAAACCTATTCAAAAACAAAAAAACCCTAAAACAATAAAACATCTAAAAACAATAAAGAAATATTATAACCTATTATGAAACAAAAAACCCAAAAAATAAAATAAAAAATGAAAACCCTAAAACCAATAAAAATTAATAAACAACTATAAAATCCTAGAACCACTAGAAATTACAACAAAAATTACAAAATCAGAAAAATTGAATAGTCCTGAAAAGCCTAATCTACTAAAAACCCAAAACCTCTAAAAACCCTAAAAACATAAAAACAATAGAAACCGTAAACTCTATAAAACCCCTAATGAAACATATAGACCATATGAATAAAAAATCCATAAAAACATGAAAAATCACTAAAACCCAAAACACCTGTGTAAAATCGTAAAAAAATCCATATCATACCTAGAAAACCCCCAAACAACCAAAAATACCAAACTCTTAAAAATACCTAAAAAACTAAAAATCATAAAACCACAAAAAAATCCCTAAAATATAATTCTATATAAAAGCTAATATCCCTAAAAATTTAAAACCATAAATGTCCCATAAAAGGCCACAAAACCCCAAAAATATAAAAAACCATAAAAAAGAATCCAAAGAATCCAAAAAAAACCCCAAAAATACCCAAAAACCAAAAAAACCCCTTTAACCACAAAAATACCCCAAACACCCTACATGGCTCAAAAAATAGTAAAATCATAAAATAACAAAGAATGCCTAAAAACCCTAATTACATCTGAAATCACAACAAGCCCCTAAAAATCATATACAAAACTAAAAACCCTTAAAATGAAATATGAATATAAAAACCTAAAAAACCATAATACCTCAGAAATGTCCATAAAACCATATAAAAGTTAAAAGTCACTTAAAACTGTAAAAACACCTAATAACCCAAAATGACACTAAAAACCACAAAACCATGGAAAAATTAAAAAAATTAAAATACACTAAACCATAAAAACCATAAACCTCTTAAAAATTCACAGAATCCCATAACCCATATGAAATCATCAAAAAAGATGATAAGCCCTAAACCCCCTAAAATACCTATATTCCCTTTAAAACCCTAAAACCTGTAGAGAACCTAAAAACCAATCTAAAATAAAAACCCAAAATCCCCTCAAAATTACAAAACATAGAAAAATGACTAAAACCCAAAATACGCATAAGAACCCTAAATCATTGAAATCCTCTAAAACCCTAAAACACCGAAAAGATGCTAGAAATGCTATGCCCCCCATAAACCCCATAAATCACTAAAACCCCTAAAGTACCATTAAAAATATTAAAACCCCAAAACCCTTAACACACAAAAAACACTAAAACCCCCTACAACCCTAAAACCCAAAAACCCCAAAAACCTAAAAATAATAAAAAATCATAAAAACCCATAAAAAATAAAACCCTAAAACCCCCCTAAACCCCTAAAACCCTAAAACATAAATGACCTCTAAAAACTCTAAAACATTAATAAACCATCCCCCACCCCAAAAATGCATATCCCCCCTACAAAACCATAAAACCCCTAGAAGCCCCTAAAGACACTTAAAACCCCTAATCCCATAAAAGTCGTAAAACCCCTAAAAACTCTCCAAAGACATAACCACTAAAAGACACTAAAAACCATAAATCCCATTAACATCCTGATAACACCTAAATAACATTAAAAGCCCATAAAACTATAAATTCCTAAAAGGGAAATAAAAACCCTTTTAACAACCTCATGATCGTAAAACCCAAAGAAGCATAAAATACATAAAATACTTTAAACCCATTGGAAAACTCTACAAAGACATAAAAAGTATAACCCCCTATAACACACCAAAACTACTAAAATCTCAATAAATTATCAAACCCCATTAAATGACAAAACACCTGAATACCCCTAAAACTGAAAAATCCCAAAAATTATCTAAAAAATCCTTAAATCCCTAAAAACTGTAAATTCTATTAAACCCTAAAACAGAAAAACATTAAAAACATTAAAAGACCCTATTAGGAACCTAAAAACCTTAAACACTCTTACAAAACCCTAAAAACACAAAAAAAACCCAAAAATCCATATAAATCCTAAAAATACATAAATTAATTTTAAATCCCAGAAACACTAAAATAGATAAAACTTTAAATAACTTTATAAACCGAAAGAAACCTGAAAATATCATAGAAACCTAAAACCCATGAATCCCCTCAAAAAATAAAAAAATCTAAATCCCTAAAAAAATGAAATTCACCAAAAAAACCTAAAAACCTGAAAACCCCAAACAACCCAAGGAAGTCCATGACTACCAAATAACCCATAAAAACATAAAAACAAATAAGAATCTAAAAAAGTGTAAAACGATATAAAACCCCCATGTAATAAAATCATTTATCCCCAAAAAACCATAATTATCCATAAAATCCCAAAAAACTATAAATGCCTCGGAACACCCTAAAACCAAAAAAAAATAATCCCCTCAAAAACCTAGAAATTCCATACAAGTCTCTAAACTCCCTTAAAAATGCTTCAAATACCATTACAAACCATAAAATACCTATTTCCCTAGACCCTAAAAACATGAGAAATAGTAATTTCCTCAGAACTCAAAAGAAAACCTAAAACCCTAAAACACCATATAAACTTAATCACTCAAAGGCCCAAAAAACACAAAAAAACCCAAAACCCCAAAATAACATAAAACCCCAAACAAAATTTTCAATGCCCTTAAATGCCTGAAATCCCAAAAAACACTAGAAACCCTAAATCCCGAAAAAAATCCTAAAATCATTAAAATGAAATAAAACCCCTAACAACCCTAAAATCTATTAAAACCCATAAAAGTCCCTAAAACATGAAAACAACTAAATATCATAAATAACCCCATAAATTCTCAATAGGACCCTAATTACCCATAAAAAACTAAAAATGTCTAAAAACGCCTTCAAACATATAAATATCATGAAACACCCAATAACCCTAAAAACCCAAACCCCTAATAAACCATAACTACCATAAATCCCCTAAAAATCGTAAAATTATATAAAAACCCCTAAAAATCATTAAAATACCAAAAAAACAACAAGAATTCTTAAAAACCCCTAAAACTAATAAAATCCCTGAGAACCCTAAAAACCCCAAAACCCCTAAAATCCTTAAATACCGTCACTAACCTAAAAGCACTAAAAAACATAAAATCCCTAAAAATAATTAAACACTTAAAAACACATAAAACCCTACAACCCTAGAAAAAAAATATCCATGAAACCCATGAAACCCTAAAATCATTAAAACCCTAAAATACTAAAATCTCTAAAATCCCTAAAACCCTTAAAAACAGAAAAAATACTTAAAACCCAAAAAAATAACATTAAGACATATAAAAACCTAAACCCCTAATATTCCCTTTAAAACCATAAACACCCACAAAAAAAATTAAAAAACTAAATAATATAAAAATCCTTAAAAATCCTAAAACACCCAAAAAACCTTAAAACCATAATAACCATAATAACCCTTAAAAACACTAATAAACCTATTAACTATTATAACCCTAAGAGCACCTAAAGTCACTAAAACCCATAAATTCCTTTAAAATACTAAAGACCCCTAAAACCAATAGAAAATCCTAGAAACTCTGAAACCCCCAAAAAAATTAATAACCCATTAAGGCCCTTCAATCCTTTTAAACCCATAAAACCCCTAAAATAATAAAAGACCCTAAATAACCCAAAAAGAACATAAAAATAAGAATAACCCTAAAAGACTATAAAATCCATTAATACCCAAGAGAAACCTCAATGCCCTAAAAAATTAAATACAAAAAAACACCACAAAATACTTGATAGGAACTTAAAATACTCTAAAACCATAAAATTTCTAAAAACCCCTAAAAACCAAATTAAACTCTAAATGTGGTCTTTGGTTTCATTTAAGAATAAAAGCGGATTCAACCTCATCCTTTAAAAAAACATATAATAGTAAACATCCTAATATATCATAAAGGACCATAAAAACCTCTAACAAACTGAAGAGACCCTTAAAACCCTAAAAACACTAAAGCACCCTAAAACCCCTAATAAACCATTTAGAACCCAAGAAACAAAAATGAAATCTAAAACCTAACAAAATTAAAAATGTCCCTGAAAAGAATAAATGAAACGAATACCCCTAAAAATCATAAACTACCATAAAATTTTTAAACACAAAGAACCCCTAAACAACCTAAAAACCCTATAAAACCACGAAAAGACGTAAAACCCCATAAAAACCTTGAAACCATTAAAACCTAAAATACCTTTAAAGACACTAAGACGCCCTAAATTTCTTACATGATCCTAATAACATGTTAAACCCCTAAAAATCCCAAAAATGATATAATACACTAAAAACCCTAAAGACCCAAAAAAATATAAAGACCCTCAAAAAATTGAAATACGCTATAAACTATAAATCCCTTAAAACCCAATAAGAACTCTAACCCCTGAAAACCTATTCAAAAACTAAAAACCCTAAAACAATAAAACCCCTAAAAACACTATAGAAATATTAAAACCTATAGTGAAACAAAAAACCCAAAAACCCATAAAAATGAAAACCCCAAAACCAATAAATATTAATAAATAGTTGTAAAACCCTAAAATGACTAAAAATTCTAACAAAAATAAAAAAATCAGAAACACTTAATAATCCTGAAAACCCTAAACTATTAAAAACCCAAAACCTCTAAAAACCCTAAAAAACATAAACACCATAGAAACAGTAAACTCCAAAAAACCCTTAATGAAACAAAAACTCAATAATAATACCAAAAATTCCTAAAAACATGATAATTACATAAAACACAAAACACATGTGTAAAATCGTAAAAAATCCATATCACACATAGAAAACCCAAAAAACACCAAAAATACAAAACACCCCTAAAATACCTAGAAACACTAAAATCATAAATCCACCAAAAATCACAAAACCTTAATTCTATATAAACTCTAATATCACTAAACATCCCAAACCCTAAATAACTCATAAAAGACCATAAAACCACAAAATATAAAATACCATAACAAACAATATCCATAAAATCCAAAAAAAATCCCCAAAAATACACAAAAACAAAAAAAACATTGAATCCCAAAAAAAAACCAAATACCCCATATTGTACACCATAAACCCCACAGAGTAAATCCACAACCAAATACCCAACACCATAAACCGTATACCCAATACCAAAAACCCTAATCCCAACACCCTAATCCCTAACCCTTACACAATAATCCTTATATCTTAAACACAACTCCTGGAAATCAAAACCCTACACACTCAATCCTATAATCATTACCATAAACCATAAACACTAAAAATTAGAACTTATACCAAACATCTTAAACCTATACATTGATAGCCCAAACTCTATACCGTACAATCTAAACTATAAATAGTAAGCCCCATAACCTAAACTCAAAAACATAAACCCTACACCCTGAACCCAATACCGTACACCCTAAACCCAAATCCATATGCCCCAAACCGCATACCTTATACCCTAAACCCAGGACCCAAAACCCTAATACCTATACCCTATACCATAAACCCTAACCTGATACCTAACCCATAAACCACATACCCCCAATGTGATCCCTATAGACTTTACCCCAAGCCCTAACCCCCTAACCCTACACCCTCAACCCTATTCCTTACAACCTAAAATTAATTCCCTACAACAGATACCATACACCATAAAACCTATAGGCTACAACATTAACCATTACCCCAATACCCAAAACCATATACACTTAATCCTTAACCCTTAACCCAAAACTCTACTGCCAAAACATTATTCCATAGACACTATACCCAAAACCCCAAAGCATATACCATACACCATAAATCCTAAATCCTACACCATAAAACCTCTACCCAACACCGTAAAATTTTTACCCTAACCCTAAAACCTATTCCATTCACTCAAAACCATTTACATAGCACCCTTAAACCCATAACCAACAATGTGAACCCTATAACCTATGCCCTAAAACCTATGTTGTAAAACATAAAAACTATTCCCCACACCCTAAAACCTTGACACTACACACTAAACTGTATACACTACACCATAACCCCAAAACACTACACCCTAAACCTTATCACCTACACCCCATATAGTAAACCCTATACCATGCACAATAAACCAAAAACCCTATAGCCTAAACACTATAACATATGTCAAAAACCGTAAACCCTACACCATAAACACTATACCCAATTCCCAAAACACAAAACCCTGCATCCTAAATCCAATACCCTATTCCTCCAACCTTATACCCAAAACACTAAACCATATATCCTTCAACATAAATCCCATTCTCTACACCAAAAACACAAACCCTAAAAATCATAAAAAACTCCATAAACCCCTCAAAAAATAATATCTGAACAAACCCTAAATAACCTTAGAAAAATTATCACCCACCAAGAACCATAAACACCATTAAGAGAAACTCTAAAAATCCTAAAACACATGAAAAACTAAAACACATTAAAAATCATAATAACCCTAAAATCTCTAACAAATACCTAAAACCGGCTAAATATTTTACAATCCCAAAAATCCAAAAATCCCTAAAAATCCAAATAACCATACAACCACTTAAAATCACAAAAACCCGTAAAACCGTTAAAAAATAAAACCTCTAAAGCATTAAAAGTCATAAAAACCATAAAATCCAGAAAACAAACTCTTAATAACCCTTAGAAACACTATGAAACCATAAAACGAAAAAACCCAAAATACAAAAAACCATAAAAAATATAAATGACCTTAAAATGATTAAAAACCCCCAAATAAACTAAAACCCTAAAAACACATAAAAACCTAAAAACTACAAGGAACCATAAAACCAAAAAAAAACACAAATATCCCAAAAACCAAAAAACCCCCTAATAATATAAAAACCTAAAAACCCTGAACCCCCACTAAAGACCCTAAAAACCATAACACCACTAGAAGACCCAAAAACCTTAAATCCACCTAAAAGAATGTAATACCATTTAAAAATACTAAAAATAATAAAAGACTCTCTAAAACCTAGAATACAATAGATGACCCTAAATCCCTAAAAACATAGACAACTACAAAATATCATAAAAGTCATAAAAGACTCTTGAAACACTATAAAAACCATAACAATCATTAAAACTCAATAAAAATAATAAATAACCCAAATCCCCATAATGCACTCTTGAATACTGATAACCCTAATACCCCTAAGGGACCCTAAAAACTATCAAAACCCTAAGAGAAACTAAAACACCTAAAACTCAAAAGGCCTCTAAAATTCAAATAAAACCCCGAAAGACCCTAACTCCCACTAAAAACCTTAAATATCCTAAAACCCAAAAAAACATAAAAATTCCAAAACACCCTAAAAACCCTAAATGAACCTAGTAAATCATAAAAAATTAAAAATGACCCAAAACCCTTGAAAATCCTAAAAGACACTATAAATCATAAAAAAACCATCCAAAACACAAAAGAATCCCGTAAATTCTATATATGTGTCTAAATACATTTAGAAACATTAAAAGAAAAAAAAGCATAAAATTACATAAAATTACGTAAAAAATAAAACAACTTAAAACCACTACAAACCCAAAAATATGGACAATACCCTAAAAGAAATAAAATTCTTTTAGACCACTCAAATCCATAAAATCCTTAAAAATCCAAAAAAAAACTCCTAAAAACCCTAAAACCATAAATACCTAAATACTCTAAATGTACCATAAAAGCACATAAAATATCAAAAACCCAAAAAATACATGAAATATTTTTAGAACCTAATATATTTTACAATTCCTAAGAACTCTAAACAACTAAAAACCATAAAAACGTACAAAAACTCCATAACCCCACTAAAACCCCTATAAAACATAAAAAAATATAAGATACCTTTAAACTCATAAAAACCCTACAATCCCCAAACCTCTTAAAAACACTAATAGAAAAAAGAACACTAAATAAACAAAAATATCACAAATCCCCTAAAACCCCTAAATGCCCAAAAACTCCTTACATACACTAAAAAAACCTAAAAACACTAAATCATTAAAACCCATGAAACCCCCAAGACTATAAAAAAACCTAAATATATGAAAAACCTCAGAAACCATAAATAACACTAAAACCCCTAAAATTTATATAAACACAAAAATATCTATAAACCCATAAAAAATAGTAAAATATACCTAAAAACCCAAAAAATGCCTAAAAATATCATAGAAACCCCTAAAACCCTTAACAATCCAAACAATAATTAGAAAACCCTAAAACACCTTCAAATATCCATGCAGGACCAAAAAACTCACATACCCCCCAAAAAATCCAAATAATACATAAAACCCCTAAGACCCCAAAAATTTTATATATGTCATAAAACCCCGTAAAAATCCCAAAAAATTAATAAACCATAAATCACCAAAAATCAATAAAAACCTTCAAAACAGTAAAAACCCCTTAAAACCTTAAAAACACATAAAATCTATAAAATCATTTATAACCCCTGAAATCCCCTAAAACTGTAAAATCACTAAAAATTCCTAAAACTCAAATTTTCATTTAAACCCCTTAAACCTAAATAGATATAAAAATATTAATTCCCCATTAAAAATCTATAAAATCCCTAAAAATACTAAAAACATTAAAAAATGCTAAAGGAGCTAAACCCCTATCATAAAACACTAAAAAAATTAGAAATAACTTAAAAAAAACTAAATACCTTAACAGCCCTAATATCTAGTAAAATCCCTAAAAATATAAAAGGAATAAAAATTTAATATATAATTAATACCATAAATCACTAAAAACAACAAAAATCATGTTAAATTACCTTAAACCAATGAAAACCATGAAATCCCTAAAAAACAACAAACCCATAGAATGACCCTACACCCTCCAAAAGTCCCTATATCCCCCAAAACCTCCAAAAACCCTTATGGCCCCTAAACTACTCATAACACTAAAAACACCTAAAACATTAAAACACATAAAGAAACATAAAAATCCCAAAAACCCCTTAAAAATCCAAAAATCCATTAAAACCCATAAAAACATTAAAAGAACCTAAAACCACTAAATGCCCAAAAAAACCCCAAAGAGACACTAAAATCCACAACAAACCCCAAAAAATCCTAAAAAATTTTAAAATCCCAAAAAAGACCATAAAATCCTAAAGAATCCTAAACACTCAAAACCCCCTAAAATTTCACAAAACCTTAAAAAACATAAAACCCATAAAACCCTACAACCCAAAAGACTCTAAATCTCAAAAAACCCATAAAAGTTTATACAAATCATAATAACAAAAAAATCATAAAAACCCTAAATGATCCAAAAGCATATGAAGACCGAAAATCCATAAACCACCTAAAAGCCATAAAACCCTAAAAACACTAAAAACAGTAGAACACTAAAAACCACAAAAGACAAAAAAATACTAAAAAACCATAAACCCCATAAGAACCCTAAAAATGTGAAAACGCTAATGACAATAAAAAACCCTAAAAACTTAAAATCTATAAAAACCCTAAAACCACAGATTTTTTTTCAAAAACTCTAAAAACATACAACACCAAAAACTCTAAATCACCTATAACCATATAATATATTATAACCTCTAACCCCCCCCCCACCCCCAAAAACCATATAAACATAAAAGACACTAAAATCCCTACACTTGAAAATAACAAAAAAAACTCCCAAAACCCAAAAAAACCCCAAAACCCTAAAAACCTAAACCACCACTTAAAAACCCTAAAAACTAAAAAAACAAACCCTACACCCTCAAAATATAAATGAATGATCAAATTCATTAAAAACCCATAAACCCCCTAAAAAAATATGAAACCATGAAAACCTTTTTACCAAATAAACAACCCCCTAAACCATAAAACCTACCCACTAATCCCTACACTATTCACCTTAAACTATATACTCTACACGAAAAAACACTATACCCTAAACCCTAAACCCAAATTCCTACATCCCACACCCTATACCCAATACGCTAAATCGTAAACCCAAAATTGAATACATTATACCCTACACCCTTAACCCAACATTGAACACATTTTACCATACATATGAAACCCTAAACACTTTTCCATGATTCCTACATCCTGAACACTAAACCCTAAAACCTAAAAACCCCAAACAACCATAAATTACCCAGAAACACCTAAAAGACACTAAAGCCCATAAAAACCTAAAATACCCAGGAAAGCAAAAAATAATTGGAAGACACTAAAAACCTAAAAAGATGCAAAATGACCCATGAGACCCTAAAAATTATAAAGGACCATATAAATCTATAAAAACATAAAATTCCCCAATACACCCAAATCCCCAATAAAACTATAAAAAACATAAAACCCCTAAAACCAAAATAAACATAATATGCCTGAATATCCTAAAAAATATAAAAATTTCCTAAAACTCTAAAAGCCATAATAAGCCTTGAAAACCCAAGAAAACCCAAAAACAGGTAAACCTCTCCCCAATTCTAAAAGCCATAAATAAACCCTAAAACCCCTAAATCCTCATTAAAACCATTAGAAACCCTCAAAATACCCTAAGACTCCAAAAAACCCCAAAAAAACACTAATAACTTAAATGACCCAAAAAATCCAAAAAACACTAGTAACCTAAATAACCCAAAACCCCCTTTTACACAAAAAAGACACAAAAAACCCAAAACATTCTAAAAAGTTTCTATAATCCCCTATAACACCTAAAAAACACTAATATCAGGAAAAACAATAAGGATTATAAAAAACATAAAATCTATAAAAACCCTGAAACCCTTATAAACACCAAATACCCCTAAAAACCAAAAATATCCATAAAACCATAAATCCATAAAAACCCTAAAACCCTAAAAAATAGCCTAATATAAATAAATTTAAATAAAACACCTGAAAAATACACTAAAACACTAAAACCCCCTAAAACCATAAAACCATAAAAACTCTTAAAATCATAAAAAAATCCTAAAACACTTAAGGACACGAAAACAATAAAAATATGAAAAAAAAAATCTAAACACTCCCAAATATTCTAAAAATACTAAAAATAAAAATAGAACATAAAAAAATCTAAAAAAAATTATGAATAACCTAAATTCCCTAGAATACATAAAAACCATAAAATCCAAACAAAACCCTAAAAACAAAAATCGTTAAAAAACATAAATATCACAAAAAACCCAAAAACCACCTGAGAGACCATAAAACCCAGAAGAACCTCCCAGCACTAAAACCATTAAAAATACCTAAAATAGATAAAAAATCCCAAAAAGTGTAGAGGACCCTAAACACCATAAATGTGCCTATTCACTAAAAACACAAAATGAACTTCAAAAATAATAACCAGAAAACATTAAAAACCTAAAATCCTGGAAACCCTAAAAACCCTAAAATACATCAATATATATAATACCCCTAAACCCTATAAATTACCTAAAAACATAAAACTCCCTACAATTTATAAAAACACATAATACACACTAAAATCCATGAAACTCTAAAATCCCAAAAATTTCCTAAAAACACAAAAATAACTAAAAAACTGAAATATCCTAAAAACCCTAAAACACCATAAAAATAATAAAACCAAAAAAACCCTATAGGTCTAAAAAAAGTCTATGAACCACTATATTTACAAAAAATATATAAAATCCCAAATTGAGAAAAACCCTAAAACCTCCTACCTATCATACAAAACCCTTTAAGATCCTATAAAACCATAAAACCCATAAAACCCATAATAACACAAAAATCCCTTAAACAAAAAGAAAATAATAAAAACGCATAAAAATCCCTACCAAACCAAATAAACCCCTAAAAATCATGAGAAACCCATGACCCCCCAAAACGAACTATAAAACCCTAAAAACATCGTAATGTACCTAAAACCTATAACATAATCCTAAAACTCTAAAATCAATGATTATCCATAACAGAATCAAACAAGCCCCTAATAACCTCTTAAAACCATAAACCCCCCAACCATAAAATACATAAAAAACCTAAAACCCATAAAAACCCTAAATCCCCTAAAAACCAACAATACATTAATATCCATAAAAATAAAAGAGAAATCCTAAAAACAAAAAAAAAAAGAAAAACCCCATAAATCCATAAAAAAAATAAAAACCTTAAAAACATAAAACCCTCAAAACCTAAGAACCCATAAAAACCAAAAATCCCAAAGGACATTTTTGAACCATAAAAACCCAAAATCCCATAGAACCAAAAAAACCAAAAAAATCCCTAACACCATAAATAACCTAATACCCCATAAACACCTAAAAATACCTAAAAACCTCTAAGAGACCCTAAATACCCTAAATACAATAAAATTTTGTTATAACTCATAAAATCCCAAAAAGACCCAAAAAACCTATAAAACCACTAAATGACTCGTCAATACTCTTAAACACCCATAAAAACGTAAAGAAACTAAATAAACATAACAACCATAAAACACCTAAAACAATTAAATAATTAATGACACTAAATCAATCATAAGAACAAAAAACATCTTAAATCTTGAAAGAAATCCTAAAAACCTTTATAACCCATAAAATAGAAAAAACAAAAACAAAAAACTACACATACAAAAATAAAAAACAATAAAAACCAAAAAAAAATATATAACTACCATAAAACCCCTAAAAACAATAAAAGAACCCAAACCCCATATAAGTCCCAAAAAACCATAAAATCGTAAAACAAAAAATATCCATAAAATAAAATAAAACCCTTTAAAAAACAAAAAATTCCTTTAAAACCCTAAAAAATTGAAAAGATTGTAAATTACCCAAAAACTCATAAAATGTCCTAAATAATATAAAAAATATTAATGACTTAGAAACACTTAAAATACCTAAAAACCAAAAAAACAATAAAAATCCATAAAATTCAAAAAACACATTTCAAATGCTCACATAGCTAAAAATTTAATCCCAAAAACCTTAAAAACCTAGAAACCCTAACATTCCATAAAAATACATAAAAATAATAAACCCCTAAAAAATATAAATAATACCTAAAACCTATAGAATCACTAAACCCATATAACATAATCTTTTAAATAGAAAATAAAATGACGTTAAAATACCAAAAACTGTGAAAAGAAATAAAGAAAACTAAAAAATCTAAAAAATAATAAATTACCCTAAACACACTAAACCCACATAAAATATTATAAAACACCCAATAAACTCAAAAAATACCACAAAAACTGGTAATACTAAAAACCCCTTAAAACCCTTAAATCCCTTATACCCCCCAAAACCAAAAAACCCAAAAAAAAAATACAAACCCCAAAAGTCCCTTAAACACTATAAAGACCCTAAAACACCTAGAAAATCTTATACCCTTGAAAAGTACCAAAAATTCTTAAAACCCATAAAACATATAAAATACCAGAAATATATTAAAAAATAATAAACCCTAAATTATAAAAAACCCTTAAAACCATACAATCACTAAACCACCTTGAAACCCCTAAAATCCACAAAACCCTTAAGAACCACTAAAAACCTAAACACCCATAAAACCCCTAAAATATCCTAAAAATCACAAAGGAAACCAACATCCCTAAAAACACTATAATACATGATAAGACACAAATAAAACTAACCTCCCCCCCCAAATCCCCTATAACACAAAAAATCCAAAACCTCTAAAAATCCTATAATATAGTAAATTCCAAAAAAACCCCTATAAAACCAAAAACCATTTAAACAAAAAATAACTCTAAAATATAAAAAAATCATAAAACCCATAAAACTCCTAAAATAAGTAACTAATCAAATAATAATCCACCCATAAAATACATAAAAAGTCATTAAATTCACTAAAACCTCTAAAAATATCAAATAAATAAATAATACTAAAATCCATAAGAAAAATAATAACTATAAAAAAATAATACCCTAAAACAAAAAATTCCAAAAAATATATAATCATCTTAATACTGTAAAAATACCCTGTATCACCCAAAATAGATCTTAAAAACCCTAAAATCATGAAAAAAGATCGAAGACCGCTAAACCCCGTAAAAGAAACAAATTCCCTAAAAATAAAAAATTAATAATTTAAAAGATCCTAAAAACTCAAAAGACCCAAAACCCCCCTAAAACAACTTAAAATCTCTGGAAGAAAACTAAATTACCATGAATATCGTAAAATACCCAAAAATCCTGATTGAACCTAAAACACCATAATGAACCTAAAACACCATAATATATAAAAAACAACTTTACAAACCCATGCCCCCCTAAAAATAGTAAAATCCCTAAAAACTCTAAAAACCATAAAAACCAATCAAATCCCTAAAAACATTAAAAAAAACTTAATGAAACCCTAGAAAATCCCAAAAACCCCTTTTAAAACCATACCCAACCTTAAAACTCTTAAAACCCTACAAAACCTTACAAAACCCATATAAATCACAAAACACCTAAAAATCATAACATTTCTATAAAAACACAGAAAAACTGTAAATGAAACCTAAACCCCATAAAACACTAAAAAACCATAAAAGACACGTAGAATCCCGTAAAACCATAAGACCTAAAAACACACAAAAACTAGGAAAACTGTAAAAACCCATAATAGCCTAAAAAACACTAAAACCCTAGAAACCCAAAAACCCATGAAAACACAGTAAAACTAGAAATGACTAAAAACAAAAAAAAAACCCATAAAGGAACTTAAATTTTTTAAATATCACTGGGAGACCTTAAAAACCTTAAAGACCCTAAAAGACCATAAATCCCCTAAAAACCCCTGAAATACTGAAAACCATAAACACCAAAAAACCCCTAAAACCCGAGAAAACCATAACAAGATAAAACACTAAAAAATATAAAAACATAACAACTTATAAAAACCAAAACCCCCAAAACCCATAAAAATATAAAAATTACTCAAAACCATAATAACTTAAATATATCTAAAACATTAAAAACTATAAAAAAATCCTGATATTATAATCAATCCATAAACCAATTAAAACACATAAAACCCAAAAAAACCCAAACCACACTAAAACAAGATAAACCTGAAAATAAGTCAAAAAAGTCCAAAAATCCATAAAAAACTGAAAAAATATAAACCCCATAGAAAACCTAAATGCACAAGAAAACTTTAAAAACAAAAATCCCATAAAAACCCTTAAAAAATATCCTATAACACATAGAAAATTCTAAAACCCCCTAAAATCTATTAAAGATTAAAAAACCATAAAACTCCCAAAACCATAATATAGACTAAATATTTTAAAAATTTTAAAAACATAAAATTCCAAAAAAACAAAAAAAAAAATCCCATAAAACCTCTAAAAACACATAAATCCCTAAAAAACCAACATCCCATAAATCCCAAAAATCCACATCAAAATCCCTAAATGGAACTAGATACACTAAAAATGATAATATACCATAAAACCCCATATAAAAACCTCAAAGACCCAAAAACACTTAAATACCCAAAAACCCCTTAAAACCCATAAAACCGAAAAAGGACAGAAACCATAAAAAACAAATCACACTAAAAATATAAATATAAAATTAAATTCATAAAAAACCAGTACAACCCTAAACAACCTACATTCCAAAAATAGAGTAACAACCCCTAAAACCATAAAAAACTCTAAAACTATAAACACATAAAAAACATAAGTTCCATAAGATCAATTTAAATTCGACTACCCCTATGAACAATAAAAACCATAAAACCCCATAAAAACCATGAAACCAACTAAAACCCCTAAAAACCCTTGAAAGACATTATTACTGAAAAAATAAATGAATTCATAAAAAATCATAAACCCCACTAAAAAATATAAAAATTCAACAAGGGCCAAGAAACCTCCAAAAACACCTAAAAACCTTCTAAAACACCTAAAAACCTAATGAACCCAAAATACATAAAAGCCCTAAAACCGAATAACCCATAAAAAGCAATAAAATCCTATACCACAAAAATTTAAAAAAATTATTAAAACACTAAAAATACATAAAAACGTTAAAACCCAATAATAACTATAAAAACCCATATATCCTATACCATAAACCCTAAACACTAATCCCTACACCCAAACCATATACCATACACACTATACTATACACTCAAAACCTAATACCCTATAATCTAAACCAAAAACCCTACACCTTAATCCCTAAACCCATAACACTATACTCTAATCCCTACACCCTAAAACATATACCTTACATCCTAAACCATAAAACCTCCACCGAAAACTCAAAACCCTAGACCTTAAACCCTAAACCCAAAACCCTGAACCCAACACCCTAATCCAAATAATACATTAAAACTCCTTAACGAACCTAATAACAGAAACATCCCTAAAACACTAAAAAACCAAAAAAAGGATAAAACACCTAAAAGACCAAAATGCCCCAAAAATTGGAAAAAGATCGTCAATCAATATAATATTAATAAAACCTATAAAATCACATAAAAACATAAACAACAAAAAGGATCCTAGTAACCCGTAAAACCATAAAACATGGACTAACCCCTTATAACCATTAAAAACATTAAATACCCTAAAACCGTGAAATACCTACAAACCCAGAAGACCCATTGAAAAGACCAGAAAATCCTAAAATCATAAAATACCATAAATCTCTAAAAAATATTAAAAAAATTAAAATCCCTAAAAACCCACGAAAACCATAATTATTCCCTAAAAACCCAAAAACACCATAAAAACAACGTAAAATTCCTAAAAAAATCGCTAAAACACCCCAAATAACCAAAAAAATATTTAAAATGGAATAATAACATAAAAAATACTTAAATACCACTAAATAACTAAAAAACCATAAAAGATCCTAAAAACCACAATGACCCCACCTAACCAAAAAAAACATAAAACCCCAAAAACAGTAAAAAACAAAAACACCCAAAAAACCACCAAAAAACCTAAAAACTATAAAAAACTATAAAAACCTTCAAACCCATAAAAATAGAAAAAACACTTTAAAATGCTAAAAACTTAAAATACCCAATACCCCCAAAAATCCTAAAAAATGATAAAAACCTAAAATAAAATCCCTTATGCCTTTAGAATCCCTACAAGCCCCTACAGAACACGAACAGACCCATTAAATACCATTTAAACACCAAAAGTGCATAGAAACATTGATGGAACCCTAAAAACACTTATTACCATAAAACACCATGAATCCCTAAATACCATTAAATACCTAAAATTCTATAAAAACACTAAAAGCCTAAAAACAATTAAATCCTTACAATCTATAAAACAAAAAATTCATAAATAACCCAAAAACCATAATTTCTATTAAAACACCACAAACCCAAACACCCCTCCCCCTTAAAAAATTAATAAAACCACTAAAACCATAAAATCTCTAAATAATGCTAAAACACCAAAAACTCATAAAACCCTATAATCCCAATAGTCCAAAAAACCTATAAAATTCCATAAACAACCCTAGAAACGTAGGGAAACCCTAAACCCCTAACAATCCTATATAAACCCAAAAATACCTTAATAACACCTTAAAACACAAAAACGAATAAAAACACAAAATAACCAAAATAACATAAAACACCCTAAAACACCCAAAACCCCTAAAAAATAAAAAACACTAAAACACCCTAAAAACATAAAACCCCTCAATTCCTAAAACCCTAAACTACATAAAAACACAAAACCATAACAACTCTAAAACACCCAAAAACATTCTTAAAAACCCATAGAATCCTTAAAAACCCTAAACCCCAAAAAAATTGAAAAACCCAAAAAAACCCTAAAACCCTAAATATACATAAAATCCTACAAAGACAAACAATAATAATAAAAACCCCTAAAAACTCATATAAATACTTAATCCCTAAAACCCCTAAAAATCCCTATTTCACCCTAAAACCCCAAAAATACAATGAAAACACAAATAAAACCCATACCCATTAAAACACCTAAAAACCTAATCCCATAAAACCAAAAACAATACATAAAAATTGACAATTTTCCAAATAATTTAAAACTTATATGAAACACTAAAAACCCTTAAACAGGAATATGGGAATTGAAAATGCTAAACCTGACACCCTACACCCTATACCTTATACCATAAAAAATAAAATCAAAACTTCAAACCATATACAATAAATTATAAACTCAAAAAACAACACCCAAAAACTTATACCCTACACCCTGATCCTTAAATACTACCAGAAAAATCCTATACCATAGACCATAAACAATAAACCATAATTCCCATAACCTAAAACCTACACTTTAAATTCTAAATTTGACACCCTAAACACCAAATCCTACTCTCAAACCCTAATTGAACCGAAAAACACCAAAAAACATGAAAACCCAAAAAAACTATAAAGACCTATTAACCAAAAAATCTCAAAAAGACTAAAAAACATCTGAAAACATTACAATACCCTAAAACCATAAATTGACAAAATAATACCCTAATACTGTAAAATTATCTAAAAATAATGAAATATGTGAAGAAACAAATACCATTATAACACAAATAAATCCTAAAACACCCAAAAGTCCAAAAAAAATCCCAACAAACACTTTACCCTAAAATATCTAAACAAACCTTAAGATCTTAGAACCTCCTAAAATCCAAAACACCCCAAAGTACACGAAACCCACCCAAAAAAACCTTAAAACCCCAAATGAAACAACAAAACCCTTATTACCCTAATAAGTCTCTAACTCCAAAAACCCAAAGATCCATTAAATCTAAAAATTTACTAAAAAGACCCTCCTCCTTAACCCAAAGGGGAAAAAACACAAAAAACCCAACTAAAACTTCCCAAAACCCTTATAAAATTGTAAAACCCCTATCAAATCCTATATACACCAAAACCAAAAAAACCCCACAACATTGAAATTCCCTAGAAGACCCAGAAAACCATAACAAACCAAAAACCCATAAAAAGTACCCAAAAAGACTCTAATATTATAAAATATCACAAAAACACCTTAAAACTCTTAAATACAACTAAAACCAATAAATAACTAATAGAACCTAAAAATATAAAAAACACTAAAACCATAAAAAAAACATTTAAAACCATAAAAACCAAAAAAAACACCAAAAACCCTAAACCCTGTAAAACCATTGAATCCATAAACCCCTAAATACCATTCAAATAATAAAAGTCCCTAAAACCCCAAAAAGTTCTAAAAAACCATAAATACCCTAAAATACATAAAACCCTCAAAATCAATAAGTCCCCTAAAACCCTAGAAATGACATATAAATAAATTTAAAATGATAAACACATTAAGATCACTAAAAACCCAAAATTCATTAAAAACTCTAACGAAAGCATAAAATCCCTCAAAATCACAAAATTATTGTATTATTATAAAACCCCACAAAACAAGTAAATCCTCTAAAACCCAAAAACCCCACAATAATTAAAAACCCAATAAACTCATAAATTCAAATAAAACAACAAAAATGCCTAAAAATAACTAAAATCCTGAAAAACCCCTAAACCCCCATAAAACCATAGAAATAACGTAATACCCCTAAAAACCTTAAGACCCTAAAACCCCTAAAGGAACTCAGAATCCCTAAAATACCATAAAACCAAGATAACAATAAAAGAATTTAATGACCAAAAAACCTAGTAACAATAAAAAAATCCTAAAATCATAAATATCATATATCACTAAAATATTCGGAAAATCCTTAAAAACCACAAAAAATTGTAAAAACCCAATATAACATAATCCTTAAAACCATTAACACCTAAAAAATCTTAAAAACCCAAAAGGACCTTGAAACCAAAAAAATCCCTATAGGGCACTAAAATCCCAATAAAACTAAAAGACCCTAAAACCCAATATACCCTAAATAGATCTAAAACTTTAAATACACATTAAAAAAACCTAAAACCACCGTAAAAGACACTAAAAACCCCAAACCCCTAAAAAATCCTAAAACCCATAATTACCCTAAAGTCCCCAAAATTAATAAAAATCCTAAAAAATTAAAAAAAACTACAAAGACCCTATAACCCCTAAAAACATTAAATTACCCAAATAAAATTAAAAACACCTAAAACCCTTAAAAACTAAAAAAAATATTCCCCATAAAAAACTCCAAAAACAATAGAAACCCATAAAAACAGAAAAATACAAAAACAATCCCCTAAAAACAAAAAAATTTATAATTTAAATCCACTAAAACCCTAATGTCCTAAAACACCAAAATACCCAAAACCACATATAACCCCTAAAAACCATAAAAACTATAAAACCCATAAAACACTATAAAACTATAAAACCCTTACAAATTCCTACAAACTATAAAACCATAGAAATCCCCTTAAACCTATTAAAAACCCTATAAACAGTAAAACATATATCACACACCCTAAACCATATACACTACACTTTAAAACCTATATCGTACAAGCAAAACCAAATACCCTAAATCATAAACTGAAAAACTATCCCCTAAATCCTACACCCTACACTCTAAACCTAAAACCCTACACACTAAACCCTATACACTAAAAAGTAAACCGTAACACAACCCCATAAACCAGAATCCATGCATCATAAACCAAAAATCAACACCATATTCCCTTAACGATACACAAAAAACCCTAACGTCATAAAACCCTAAAACAACCAAAAAACTCCAAAAGAACATAAAACCCATAAAAACCATACTAACCCAAGGACACCTTAAGAAACCCCAAAACACCTAATGTACCTCAAACCCAAACACCCCATGAGACATTAAAACCCCTAAAACTGTCAAAAGAAACCAAAAACCCAAAAAACATAAAAGAAACTAAAAACACTTAAAATCCCTAAAATCCTAAAAACCGACCCACCCCTAAAATATATTAAAAACCCTAAATCCAAAAAATTAATAATTCCATTTTTTAAAAACCCTAATGACCCAAAAAATACCTTAACCACTAAAATTACATAAAAACCCAAAAAACCCCAATCACCTGATTAGGCCAAAATGTTCTCCAGAACAAGTAATAGAGAGTACCTTGGAGACTTCTCCCATACTTTATTGAATGTCTGAAACCATTACAGGGACACACTCCCAATGTCACTAAAGCATATAGGGAGGTTATTTTTGTGGAATATACCATAAGAAAATAGGTAATTGTGAAAAGGAGCTCATTGTGGTTCCTTTGTGGACCCTTATATCTACTCTCCCTTCATGGACAATGATATGAAGGGTGAAAATTACACTTGGGTTTTTAAACAGTCATTATAACCCTCAATACATAACTTTTTAATAAATTTTGGGTAACAGACATGCTTGGTATCAAGCCTTCTTTGACCTGACTAAGCCCTTATAAACCCATTAAAACCCTCAAAGACTCCCAATCACCAGAAAACTAAAAAATCAAAAAAACCCAGAAAAACGTTAATAAAACAAATAAATTCCTAGAAGGCCCTATAACCCCAAAAACCCTAAAATACACTAAACCCCCAAAAAACATAAAAATAAATTAATGCATATAAATTGGAATATACCATAAAATCCATTAAACAAATAATTATTTTAGAAAAACTAAAAGACCTTAAATCACCAAATTCTAATCAAACTTAAAAAAGAGGAAAACTCTAAATTAAAAATAAAAACCAAAAATACCTAAAAAATACCACTTATCTCTAAACCCATAATCCCTAAAATACCCCAAAAACCATAAAACACTAAAAATATTAGAACTATAAAAACCCTTAAGCTATTAAAATACTGAAAACACGTAAAAAACTAAAACCCTAAAAGACCTTATATTCTATAAAAGACTCTATGAGGATCTGTAACCGCTAAAAGTCATTAAAAGACCCAAAACACCTAAAAACATAAAAAATATAAAACCCCCTTAAAAAACATAAAACAAAAAAACTCCTAAAACTCCCTATAACCTTAAAACACCATAAAACCCCTAATAACCCTAAAACCCCTAGACACCCGTAAAATCTATAAAAACACTAAAACCCCATAAAAACGTTTCAAAATATTAAAAAATACTAAAAACATCACTAAAAGCCTAAAAACACCAATACCCTTAAAATATTTCGAACTCAGTAAAACACATAAATCATAAAAAACCTAAAATACCCTAAATCCCCAAAATGATCCTATAACCCCTAAAACATCCATAATAACCCTAAATGGAACAAAGACCATAGAAATTATGAAGAAATTAAAAAACCATATACTCACAAAAAACCCTAAAACCAAAAAATCACTAAAAACCATAAATCAACCCAATTCCAAAAATAATCCTTAAAATATTCAAAAACCTAAAAACCATAAACACCACATAAATCACCAAAATTCACTAAAAACCTGAAAAAAATTCAAACAATGACTCTAAAATCCATAACACCACAAAAGGACCATAAAACCCCCAAAAAAGGACCCTAAAATCCAAAATGATCTTAAAACCTATAAAACCATAAAACCTCCCTAACTAATAGGAAATACCAAAAAACCCAAAAATGAATGTAAACCGCTTAAATACTAATAGACTCCTAATTTACTAAAAACCCTATAATACCTAAATAACTCCTAAATGTCCTAAAATCTCTAAAAACATTAAGGGACCTTGATAACAACAAAAATCCAAAAAAACCCTAAGGGCCCTAAAACCCAATAAAATCAAATAAAAATCCCCAAAAACCAAACAATTTCCAAATCCCCTTAAGGTACACTAGACACCCTAAAAATACTAAACACTATAGTGACCCTTGAAACCAAAAAAACCCTAAAATTTTATAACCTCCAAAAAACCAAAAAACCTTACAAAAAAACCACTTTAAACCATAATACCCATAAACAAAACTTAAAACCCACTACAAACAAAAAAAACAAAAACTATTGAGAGGATAAAATCCATAAAAATGATTAACCCCACTAGAAATCCATAATACCATAACAATCATTAAAAACAAAAAAAACACAAAATATTATAAGAAACCGCAAATAATAAAATCCTAAAATCCTAAAACCCTATAATCACTAAAAACCCCAAAAACAGTAAAAAACCAAAAATAGTCTAAAAATCCAACAAACTGTAATAAAATATAAATACCATAAAAAATTAAAGAACCCTAAAACACTATTAGAACAAAAATCCCATAAAGAAATAATGCTCCCAAAAATAAACCAAAAACCATAAAAACCCTAAAAGATCAATAAATCACCAAACCCATATAAAAATCATTAATGGCCCACAAAAAAACATAAATACCTTAAAAATACAAAAAATCATTATAATACCAAAGACCACTAAAAACCATAAATTATATAACATCCCATACACTCGAATGCAACACTACCCTTAAACTGTAAAAACCCTAAAATTCATAAATCCCCTAAAACCCCAAAAAATACCCTAAAACAATGAAACCTGAAATAACCTAAAAACCCAAAAAAACCATAAGACACTAAAAACCCATTAACCCCTTTAAATCCCTATAAACCTTGAAACCCGTAAAAACACCTAAAACCCCCATAAGATTATAAACACCCTTAAAACACCTAAAAACCATAAAACCATAAAAATCATAAAAACCCCTATTATCCCAAAAACCCTAAAAATCATTAATCCCCCTAAATCCCCTAAAACATTATAAATCTTATTATGGATTATTAAACCCTAATGACCCTAAAACCCAAAAAATGGTAAATGATCGGAAAACCCTAAAACCATACAATACCCTAACACCTATAAAACCTAAAATACCATAAGACCAAAAAACCATAAAGACCGTAAAACCCTGACAAGAAACAAAAAAAAATCCGTAAAACCCCTTAAACATCCTAAAAACATAAAAACACTTAATACAAAAAAAACTTGAACCCGTAAAAGTTCTATAATTCAATAAAAACCCTAAAACCCTAAAACCCCTCTAAAACCCCTAAAATTACCCTATAAAACACTAATTTCTTTAAAACCTTGAAAACATAATAAAAACCATAAAAATCATTACTACCACTAAAAACACTAAATGAAAAAATAATAATTAAAATTTATAAAAAGCATTAAAAGCCTTAATAACCTTATAAAATAAGAAAAAACTTAGCAAAATACTTCAAACCCCTATAATACACTATATCCCCGAATAAATAAAGGAACACATAAAACCCTAAAATTACAATAAAATCCTCTAAAAGCCCATAAAATACTAGAAATGACCAAAACTCCAAAAAATCCATTGCAATCCTTAAAAATCCTAAAAACTGAAAAAACCTAAAATAGAAAAAACACAATAAAACACTAAATAAGTATGAAAAAACATAAACACCCATTAGAACCCCTCAACCCCTAAAATAATAGAAAATCCTTAAAACCATTAAAATCCTAAAACCCTAAAATCTATAAAAACCCATAATGCACCGAAAACAACCTAAGACCTTAAAAATCCCTGAAACCATAATACCCATTAAATTTTAAAACTTCCCCAAAACCCAAAAACAACATAAAACCCCCAAAAACATGGTATGACCCTAAAACCCCTACAAACATTATAATACCTAATAACCCTCAAAATCCATGAAAAATCATGAATACCACTAAAAACCCTAAAAGGGCCTAAAAAGCATTGGATACCCTAAAAACTAAAACATCATTGAAAACACTGAAAACTCTAAAAATGCTTCAGAAATCGAAAAAATAGAAAAAAAATACCAATGACCCTAAACCCCCTACAATGTATCAAAACGTTTAAAACTTCTAAAACCCCCAAAATATTAAAAATCCAAAAAACCTTAACCCCCAAAACCCTTAATCCCCATAAAATCCATCAAAAACCCATAAAAAGAACATAAAACCCTCACACACTAAAAACCCTAAAAAACAAAAAAAAATATAGACCCCCTAAAACCCCTACAAAACAATAAATGACCCTTAACACCTTATAAAAACCTTAAATTCATTAAAATACCCTAAAACAAATAAAAAATCCTAAAAAAATAAAACCTAAAAAAACAATTGAAACCATAAAACCCAAGAAACATAAAACCCCCCAAAACCAATAAAACCCAAAAATCCAAAAACCCCTAAAAATATAAAATATACTAAGAATAACTAAAATATTATAAAACACCAACAAAATCTATAAATACTAAAAAAATTAAAAAATCCTAAAAATCCTTATGAACCCTACAAATACTCTAACGTCCTAAAAATACTAAATCCTGAAAAAACCCTAAAACCCCTAAAACCCAGAGAACCCATAAAACCCAAAAAAAACATTAAACCCAAAAAAAATCTAAATATTCCCAAAAAATCCATGTTACCCTAAAACCACAAAAATTCCTAAAAACATTCAAAAAAATGAAGAGTCAATAAAAACCCAAAAATTAAAAAAATAATAAAAATAAGTACCCTAAAAATAAAATTCACTAAAATATAAAAAACCCCCTAAAATACATCTAAAAACGTAAAAATATTAAAAACCACATAAAAACAAAAATATCGTTAAATCCTCAGAATCCTAAACACCCCATAAAACACTAAAAACCATAAAACCACATAAAATCACATGAAAATCATGAAAATATTCAAAATACTAGAGACAAAAATAATTAAAAAATACCATTACCCCCTTAAAATCATTCAAAAACTAAAAATAAAATAAAAAATAAAAAAAACCTAAAGGCCAAAATCCTCCAAAAATCCTTAAATACCATAAAACCATTAAAATACATTAAATCCCCAAAACCCCTAAGAAACCCTAAAACCTTAACAACACCTTTAATATCCAAATAAGCTGATAAAAACTCAAAAAACCCATTTAAATAAATTAAAAACAATCAACAACCTCAAATCAATATGAATTCCCCAAAAACCTAAAGTATCAAAAAAACCAAAAAACCAAAAAACACTAAAAGAATCAATGAAATCCCTAAAATCACCAAAACCCATAAAACAACATAAAACCCCCCGAACCCACTAAATTATAGAAAAATTCAAAATAAACCCATAAACCATAACAAAATAGTAAAAACCCAAGACACCTTAAAACCCCTTTAAAACACCGAACCCCTGCCCCGAAACACGTAAAATCAATGAAAACAAAAAATATCCATTAAAATACCTAAAACCCTAAATACCATAAACCCGATAAAACCCATTAAAAAGAAGAAAACCCCTAAAAACCCAATAATCATTAAAAACCCTAAAACCACAAAAAACCTAACACACATTTAAACCAGAAAAAGCATATAATCTTTAAACCCCACTAAAATGGCATGAGTATCCCTTCAAAACCCGAAATCCACTAAAATCCCATAATCTCCATAAAAATCCATAGAAACCCTTAAACCCCTTGAACCACCTAAAACCCCTGATAACAACTATAACCCCTTAATACCACTAAAAAAATAAAACCCCTAAAACTCTAAACACCCTTAAAACCAGTTAAAATACTAAAAACCCTAAAAAACACCGAAAACAGACAAAAAATTATTTGAGGCCCTAAAAAATCATAATACATCATAAAATACATGAACCCCCAAAATATCCCTAAAACCCCTAAAAACAGTAATAACTAAAAAAAATACCATTAAAAATCCCTAAAATTCCTTAATACCTGAAATCCTCTAAAAAACCTATGAATATGAGAAAAACCATAAAAGACCCTAAAACCCCTAAAAGACACTAATAACCATAAAATTTCATAAAATACACAAATAAAACCAAAAAAAAATTGGCCATAAATAACCATAATCCCCTAAATGAAATTAAAATATCATAAATACATTAATGGATTCTAAAACCACAAAAAACATAAAAAGTCCCTAAAAATACCTAAAATCATAATTGATAATAAATAATGCTAAAAACCCAAAAGGACCGTAAAACCATTAAAAACATATCAATACCCGATGAACACCTATAAAAAACTAAACGATTTTAAAAACTCCTAATCCAATAAAAGGCCATAAAACATTAAAACTTGTCAAAAAAGTAATTATTTGGCTTAAATTACACACCCTTGAAAACACTAAAAACCTTAAAAGACCATAAAACCATTAAAACACAAAAAAAAATACACTCACAAAACTCATACATGGACGTAAAACAATAACAGACCCAAAAAAATAAAAAAAACACTAAAAACCAAAAAAAACATTAAACACCCAAAATATCATTGAAACCCCTGAAAAAAATAAAATCTCAAAAGGCCCTAAATCCAATAAAACCCATTAAACACAAAAATCAGGATACCCAAAAAACCAAAAACCCATAAAATACAAAAAATATTAAAACCCAAAAATATCCTAAAATTCATTAAAATCCCCATAATACATAAAACCCTAAAAACCCTAAAGTACAATAAAAATATGAAAACCCACTAATATAAACTAAAAACACGATGGGTCCCAAAAAATATTAAAAACCCTAGATGAACACAAAATCCCCAAAACCCCCTAATAACCATCCAATCCCTTAGAACCCCTAAAATACCATAAAAACCACAAAAACATAATCCCCAAAAAACACCCAATGAACCCCAAATGGTCCAAAATACTATAAAAATAATAAAAAATTATAATAAACATAAAAAAGGAAAAAAAGACCCAAAAAACTGGAAAACACCTAAAAACCCAAAAAAACACATAATCAACCTAAAACAATACAAACCCTAAAAACATTAAAACCCTAAAAACCTAATATCCATAAAAACAATCATTGAAACTTGTAAACCTAAATTATTTATGAACCCTAACAACCCATAAAACCAGAAAAACAATAAATCACCATAAATCACATTAAAACAATGAAAGTCATTAAAAAACTAAAAACAAAAATCCCAAAAAACCATAAAAACCCCCAAAAACCGAACCCCCCTATAAATTCGTAAATACCCCCCAAAAAACCACAAATATCCCAATAACATAGAAAATATGAACAATCCCCAAAACAGCCAATACCCTTAAATCATAAAAAATATAAAACCCCTAAAAACCTTAAAAACACTGACTTCCCAAATACCCAAAAAACCCCTATATCCCAAAAACCACAGACACAATTATTAAAGACCAAAACCCCCCAACAAATCCCTAATACACAAAAAAACCACTAAAACTCTAAAAATCCATAAAATCCATAAAAACCCTAAAGCCCATAAAGACCCTAGATACTCTAAAAACATCAATATTCACTACAACTCCTTTACAAACCATATAAAACCCTAAAACATATTGGTACCTTAAAAGACCCATAACTACCATTAAAACCCAAATATCCTAAACACCACAAAAAAACTAAAAACCTATACACACATAATACCCTTAAAATACTTAAAACACTAAAATACCTTAAAAACCTATAAACCCAAAATACTATAAAAACCCTAAATCAAAACTACAATCCTTAAAATCATTATATACCTAAAAACCAACAAAAAACCTAAAAACATTATAAAAACCTAAAACCCTTAAAAACCATAAAAACATAAAAACCCTGAAAACCCTTAAAATATTAAGAATATCAAAAAAAAACCAATAATACCAAAAGTGAAAAAATATAATCATAAAAATAATTAGAACACCTAGAAATCTCAAAACCCACTAAAACCTTAAAAGACCCAAAAAAACTAAAAATCCCAATGAAAATCAAGAAAAACCCCAAAACACCTAGAAAAACCCTAAAAACATGATAAATGAACTCAGTCCTACTATACCATAAAATATTAAAAAAACCTAACCATATTGAAAAAACAATAAAACCTTAAAAACTGTAAAAAAATATAAAACCGTCACAACACCTAGAAACACAAAAATGAACCGAAATTACCCTAAAGCCTTAAAAATATTGAATCCCATAAATCCTCTAAAATACACTAAAATATCTTTACGAAAATACACTAAAGCACATATAACACCCTGAAACCCCTAAACCTGTAAGAATCCCTTAAAACTAAAAAAATCCAATAACCCTTAATCCCCTAAAAGCCTGAAATCCATGAAAACTACTAAACCCTTAGAAAGAACATAAAACCCTAAAACACCCCTCAAAATGAATAAAACAAATAAAAATACCTATACACTATTAAAACCTTTAAACACACCTAAAACCCTTAACAAACCTAAAACCCCAAAAATCTCTAAAAACTGAAAAAACCCATAAACCCCTATATATTGTAAATGACCTAAAAACCCACAAAATCCAATCAATAACTCTAAAAACCATAAAATCTATTTAAAAATAAAAAATAGATATAATTTCCCCTAAAAACACTAAGACATCTAAATTACTCTAATAATATTAAAAACCATAAAAATCCAAGGAAAAAAATTGAAACAAAAAAAAGTAAGAGCCTCAAAGCCTAAAAACCTAGATCCCTAACAACCATAAAAATCCCAAAACAATCCTTAAAAAAACATTAAAACATTAAAATTCATATAACAACTAATACCAGAATAACCCAGGAGAACCCTTAAAACCCACAAAACCACTAATATTCCCTAAAAACCTAAGAAATATAGAATATTCTGATAATCTGAATAACCCAAAAATAATAGAAAACCATAAAAGATATTATGTTACCCTAGAAACTCCATAAAATTACCTAAAACACATAAACACTCTATAACACCTAAAACCCTATAAAAACCATAAAAACAATAAAAACACTAACACCAAAAAACCCCCAAATCCCAAAAGAACATTTAAAACCCTAAAACCATTGTAAAATCCCAAAAACAATAAAACCCCTAAAATACCCTGAAATCCATTTTTTAAACACACTATAAAGCATGAATACCCATAAAAACCATATAAACCCCAAATGACATAAAAACCCCTAACCCACCTAAAATACTAAAAATCACTAAAAACTATTTAAAACCAAATAAACAATAAATATAATAATGACCTAATATGCATAAAAATCCAAAAAACATTAACCTCCCTCAAAATACAAAAAACCACAAAAATTAAAAAAACACTAAATCCCCAATAGAAACCCTAAACCATAAAAAACCTAAAAACAAATAAAACTATTAATAACAAAAAGCGTTAAAACAAAAAAAAACTATAAAATTCTTCAAAGAACATAGAAACCTATTAAAAATTTAAAACCTCAAAACCCCTAGTAACCCAAAATACACATTAATAAGAAAATAAACCTTCAAAAGTCAAAATATCCTTAAACCCACTCAAAACATAGAAACCCTTAAAACCATAATCCCATAAAAACCCCATAGAAAACACAAAAAACCAGAAAACCCTTATGAAACCCAAATGACACTAAAACCCCTAAAAACGAAAAAAAACAACTAAAAACCAAGAAACACCCTTAAACCCTAAACACTCATTATCCCACTAAAAAACTAAAAACTATAAATATGCAAACATTTCCAAAAGAAACAAAAAATCCATAACACCCATTAAAAACCATAAAAACCCTAAATGCCCAAAAATTCCCTACAAGCACTTAAAAGACCCAAACAATAGTAAAAGATGCTTAAAATAAATAAATACCAGAAAAACCCCAAAACCATAAAACTATTAAAAACAAAGTAACCTCTAAAAACAGTAAAAAATCACTAACTCTCAAAAACCCATAAAAACCCTATAATGCCCAAAACCCAAAAACCAATTATAAAAGACTAAAACCCCAAAAATTTACTAAAACCCTAAAAAATAAAAATAACCCCCAAAAAATAAAAACCATAAAACCAGTAAAGCCCCAGAAAGACCCTACAGACCCAAAAAACATTATTTGTCCTTAAAACACCATCAGAAACCCTACAAAACCCCAAAACTTATTGAAACCCTAAATGTCACATAACAACGGTTAAATTCCTAAAAACTAGAAAACCCCAAAACAATAAAAACATGCACACACAAAATACTCTTTAAAACCTCAAAATACTAAAATACATAAAATATCCTAAAAACCCAAAATATAATAAAAACCCTAAAAGAAAACCATAATCCATAAAAATCCAAAAATCCATAAAAACAAATAAAAAACTCAAATGACTCTACAAATACATAAAACCCATAAAAACCTAAAAACACTAAAAAACACTAAAATACTAATAATAAAATAAAAACCCTTAGTACCAAATGAGAACCCTCAAAAACCCAAAAACAATTAAAACCCCTAAAAATGCTAAAACCAACTAAAACCCTAAATGACCCTAAAAACTACATATCACTACGAAAAATATAGAAAAAACCCAAAACCTATGAAAAATAAAAAAATACAAAAAATTAAAACAACCCTACAAGAACCATTAAAAATTTTAAAAATCTAAATACCCTAAAAAAATAAAACCAAAAAAATTATAAAAAACATAAATACCCCAAAACCCCTAGAAACCCAAAAATGACCCTAAATATCCCTAAAACACTAAAAAATATTGAAACCCGTAAAACAACTAAAATACATTAATATTTTCTAAACAAAAAAAAAATACAAAAAAATATATAACCCCCCCAAAACACCCAAAACTTTATGAAAACATAAAAACTAAAAATATCCAAAAAAACCATTAAACCCACAAAAGCCTGAAAACCAAGAAAACACCTAAAACCCTTAGAAATAACCAAAAACCCAAAACCCCCTCAAAACCCAAAAAAAACAAAAAAAAATTACGTAAATCTATTATACACATAAATACATAAATCCATTAAAACCATGAAAACCCTAATATCTATAAAGACTCTAAAAACCCTTAAAACCCAAAAATCCGTAAAATCCGTAAAAACCCTCAAAATCCACTCAAAAATTATAAAAACCCAAAAATACATTTACAAATAAAAAAAATATCTAAAAGGCAATAAAAACAAAAAAACCCAAAATTTCTATAATAAAATTGAAAAACCGAATAAAATGATTAACATAAAAACCAAAAAAAATAATACGGTCATAACTGTAAAAACAAAAATCCTAAACAACCATAAAATTCCAAAAAAAAACATAAAAATCATTGAAATCCTAAAAATACATATAACCACTAAAACCATAAAATACCATGAGAACCCTAAAACCCATAAAACACCTAATAGACTGTAAAAACCTAAAAACATATAGATTCATAGATATCCTAATAACCCTAAAAATAGAAAACCCTACAAGAATTTGTTTTACCATGGAAACTCTAAAAAATTCCTTAAAACAAATAAGCACTCTATAACCACTTAAACATTATAAAAATCCTAAAAATACTAAAAACTCAAAATATCCTAAAACCCTAAAACACCATAAAACACAAAATCAACAAAAATTCCTAAAAACAATTAAAAAAAATAAAATCCCTAAAACCATCCTATAATCCCGAAAAACTAAAACCCCTTAACAACCCTAAAATCCCAATTTTTTTTACACCCACTATATATAATAAAAAAACATAAAATACATAAACCCCTAAATCCATAAAAACTCTTAACCCCCCCTAAAACACTACAAAATAACTAAAACCCATTTTAAAACGCGAAAAACCCGAATATCACTAAATAATCTAAACCCGTAAAAACCCTAAAAACCTTGATACATCCTCACAATACGAAAGAAAATATAGATAAATAAAAAACACTAAAACCCTTTTAGAGACCCTAAAACCGTAAAAACCAAAAAAAACTAATAAAACTAATAATAATGATAAAATGAAAAAAAATGATAATAACACTAAAATAGTTTATAATCATAAAAAATTATAAAAAATTAAATTCTCCAAACAACTAGTAACCCTAAAAACAAATTAAAAACCAAAATAATACTTAAAAATTATAAAAAACCAACAGAACCCCTAAAAACATAGAAACACTTAAAACCCTAAACACAAAAAACCCCCATAGAAATCACTAAAAACCCTAAAAACCATAAAACCCAATGGAAAACTAATGGACAATAATACCCCTATTAATAAAAAACTCCTAAAAACCATGAATGACCCTTAAACCCTAAAACCCATTTACACACTGAAACACCTATAACATTAAAAAACCAAAAAAATACGAAAATAAACACAAAAATCATAAACCCCAAAAAACCCATAAAAACCCTAATAGTTAAAAAATTTCCTATAAACATCTAAAAGACACAAACAGTAGTAAAACCCCTAAAAATAAATAAATACCTGAAACCCCAAAAACCCCAAAACCATAAAAAACATAAAACCCCGACACATACTGAAAAATCCTAACTCCCTCAAAACCCTAAAAACCCTAAATCCCCAAAACTCCCAAAATACATCATAAAAAATACTAAAACCCCAAAATATCCGTAAAACCATAAAAATCAACAAAACCATAAAACCATGAAATACACCTAAACAACATACATTCCCTAAAAACATTAAAAGTAATTTATTACATTTTAAAATAGCTATAAAAATCTACAACATATTAAAACCATAAAAGACACATAGCAACCCTTAAAACGTTAAAACCCTGAAAACCCCCAAATCACTAAAATCCTACACACACCTAAAACTCATAAAAGATTTAAAAAAATCACTAAACACTTAAAAAAACAAAATACCATAACAATTTTCATACAAAAAAAACCCTAAATTTCCAAAAAAATACCTAAAAACTAATAAAAACATTGAAACATAAAAAATCCATAAAACCCTAAAAACCCATAAAAACCAAAAAACCCCTAAAATACTAATAATTACATAAAACCCATAATAACAAAAGAGAACCCTAAAATTCTTAAATACTATTAAAACACATCAAAACACAAAAAAAACACTAAATGCCAAAAAGTCCCTAAAAACTAAAAAATCCGAAGAAAATATGGAATGAATCGCATAAAAACCAATGAATACCAAAAAAACACTAACAATTAAAACAAGCCTAGAAAACCATAAAATATTATAAAATCCTAAACACCCTTAAAATACAATAAAAACCTAAAACCCATACATGATATTGAAACCCCTAAAACCACTAAAATATGCGAATATATCATAAAAAACAAAAAATCATCTAAAACACATTTAAACCCCCAAACCCTGAAAACTATATTAATCCCTAAAAAAATACAAAAACACCCTTAAAAACCTAAATACCTGAATGCATGAAAACACCTAAAACCCCAAAAAATAACATTAAACCATAACCCACCACCACCCCCCCCCCCCCCCCGAAACCAAAAAAAACCAAAAATAAATCTGTAAGAACAATTAAAACCCTAAAAAACACACACAAATCCCTAAAACACGAAAAAACCTAAATCCTCTTAAACCACTAAAAACCCTAAAGACCATAAATCCATAAATTTCCCAAAAACCCTCAAAATCTACTCAATAACTCTTCAAAACCGAATAGAAATTTAATATTCCAAAAAAGGATATTAAAATCCCTAAAAACAATAAAACCCCTAAATTACTCTAATAAAATAAATAAACATAAAATAAAATGTAAAACCTAGAAACAAAAAAAAGTAAAACCATCACACCCCTAAAAACCTAAATCCATAACAACCAAAACATCCCAAAACAAACCACTAAAATCCTTGAAACATAAAAATAAATGTAATCACCGAAACCATAAAACACCAAGAGAACCCAAAACCCACAAAAACCAATAATAGACCCTAAACCCTAAGAAACATAGAAAATCCTAAAAATACTAATAAAAATAATTAAATATTAATCCATAATAGACTTTATGTTACCCAGGAAACTCCATAAAATTTCCTAGAAGACATAAACACCACATAACCCCTAAAACTCTATAAAAAACTAAAAATTAAAAATACACTAAAACCAAAAAAACACTAAAACCATAAAAAATACCAAAAACCGAAAAAAAACATTTAAAACCCTAAAAGAATCCTAAAAACCCCAAAAAATTATAAAACCTAAAACACCATTAAAGTCAATTTTTTTATAACCCACTATAAATCATAAAAACCCATAAATTCCACAAAAACCCATAAATCCATAAAAACCACTAAAACACCCTGAAACAATAAACAATCATTTAAAAACGTTTTAAACCCCGAAATTCCCTAAAATCAAAAATGAAACTAAACCCCTAAAAACAAAAATCCATAAAGTTACTTCAAAATAATAAAAAAATAAATCTAAATTGACACTAAAACCTTTTTAGAAACCATAAAACTGTAAAAAATTTAAAAACACATAAAACTACTAATAACAAAAAAAATTCCATAAATACCATAAAATGCTTTAATAAACATAAAAACCTATAAATTTGGGCGGGGTAGGAATAGACTGGCCCTACGCCCACCTTCCCATAAAACCATAAACATCCATTAACCCACTAAAACTCTTAACAACAATAAAAACCCAAAAAACCCAAAAAAAATCAATATAACCCTAAAACCCAAAAAAAATCCCTAAAAACTATAAAATCAAAAAAATTTAAAAAAACATATAAATAACCCAAACACCAGTAAAAGAAACTAAAAATACATTATTCTCAAAATGAACAAAAAATATCCTAAAATCTAATAGGACTCTATAAAAAAAATCCCTAAAGGACCCTAACCTGCCCTAAAAAACCAAATCACCCAAAGACCCAAAAACCAAAAAGGGCCTCAAAAATCCCTAACTCACCTAAAAACACAAAAAATCTGTAAAGGGCCATATAATCTTGAAGGACCCTATAAACCCCTAATAGAACCCAATAACTAATAAAATACCCTTATGGACCTTAACAACCCGATAAATCCTAAAATGACCAAAAACAAATAATAACACTAACAAACCCTAAAAACACTAAAACACTTAGACCACTGTAAAGATACAAAAAACCTAAAAAATCATAAAACACCCTAAAAACATTATACCAGAATAAAAACCCAAAAAAATTAACGGAATCCAAAAATATTATTAAAATCCATAAAATCATAAAAACCAAAAAATACACTACAAACCAAAAATACCCTAAAAATAAAAAAAACCTGAAAACCCATAAGAAACCAAAAACCAAAACAAACCATTATATCATTATAAAACTCTAAAAACCCCCTAAAAAACATATAAAAATCCATAAAACCTTAATATAATAAAAAAATATTAAACCCCCAAATACACCTAAAACCTAAACCCCATAAAATCCCTAAAAACCATTCCACCCTAAACAACATACAAACTCAAAACCCCCTAAATTATTATAAAAATAAAATTTTAAAAAAATATATCCCTAAAACCATAAAAACAAAAAATAAATAAATACATAAAAACCGTACACACATAAAAACCATAAAAACCAAAAAACACTAAAAATCATTAAAAACATAACAACCCCATAAAACCTAAATACATAATAAAAAATACGAAAAATACTAAATTAAAAATAAAAATTATAAAAACAATAAAAACCCAAACACACCTAAACCATCCTAAATGATAATAAAAATAATAAACACCCCTTAAATACCACTAAAACACTTCAAATCACTAAAATACTATAAAACTCCTACAAAAATCATAAAAGACTCTTATAACAATGAAATACCCTAAAATCCATAAAATTCTCTAGAACCCTAATACACTATATACACCATAAACATCCTAAAACCCAAAAAATACATAAAATATAAATAATCCGAATAAACCTAAAACAATTTCAAAACCCCATAAAACCATTAAACCATCCAAAAAACCAACAAATAAAAATTACCTTAATACCCAAAAAATGATAAAAACTATAAAAACCATAAAATCATAAAAAATATCTAAAAATAACCAAAAAAATCAACAAACTTATAATCCATTAAATTCATATACTCCTTAAATAATCTAAAATCAACTTAAATCTCTAAAAACTCTAAATAATACTAATAAAATTGAATACCATAAAAACCAATAAAAACCCACAATCCATTTTAAATCATAAAAACATTATTAACCCAAAAACCATAAACAACCAAAAATAACTCATAAATAACCCTAAACATCCTTAAATTACACAAAACCACATAAAGCTAGAAAAAACAAGAAAACACCCAAATAACTATAAAAAGACACTAAAACCTGAAAAAAACCCAACACAAACATTTAAATGCATAAAGTCCCCCTGATATTGAAAACAATATAAATTATTTTATTCTTAATTTCAGTGTTTTTAATCCCACCATTTTTTATTTAATGTGTAGTTGTAAAATTTTATTGTTTAAGTTGTATTTTGTTTTTAATTGAAAAAATAGTTTATCATTCATCCTAACCATGTTTATTTGTTTATGTGTTTCGGAAATAACATTTTATGTACTAATGAAAATTGAACAATTAATATTATTTAGTTTTCTATACATGTTGGGATTCATTTTTTTCTTCTAGACCAAAAGCACAATCAATCATTTCGTAGCCCAAATCTATCTCAGAAGTCAGACCTCAAAAACTGTGTACATATATACATAATTTTATTGTTGGGACCATATCACATCTACGGCTAAAATGATGAGCTAAAATTTAATATGGGGAAAGATAAATTATATTGTAATAACATTAATTAATCTTTAGGAGTGTGATTCATTAATTTAGAATTCCATAAATACATTTGAAATGTGGTTCATTGGAATTGGAACAGTCATCTTTCCTAGAAAAAATATCTTGATTAAAATGGAAATATATCTATACACACAGAGGCCAATGTATATTAAATTTTTTGGGTTGTATATGACATATAGAGAGTCGTATTTCAAGAAGATTTTATTTTTAAATTCTTTCATTGAATGTTTCATAAATCCTCCAATAAATTAGTGGATAGAATTGGAGCTGAAAATTTCATCCCATTGCCTGTAAAAATATTCCCCCAATTCAATTCAATGAGTATTACTCTATGTGGGCGTTTTTGATTGTTTTTATTTTTCATTTCTACTTTAATAGTATAATAAATTTTTAGTATATTCTAGTCTTCTTATTCACCTCATTCTCTCATATTTTCATCTTTTTTGTACTCACATTGTTCTTTTCTCCACTATTATCTCTATTTCCCCTGATCATGAGTAATTAACAGATGATATTCATGTGGGATATATATAGTGTTGAACCCTTGTCACTTCACATTTAGTTTTTAGGTTTCCAAATTTCTCAGAGTTGTTATATGGGGGATATCAGTGGGGAAGATGCCTTTGTGTCTCCACTTTCAAATTGAGGCTTAGCTTTCACTTTTGTAATATTCTACATTAATCGAGGTGTTGGATCTCTGGTATCTCTATGATTGTTGACTATATTATATATTCACAAGTTGAGGAATAATTCAATGTTCATGAATATAATGGATCATGTTCGTTATGTAAATGTAAAACTAATTAATGATAATTAAGGTACACTCTAGATAATCTCCTTGGAAAATATCCTTTCTATCTTATATTATTCTCTCTACATTCATTATCTCTGCATTATTCATTGAATGTTTACTTTTATTTATTTTTAATTTTCATTTCTCAGACCACAATTTCATTTATATTTATTTAATATTAAAAAAATTTAATTTTAAGTAGTGTGTAATTGATTGTGAATAGTCCTGAAGAGAATGTCTGAGTTTATCCACAATTCCCAAATTCGTTATAAATATTTTGATATTTAGTTTGAAAATGATTCATGAAATATTCCCCATTTATGGGGATCCCATTGGTCTTAGGTAACTATTTTTAATCACATTTTGTATATAATTTTCTTTTGATTTAGAAAATATTATATTTTATAAAAACTAATAAAATCTCTTTGTTCATGATGTCTTTTAATTAAAATTATTATGCATGGACTTATCAATATCATTTTCTAGAATAAGATTAAAATAATCATAAGGATATGTTTAAGAAGAATTGTGATGTAGTGGAAAAATAGGAGATCCAAATATATTAGACTGATAAATACATACATGCATGAAAAGAACAACTTGAATATGGGTCCAAACCAAATCCAAAACCAGAACGAGTTTTGGAAGATATTTAACCCATTATTTATTTTGTTAAAAACCCTAATGAGGGTGAAACGGAGTTACTAAAGGTATTAATACTATCATACTGCACTTAACCATTTCTTTAGGAGGCACCTAAATAAAACATTCCTATGGATATTCTTCAGCAAGGTCAATATTTTTTTGAAGAATCTTGCAATCACATTATTGAAGATAACATGAAACATGATCATACCATTATTGATATGGAAAAATCACCACCTATATACCACTCTATGGATTTGAATGATGAAAATGAAGACACACATGTTTATATTAATATGGAAATGGTATTTCCAAAAAGGTCAATTTCATAGATGACATGACAGAAAGGGAATGTTTCTTTTGTAATTCATCATCTATTAATCTCATTGATGATGAATTGTTTTCAGAAATCCTGTTTTCTATAATTTATGACATAGAAAAAATTTATTAGGCCATGGATATTAATTATGAGACAACCCATGTTTCGGTGAATGAATAAGCAGTTCTGGAAAAGTTGGTGGTGGTGCAACTACCTCTTGTATAACTACATGGATTCTATATGGATGATAAGAGAACATAAGTTAACAGGGATTACCCCTATTTTCTTTTCCCTCCCACAAAGGATCTTAATTTAATTATTTAATCATACTTTGGTTTTTGGAAGTTTTTCATCTTCATTTGGGTTCTCTGGTGTCAATATTTACTCATGTAAATTGGTTATTATACCATGTGGTGGTTATCCCAAAAAAAATACACCCACCTTCTGATTCGGGATAATACACTACAACTACCTGACTTGGGGTAATAAAACCCTATCACACTCTGGGGGATCAAAAGAATATTTATACATTTTCTAGAACATTTATCTTTCATTTTCATAATTTTTCTTATGTACTATAAATTATTTCTTTTAGTTTTAATGTGGTAGAATACAGCATCATAACTCATGGGTTCAACTAAAAAATAAATCAGGATGTATCAATCCGTTTCCTTATTTTTTTCTTCCCAAATTAAATTATATATTATAAAACTTTTATTGATCTAGTTTGAGCTAAAGAGTGGGAAGTAAATGGAACATTTATGTGGAGGGATTTAAAACTATTTTTAGGATATTTGAGTGTGATTACCCTATATTAATCATGTCTTTTCTTAATGGATTTTAATTGTTTCTTTTTCATTTTTTGGGTGTGTTTTTAGAATTCTTTTTTGCAAATGAATACTATGTAAAATTCAAACCATATTTGGGTTTCTTACACATTTCATGAGTTAAATGTTTTAAAGAACATGCACAACACTAGAGGGTTCTAATTTTTTTCCATAATCATTAAATTTTACTTTTCATGTGATTTTTGAAAAATGTTTTGTGATCCAAACCATGATTTTTTATATTTTTAAAATATTTTAGAGTTCATTAAAAAATTTAATTTATGATTGAGGAACATCTTTGAAATCCATTTTTTTATTATAAACTAAATTTTTACTACCATTACATAAAACCTTTATTAAGACCCTAAAATCCATAAAATTATATATCAGGAATCCTTATTAAATGTTATTTATCACTTTAAAACATTAAATATAATTTAAATGCCTAATTATGGCTGATCTCAACATTGGGGGTGGGAGAATATGAGCTTTGTTTTTTATTTCAAAAAAATATGTTTTAGTTGAGTTGAAATTTTTTCCATACATATTACATCATGGGTAGAAGAAAATTTTTTGACGGAATGATTTTTGGGTGGAAAAAAATATAATTACAGTGATGTTACTAGAGTATACCATTTTTTTAATATCAAAAGCTACCTCTCTTTTCATAAAAAAATTGACACTGAAGAATAATCCAGAACTAAATTCAATATTAAAATATTTTTAAATTGGGGGAAAATGTAATAAATTCATTATTTCTAAAATAACAAGTATAATAATCCCATAGAAATTTTTTTGAAGGAGATTGGTTTTTGATATTATTGGGGAGCACACAGTTTTTGAGAAATACTATTTTCATGATTTTACTTCACATTAGAGCATAACCCTCCTCAATATACCTCAAATGTATTGACATTTTAAACCAGTTAACACTTATCCTGAGAAAATAAAATGATAATTATCTAATCATTGATTTTTTTGACATTCAGAAGTATATATTCTAGGTGGATTGAAATCGTATGGGGATCACACATGTTCTTGTGAATGAGTAAACTTCTCATTATATATATTTTATTGAAGAGACAATTATTTTTCAACGGATGTAGGCATGACATGTATATGAAGATTAAAATGATAGTTAATGGATTATTATTATTTTTGAAGAGTTAGGTAATTTTTATTCATGTTTGAGGAAATATGTTTTCTTTGTCTGATAATTGATCTAGGTTAACATTTATGTTTAAGGAAGTTGGGTTTGACCATGGTATTAGACGATTACCCTAGAGTGAAATGATTATGTGTGGGGAAATTGGAAGAGAATATTTTGTTATTTATTTTATTCTGAATATCATGTTATTTAATCCCACAAACTTATTATTTTATTGGAGGTTATTCTATTTTATTATTTTTTTAGTTTTTTTAAATTAAGTGAAAAAATTGTCTATTTTGGATTTTAATTGTTTTAATATATTTTGTAGTTTTTGAAATAAAATTTATCTAATGATCCAAATGGAAAGATTATTCTTTTTTAGGATTCAATACATGTTGGGATTCATTTTATTCTGCTGAAACAAAAGCATAATCCAACTTTTGGGGTCCAAAATATAGATCACATGTTCCACTTAAAAAACAATCTACAGCTATGGAGAATTATTTTATTGGTCCAATATATCATAAAAGACCAAAAAAGTGATCTCAAATATAATATTGAAAAAATAAAACATTGGGTGTAACAACATTTATTATGTTGTAGAGGTGTGATTCATTAATTAAAAAGGCCATAAATGCATTGGAATGTATTTCATTGGAATACGTACAGTTAGATTGAGAAGAAAGAATATCTAGAGTAAAATGTCTATATATCCTTCAAAATGATGCAATGAAGCTTAATTTATTTATAAAAACTATTAGAGATAGAGGGACAACATTCTAGAAATAATATATTTAATAAATAGGTCATTATGTTGGGAAAAAATATACAAGCATTTCGTGGATATAATTGGATGATAAAATTTTCTTGCATTGCCTATGAAAATTTACCCCCTCTACATTTCAAGGATTTTTCACTCTTTGTGGAAATTTTATGCAGTATTTTAGTTTAATAAATATTTTAATTTTTTTGTTCATTCTTAATAATAATCTAGTCTTATTCTTCCCCTCATTCCCTTATATTTTAATCTTTTTGTTTTCCACTTCTTTCTTTTCTCTAATCTGATATCTAATTCTCCTGATCATGGTTAACTAACCTTAGGACATTACAAGGGGATATATATATATATATAGTGTTAAAACCAATGAATTTCAAAATAAGAATTTAGGTTTTTTATTTTCTTAGAGTTAGTTTGAGGGGGATCTTAGTGGCCAAGGTGCCTTTGTGTATCCACTAGCCACAATAGGCTCAGCATTCACTTTAGAAATATTTTCAATCAATTGAGGTAGTGAAAGTGTGGTATCTAAAATATACTTTAGTGTTATATATATATATATATATTAACAATCATAGACTGATGTGGATGTCCATTAATATGATGAATCACTTTCATTATGTAATTTTAAAAATAATTATTAGATGATGATGGTTCACTCCAGACAATATATTAGGAGGATCTCCTTTCTATATAACGTCATTCTATCTGAATTCATTCTTCCTAACATCTACATTTAATGTTTACAATTAATTATAATACATTTTCTTTTATCAAACATCAAATTTTTTTAGTTTTATTTCATATAAAAAATAAAAATATAATTTTATGTAGTGTCTCGTTGACCGTGATAGCTCCTCGAGATATAGACCTTGGTCAGCCACTATGATTCACATAGTTATAAAGATTTTGAGAGCATGTATGGAATTGATTCATCAAATTAGAACTATTTTCGGGGATCTAAGTGGCCTTCACTATCTATTTTTATTCACATTTTGTATATAAATATTATTTCATTAAAAATGTTAAAAAATATCAAACACACTAAAAAATATCTTCTTTATGATATCAATAAATTAACACTATTATGCATGGACTGACCAATCTCAAGTGCTGGAAGAAATTTACAATGATCTGGATTCTACATTTCAAAGGACTAGTGATGCAGTAGAAAATTTTCAGAGCCAAATAGAATGTATTGTTGAGTAATTACATTCATTTTAAGAAAAACATGAATCATAACCCCACATAGAACTAGAACCAGAATGAGTGGTGGAAGAGATTTATACCTTCATTTCATATGTTAAATAATCTAAGGTGGGTTAGAAGGATCTACACAATGATTTAATAACACCATTCCACACTGAAAATTGCTCCTGGACGTCCACGAATAAATCATTTTAGCTGATATAGTTATGGGAGATCATCATTTTTTTGGTGAATCCTAGATTCACTTTGTTAAAGATAACATGAAACTTTATCAACACAAGGATGATATTGATAAATGATGAATTCTTTACCACTATATTACATTGTAAGATTAAAATTAATATACACCTATTGAGATAGAGATTCCCATTATATTTCTAAAAAATATCAATTCCCATGCAGACTTTCAAGAAAGGGAATATTTTTTTATTAATTCTTCATGTTTTAATATTATTCAAATTGAATTGTTTTCTGAAATTACTTTTTCTGAAAATTATAATACAAAAAAATTGGAGATGTACATTTATATAAATGATTATACCACCCATATGGTGGTTATTGAAGAAGTAGATCCAGATATGTTAATGGTGGTGAGACAACCTCCCAACAAAAACTCAGATACCATTTGCAGGATATCACCACAAACATTAATAAAAGAAACCATATTTTCTATTCCCTCAAACTATGGATTATATTTTCATGGGGGTCAGGAATTTTATTATCTTCTTTAGGGTTCTCTAAATTTAGTTTTTACACATTATCATAAATAAAAGTCAAATGTGGTGTTCCATCTCAAAGAAACCACACCCACCTTCTTATTTGAGATAATCCATTACAACTACCTGACTAGGGCAGTACAATCCTAGAACCCACATGGGGGTAAAAACAAAATTTATCCCTTTTTGATCCCCTATATCATTCATTTAAATAATCTTACTTATACATTTTCAATCATTTATTTTAGTTTTATTTTGGTATCATATTATACCTTAACTCAAGGATGCCATTGAAAAATAAATCAGGACGTTTCATTCTTTTTCCTTAATTTTTTTATTCTGCATTTTAAATTTTACATGAAAAATTTTATTGATTAATTTGAGCTAAATAGAGGGTAGAAAATATAATTAGTGTGTTGGAGGGAAGTAAACCTATTTTTATTGATTTCTTGTGTGATTTACTTCGATTTGCGTTAATTTTTTTATAAATTTTTCATGTTTTATTATTAATATTTTAGGGGTGTGTTTTTCAATAGTTATTAAGATAAATTGAATACTTTGGAATATTCAAACCATATAAGTGTTTTTTGAAAAAAAAAATAGTTGAATATTTTAGGATTTTAATTATTTCTGAATGGATTTTTTATCTTGGTTTTCGATTTTTAATATGATTTTGTTTTCTTGATTATGAAACTCATTTGCATTCGTACTGTCCAAAGTGAAAATATTTCCCAAAAAAAGAGGTTTCTAAACCTTTTTAAATCTTCTTGAGATTTCTCTTTTTATTGAGTTTCATGATCCATGTTGTTTGATCCATAAATTTCTATTTTTTTCTTTTTCAAAGATATTAGAGTTCACTAAATGTGGTATGTATTATTGAGGCACCACATTGAAAGATATTTTAACATTAGAATCTAATTATACTGTATCTTTACATAAAGAATTCATTAATCCCCAAGAAGGCATGAAATACCTTATTAGGTAGCCACACTACAATAAATTTTTCCTATTATAACATTATATATATGTTAAATTCATGATTATTGTGAAACTCAATTATTGGTGGAGGGAGAAGATGATCATTGTTTTTATTTCCTGAATAATCTGTTTGAGATGAATTGAATGTGTTTCCATATTTACTTTTTAATAGGTGGAATAAATGTCATGGTGAAATTATGGATGGGTGGAAAAAATATCATTACAAATAAGGTAACAGATATAACCATTTTTGAAGATAAAAATATTCCACTCTTTTCCTAAAAAATAAGATTTTGAAGAGAAATACAGATCAAAATTAAAAATGAAATAACAATACAATTTGAGAAAATATGGAGAGAATTCATTGATTCTAAATTTACAAGTGTAATCGATGAAAATAAATATGATTTTGGAGATGAATTATTTTTTGCGTATTGAGGACGACACCATTTTTGAGAAAAAGTGTTTTCATGCATTTGCTTCACTTTAGAGCCTAAACCTTCCCATTCTTCCTCATTTAATTACATTCTTAACCAGCCAAAAATCACCCATAGACAAACCATTGAAAATACCTAATTAATGACACATTTTTGACTCTATGAAGTGGAGATACTAGTAGGATATGAAGAATATGTATATAACAAATGTTATTTTGAATGATTAAAACTCCATATTAAAAATCCTTATATGAGGAGGTAATTTTTTTCTTCGGAGGTAGGTATGACATAAACCTGAGTATTAAAGTGAGATTGAATGGATTATTATGACTTTTAAAGAGTTTGGTAATTTTTATCCATGTAGGAGGCACAATATTTTTGTTGATATGAAAATTGTTCCATGTTTTCATTTATTTGTTTGTATGTTTATTTTTACTATGGTATTGGATGATTCCCTAAAATTATAAAAAACCACAAAGTAGCAAAAAATCATAAAACATTAAAAACAATAAAAGAACAACAAAATTCCTAAGATCACTAAATACTATAAATACATTAAAACCTATAAATATTATAAACCAGATAAAATAGTAAAACTCTAAAACCCCTAAAAACCATAAAACCCTAAAATATTCTAAAAGTCACTAAAATAATATAAAAGACCCTAAACCCACTAAAATCCATAAACACCCAAAAATCCAATAACAAACTAAACCCCTAAAAACAACAAACCCCTAAAACCACTAAAAACTATTCAAACCCCTTTAACATCTAAAAGATAAAAACCCTAAGCACCCAAAAGGCTATAAGACACAAAAAAAACAAATGAAGAACCCCCCCTAAAATCGATGAAAAACATAACAACCTAAGTATATCCTAAAATTGTAAAAAACATAAATAAACCCTAAACAACCTATGAAGATCCCAAAAGGCAATAAAAACATCAATAGTCCGAAAAAACCCTAAAAACCACAAGATAAACTGAGAAGACCATAATTACATAAAATCTAAATTAACAATTAAAGCCTAAAGACCCTAAAACCACTTAATACCCATAAAATACCTAAACCCCCAAAAGTACCTAGACACCCAAAAAAACCTCCTTTTATAATATCAAAAATACCCAAAAAAAATAAAAACAATAAAAATAAAAAGGCTATAAAACCCCCCAAAATCAGAAAATAAAATAAGGATCCCTAATGAACCACGGACCACAAAATACCTGAAATCCCCTAAAATGACTCTAAAAACCCAAATACCCAAGAGGAAACTGAAAACCCCAAAAACGATAATGTACCATAACGTAGTAAAAACCATCAATGTCCCTAAAAACACAAAAAATATCCAAAGAACCTAAAACCATAAAAGACCCAAAAATTCACAAAAATTCATAGAATCCCAAAAAATCCTTAAGAATCATAAAACACATAAAAACAAAAAAAAAATCCTAAAAATCCTACAAAAAACTAAAATCCAAAAAACACCCTAAAAACTAAATAACCAAATAAACCCCATTAAAACCCTAAAACCCCAAAAACTCTAAAATCCCCAAAAAAACCCCAATAACCCTCAAAGTCCACAAATGTACCAGTACCAAAGAGTCCCCTAAATACAATAAAACCGAAAAATTGAATAAAAACCCTTAAATTCCCTAAACCCTCAAATGTCCACAAAACACCTACGGAAAATTAAAAAAATATAAATCCTTAAAATCCAAAAAATCACAATAAACCCTTAAAAACATAAGAAACTCTAGCCCCCCCCCCAAACCCATAATATATAATTATATCTTTGAAAAACCTAAAACATCTATAGAAACCCCAAATTGCATTGAAAACCCATAAAAACCTTATAATCATAAATGACACTAAATTCCTCTAAAATGAATAAATACATTAAACATCCCTAAATCCCTAAAAAAAATAATAAAAACCCTAAAAACATCATAAAACCCTAAAAACATAAAACCGCTATGATGCCCTGTTAACACTAAAATCCCAAAAAAAGATTATAACGGACTTTAAATACCTTAAACCCCCATAAAACCATACAAATCCCAAAAACCCAGAAAACCCTATAAACAAAAAAACATGGAATTCCTAAAACCCCAAAAACCCTAAAATTTCATTAATAATAATGAAATAAATAAAACACTAATATCTTAAAATCTAAAAACCCCTCAAAATGTCTAAAACCCTTAAAATACTAAAAAATATAAAAGACCATAATTGGACCTAACAAACTGAAAAACCCTTGAATCCAAAAAAACATAAAAATACATTAAAACCCTAAAACTCCTAAAAGGTCCTAAAACCATTTTAATCATTAAAGGACCCTAAAACCCCATAAAAATTCTAGATGAACATAAAAACTATAAATAACTCTAAAAGACCCTGGAAACCATAAAACACCCTTTAAAATCCAAAAATACCCTAAAACCGAAATGGCACTAAAAATAATAAAAACTATAGAGACATTAAAATACCTAGAATCTCAAAATGACCCTAAAATATTCTAAAACCCCCAAAATGACTATAAAAATCCTAAAAATTTGGACCCTAAAACCCCAAAAAACTTAAAGGTCCATAATATCCCTAAATACATAAAACAACCTAAATCCTTAAAAAACATTGAAAAATATAACAACTCAAAAAAATCCTAATAAAAATAAAAAACTATAAAATTCCTTAAAAACCCCAAAACTCCTCAATATACTAAAAACAATATACACCCTAAAATAGATAATATCCCTAAATCCCCTGAAAACTGTTAAAACCCTAAAACCCCCTATAAAACATTAAAACACTATAAATAATTTAAAATACAAAAATATGAGAATACATAAAATGATAAAAACTGTATTACACAAAATAACCCCTAAAACCCTAAACCCCATTCAAACCCCAAAAAAACACAAAAAATGGATAAACCCATCAAAACCACTACAAATTGAATCCCCTAATGACCATATAAACCCTTAAACACCTAAAAACTATAAAAATACTAAAAACAGTAAAACTATTTAGAACTATAAAAACACTAAATATTCTAAAAATATGGAAAAACTACTAAAAATCCCAAAACCCAAAAAATAACCCCTAAATACATTTAAAATCCTAGAAAATTAAAATACCTAGAACCCTAAAGACCATAAAGGACTCTAAAAACCATAAAACATTATAAAAACTGCTATAAGTCTATAAAATATTAAAATACATACACTATGAAAACAATAAGCACCCAAAAAATAATAAAACTGTAAAACCCTAAAACCATTAATAGACCATAAAAAACTAAATGGATATAAATCCCCTAAAACCATAACTGATCCATAAAAAATATAAAACCCTGAAAGTCATTAAACCTCTAAAACCCCTAAAAGATTATATAACACCATATAACCCCACAAAAATTCATAGAGGACCCTAAAATACCTAAAAACCACCATGGGCAAAAAAACACAAAAAATTATTCAAGTTACCTAAAACCCCAAATAAAATGCAAATGATCCTAAAACACTAAATACCCTAAACATCCGTAAGACCCCTATAAAAACCTAAAACTCATAAAAATACAAAACTATCCTAAAATCAGAAAAAAAAAATTTAAATGACCTAAAACCATTAAGAATATAAAAGACCATGAAAAAGAATAAAGACCATAAAATCACCCAAAGCTCATAAAAATTTGAAAAGATCCTAAAAACCCTAATAATAGTAGACAACCCTAAAAAACCAAAAATCCAAAATGATCCTAAAAAAAATTATATCCTAATGTTCTAAAAACCCTAAAAGACCCTAAGAACTCAAAAAAATTCCTTCAATGACCAGATAAGGCATTTAAAGGCACTAGAAGTCCCAAAAACTACTCTATAACCGGTAAAAATACTAAAACTCTTAGAGGCACAAAAAAACCTAAAAACCTTTAAAGACCATGAAAACCCAAAAAAATACAATGTAACCCTAAAACCCATAAAAAATATAAAACACTAAATTATCCTAATACCCAAAAAACCATATGATACATAAAATCCTTTGAAAACTATAAACAACCATAAAAACCATAGGGGACACGAAAAACCCTAAAGGCCCCAAACAATTGTCAAAACCCATAATGACCATAAAAAACCCAAAAACAAAAAAATCATCCAAAACATTCTAAAAATTCTCAAACCCTCTAACAATTATAAGTGATCCTATAAACCCCAATAGTCATTAAACACCCTAAAGTATACTAAAAATCATAAAATATCATAAAAACAAAAAACACCTTAAAAGACCATAAAACCCCTAAAACCCCAAATGAACATAAAAACAACACATGACACTATAAAAACCTACAAACCCAGTAACGAACCTAAAAACACAAAAAATCATAAAAGACTCAAAATCCTTAAATATCATAAAACCCTAAAACCCCTTAAAAACAAAACAAGACTTGAAAAAATTATTAACCCTATAAAATACTAAAAACTATTAAAACCTCTAAAAAGATAAAATTCTTAAAAATGTAAAATTCAAAAAAACCCAAAAAACGATGGAAAACCCTATAACAATCAAACCCCAAATCCCAAATTACCTATGCAATCTAAAATAAATGATAACCCCACTAAAAAACACAAAAAACCCTAAAACCTGTAACATACCCTAAATCCACTTACCCACCACCCCCCCAATATATAAAATTCAATAAAATCCCTAAAATCCCTAAAAACGAATAAAAATAATAAAAACCCAAAACCGCTAAAACCTATAAGAAACCGATGAACTATAAAAACAATAAACCCATAAAACCCCTAAAAACTATAAAACACTAAAATTAAATATAAACAAAATAACACCCACAATCCATAACAACTATAAAAAACCCAAAACCCAATAAAAACAATAAAACCAATAAAACCCCAAAACCCCTAAAAAAATATATAACCCCTAAAAACCCTATGAACCCCCTGAAACCCCCAAAATCCAAAAACCCCATTAAAAAAATTAAAACATTAAAAGACCCAAAAAATATGTAAAACTTATCATATCACCCAAAAACCATTAAAACTATAAAATAATATTAAAACCCCACAAAAGGCCCATAAAAACTAAAAAAACCCTTAAAGATTCTATCGCCCAAATCAATAAAAACATAAATATCTTAAAATCCCAAACCCACATACAAACCAATAAACCCAAAAAATCAAAAAATCCAAGAAAACTTCAAAACAACAAAAAAAGCATTTAAATTATTAAACCCCTAAAACAACCATAAAACCCCTAAAAATATAAAAAATATCTAAAAAATTGGAAAAAATCCTTATAAAATCCTAAAAATCATAATGTCAAAAATCTAACTAACCTGAAACCCCCTAAAAATACTAATAATTAAAAGGAACATAATCAAAATAAAACCCCATAAAACCCATGAGAAAACCCTAAAAACCATAATAAACCCTAATAAATATAAAATGCCTACACCCCCTGAAAACATAAAACCCCACAAAAAATCCTCAAACCCATCAAATATCATCAACAACCAATAGAATCATACACACCATAAAATCTTTAAACCCCAAAAATATGTAAAACCCCGAAAAATAACATGAAAAACTCTAAATATCCATATAGAGTCTAAAAAACCCAAAAAACCTTAATAACCGAAAAATATTAAACCCAAAAAAACCCAAAACTCTTAAAAATACAATAAAACACTAAAAACCTAAAAAAGATAAAGGGAAAAAACACAAAAAAAACTAAAAAAACCTTAATAATAATATAAAATCCAAGAAATAATTAAAACCCATAAACACATTATAATCCATAAAACCCATAAAACCACTAAAAATTAAATACAATAAATATCCAAAAAAATATATAAAACCCCTAAAAAAATTTAATACCATTAAAAACCTAAAGGGCCCTAAATCCCTTTATATCCCCTAAAACCCCGAAAACCTGAAAATCATTCTAAATCCTAAATACATAAAAATTGCATACAACCCAAAAAAAATTACTCAAATGAAATAAAATTACTTTAAAACCAAAAAACCCCAAATCCCCTAAATTTTTTAAAAATCCCAGAGAACCCCATATAAACCCTAAAATCCCAAATATACCTAAAACCCTTAAAACCATTTAATCCCAAAACACTTTTAAAACCCCCTAAAGTCCCTAGAACATTAAAAACTATTAAAAACATTAAAATACCTAATAGAACGTAGAATACTTGGAAAATATAAATTATCCTATATAACCTAATAAAATTACTAAAAGACCAAAAACACATTGACTACCCTAAAACCCATTAAAATCCATAAAACCCTAAATCCCATGAATCACTAAAAACCCAAGAAACCCTAAACCAATCAACAAAAACTATATACCCTTAAAAAATATTAAACCCCCTAATAACTGTTAAAACCATAAAAACTGTAAAACCCATAAAAACATCAAAAAATGCAAAAACAGTCATCAAAATGCTAAAAATCCCTAAATATATCTAAACCTCCTAAAACACATAAAACCATACAAACCATTAAAAACCTAAAATACCGTAATATCATAAAAATATTAAAACCATAAAAGGCCTAAAATAAATAAAACTCCAAACCTGTGTTGAATATTTTAATTGGTTGTACATGGATGATGGTGTTGATACCTTCATCCTTTTAGACTCCATAGCACCTTTCATTGCTGATAATTAGAATGGCGATCTTACTATTTACCCCATTAGAGAAGAAGTTATGTCTATGATTTTCTATTTGAACATGGATAGTGCAGTGAGACCATATGGGAAAGTAAATAAATTCATTATATTTTATTGGGACATTTTGAACATGGAAGTTACAAATTTGTTTGGGGAATTATTCCACTCAGTCTCAACTACATATGGCGCAAACTCTATTTTTATATCTCTGATTCTGGATAATGAAAATTTCCTTGAGATTGGTGACCTCCGGCTAGTTTCCCTGAGGAACACCCTTACTAATATTATAAGAAAAATTGTGTTCATCAGGTTGGGGATGATTTTGAGGGACATTATCAATCTATACAAGTCTGGGTTCATTCCTAGGAGAAACATTCAAACATTCCTTTTCTTTACCTCATAGATTATCACCAATATTAATAAGGAAGTGGGGAGTGGGAGTTTTTCTCTAAAACATGATATTTTAAATTCATTTGACACCTTAAATGTTGAAATTTATCTTTAATGTTCTCAAAATGTTTGGTTTTTCTATATATTTTATCAAGATGATTAAAAATTAAATAAACAGTGCCAGAATTTGTGTTCATATCAATGGAAACCAAAAAGGAATCTCCCAATGATATTGTGGTGTTTGAAAAGTTTACCCTCTCAATGAAATTCTATTTTTAGTTATTGATGACTACATGAGCTGGTTCATTATTGACTTGGTGCAGTCTGGACATTACGCACCAATTAAGGCATGGAGGGACCTATATGTTCCCTCGCACCTCCTCTATGCAGATGACATTCTTTTGTTTTGGCAGGCTAATAACCAAACATTATCCTTTGTGAAGATGACCTTTTGTAATTATGAGAGTGTTTACTGGAAAAAAATAAGCAGGAAGAAATATTCAATTGAATTTTGGAATGGAGTCTCCCCCTCAAGGCAACTCTGCATTACATAATCGCTTGGAGTGAAAAGAGGTTCACTATCCTTCACATACCTAGGTGTCCTTATTTTCTAGGGAAAGGAAAAAAAATCTATTACATTAAGGGAATGTCATCTAAAAATACCCGGCATCTCTGAAAATGGATGGGAAATATCATCTCCAAAACTGGAAGAGTATGACAGATCAATTCAGTTTTCACCTCTATGTTCGTGCAAACATTTTCTATCGATGGATGGATGGCCAGTAATGTTAAATGTTCGAATGAAAGGATCAGGAACATTGCTTGGATGAGATGCATTCATGAAAGAAAAATGATCTTTGTTTCCTGGAGGTATTGTACAAAACCTATTGAGATGGGTGGGTTTGGTATTTAGGATCTTAGAAGATTTAGTTACTCCCTATTGGGGAACTTCACTTGGAGCTTTCTCAACCCAAATCATGATGGCCTGTATTTTTTCACCGAGAGGTTCATGTGTATGCTTTGTGATGGATTAACTAGGTAAATATCTTCCTCTGTTTTTCCTGATTTAAGAACCTCATACAAGGGTATTATCTCTCATTCAAAGTTGATTGTGTCAATTTCATGAAATATAAATTGTTGGACTATCCCATGGCTTATGAAACTGGTTTCTAATGTTGTGACACCTCCCCATGAGGTGATGGTCATTTCTATTACTTCCCTATATCAAAAAATGGGGACTTTCCTGTGGGACTCACGAAACATATTATTTTTCAAATACATAGATATGTGTTTATGGAAATTGACACCCTCATTTGGATGCCCAGTGTGGTTGGAAAATTTAATACATGTGACTACTTCCATTAGAAATCCCCCCAAGTCATTACCTCGCCATCTTGGTTGTTAATGTTCGGAACATATTTCATCTCGCTTGATCATTATGTGATGATAAAGAAAATATTGATGAACTGGATCCCTCTCCATGAGAATCTAATGGTTTCTTGATGGAAATTTTCATCAAATAGTTTTTTTTGTAAGTTGTTTGAGGAGAACACCTCATATGTTTTACTCCACTATGAGTTTTCTTCCAGGATATTGAGTAATATACTAAATTTTTTTGGCCTTAAGTGTAGGATGTAAGGGGCGATATTTTATTTAATATACATCTTGGTGATGATTACATGTAATTACTAGGTCACAACCTGATTCTTGCAGGTTTTTCGGTGACCATTCACTATATTTGGTCAACTTAAAATGCAATGTTCTTTAACTACCAGATTCTCTCATTTCATGCTGGAGTGGTGATGATTAAAATGTTGATCTAGACAACATCCCTTCTTCAAATAGGTTCGATGTTCAATAATGTAAACTATAAAAACTTATTGAATTCTCAGGGTGTTTCTAGTAGGGGAAGAATCCCCCGGTGTTGAGATATATCCAATGGAATCCCCCTAATCCCATCATGGATAACTATCAATGCAGATGGTGTGTCATTAGGGGAACCCGGACCCTCAGGTGTGGTGGGATATTCTGTACTATTAAAGTCTTTGTTTAAGGATATTTTTATCACTTTATTGGAGAAGTATGTACTTATAGAGAATATTTATTTGCCATGATGAAGGTGGTAAAATTTACGACCCAATATAGGTGGAACCCTAATTGGATTGAGTCTGACTCGATACTCGTGCTGGACGGCCTCAAGAAAAATCCAGGGAAGTCCCATGGACACTTCTACCACAATGGATTGAATGGATCAATATCTCTCAGACTATCAGTCTATGTGTCACACATGTCTTTTGGGAGGCCAAATCAGTTGTAGATGCACACTCCAAAAAGGAAATTGAGGAATAAAGCTCGCTATGGTCCTTTGTTTCTCGGGCTTTTTATATGCCCTATGTGGACTCTGATATGTAGGGTGAGATACACTCCCATGCGTGTAAACCCTCCTTGTTACTATTTTTCTTTATTAAATAATGGTGGTGTTATTATCCCCGAACCATTTTCACCCTAAAATACTAAAAACACTAAAAACTATAAAACCCAAAACAAATCACAAAAAACTATAAAACCCTAAAAAAACTAAAACCCCCAAATAACCCTTACATTTATAAAAACTCTAAAACACATAGAACCACTAAAAACCTAAAACACATTGAAATACCTAAAATAACCCAAAAAATCACTAAAATGATATAATGACCCTGAAAACACAACCCCCTAAAAACCATAAAACCGCTTAAACCCATAAAAATACCTTAAAACCTTCAAAACCCCAAAACCATTAAAATCATAAAAACCTCCCCTAAAGGTAAAAACCCTAGAAAAATATAAAAAACCCTTTAATCCTTATAAAATATTAAATACCAAAATAACACTAGAAAACCCTAAATAACATTAAAACACCTAAATACACAGAAAAATCCTAAATAACTAAAACCCCATAAAACCCTTAAAAACAATAAACCACATACAAACACTTAAAACCCATAACAACCGTAAATTGTACATAAACAAATTAGAACACCCAAAAGTCTGAAAAACTCCAAAAACTACATCATAATACTAAAACCCAATACCCCAAAACACCCAAAATTCTCAAAAGACCCTATGACCCATAATAAACAGCAATAAACCTACAAAAATCCTATAAAACCCAACAAAAATCTAAAAACCATAAACACAAAGAAACCCCCAAAAAATAACCTAAAATAACCCTTAAAATGCTAAAAATTATTTAAACCATTAATATACTTAAATGGAGTAAATACCCTTAAACACCAATGAAACCCTAATACCCTTTTAAAACCATAAACACCCTAAAACGGTAATGACCATAAAAAAGCAAATAAACCCTAAAATAGATTTAAACATCACAAAAACTCCTAAAACCCTGAAATCTATATTCTCTATAAAATATAACAATGTCCTAAATATCCTAGGAAAACCTAATACCATTAAAATATTCAATAACCCTAAAACACCTAAAAATTCCTAAAAATCATAAACCACTAAAAACTCTTGAATCCCAACAAACATGTTAAAACACCCTAAAACATTAAAAACTAAAAACCCCAAAAAAACCCCAAAACCCTAGAAACCTTAAAAACATGGAATCCCTGAATAAATCACTAAAACGCAAAAAACAATTATAAATCCTAAAAATAACTAAAAATTAAAATGAACCATTAAACCCAAAAAAACCCTCAGAAACATGAAAACCCTATGAAATCACTAAAAAACCAAAACCCAAAAACTCTAAAATATATAAAACCCAAAATAATTAAAAACCCTAGAAACCCTTAATAACACATAAAATATAAAGAAACAAAACAACCAAGAAACCATTAAAGAATATAATAATGTTAAACACCCCTTAAACCCCTCAAAAAAAACAATAATAATATAATACCCTTAAAATACCCAAGTCACCACTAAAAACTAAATAATCATATTAAAAAAATTAACAGACACGAAAACCATTTAATGCCCTAAAAATCACTATAAACCAAAAAACCCTATGAGCTATAGAACATTAAATATCATAAAGACCCTTAAAACCCTAAAATCTCCTATATGACCCAAAAAACCAAAAACACACCAATAACCCTAATATCCTATAAAACCCTCTAAAACACACACAAATCTTTTACCCCATAAAATCTATAATACCCCCAAAAACCCTAAAAAATATAAAACCCCAAAACCCTAAAAACTCATAATTCAACCTAAAATCCCTAAAAAAATTAAATATAGAAAATCTCTGAATTCTATTGAAAAACACAAATGCTTAAAAACAGGGCAATCATTAAAATCAATATGGAAAGGTGAAAAAAAACCTGAAAAATAAAAAAAATCTTTTAAAAACCAACAATTCATAAAAACCCCCTAGTGACTCCTTAAGACCCTAGAACACACAAAAAGGACATGAAACCCCAAAAAAACCCAAAATCCCTAAAAATTACGAAAACACCATAAAACTGCTAAACCCTATTAATACCCTAAAACCCTAGAAACTCTTTAATCTATAAAAATCATAACAACCATAAAAAACACCAAAACCCCTGAAACCAATAAATACCATAAAATACCTTAAATCCCTAAAACATCAATAACTCATAAACCATAGAAACGATTAAAACCCACAAAAAACCATAAAAACCATAATGTACCATAAAAAAAATAAAACCATTTAAAGCATATACAGCTTGAAAAACAACAACAACACTAAAAATTTTTAAAAAAACATTTAATCCCCCTAAAATAATAAAAACCCCAATGACCCTACGTCACCGAAAAAATCAATTAAACCCTTAAAACCCAATAAAACAAAAAAAGTCAAAATTATAAACCCCTTGAATACACAAAATACTCCTAAAACATCTAAATTCCCATAAATACAGTTAAAACCACCTAAAATATCCACCCCCTAAAACAATATAAACCCTTAAAACCCAAAAATACTAAAACCACCAAAATTCATAAAACCTATAAAGCCCTTTAAAACACTAATAATCTCTTAAAATAACTAGACCTCTTAAAAACCACATGAACAGTAAAAAACAAAAAGCTATCAAATGTCAAAACACCAAACCCACCCTAAAAACACTTAAAATCATAAAAACTCTATCAATGATTTAAAACCCAAAAAATAACACTAAAACCCCTAAAATCATAAAATGGTCTGAAAAACCAAAACAAAACCCAATACATAAGAATACATTAAAACCGAAAATAAATAAGCCTAATAATTATAAAACCAATAAAAACCCAAAAATCCTAAAAGACCCCAAAATCCCATAATAAATTCCTAAAACACCATAAACCATAAAAATGAAAAAAGAAACACCTAAAAATTAATAAGAACACATAAAATACCATAGAACCCCCTAAAATCCATATAAACCATAAAAACCATAAAAAACATAAAAACCAAAGATGTATAAAACCCCTAAAATTCCTAAAAAGAGTAAAACCCCTAATACCCTTTAAAATACCTAAATATAATAAAAAACCCTAAAAACTATAACAAATGATAAAAATAATAAAAAATACCTAAAACCCAAATGAACCATAAACACACGAAAAAATATGTAACAACCTCACAAACTCAATGAAAATCCAAAAAAAATAAAAACAATAAAATTAATAAAAATCCTAAGACCCCTAAAATACCAAAAAACAACTAAATTGCATAAAATCCATAAAACCCTTAAATCCCTTACAACCATAAAAAGTACTATAAATCAAAAAATACCTTGAATCCTATAAAACCCAAAACCCCAAAATATCATAAAAACTACTAAAAGTCCCTAACCAAACCTACAAAAACAATAAAACATTAAATTACCCAAAGAGACCTTAAAACCACTAAAAATTTCTAAAAGATCCAAAATAAATCTATAAAAACCCTACCATGCCTTAATTATACTTTAACGCCCTAAATCCCTATAAAAACCATAAAACTCCTAAATGACCCAGAAGGTATTAAATAGCCTAAATGACCATAAAAACCATGAATAGACGTAATAGACATAAACCCTTATTGACCATAAAACCTATATAAAAACGACTAAAGACCCTTAAAAACCTCTAACAACATAAAAATTCAAAAAGTAATAAAAACTGAAATAAACCATAAAATACAAAAAAAACAAAAAAAAAATTAGGACACCCTAAAGATCATAAACAACCCTAATGGACCATAGAGGAAAAAATGACACCTACAGACTAAAAAAATAAACCCTCAATGAACATTAAAACAATAGAGGTGTAGAAAAATCCTAAAATCTCAAAAAACACTAAAAACCACTAAAATTCCTAGAAATACCCTCAAGGTCCAAAAAACATGAAATACCAATAAAACCATAATAACATTGATACCCTAAAACCCCTAGTCACACATAAGGACCATTAAAACCCTAAAACCCCTATAAACCGATATAAACTTGAAGACCACTAAATTTTAAAAAACCCCTAAAATACCAAAAAATACTAAAATCCATAAAAACTATAAAAAAATCCTAAGACCCCTAAAATCATAAAAATCCTAAAACCCATAAAAATAAACAGAAAACACTAAAGATGCTAAAAACCCTAAAAACTTGAAACCATAAATCATACACTTCAAACCACAAACCCTACAGCCTAAACCATAAAACATAAATTGTAAACTGTAAAGCCTAGAATATGAACCATATACCATACACCATAATACCTAAACCATAAATCCAACAACCTACACCAAAAACCCTAAACCCTAAACCATACACCCCAAACCCTATACCCTACACCCTACACCATCAAACCATCACCGAAACTCGTAGACCCTACACAATAAACACTAAACCCAACACCCTAATACAATTACCATACACCATAAACCCTAATCAATACACCATAAACCATAAAACTTATATCCTAGGTGATATAACCTACACCCTAAATCCTCTACCCTAAACTATAAACCATAAACCATATACCCTAAACCATATACCCTACACCAAAAATCCTAAACCAAACAGCCTAAACCCTATACCCAATGTATGATTCCATATTTATTCTAGGTGCATCCCTTTTATAGTATTCTTAAAATATCTTTTAAACCATTTTTTTATAGTTTGGTTTAACTATATTCTATATGGGAGGGTGAAGGATGACTTTTCTGCTAAATGATTTAGTTACAAAGGATTTTTAACTTTGGATCTATGGTTTTCACGTTCATACTGGTGGATGATGCATGTAGATTTGATTTTATGAATAAATTCCTATGAGTAAGAAAATCGTAGAAACATCCAATTTTGGAATAACTATTGTATGGAAGTTGGATATAATGAATTTATTTGGGAATAGTGACCTGAATATGGTAGCTACAATGTAAGGGTTTCATGGTAGAAATTTGTGAGTTAGTAAAATTTTGATGCCCCTGTGATGTGGTGTCTAGAAACAATGTAGTCATCCTGCAACATGGATGACTCATATACACATTCCTATATCTCAAATAATATAGTATCTACAGCATAGAAACTATCACTGATCTCAGACATGGTTTTTCCCTGAGAGGCTAGAGCATGTTCCCTTAGGTTGCTCCATATCATACCTCATTTTAGAATGTTCTACTGTATGACCCATTGGGTTGTGTCATGGTTCACATTTTAGCATCTGAACTATAAATAACTTGAACCCCTCTAAACTATTTTAATCCAATATTCTCTTCTAAACCCATAGATTCCCTAGAGATCCTTTCAAATGATTTTGGATGTCCTTTTCCTTGTATTTAACGAATGACTTCTAGGAATAAATATGTGCATACCCAGGCCTTCCAATTTTGTGGTTCCATGCATAGATTATGATGGTCAGCCTTCCAGTTCTATTCTTATTCATCACACTTATTAGTTTCCAATTAGAGAATACTATTGTAATATTTTGTAGTCATCAATTTATTTAAGTGGAAAGGAGACCAACACTATCATGAATTTCATGTGTTTCTTTGTGAATTATTTGTTTTTAGGTGTTAAACATAGAATGTATCAAAAAAATATTTTAAACATCCTAATATATTCAATATGTGTGATCATATTGTAGAAACATGCATCTGACATAATTAATTATGTTATACTCTATTTTATGAATTACACATTAATGTTATATATTTTTACCACATCATGTCCTTTGGTTTTGAGATTAAAACATAAAACTAGCTGTTATGTGTTACATCTATTGACCCAACATGATTCTTTGATATATTTAATACTACACCCTATGATTTTTGAGAACATTGATCATTCATGGTTTAATATAATGAGTTGGGATAATTATAAATTTTTTTGTCTCCTTGATATTGGATTAAATTATATAATTTTTTCTTCACTTTCATTCTAATGACCTTGGGTTTAAATGTTAAGTTGACTGGGAATTTATGTATTTATAATGATGATTTTGATCTGAATTTAAGGAGTGTTAATATCAAGATAAATTGTATTTTTTTGAATTTTACATAATGGCATGGGATTGAATTTTCTTTTCTTTGTACATGGTTATGTTTTTATACTTACAGTGCTCATTCAGGTTATGTTGTGAAGAATATAATATAAATCATAGAGGTTGTGGACCAGTTATACATTTTTTATTATAGTCTTTACTTGATTATGTTTTAATTATTATATGGTCTTTCCTTATTATGATGTAATTCTTATAGGGTTTTTCTAAATTATGTTGTAATGATTATTGGGAATGGACTGATTATTTTGTAATAATTATAGTGTTTGGACCGGTTCTCCAAGGATGATTAGTGGAATATACCATTTTAGGGTAATAGAGATGGTTGGAATAGTTTTTTTGACTTTCGTAGATATATAATGATGGGTTTGGAAGTAGGTTTGAGAGAACCCCAAGTGTCATTCCAGAGCTCTGGAGTGAGAGGAATTTTATTCCATGTGGTGTATAAATTGAAAGAATTAATACCATGAATATTTATTTATATAATGAATTTTATTCAACAAAATATTTTTTTAGACATGTTTGTTTGAAACTAATATGTTATAATAATACCCTAGATTGGAATATTTTTGTTAAAAATATGATTTCATTGATGTATGTTTGGACAAGGGAATGTGACCCTGTCATTGATTATTGATTGCATGATGGGTACGATATTAGGGATGGGACCTATGTAGTGTTTAGAACGGGGATTATTGGAGTCTTTATTGATTAATATTTTTCAAATATTTCTTTCACATTTGGATGATCATTTTTATACATTCAACTTGTCATATACGACCCTATTATTATTGAGTTTTCTTTGTTGGGTGTTATTCGGTTATTGATGCATGTTGTTTATTATTTTTTCCACTACTTCATGTTTTTTTATTTTATTCTATATTAAATCTATATTCCATAGCATATGGTATCCGCACTATAATCATTACACCTTCACTAATAGTCAGCAAAATCTAGTGTTTGGGGATGATCACATGTGGTCTGGTAACCAACCCGACTCGATCACTTGAGGGGCTATTGGGTTTGGGATGTTACATAAGTGGTATAAAAATATTTTATCACTTATATTTATTTGATATTAAGGAATGATATAAATAAAACTAGGATATGTCTTGATATGGTAAATATCTTGTACATGGTAGTAGTTAACCCTTGTGCGAGTAAAAATCAATATATAAATGGATGGGATTGTTTTTCATGTTGTTCCATTTTTCAAATTGATGTTATTTCACCTTGAGGGATTCACCTATTTTGTGATTGTACGAATTTAAGAGAAATTTTATTCTAGTCTCATATGACTTGAGATTGCTACCAATTCTTCCTGATAGGAATCTAGGGATATATGATGAAATGAATTGTTCATGATAAGTCACTATTTATCGTATGTGACATAAAACCATATGAATTGTGAAATAAAATACATTATTATACATAATTAATGAAATTATAAATAATTAATTTATTATTCCAATTAAAATGTATATCGATGTATATAGGAACCTTCAGTTAATGGTTTTATGTTGTTATAAAATTTTGAGGATGTATGTTATTTTTTACTATGTTTTATGTATTGTGTTTCTATTTATAGATAAAATAGCTCTCAGTTATATTTTAGTTGAGAATATGGAGATTGGTAATCTTAAAAATCATAAGGTAGGTGAGTTATAATTTCCTATAGCTATGAATAATTTTATGGAAGAACAACTTCATCACAACATCTTGAGGCTAATGTGATCCATAGAGAGGGAGAATATTCTCACTACACCCTCAATGTCTAGGATTATTATAGAGTTCTAGCTACACCATAAATCTATGTACACTAGGGATGGAGGACCTTTAGATGTTGACTTATATATTATTTCAATCAGGATTATATTCAAGAACATTAAGAACCCCCTAATAGGTGGGTATATCTTATTGATTAGATGCCTCAAGGTCCATCAAATTTTTTCTGGGAAATCCTGGAGAAGGGAGGGAAACAAGAGGATTTATCCTTGGATAATCCAATATATTAGTTTCTGAGAAACATATATTCATATAAATTAAGGGATGATATGTATCATGAATTAATGAACATGACACATTAGGGTATTCTATTGATGGACCACACAGGGTAACTCAAAAACCAATATCACTTTTCTATTTCCTTGGCAGTAGATAATGTCACTAGAGGGATGTGTTACTGCGATGGGATTTTTTTTAGATATGGTTATAGGTGAATGCATTTTTCTTGGAATGTTTTGTAGATGTGATGAATCAAGGTATTTTTATGGGGCAAGATACAATAGGTGCTCTGATTTGTGGCATGGTAGTTTTAGTATAGAAATCTAGGAGCTTGTTTTCTGGAAGCAGGTTGTTCCACTAGGAAAATTACAGAAAGTTATGTAGTGGGAAGAGTATATAGGGAAGTGGGTAGTTATCTTATAACCATGGTTTGGTACATTAAAATAAGTGTGGAATGTCTCATTCACTCTAAGTATCCTTACCCCATTGTGAAGTGTCATTATGAAGGAAGGATGGGTCATCATCAAAGGCGATGCTGAACCCCATAGTAGTAGATAAATGACCTGGGAATCAAGGTAGGAACATGACTCTAAGATGGACTCAACTACTCATCAACAAAATAGTAGTTAGATTTCAATTGAATGTTCAGACATAATTAGGGAACATGGAAACCAAGAGCATGAGTGATAATACCAATTATATGGAATATCTCAGGGGACTTATAATGAATTTTAGGTAATGAGAGAACTGTATCTAAATACTATGCATTCTACTCCTGTTTTTTTCGAGGGAGGACTTTCTACCATACGAGTATTAATTCTTCAATTATATATAATTTCTTGTGGTGTTTTAATACTGAAGTATCACAATCTTTTTCTGTATACTAATCTTAATAATGGTTTGGTCATGGTTTTTTATATGCCTTATGGGGTTATAACCATCGACACGTCATTTTGAGGGCAGTCATGGGATAAAAAAGGTTGAAGGGAATTTAGTTAGAAACTAGTGGATACCATTTTATTCTAGTTCCTTCAATGATTAAAATTATTGGATTTGAATTTAATAATGTTATTGACAAAAAATTTCAGTACAATACTCATATCCACTATATTCGTAGGAGATTTACCATTCGATTTGAATAAAGGGGGAACTATACTCACTTTTGAGAATGTGATATTCAATATGCTCATACAAGACCAATTCAATGCGTATAGGATTTTATCACAACCCAGATAACAATCCATGTTTCATATGATGGTGAAATACATCCAGATTTTGTTCTGCTAGTATTGAAATTTTTCTAGGTTATTTTTCTCGAATAATTATCTAATTTACCACCCAATAAAATGATTAAGTTCATCATTTATTTGGTATCGCGAGATAAGCATGTTTCTAGGCCACCATACATAATGTCAGTAGATGAGATTTTTTATATGAAAGTTCAGTTATAAAATCATTAATCTCAAGGGTTTATATATCCAACTACATCACATTTGGCTTCTCCCACGAATTCTTCCAAGAAAAAAATAGTATATTGTGAAAATTTATGGATTATTGGAGATTGAACCATATGAAATTCATGAACCAGTATAATATTACATGCATTTATGATCTCATTGTTAGCATTGATGTTCGAAGATTTTATCAAAAATCAGATTGATGTCAAGGTACAATTATTTTTGAGTAAAACCATTAGAAATAAATTAAAAATGTTTTAGGAGTTTTTATGGATCATATGAGTATGAGTTGATTCAGTTTTTTATAAACACAACAGGTGTATTCATGGTACTGATGAATCATATCTGTCATAATTTTCTAGATCATATATTGGTATTTTTTCAATGAAATATTAGTGTAATCCCATTAAATAGACAATCATTCCCAATTCATTGAAATATTCCTCACTACTCTAAGATAACATCAAATTTTCATCAATATATCAAAATTTGATTTATTGATATTTCAAGTGCACTTCTAGGGCCATGTAATCTTAGTGTCATGATTTCTAGTTGAATTATTGAAAGTTGCATCAGTCATATATTCATGGATACCTAATAATGTATTTTAGATTTAGGGTTTTTTTGGTACATTAGTCTATAAAAGGAATTTATTCTAGGACATATCCTATTAGGTAAAACTGATATATTGGCTAACAACGAATTTTTTGAGGTTAGGATGGTCTTTCTCTTCTGAGGGATATTTCTAGAAGCTGAAGAACGTACTACCCTTAGTAAAAATCCATAGTTTTTCTTTGATAGGAATATATTATATTGAATATTATGATGCTATCAGAATTGGTATTGAAGAGGTTCTAATATTGGACGATTGAGTGGTTGCTTATGGATATAAATTCGTGAAACAATATGAATTGAATTATCCTACTTATGATATGGAGTTTGTGGAGTTAGTACACACTATGAGGTGTTGCAGATACTATTTGTTACGTGAGAGGTTGGTGGTGTACAGAGGAAACTAGTTCATCATGTATATCTTTTCTCAGTGTCACCTGGACCACCGTTAGAGGAGGTGGGTCAAGTATATGTATTCTATAAACATTGAGTTGGATTACACACTAGGAAATGGAAATTTAATTAATGATTCGTTGAGTTAGATGATGAAAATAGGTTTTGTGGGAGACTTGCTATGACTGGTAGAAGATGTCACATTTTTCTGTCACACATCTTAATGTTCAAGTGTCATAGGGAGGATCTCACTTAATCTTTATTATTTCCCAAGCTTTAAGACTAGATCAAGGTAGAGGTGTTAATTAATACTGACTCACAAAAATAAAATAATCGTTTATGAAAGATAAAATTGACAATTTTTCGTGAAAAAAGAGATGACTATAATTTTATGGTTAAAAGGACAATGATTTTTTTCATTTCTAGAAAAGTGCTAATAAAGGGATCAATTAAAATCGCTAAAAAATTACTACAAAAGGATGGATTTATCAGATCTTTTAGATGTGCTGATAAAAGTCCCCATTTTTCAACACATTTATTTACTTATGATAAGGGTGTATATTAACACTGATTCAAATAACATTTCTAAAGGGGGTCCATTATCCACGCTTTTAACAGTGTTGATAAATTCACTGTTTATCTATTCTTTTAGAATAACTAGTGATGGGGAATAATATAGTGTTCTTATAAATTTACAACACAATGTAGTAATAGAAACATAATCCAAAATTTTTTTACAAAATATTATATAAATGAAATAAAATTTAAATCATATATAAATGAAAAAATAATATATTAATGTAATTCAAAACATTTGTTTTTACCATTAAAAGAGTAAGTGAATTTATCTTAGAAATTGAAAAACATCACTTATCTTTTTCCATTGGCCCCTGACCCAAACACATGATATTACCAACCAGAACACCCCAACTTGAATATAATAAATCTATTGTATAATAATGGAATTCATCTATTTTTAATAGTATAAATAAATAATTTAAGAAAGATTCTATTAATTTTAATCTAAACATAGTGTCATACCAAGAACAGTTTTTGTAGGATTTTTTTGAGGTTGATTCTTGAACATCACCCCATTTCTTGTTCATATAGAAGCATTATCCCTAAAACATAAAATAAATATTTATAAAATAATAATGATAAGGAAATTAATTATGTACTAGATGATACAATAATGTAAAACACAATCTTATATTGTTTTATTGGTTTTGAAGATTTAATGTGCATGTTGAACTAAAATGGAACTAATATATTTAAATCATGCACTTCAAGTCATTCCAACAACATCATGTGTTGGATATACATGTGGTGAATTTATATATATGAAAAATTATTTATGGATTTTTCTTCCTAATGTTCTGAATCCATCCAATTTTTTTTCTTTATCTCATGTATGTCACTTGTGTTTCATAAGAAAATTACATTGTATACGTGAACCATGCACATTGAGTCATACAAGTCACATAATGTGTCTTTTCAACATGAGACTGATTCCTACATATTAAAAGGAGATATGAATCATTTTCCTAAATTATCAACACAATCTGAGTGTGTTTTCTTGTCTTTTAGTGAGTAATACTTTTTTACTAAAATATCATTTTTATACTAATAACAGACACATTGAGCCATACCAGACACATCCTGTATATAATGTAGGTGAGTTATATTATTACACATAAAAAATTTCTTAATGATAATTTTACTAATGTATCAAAATATTTTTAATGCATTTTCTTTGTTTTTATTATGCAACTTCTCTTTTTTACTAAAATTAATGTCAATTTTAAATAAGAAGAAACACTTTGAGTGATATGAGACACACATCACATGACATTGAGGTGAATCTAATTCTTATAAATGAAAAATGAATTATTTTTCAATTTAATAATGTTTTAAAACAATAATAATGTTATTTTATCTGTTTTGAGTAATACAGATTTATTTTTTATTAAAATTTCATGTTTAACAACAAACACACACTTTGAGTCATACTGGTCACATCGGGTGTCAGTTTCCTAAGATTCTAATTCTTAGATGTCACAAATTAATTATGAAAATTTTCCCTAAATTATCATCATAATATAAGCATGTTATCTTGGGTTTCAATGAGTGGAACACTTTTTTAACTAAAATGCCAATTTCAAACTAATAACAACCACATTGAGTCATTTCGGGAATACCATGCATCATATTGATATGAGTATGATTCCTATATGTTAAAAATGATATATGGATCATTTGATTAAGGTTTTAGAAAAATCATAAATTTTTTCCAAATTTTGAGTATGTATTTTTCATTTTTTTGAAATTATTGAGAATTTAAATAAAAAGAAACTCCTGATGTCATATAAAGGATATTATGGATTTATATGATGCGTAGATGATCCAACACATCATAACTGACTTATGAAACATTTTATTAAATTACAGAAAGAATATAAATGTTTTTTAATTATTTTTTGTATGTCACTGGTGTTTTTTACTAAATGTAATGTCAAATTTTAATATAAATACACACATGAAGACATACCGGTCCCAAAATGTTAATATATACGTATATATTATTAATACACATATGAAATAATTTATGTGTCATCTTACTAATGTATAAGAGAGATAAAAAATTGTTTCATTGAATCTGATTAGTTTACTTGTCCATTTTACTGAAATTAGTATCAATTTTAATAAAAAATACACTATTGGTGTCATAATGGTAACCCCTTGCATCATATAGTGTTAAGGATGATTACTTCACATAAATATGAATTATTTAATATTTCCATAATGTATCAAAAAATTATAAATATGTTTGATAGATTTTGAGTATGATAGTTTACCTTTTTACTAAATTTCCATTTTAAACTATAAACAAACACTCTATGTCATACTGAACACATCATGTATCAAATTGACATGATACTCATTCCTATATTTCATAAATTAAATATGAATCTTTATACTACATTATTTATATAATATTAATGAATTTTATTTATTTTTTTGTGAGTGAGACATTTTTCGATTTAAATTGTTAATTTGTATCCTATAAAAGACATGTTGAGTTATACCGGGTACTCCATGCATGATAATGACGTGAAAGTGACTAATAAATTTTAAAAATAATATATCGAGAAATTTAATAATGTTTTAAAATATATTGAATGCATTTTATCATTTTTGAGTATATCAGATGAATTTTTTTTACAAAAAAAATTATTTTAATTTTAAACAAAAAGACAAACATGGAGTAATATTGGTCAAACCATGAACCAATGTGAGGTGTGGTTGATTCATATGCCTCAAAAAATTACACATGGTTATTTTTCCTTAATTACAACACAAAATCTATGTGTTCCCTTTATTTTGATTTTTTCATCACTCTTTTTTAGTAAAATAAATGTCAATTTTAAATAAAAATACACACTTTGAGTCATACTAGTCACACCATGTGTCCTACTAAAGTATGGTTCATTAATACAAACTAAAAATGACTTATGGAACATTTTATAAATGTATAAACTTAATTATATTTTGTTTTTTATGGATTTGAATATTTCACGTGACATTTTTACAAAAAATATTTTCAATTTTAAATAAAAAGATACACATTGAGTCATACTAGTCACATTGTTCATAGGATGGTGGTGTGGTTTATTCCTTCAAATTATAAATGAAATATGGATCATTTTCCTAGTGTTTCAAAATAATACATTTTTTCTAGGTTTTATTTATGTTACTTCAATTTTTTCAAATATTAATGTCCATTTTAAATAAAAAAGACATAGTAGGAATGATATCAGTCACACCATTCATCATATTTAGGAATGTTTGATTCCAACACATCACAGGTGATGTATGGATTATTTTTATAAAGTATAAAAAATATGAATATTTAATTTTTTTACTATGTTACTTGTCATTTTTACTAAAATTTAATTTTCCCTAAAATATCATTTTAAACAAGAATCACACACTTTGATTAATAATGATCACATCATGCAAAGTCTTGATGTGTGGCTTATTCCTATATATAACTTTGAATCATTTTCCAAAATTATTGAGTCAATGTGAGTTTTTTTCTATTGTTTTAGTGATGGAAACAGTTTTTTATCTTATTTGTCAATTTCAAACTGATAATGAACAAATTGTGTTATATTGATCACAATATGCATTAGAATTATCTGAGGATGAGTCTTAAATATCAAAAATTTATTATGGATAACTTTCAAAAAATATAAAAACAATAAGAATTTTTTTTTCTATATTTTGAGCATGTCGTTTCTCTTCGTTGGTAAAATTATTTAAAATTTTAAATCAAAAAACATTTTCAGTCATTTTAGGCACACCATGATTCATATTGAAGTATTAATGATTATTACATTTTAAAATGACATAAAGATCATTTTTTGAATTTATGATGACAATCTGAAGGTCATTCCTCATCTATGAGTACGTCACATTACATTTTTATTAAAATTAATGTCAATTTTAAATAAAAATATACACATTGAGATATACCGGTCTCACTGTGTGTCACATTCAGGTGTGGATAATTTTTACACATTGAAAATGACTTATAGATCATTTTCATAATGTTAAAAAGTAATCATAATGTGTTATCATAGATTTGAGTATGTCTGTTTCGTTTATTACAAGAATTAAAGTTAATTCTAAATTAAAACACATTGTTTATGTCATACCAATCACACTATGAATCATATTAATGTTCGGTAGATACCTACACATTTACAATGATATAGGGATGGTTTACCTAACGTAAAAAACAATCTGAATACATTTTATATTTTTCAGTATTTTAGTTGTCTTTTTTACTAATATGTCATTTTAATCTGGAAACATGAACTTTTAGTTTTTTGATTAACTATTACATATAATATTGATCCCTTCTGAATAGAATAATCATTACATCCATAGGGTTCCATCAAAAAATTGCATGAAGATAACATGATAAACTATTCATTCCAAAATTGAGTCCTAGAGATTCTTGTTTCATATTTCTACTATTAAGCCTCATATTAAAGTAATTTATTGATGGATCTCCATGTCTATATGTTACCTTCCTTTAACTCATTCTTATTTAACTTCATAGTGGTGAAAATTTGGTAATAACTAATAAATTATTTTTAAGAAACCACTTACTCATTTGGATTGGTGCTAACATGAAATTGTTTGTGATGGATCCTAAAATGTTAAGAGATTTATTGTCAAACAATTCAACCTTCCCTAGGTGTCTACCTCCACTATCATGGTCATACTTCTTTATTATAATTACTTATGAATTTGATAAATAGCCCAAACATCATAAATATACCTACCTATCTTTCCATATTGATAAACATATTGTATTTTTTCTTCCTTTTTTCACGGTGTTACCTAATGAATTGTCTTTATCTCAAATGTGCAAAAATATTGGAACCAGAACATTTATTTTTAAAAATAACCCTAAAATAATAATTATTTATTAATGTGATTGGAATAGTGAAACAAAATGGTGGTGTCCATACAAATAGTTTGTGAAATATGGTTAAGGGAATAAGTAATCCTAGGAATCAAATGAATTGAAATAGTAGATAATTTGTTACAAGTTTTTTAGATTATTTTTAATTAAATGATAATGTAGCGGGATCAGTTTTTTCAAGACATGGGATATTCTGAGTTTTACCTGAAGGCATTGTTTGATAATTTGACTAGATATTTGATTTCTTTGAAAGAATTATGTAATAACCTTTAAGAAGGAAGATTCATTTTCTACTAGATAAGAGATTAAAATAATATATTATTGAAATCTGGAAGCTCCACCCACATTCATAGATGGAGGAAATTATCTTTTTATTATTGAATTTAATGAAAGGCACTGTATTAAACCATTAAGTGTTGAAAAAGTTATCATTTACATCACATATTCATTGAATATCTTCTACGGAATGGCCTAATACTAAAAAAGTCATGTGTGGTTTGTGCCTATAGAAAAAAATAAGTGGTGTTATGAAATCCATCATCAAATCATTTCCTTGATCATGGGTATCATCCTTAAAAAATAAGAGGCGACGAAGATAGGGTAAAGAATGCGAGATGTCTTAATTGATATAATTAACAATTTTGATGCATAAGAAATTAAAGATCATTGAGGGAAGAAGAATAAGGGGATGAATCGTTGAGATATAATTAATAAATGAAAGATATTATATTTTTATGGATATGAGACAACTAATAACCTACTTATATAGAAAATTAATTTACTTCAAAAAAATTAATATTGGAACACTCATAAAAGACATTACATTTTTTAAATATTTGGAAATAACCAACCAAACATGATTTTTTGTAAGTCAATAAATATAATTTATTAAATATATTGGTTAATGTTGTTAGGATCCGGAGGAATTTGTTTTCTTAGTTTTGAGTATGTAATATGCATTTTGAACTAAAATGTAAATCATCAACTAAAATCATACAATTCAATTCTTTCCCAGCACATTGTTTTTTAGATTAAGGTGCATCTGATTGAGTATGAGATTTGTGTTAGGATTTCAACTATCTAAACCAAGACAAAAAATAATGAAATGTTCTATTTCGATTGAATAGGAAACCCCATTCTTCCTAAATCTCCTCAACCAAAAGAAACATGTTTTCTCTTTTCTGGCTTATTAAATATAATTTAATGAAAAATATGACATCCCAAAATATCAATTATAGAATCTAAATAATTATAAGATAAAAATAATATAGAAATTTACATAAAAATAATAGATAAAGTTGTGAAAATTTTATTGAAATATGTAGTGGTAATTCATCTTTTCATTATTTCTATATCCATTCGTGATGCATTTCATTGTTTCCATTATCTTAGTAGTATCCTCAAAGACCAATCTCTCCCGTGCATGAGAAGGATTTAACAATTCACCACAACTCAATAATTAGAATCCATATATATTAGAAACATATTCTTATGTTAGTAATACTATAAAAAATGAATTTATCATAAATTTCATAAAAACATTAATAAATTTTTAAATTTAAAAAAAATATAACAATATGAGTCATACATGGTGCACCATCAATCAGTTTGATGTATGGTTGAATCCACCATTTTTTACATTTTTATGTATTATTTATTCCTCCATATTTTTATCATCCAATTTGTTCAACGTCCTATATCATAGAATCATATTATAGTTTCATAACACTAAAATTTGAATGCATTGAGAATAAAAAGAAACTTTCACTATCATACATGGTTCATCCTTGTTGAGATTATGATTATACTATAAGATTGAATCAAACTTGTTGATAAAGACATTTATTCATTATCTATATGAGAATTAACAAAATAATTAGTATATAAAAAGGATGAGAAAATTAACTAAAAAAGTATATATAATAATGATAAAATGAAATAAAATGAAATTTCATCTAGTTAAATAAAATTGAACTATAATATAAACAGCTGTGATCATATTAAACTAAAATACAAGGGATTTAGTCAATCATACATGAGCCTAAATGAAAATAAATTGGACCATATAATATGGAATTAAACTCTTTTTGGGGTCGTTACCAATTCCATTAAACCATAAGATATACCATCCAACATATATGATTATTACATAAATGATATTTATTTTATAAATTATCTATACTATAGATTCCATCATAATGGATTTCTTCCTTAAACTAAATTTGCAACATTAAAATATTCTATTTTCCTTTGTGAAAACTTAAAAAATATAAAACTCTTTTGTAAAAATTAATTATCATTCCTAGTAGCATTTTTTTTAATTATGATTTCAAATTATATTATTTTCAATTCACCCATGTTAGATACATATGTGATTTTTTAGAAGCTACATCCAATCATCATGATATATTTGACACCATTAAAACAATATAACATACACATATTACAAAAATTTACCATAAAACCATTATAATTTTATAGAGGATTAAAATTAATATATAATCATTTATCTTCTTATTTTCAAAAAAATAGTATAACACAAAAGAAATTCATGGATTATACTAAATATTAGTGTATTCCTATATTTATTCCAATAAATCATTATCCATTACTTTAAAACTATTTTTTTCATTTATTAATATTAAATAAATATTTACATTTGATATTTTGTGGAACATAATAATATATATCTCTTTTTTCACAAAAATATAGTGTAAAAAGTCCATGATAATTAATTTACCTTATTTGATGTAAAAACATCACTATCACCTATTATGCATTTTCAAAAGACACTGAACTCTATTATTAATCTTTACACCTTTTTGACTGTATCAAACACTAGTATATCCCATTATAGCCTCCAAATGACACTAAAATATATTTTATCCATTAAGTATTCATGTATTGTTATATATAATAGTATATCCTTTTCAATATTCTATTTTATCATCAACATAAACTTAAAATCATAATTATTTGTTCATAAAAATGGGATCATCACTAGTTACATGTGTTTTTATTGATAATTATGAGGAGTTTTTTTATTAGTGAACTTTTGAACATGTATTATTTTATATACTTAATATGCACTTGTATATTAGTAATGGACTGGTGGAAACATTTTTTTATGCTGATCCAGTGAACAAGTATCTATATGAATAACAATGATAGGTTAAACACAGCTACTCAAGTAATTATTGTGAGATTCTATTTGACGTAATGGTGGGATGTTTTAATATCACAACATTGTCATTTAAATGATTAAATTTTTTTCAATTTATTTCACTAATTTAAAATAAATGTGCTACTTGTATACATTTCACAACCTTTTGTGATATTATATCATGCATCTTATTGGTGATCAAATAGACAAAATAATTCCACCACCTACCAAAGTGAAACCACTATATAATTATTTTCACATATCAATTACTACAACCAATTATCGAACTCTAAAGAGGGAATTAATATATTTTTATTATGAAATTATATAGAGATTGACTAAAAATGTAGATTATGTTAATAGTGAATTAACTAAATAAGTAATATGAAGTGACTTCTTCATGATGCCGAAATACATTCTGACACAATTTTTCTGCACATTTCAAATAAATTGATTTCATCCATTACACTTATCCATGAGAAAAATATCAACAATGACATATAATAATTATGATAATAATTATAAATACCAAAAATATATTTTTAAGCCCATATCCCATTCTAGATCACAATCAAAGCTGGTAATCACCTAAATTTGTTTTTTGGAAAATCTTCTAACACCGTGTATACATTCCACTCATCTCAAAACAAATTTAATTTTTAATTTGAGTGAAATAATGGTTTTAGTTAGAAAATATATAATGATGTATTAAGAATATTTTTTAATTAATATATTAATTACTAGTTGAAATTATTTTTTCATGGATGATGATATATTAATGGTTAATAATATATATCATAAATTCACAAACATTATATATATAATCAATTCCATTATCTTTCATTAGTCAATAAAAAAATTCCGAAATTAAGTAAATGTTTTTCAAATATGTTTTGATAGAAAATTTTTATTTATATACCATAATCTATTTCCATTTTAAGTAATACACATGCTTTTAATGTTCAATCACCTGCATTATTCCATGATTTAGCCTATATTTAGCCAACACCCAATCATAATAAAGTTATTTTTAAAACAAAAAGTTAAACATTTAATTATATTTTTATCTATAAAAATTATATTATAGTGTATTATAAATTCACAATACCCATCATTTGTGGTATTTTTGTTGGAAATTAATTCATCATTTCCAAGTAACAAATATTTGTGGAATCCAGATTGAGAGCGTTCAACATCCATTGATTCCTAAAAATCAAAAACAAATTACTGAAATAAGAAAAATATATTTTATGTGATTTTAATTTATATTTTTACCACTAAATTGTTGTTATAAAAAAGAGTTTGTTGTCTATTTTTTTCTAAAATACATAGATTTGATGATTTTTTTTCTAAATTTCTTCCTTCTCCAAGGAATTTTCTTACTTTCAAATAATATAGGGATTAATGAATACAATCTTGATTCACGCTATATTGAATTTATATAATGATAACATTAACATTTTATTAAAATATGAAAATTTATTAACATTAATGAACATTTTATATCATTTTTTGGATAGGAATATGATGAAATCATACCTTATGTATGCATACACAACTAAGACTCCCAAATATTCAAATGTGGTAATATAATTTATACTCTTGAGACCAAAAACATTCGTAATTAATGAATCAAATATTTCATATCCTTATGGAATTGACAACATAATTGCATCATTAAACTTTGTATGAATTTTTAATGATTATAAATGTTTCTCTGAAAATGACTAGGAGAAGGTACCTTGGAAGGTCTTTTTGATTTCATGATCGATTCACTAGATTGTCTTAATATGAACTTGTGTCTCCTATTTACATTATCTATATGTCATACCATACATCACCTAAAACCCTTTTTCATCAAATATTATGGGTTTTTAAAATGAAAAAATTTTAAATACATCTCTCATATATATTTATAATATAATATGTCCATGATAAAATATTTATAATAACATAATTAATTGTTATATAATATAGATCATCAGGTTGACTAAGATTCTCAGTGGTTGGATCCTGATATACCTCATTCCACACTAATGTAATATTTTGTGAGTTATTTAAGATTAATATTGTATCCCATGTTACTATAAATTGTACCACTCACAAAAAGGAAATGTGTGGATGTTGATAGATATAAGTCATATAAAACATTACCCAATATAATATTAGAAATATATATTTATCAGATGTTTCTTGATTTAAATTTAGTAAAAGATTAATAAAAACATTTATTACATTGGGTAATGTTTGTGGTGTATAAGAATTACCACCCTGAATGATATTTGAGTCATTTGGTTCTTCATGTGGGGATCTTTTTTGAACAGTTAGTTGACATTGATCATATCTTGTATATTGGTCATCGACACTAAACAAGACAATAATAACATTTAGAGCATCAATTTTTGTATTAAATTCTTTAATCATCTTATATGTATCTCATTATTGTTTTATCATATTAAAATATATTCATGGAGACACCCCAAAACCTAATCTTCTAATATGTCCATATTGTTCTAGGAACTTCAAATCTATTTAAAGTGGTTTGTCTTCCGGTATGGTCGCCAATAATTCTTGTGTTAAAACAATATAAAAAATTTTCCAACCTAAAAATATATTATTATGTAATACTATTATAAAACATAAAAAATTAATATTATTTCATACATACACATGTTTCCCATACTTCATTTTTGTTTTTATCCCCGTGTTTATCATTCAAATTTACACGAGAATCTGTACCTATCACATGATGATAGATAGAAGTGGATTCCAATTTTAATTCCTTAATATAAATATAAAAAAATAACATTTGTTATTTCATATGAAATAAAAAATAAAAAATTGATTTAAATTAAATTCCATTTACTTCTCCAGTGATGTGAACCCAATCCTTGATTGGTAATAGGGGAACATTGGTTTTGATGCACACTATTTATTTGTTGAAAGCTTTTTTATGGTTCATAAATTAGTCATTTTGAATCAAATTGAATAATATAAATAATATATATAATAAATAATCCACTATAATTCACTCGGAATGATTTCTCATCATGGTGTCTGAAGAAGGCACTTCATGATTTCTTCCTTATACTCTATGAATAACTAATTGGTTTCTTGGGCATTACATTCTACTTAGAATCCCAAAGATGTAACATGGTATGAAGAGTCTAGAGCCCTATATGGGATTATATTGTGGCCATTAAGACATATTTATGATGAACGTCTTCTAAAATAAACAAAATCATCATGGAATAATGAAAATTAAATCAATGTTTCATTATATAATTTTTAGTTAAAATAATGAATGTTTATTATAACATTACCTTTATATTATCCCAATGGGTTTTGATCATTACATGGTAGAATTAAGGCCATGAATTTGTTTTAATCGGAACATTAATAATTTTTGTAACCCAAACGTAACTAAATAAAATTAACCTATTGGGGTCAATTGGATGGACGCAATGATGATGAAGAACCTAAAATTTTATACCATTAATTATTTCCTTGATAATTTTCTTAAACACTGTGATGAGGAATCGTTCTTTTTTATTTTCATCACCATTTTTTTGATAACATAATTATTCTATTATTTCATCATCAACAATCTGATCTTCCTAGGTATTGGTAAAATCATCATGTGATGATGAAATTGTCTACATCAATATTCAAACATTAAATTTATATTATGTAAATATTGAATATAATAGATTATATTATGATTAAAATAATATTTTAATAAAAATATTTTTACCATAACATTGAACTCTCATTATTTTTTTAAAGTTTGAAGGAATTTGGCTCCTATATAATGAATCCAAATTCCCAATTTATGGTCCCACTAATGTAAAATAAATTATTTAAATTGGGACCATCATGTACCGATTGTGATCTCCTAATGATAGGTCCATCCTAAATTGGAATTAATGTGGCCATATAGTTGTTTTAGTCACTAGTAGGACACTAAATATTTTTTATATATATGTGACATAATATAAATTCAGATTTTGTGATTTCATTATTAGTAGAACATCCTTACACCTTCCACATAAAATCCACCTTCATGAGGCCCATTTCCTTAAATCTCACTACACTAAAATTTTCAACCCATTTGAAATAGATAATCGGCAAATGAAATGATATATAATCCAACTCGTGTATCAATTAGATAATTTCTATACATAACATATTCACATAAAATGTTTTCTATCATCAGAACCAAATATGTTCATCACTTCTACAATAACAGATACTCCACTGTTTTTATAATACTACAGTCCTCAAGTTCTTCTTTATAGAATGTATAACCCTTGAGTAGAAAATAAGTGTAAGAAATAACATTTATATTTGGTCCCCCTACTATCCATCAATGTCATTCAAAAATATAATTTAAATTTTTATATTTCTCCTTAAAATATGATATCAGAACCATCCTATAAATTATTAATAATTTTTATTTGATATCCCTCCTTCAACCCTTGATGGATTTAATTATCATGGAATTTCATTGAGGGAATCAATGTATGGATCAACATATTCACTATATATTAAAAGGTAATGGTTTTCTTTCACCCACTATGTGATAGTAATTATATCAACATATATTCTGAGAACCCATTGGTCCATAAGGTATAATATGTGATAAGAATTTAAGAGACAGATATTATCAACATATAATATTTAATTGGTAACGTATTCAACAACATCTTCAAAAATATATCATTATACAAAAAAAATATTCTAATAAAGTTCAATTGTAGATATACCCATTCAAAATAACCTTCTACCATTCAAGGGGGTATTCCCATATGTAATGGATCAGACCACAAAGATGATCCTTTCTAAATAATTGTTCCATAAAGTGGACCATTATATCAAAGAATTATGGTGGAAAGAACATCTCTAGTTCACATAATATTAATGTGACCTAATTATCCGTGATAGGAAAATACATTGTGCATATAAAATTACTACATATGTATTTTAAATAAAAGAATATTCGAGATAAGGTATGAAATATTTTTTTGGTATAATGAAATTTAAAAAAACACACATAAAATCTTGAATAAAAATTTTATAGTCTTGTGAATTTTTTTACTTCATACAACAAATTAGTCATTAACAAAAAATCCTTGATTTTCCAAGAATTCCTTTTGAAACATTCACCCGATTAATGAAAATGGGAAATCAAAATTTTTCCTATCTGGATTCATTGTACGCTACTGAATGAAAAAAAGTACACATATTCCCAACAATGGTTATTACTCATCCTTTATCCCCACGTTAATCCTGTCCAACCAATACTTTATTCCATATTTTATTTTTAAAGGATAATTTATTATTGATCTAGTAAACCTATCATATAATATTTTTTCAAAATTCATTAAATTAAGAAAATTTATAACATACAACCAATTATAATTCTATAATTCAAAGAATATTGGTCTAATATTCCAACCTAATTTCATATGGTTTTAATAAATGGTATAAAAAACAGTTATAATATCATTTAATTTATCACTATGTTGATCACCTATTAATGGAGATGGTGTTGTACCATGAACATTATTCTTGATGAATGTTTTATTCTAGGATCAGTATTTATATTATTTTGTTAAAAAATTTATTTCCTAAAAAATAGACATCAAGGAATTTTTCAACCGAACATAGTTTGTGAATTCATCACAAATGGTACTCCCCAACATTATGTTAATTCTATACCCTGAATATTATCCAAAAGAATTAATGTAATTTATCATCTCGTACAACATGGCCTTCAATTTGAATTATTCCCTTCTAAGAGAATCATTCCTTATAAAACCAATATCCAATTTTAATTTCATATCTTCCATCAATGGAGGCAAACAGTCATAAATATCATTATCATATTTCATTTTTCTAGTTATAATCATAGTGAACATAATGTATTTTCACTTCATGGATATCAATTGAAGAATTTTTTAATTTACCATAATGATGTTCCATGTACTGTGAGTATTAAAATTTATACAATTTTTTCACTTATTAATAATCTATGATGAAGGATTCTCTACTCATTTCTAAATTCTATATTCTCATAATAAATTTTCATCCACTTAGGAGAATATTATGGATGATGTATGTTCCCATCTTTAATTCATGTATCTGAATTCCACATCAATTATCCAACGATTTCCTAAAATCCATATTGTCTTCTAAACTATTGAATGATTGGAATGTATCGTATAATTTTATGAGTTGATTTGTTTTTCTTATGTTGATCCACACCACACTTTGGGAATTTACTGAGTGATTCATGATCTTTACAAAACAATATGAAATAATTTGGACAAGTGTCTATTTTTTATAGATCGTTACCAATGAACATGTAATTAGTTTAGCATCATATGTTTGATATGAAATTTTATTTCATTCAGGAAGAAAATCATTCAATATACAAATTATTTCAATAAAGATAGGGTCTCTCCATCCACTACTTGTTTTTTGAATTATATATCATTAATATAGATGGCAATATTAGGAATTTAGTAAAATCGGTATACATTGGTCACAATATTAAAAAATTAAAATTCTCAAACTAATATGTACAATCATGAAGGTCATCATCAATTTACATAATTACTTCTCCAATTTGACATCCATCATCATTTGAAATGGTATTCATATCCAATGATCCATTATCTAATATATCCTCCTAATATGTGCCCATGTTTAGTTTTGTTAGGTGTTTAGTCTAATATTTAGAGCTCTGATCTATTCCGTGACAAATAAAATACTCATACAACTATTTTGGACTAATTTATCTTAAATAAAACCACTATAAACAAGGACTAAGTATTTGAGAAGGGTTTTATTCTGGCATTATTATAGACATACATAACTATTTAACTCCATCATTATACTATTTTCCATGCAAATAGTGTGCATCAATTTTCAATTCGCATCTATCATATTTGGTTCATAAAATATTAAATTTTTAATGGAAATAAATAAATACACTAAATATATTCATTAAACAAGTTTTTTGTTTTATATAATTATAATAATGGGAACCTAACATTTAGTTGTTTGAAATAATTTTGGTATGCTTGGAAAGAAAAAGGTAATCTAATTTAAAAAATATAATTACTCCATTATGGTTGATGTTATCCATTAAGTTCATCCAAAATAATCTTTGGTACCCAGTATGGGATGACTAATACATAGAGTAGGTCATGATTCATATGTTCATGTTTATAAGATATGGGAGATGAGTATCAAGAAAAAATGGAAATAATGACTATTTAAGAGATGGAGCTCCAGAGGATGATATATGTCTCCTTAAATATAAATTCTCTCAGGATGGAAGTTGGTGAGGAACCCAATGATATTTCTTAGTTTTTTTCCTTATGATGAAATTCTTATCAGACACATAATATATTGACATATAAACTAATCACACAATACATGTTCATTGTTCCCTTACTCTTTTATACACCTTCCCATATTCCTGTGGCTTGAGATACATAATATCCTTGGTTCTTATATAAATGAACCAATATACAATGAATATAAAAATTATTTCTCTGGGACTACAATATGCTCTTGTCGTCGAAACATAGTCATGAATTCCTAGAACGTGTAATTTCAGACATAATGGCCAGGCTCCTCATATTTATCAAAAGAATAAGAAATAGAAATCATCATCCCAAGTGTGATAAAAAGATTAGGAAGATGACTTCTAAAAAAATACGTTTCAGGAATGATTTTAATTAATATATAATTAATGATATTATTAATATAAATATTTTCAAAAGTACATATTGAAAAAAATGCATTAAAAAAATTGCAATAGAACAAAACATTTTAAAATACTGCATCGTAATTTATAATTTTAAATATTATCTCAATTCCACTTTTTGAATTAAAATAATGAATTTTGATTTTTTTTAAACCCCACTTGAAATATATTATCATCTTATACATGAAAAGAGAAAATTTTTATAAAATGGCATAATGGGTTATGATCCTCCATTTCTATAAATATTGTTACCATCAATTGATTTTTTTTAATAATTTTCAAAACCCATTTACAATAAATTAAATGTTTAAATACATTTCCATGGAATGAAGTAAAAAATTTAAATTCTTATTACGTTATTGATTCACTTTGAAATCACTTCATATTTTTCAATACACTGAATCTTTTTTAGTTCAGTTTAATTAGGAAACCTCATTTTTTCATTTCAAAACCGACGTTAAAATTTTAAAAATAAAGTTTACTTTTTCAAAAATTTAAATTAACATTGGAATGACTATAATATTTCTAATAATTACAACAACTAGTCTAATTAAAATAATAATTATTAAAAATTTAAAAATATTGTTATAATAATAACTTGAATAAATCATTTTTCATAAATCAGTAGTAATTTATCAATTGAAATACTAACATAAATCTATTGGACCAACCACTTAAATAATGAGATTACTATGGGATTATAGTAAAATTAAATTAAGAGACTAATAATTTCTCAATATCTATATGAGGAATTAATAATAGTTTTTCATTATACTGGGTTGGGATATATGGAATCCACATTTCACATGTTGTTTAAAATATATATTAATGATAGGTTAATTGTGTAATGTTTGTTAAATGTGATTACTTATTTTAAAATTATTTTTTCCGTGAAATTAAATTTTGTAATTGTGTTATTTAATTATGTTCATTATTTCATTTATATAATTTCATGATTGAAAATTAAATATGATCTAAATCATTTATAGATACATAAAAAAATATAGCTACCATATGTTTGGATTATATTACCTTGTTGTATATTGATATTGTATCTCTAATATTTGCATGTCTTGGACATTTTCACTAGATAAGAAATTAAAATTTAGAACATATTTATGTTCTCATATCTTGATTCATTTTTGAAACCCATAATTTAGTTTTGTATCATGAGTGTAAATTGTATGAATATACTTAGATAAGTATTCCCTTTTTTAACATGTCGTGTTTTTCAAGGAAATTCGTTTCCTTTCACTATTGTAGAACTGAATAATAAATCAATGAAAAATACTTAAACATGATATTGTTATATAGTTAGTGATGAGATAGTGGATGGATTGAATAATTGGGAAGGAAATATTTTTTATAAAAAATAATTAAGGGTCATCAAATTGTTTGTTTTATGAAACTAATATAATGAAATTATAATTAATAAATGTATCGGTTTTTTTAAACAATTATGAAGGGATTTTGATTTATATAAATGCATTAAATAAATAGTTTTAGAATAAAACAAAATCAATAAGTATTTTCACTCATTAAAAGTCTTTACCATATCAAAATAGTATATTACTTGCAAGATGTCATCGTTGTATATTTTAGATATAAAAAATGTAAAACGTCATTTTCATCAAATATGAGTTTCAAAAGTGAATATTAACATTAAATGAACTCTACATAAAAAATGTTTTAACAAAAATTTGTTTCAAATGTAGGAAATTAATTTAAATGATAATTGTTCGATTTTTTGGAATATATTAATTGGTACTTGAGTCACACCTTATTCCATGTTTTCGATTTTATGACTATAATTGGTTATAGATAAGGAAATATTTAATACATTACATACATTAATACTAATATGAATTAGTTATTTAATATTACATGTTTAGTACTTTATTTGACATGGAATTAGAGATCAATAAATGATACACGCACCAAAACATATTCCTTGTTTGGATTAACATTAGTGTATTTTAAAAGTAATGATTATTCCTAATTTGGATTTATATTTATATGAAAATTTATTTTCTATATTTCAACCCACTAATTCATTAAATTTCAAATCATTTTATTATTAGAAATTCCACTTTAAAGGATTTTTGGGAACCTTCATAGAAATCACCAAATATAAAAATCACTAAGACATAAAAACAATCTTCCCATGTGATAATATAATAACAACCAACAAACTAGATCATCCAAAGGATAAATATCCTACCGAACTCAAGTTCATACATGATGATTACTACAATGTAAAAACATGAACATTGAATGACTATGTATGTCAACCAGAGAATACCCAAGATCGTGGTTAAAATTTTTAAGATTAATAATGTAAATATTTCACAACTCACTACAAAATAATTGGAAAAAGAAGAGGAATAAACCAATTGTAGACCTAATATTCCTAAGACAATGTCAAACCCACATTACTAAAATTCAGTAAACTCTTCTAAAAAATAGCATATATATTGTGAAATTCTCTCCAACTACTGTATCAATTTTTATTCTATAATTTCTAAAACAAATTAAACTAATGTAGGAATAAAGGAAAAAATCACAAATCAATATAACTCCACAACAAGATTTCTCAAGGAATAGAACCTGGTTGGAACAAAATTCCTACTCTATTTTATTGTTTTCACCCAAAAAATAATGTAACACCATGAGTTTTTATGAACCTTTTTTTTAATTAACTAGTTTTTCCAGTGCATTGGGTTTTATTATACACTACATAATACCTTTTTTATACACTATAACATTATATGCATGGGCTACACGTAACATAAATATGGCTTCTATTACACATAATATTCAGTTTCTGCAAAAAAAAATACATTATTGATATAATTATTTAACTGAGATCGTTATAACCTATCCATTTAAAATAGTAATATGAATATTAATAAATTATTCTAAAATATTATTTTTAATTTTTTATATAAATAAAAAATATTTATAGAAATATTTACTTTTTGTAATGTCATAATATGTTAAAATGACTATTTTCTTTAACGGAACTATTTTTTAGGTCCATCTATGCATAAAAAAATTAATTTTAGACAATATTAGAAATTTTATTTGATAAAATTGAAAACATTGATGAATTCATAATGTAAAAATTATCATAGCGTGATGTTTTTTGAATTTTCTAAGAAAATTCAATTTTTGGATGAATAATTAAAAATAGTAAATTTTAGTTTGAAACTATTTTTTGTATAATTTATATATATAATAATTTTTTTAACATGGTTTTAAAGTAAAAATAGATCAATTATATCTTTATAAATCCAAATTAGGTCACTTGATACATTTTTTTATCTTGGATTTAGATATATAATATTAATGAATATTTGAATATTCTCACTTTAAGACACTGATTCATTAAAACATGGGAGGGAATATACTTATTCTTTATTTTCCTGCTTCAATGAATTGAATTTAGAAAAATTAACATACATGGTTGTGATAAGAATGTTATTTATAATTTAATAAGATCAATATAATGGTGGACTGAAAATATTTGTAAAAGTGATTAGAATAAATTACAGCCTTTAATGTAAAATTATGTATAACAAGGGACTATACCTTAAAATTATGGGCTGAAATGACCTAGATAGTATCTAAGGCCCATTGTTAAGTGAAATATATTAAATAAACCATTTTTATTGAGTATTTTTTGTTCAAATAATTTTTTAGGTCAAAATGTGGGTACACCTATGTTCGTTTCAAGAATTTCAAGTGTTTCCCCTCCCTCCCTTCCAAAAAAACCCCAAGACCCTTAAATACCATAAAAAAATAAAAACCAATGAATTCCCAAACACATAAAACCCATAAACGCCCAAAATTCCTAAAACCCTTTTAAAATCATATAAAAACCTAAAAACACAAAAATGTCAAAAAAATCCTAAAAGATTAAAAATCATAACAAACCCCAACCTTAAACACTTCCATAACCCATAAAAACCTCTAAAATAAATTGAAAACCCACAAAACCCAAAAAACCAATAAAAATTTCAATAATCTATAAAATACCTGAAACCCCTAAAGAACAATTAAAATACCCAAAATCCATGAAATCCGAATGAAATATATAAAAACACCCAAAAAATTAATAGAATTGAATCCCTAAAAACCCTAAAAAATATTGCAGTCTCTAAAAACCCAAAATCCCTGAAATCCCCTAAAAACCATAAAACCCCAAATGTTCCAATATCCCATAAAACCGAAAACCCCTAGACGACCCTAAAAGACCCTAAACCCTAAAACCCCCAAGGCCCTATAAAATCGTATAATGCCACTAAAATACCGTAAAACTCCATAAACACCCAAAAACACTAAAATTACACTAAAATACCTAAATCCCTTAGACCCCTAATTGAAACATAATCCCATAAAATACCTTAATAAAACCTAAAAATATTAAATTACTCTAAAATATTATTAAATAACTAAAACCCCTGAAAAAGTATAATAACCCTATTAAATCCCTAATAACTACTTAAAACCCTTAAACACTCAAAACACCCATAACACAAAAAACCCTTAAAATCTATAAAAATGTAAATACCCATAAAATACCCTAAAACATCTAAAAACAATAATACATCTAAAAAAGGCCTAAAAATATCAAAAATACATAATAATTCATAAAACAGTTAAAAACCATAGAAAACAGCGACACCAAAAAACCTAATTACACAAAAGAGACCACAAAAAGCCTATGACCCCTAAAACCCCTATGAAAACCATGTGTAATACTTAAAAAAATTAAGAATACCCTTAAAACATTTAGAAACCATAAAAAATGAAAAAATAACCAATAAAACTAAGACCCTAATAACCCTAGAATCATAAAATACCTAAAAAGGCTAAAAAACACCAATAAAATATAAAAACCCCTTACAAACATCGAAATTCATAAAAACCATATGTACCCAAAAAACCTTAAATCCCCCAAAACCCAAAGAACCTAAAAACCCTAAAAAGAACTTAAAACTCTAAAAACCCCCTAAAACCATAAAATCCTAAAAAATTATTAAATAATGGAAAATTCCTAAATATCATTAAAACCATATAAAAACCCTAAAACCCAAATAACCCGGAAAAAAACCCAAAAAACCGAAACATCAAAAAATACTAAAAAACCCTAAAAATCCTAAAATAACCGAAAAGGGCACAAAACCCTAAAAATCATATAACCAAAAAAACCCTGAAACCATATTCTCTATACCATGTACCATAAACCCAATATACTAAACCTTACACCCTACACCTTGAACCCTGAACCCTACGCCCTAAACCCTACACCTTAGACACTACACCGTGCACTCTAAACCCAAAACCGTACACACAAAACCATATTCCCGAAACCCTATTTCCTAAAACATACACAATAACCATGTTACCCACACCCTAATCCCCAAGCTCATGTCCCTTCACTATAAACACTAAACCCTACACCTAACACCCAACCCCATCCAAACTAAACCATAAACCCTGCACCCGAAACCCAATATTCTACAACACAAGACCTATATCCTAAACCCTAAACACTATAACACACACACACACACCCAAAACTATATAACATGCACCGAAAAACCCTAATCCCTTTACCTGAAACCATAAACCCTCAACCCTACACCATAAACCCATGACTATATACCCAAAAACGTAAACCCCACAACATAAACCATAAACCCCACTACATAAAATTTATAGCCAAGACACTAAATTATATAATATAAACCCTATATCCTAAAAATTATACCCATATACATATAACCCACACTCTAAACCCAAAACCCTGAACCCTATGCACTACAAACTAAACACGACACCCAACACTCTAAACCCTTTACCCAAAAATCCAAACCCTAACCCTAACACTCTAAACCATATACACATCCCCCTAGACACAAAAACCTAAACCCTAAAACCTACACCTACTCCATTGACCCTAATCCATACACAATAGATCTAATACCCTATACTATTGACGCACATACAACTTAATCCTTATAACCTTTACCCAAACCCCAAAATCATACACCTTTAACAATATAACCTATATCTTATACCCTTCAGCATGAACCCTAAACCCTATACCCTACACCATACTCCCTACACCCCACACACTAAACACCACACCCTACACCCTACATCCTACACCCTAAATCCTACGCAATAAATACTTAACCCTACACCCTAAATTTCATACCCTACTACCCAAACCCTAAACCCTACAACCAAATTCAAATACCTTACACCCTAAAACTCAAACCCTACCACCTATACCCTTACCATAAACCCTATTCACTACACCTTGTACCAAATTCCATACACCATAACCACTAAAACCTACACCTTAAACCATATAACATGCTCACTAAACCAAATACCCTACACCTGGAACCATATACCCTACAATATACACCCTTAACCCAAAACACTATACCCATCACCCTATACCATATACAAAACCCCTTACACCATAAAAGATAAACCCTAATACCAACACCCTAAACCCTATAATCCCAAAACACTAAACCTAGAACCGTATATCCTACACCCTAAATCATAAACCCCGAAAACACCAAAAAATCACAAAAACCCTAAAAAAACCCAAAAAACACAAAAATAACCATCAAAATGCCAATGAAAACTAAAAACCATAAAAATAGACAAAACTGTAAAAAAATTAATACCATAAAAATATCTAAAATCACTAAAAACCCATTAAACCAATAAAAATCCAAAAATCATAAAACCCATAAAATCCAAAAATGACTAAAATTCGTTTAAAATTCTAAAAACCGGAAAAAATAATCATGAAACCCATAAAAATCTAGTAAAAACACTATAACCCTTATGAAACACAACAAAAACCCAAAAAACTCAAAAAAACCCCAAAAATCTATTAAACCCTAAAACTCCATTAAATCATCAATAGCCTTATAACCCCACAAGCATTAAGCCCCCAAAAAACCACAAAACCGTTAGATTTCCCACAACCATCAAAGACCGCTAAAAAAAAATAAAACCCTAAAAACACTAAAGTGAAAAAAATAAAAACCATCTGCCCAAAAAACACTAAAACCCAAAAAAACCAAAAAAACATAAAAACCATTAAAATCCTAAAATCCATAAAATTCTAAATTCCCTAAAGAAACTCTAAAACCAAATTATAGTCCAAAATATCCTTAAAACCCATATAAAAACTTAAAATCCTTTAAACCCCTAAACTCTTAAAAATAATAAAGGAATATACAACCATAAAACCATAACAATCCGAAAAAATCATAAAAACTCTAAAAATCCTAAACACAATAAAAAAATAAAAACACAAAAAACTATGAAAACCCAAAAAAGGAACAATAGACCACAAAACACTAAAACAAACTGAAGAACCTAAAAATGTTAAAAGACAGTAAAGCCCTAAAAATCACAAAATATCCTTAAAAATAAAAAAACATCAATGACACTAAAAACCTTTTAAAACCAAAAATACTATAAAATAAACTTAAAAAATATAGACTATTAAATCCCTAATAAACTATCATATATCCAAAACCCATATGAAAACCTATAATTTTTTTATAGCCCATAAAATCCTAAATCACCGAAAATGACCCTACGACCCTAGAAAACCTGAAACTTCCCAAAAATCCTCTAAGAATGTTTCTGGACAATAAAAAAGTTAGAGGACCCTGAAAACAATAAAAACACTACGAACAAAACTAGGATGTACTAAAGGACCAAAAAATCCCTAAAAATCATTAAAACCCCTAAACCCCTTAAAACCCATAAAAGTCCTCAGAGATCCCAAAAACACCTAAATGACCATAATTTGCAATAATGACCCTGAAACATCTAAAAAACCCCACAAAACCCTAATAACCCCAAACCCACTAAATTCCCTAAACCACATAAAAATTAATATAATACCCATTCAACTCTAAAAATCCATAAAAACACCAAAATCCCTAAAACACCAAAAAATAAATAAAAAACTAAAAACCATTAAAATAATAAAATCCCTATATGCCCGAAAGAACCATTAAAAACCTTATACACCTCAAAATCATAAAAATTATTATGAAATTATCAAACCATAAAAAATATCGAAACCCATAAAACTCTGAAACCCCAAGAATATAAAAACCCATAGAACCAAAAAAACGCCCCAAATCCATAAAGGGACCTACAAATCCATAAAAACCCAAAATTAAAATAAAATCCATAAGTATGAAAAACATCCTTAATAACGAAAAAATAAAAAATGAAACCTAAGAACACTAAAAGGACCTAAAATCCCTAAAGGTACAAAAATCTCCTAAACCCATAAATAGTCATAACTGACCATGAAAAACCCAAAAAAACACAGGAAACACATAAAAACCCCCTATAATAACATAAAGAATTAATAGACACTAATAACCATTAAAACCCTGTAAAACCATAAAGCCCCTTATGGACTGTGAAAATCCTTAAGACCCCTAAAACCATAAAAACCCAAAACATATATATCCCCTAAAAACCATAAAAAACACTAAAACCATAAAATCTCTTAAAACCATAAAATAATTAAATACCAAAAAAACCCTAAAACCCCCCAAAAACCCATAAACACCATCAAAACCCCACAATACTTTAAAACACTTAAAACATATAAAAACCCTAAATACCAAAACAAATACCATAAAATATCTACAATACATAATGACTTAGAATTTAAAAATTTCCTAAATCCTAAAATTCAAAAAAATAAAAAAATAAAACCCCATATACCCTCTTAAAAACCAAAACTCCTAAATACGTAAAAATTCTAAAAATTCCTAGAAAAACTCTAAATACCATAATAACACTTAAAAAATTAAAAAACATAATAGACTCCAAAAGAACATAAAGACACTAAAAACACAAAATAATCATAATAGAACTTATATCAATTAATATAATTTAAAAATACTAAAAAATCATACAAAATTATAAAACCCCAAAAGAACCAAAAGAACCTAAAACTGCAATTAACCCCTAAATACCCTTTAAATAATTAAAAAATTAAATATATAAATTCCATAAAAAAATTAAATCCCTAAAACCAAATTATAACATAAAAACCCAAAAAAAATATCTTATAACCTGGAAATTTTAAAAAATCCAAACAATCCCTAATACCCAAAAAAATGTAAAAAAAATCCCCCAAAACACATTATCGACAATAATAAAACTAAAATAACCCCAAATGTCCAATAATAACCTATAAAGGCTGAAAGTTCCCAAAATAATAAAAAACATCAAAAAACCCTAAACCACCTCAAAACCCTAAAGACCATTAAAACCATAAAACAGAAAAAACCCAAAAAAACTGCTAAATCTCCAAAAACCCTAAAATAATATACAACTAATAAAAAGCCTAAAAATTTAAAAATACCAAAAAAACAACAAATAAATCTAAATCCATTTAAATCATTGAAAACACAAGAGGGACCTTAAAACTCTATAGACATTAAAAATCCCTAAATTTTATAAACACCCTTAAAATATTAAAAAAACCCTAAAAGTTTCTAAAACATTAAAACAAATGAATAAACTTTTGAAATACCCTTAAAACCATTAACCCTTAAAAGTAAAATACATTAAAAACCATAAAAACATAAAAACCACTATTAACACAAAGACCATAAAAAAGATTATAAATCCTAAAAATAATGAATATCATAAAATAACAGCAAAACCCCCTAAAAACATAAATACAATATTAAAACTAAATGACATATAATACCCCTAAAAAAATCCCAAAATCCATAAATACAAGAAAAAAACTAAAATCTCATAAAAATAAAAAGACATAGAAACCCCAAAAACCCCTAATGAAACCATAAAAAACCATAAATTCCTCAAAAAAATAACACTCAAAAAATTCTCTAAAAATCCTAAAACCCTATGAAACCCAAAAAACCATCATCATCAAAGGATCATAAAACCAGTAAAAACTGTAAAAATATGAAAATCTCATAAAAAATCTAAAACCATAAAAAAAAATTATAACCCAAAAACCCAAAAAAAAAATATGAAAATATCATAGAAGCCACTAAAAACCCAATAAATATACTAGAAATTGTTGAGTAATTATTTTTTCCTTATTAATTTTCCATTCCTCAGTGTTTTGAAAATCACAAAAACATTATCTAAAAGAAAATTATCATTCCCTAAGCATATTTTTCTTAAATAAAATATCCTTTCTCTAAGGATGTATTTTATACTTATGTTAGTATTCATTTCCTCATTTTATAATCTCTCAAAACCAAACTAATTTTATTAATAAGTCAAAAAAATTGGATTCTTATCTAAATCCTAGTGATCTAATAGTTCTTGGGATATAGATTCCTCTATTTTTAGACACTGAATTCTCAAAAAATCAGATGCTGAATTCTCTAAAATTCACACTGCGAATTCTATGCAATTCAGACTCTGAATTTTCTGAAATTCAGACTCCGAATTCTCTGAAATTTGGACGCCAAATTATCTGAAATTCAGACTCTGAATTCCTCAGATTTCAGATTCCTAATTCCCCAGAATTCAAAATCAAAATTCCTCTTAATTAATACTCCGGATTCATTGGAATTTAGACTTTGGAATCAATAGATTTTAGTTTCATAATTCTTTGTAAAGAAGAATCTGAATATCCATTGTTTTTAGAATCTGATTGATTATATTATTATTATCCAAATTTTATTTTTCCTTAGACTCTGGATATTCATATTTGGTTAAGCTAATCCAATTTACTAACACATTTTTTTGTTACAATAAAAGGATATAGTGAAATTAGTTTCTAACTAACCGTTGGTTGAGTGACACATATACATGCCCCTCTGATATTCATGAAAAAATATGAATGTTGGAGGAGGGATCTGACCGTTGATTTTTTTATAAATAGGAGCTCAATTGAATGAGCACATTATCATGTAATCATTCCTTAATCCTAGAGATTACATGTTGTAATGTTATTTCCTGAAAGATAAAGACTCTCGTTCCTTGTGCATTTTATGAACATCATGTTTAGCCATGAACACACTGTTCAGCCTTCTTTGTGGGACTCTAAATGTTGCTAAGAACAATCGAGTGCTTCCTATGATATGAAGACAACGGTGCCGAATACCGAATAATCGAGGGATTTTGGGGATAGCTATACAGATTCTGATATTTCTATCCAGGGCATATCCTGGTGTGGGTAATAGAGAGTTTCGTGAAAGTATAAATCAAGGTACATTTATTTCAAGTTGTTTGATACCCCACTCTTTTGGTTAATATTTTTATTAGTTGTTACTTTTTTTGGTTTTATGTTTTATTTACACTATAATTTCATGATGAAACAATGTATAACCTTATTATAATTTCTTTTACTTTTAATTACATTGAAAAATAAGATTCTCAATGCTTTATGGTAGAATCATTCTATAAGAAAACAATTCTTAAGTTTCCTTTTCAGATTCATTTTTCTAGACCCTTATAAAGTTTGTTTAATGGTTAATAACTAATGAGGATTTTTGTATTTACCGTGTTTAACATTTATAAAATTTTTTGTTTCCTTCAGTTTAAAAACAAATTTTTTTTAAACATAAAATTCACCCCTCCTCTAATTGATAATCTATATATACTATTTCGATCCTATAACAAGACCAAAAAACCCAAAAAGACATTAAAAACACTAAAAAACCCTAAAAGACCCTAAAAACTCTAAAAGTCCTAAAAGTCCCAAAAAATCATTAAAAACACCATAAGAGAACAGAAAATTCCATTTAAACCCATAAAGGCAATAAAACCCAAAAAACATTAATGGACTCTAAAATCCAATAAATCTCTAAAAGAACCTAAAAAATCATAAAGGAACCAAATAACTCAAATACCCCCTAAACGAAGCTCAAAACCCAAACCACTAAATATTCTAAATATCCTAAAGGACACTAATAAACCTTAAATTCCAATGAACCCATAAACCACCTAAAAACATGAAATTAGTCTATAAAAATAAAAAATTCATCATATACCATAAAATAAAACATGACATAAAAATGTTAAACTTACTAAAACCATTAAAACACTTGAAAATACCCTAAACTACCAAAAAACTAAAAAACCGAAAAATGAATGAAACTGTCACGACCCCCTCCCACCAAAGATGCCCCTCCTGAGCTGGCAATGTTGAAAGGAAGATAATGACCCCCCGAGTCCCGCCTCCAGTAGGCCCCGGGTTGGCGACTAGCACCAAGGGTATGAGTTTTCACAAATATGGGAGGCATTACCCTTTTTATTATTTTGGATCGGGAAATAGGACAACTCAACCACCAAAAAGGGAAAAGAACAAGTGTACATAAATAAACCCAAAACAAGCCCACATGCATGTTTAAACAATTTTTATAACAAGGTACAAGTACAGGGAATCTCATAAGTACAAGTGAGTACAGTACCAAAAGGAAAACAAGAAAACAGCAACTGCACAACTCCCACTGCCTGACTAGTAGGGTCCCGCACGACCCTGGTAGTCCTCATGAAAACCTGAAACAACGTAGGGTGAGCATACAAGTATACTTAGTAGAGAACCTAAATCTCTCGTGCACAAGTGGGGAGACACCCTAAGGTCCCGTGAGAAAACAGAAGAACCAGAAACTAACAAGGAAAAACTATCCACCCAGCCTCACTGGTCACACTCACCAAGTAACACAAACAAGTTTAGTATATATATAGAACAAAAGTATTGGGTACCCCGCACCATTTCCCACTTAATTAGATGCTGCTCTTCCTAACGGCAAACATCCTGACGCTACCACACTCTTCCCGCCCGCACACACCTAGGCCAAACCACGCATCCCGCCCGCACACACCTGGGCCTCACAACCACACATCTCGCCCGCACACACCTGGGCCACAACCACTAACCCGCCCGCAGACACCTGGGCCTCATCTCGAAGGTTCTTGGGAACGGTAAGTCTGCCCGAAGAGTCTTGGGCTAATGGTCGCCTCAAGCCATCACAGCCTCCGAGACCTACCCGAAGAGTCTTGGGTGTAAGGTCACCTCAAGCCATCATAGCCTATGGAAGAAGGAGCAGGACGGAGCTAGTAACTAAGGGGGAACACCCTCTCCCATAAAATGGGAGTGTTCGACACTAGGTGCTTGACATGGGTGTGGTGCGACAAAACACAAAGATACAATTATATATATATACATATACCAAACACACAGCCCAACCTATGGCTTCTTAAAAAGTGGAACTGAGCATGTGCCTTGGCACTGCTACCACGAAGCATGCATCAACAACCAAACAATCATCCCCCAACCCCATTTAGGTTTTCATGTTTCATGCAATGTTTTAACAAATTATTACTACTGGGCAACTATCATCCAGAGAAAACCTTTCACAAACATATCCATGCCATCCACAACCAAGGCTAGGTAAAACGCAAGAAACCACATGCCATTTCATTTACAAAAGATTATCACAACCATACAACATTCCATCATTCATTTATTTCAAAGTTCCACACATAAAACCCTTTCCACACACAAAACATTTCCGCATTTGAAAACACCTTTTACTTCCAATACACTTTTCATAATCAAAACACTTTTCATAAATAAAGGCATTTTCCACAACCAACCACTTCCCATTTCAATCCCATCATTTACAAAAACATTTCCCACAAAACAACCAAACCACCAACATGTTTATTATTCCAATTTTGTTCAACCGGGGTGATCACACAAGGTTTTCATTCTCATTTAATCAGCCAGTCTTTACGTGCTTATCCATTTTCCATGTTTTAACAAAACCAACCACAAATAATTCAGATATCAATTTCTCACGCAAAGGCCACCAACGGCCTTGATTTTCAGTAGGCAAAGGCCTTTCAATCCAAAATCACAATCAGAAGATAAAGAAACTGGAAGGCAATAGAAACAGCACAAAACCCCAAACCCTTCTTTATCCGGTTATTATCTTTATTTAAAGTTCAACTGCATCCCATGGAACAAAAGAAAAATATCCCACCCCGCATGTTGCACCAAATAGAGAGACGAAGGTAAACCCCTACCTCAAAAGGTCCCGATCACGTCGCTTCCAACAACGTCCTTCGGTGTCCTCCGCCTTCGCCAAACCCGAAAAACGCCTCCTAGGATGGAAGCTGGAGAAGGAAGGCCGGAAGGAAAGGTGACAAGTCTGGGCTTAGAGGCTTCGTCTCGTCTCTACGATCCTGTGGCCGCTGACGGATCGTAATTCGGAGCTCGGACAAAGAAGTTAGAGGAGGAATACTTCTCGATTGTCCAAGAGCGTCGTCGTGCGACAAAGAAGCGATCGATATGGAAGATAAAACATGACCTCGTTCTTATATAGGCAATGAATAGGTAAATCTGTATTCAGCGTGCATTAATGAATACACGATGTGACCGTACATACGTTACATGTTTTGATTGGTTAACACACAACACGTCACGCGGTTTCCACACGTTTTAATAATAATGATAATTCTATCAATATGTGGTGTTTCGTTGACCTGAGGCATGAGTCATAAAATCAGCTCATTAATGGTCTTAAAATGACCGTCATAATTTCAGGGTTACGCTGTCGCTGACAGATCGTCAATCTGATACCGTATGAGGGAGATACGTTGGATACAAGATCCCGTAATAATAACAATATTAAATCTATTAATTCATGAGCGTTTCAGGTACCCAATCCGAAAACCCGAAAAAGACATCCAATATTGGACTCATAATTTTTGTCTCGTAGTCAGGGTCGCACTACCACTGACGGTTCGTGAAACTGAGGTCGCACGAAGAAGTTACGGACAAAAAAGTGTTTTATCAACAAAAGTAATAATAACAATATTTTATTATTATTATTAATCAATTATTTATTTATTTTTCATATCTCCAAAAGCAATCACGTTTTGGAGTCTTCATGGGCGCTATAATTAAGCACCAATTCCTCCTTTTCCATTTATTTGTCTTTTAATTTTATTTCTCTTATTATTATTTTTTGTTTCTCTCTCCAATCTATTTTTTTTCTTTCATGATTCTCTCCCACCACAAAAAGTGGCGCCTCCCATTTCTTTTACTCCATGTGGAACGCCCCAAACTCCATTCTCACTTCAACTTTATTATTTAATAAAATTAATAATAATAACACCCATAATTAATGTACTAATTTAATCCCATTAAATTAGTTTACCATGGTTATTAAGTTAAAACCATTCCATTTAATTAAATTCAAATAATTTAATTTACTAACCAAAAATTAAACCCATTTAATTTAATTTACCAATCACACACATATTTATGTCACCTTTATCATTATTATTTAATTAAATAGTGATAAATCCTCTTTCAATTTCATCAACGGGTCCCCATCATTAACATTAATAATTATTATTATTATTGACGCACATTATTTTCATATAATTACTCCATATATCCCATAACATTATATTCACACATGGTTGGGAACCCCATTCACGTGCCTCTTCATGTTATTATTATTATAACAAATTATTATATAATAATAACCTTTTAATGTTATTAACACAATTCCAACTTCAATTGTGGAGAACCGCACAACGCCTCCTGTACAAGGTCACACCCATGCACCCCATGCATTTCATTCCTTTATAATTTATTACATGAGCCTCATTTATTGTAATTTATTCCTTTATAACTTATTCCATGTGCCTCCCATCATTTTATTAAATATATTCGATTTTATTTCTTATATTTTACAATGATTAAATTAAAACCATTTTATCTAATTAACACCAAATATTTTCACGCCACCATTATCAATTATTATTATAAAAAAATTATTATTACAACACGTATCGTGTTTCACCACATCAAAATTTTGAACAAAGAAATGGACCGGAGAGGTCCGGGCCATTACACCAGATACCTCTCAAAACATTCTCGTCCTCGAGAATTAAAACCAACCCATAAAAGGGGGAAAGGACCGAACAACCACCCCTCAAGATACCTCTCAGGCCTCTTGTCATAATAAGAAACAACCGACAACCCTAATTATGTGAGTTAGGAATTCCCTCTCCTATGTCGAGATATTATCTGCTTTAGGCGGCACTGACTCGCCTACACGGGTTTAATCACATCCACATTAATGCCTCTCGATTAATGACTGAGCCTTCCCACTTCCATATATTAGGATTTTCCATCTTACACTGCCCCCCAACACCATACAAAACATCAATAAATTTCCCGAACACATGGCTTGAGGAATTCCTTCTCCCATGTCGAGATATTATCCACTTTAGGCGGCACTGACTCTCTTGCATGGGTTTAATCACATCCACATTAATGCGCCTTGATTAGGGATTAGTTTCTCCTCCCCCCACATGTTATGACTCTTCACACACATTTAAAGGAAAGAGGGAAACAACTTAGCATTATAAATTCATGAAAAAAAAGTTCCAGGCCCAAAGCATGGGCGAGAATGAGTTTCAACAAAGAGTGTGATGGTCTTGAATTTAAACAAAACATAAATGAGAGCATTTAAGTAAAACCGGAAACATTTCTCTTGATCTCTGGCCTTGCTAGGGTTGCCACTTCTATTGCATAAAACTGTCTGTGTCCCACTCCTCTGCCGTTCTGTTGACGTCCAGGTGCCATAGTTGTTCGGTAAACAGGGAACGCCTAATCCCAAGTAGTAATGAAAAACTCAAAGTTTTAATTATCATTTTATTTCAATTTCTTTCCCAGAACACCCAAATCAAGTAAAACACAAACATGATGATGCATGTACCTTCCCTAGGGTCTCTACCCTGCAATCAATATAGTCTCACTTGGTCGTTCGGTAGGCTCAGAGTCCTTGCATCGGGTCATGGGGGGCCCTAAAATCCCGTGTCCTAGCCGGTCTTCCCTGGCCTATGTCACGCACCAAGATTAACGAACACTATGTCCCTACCATCCCATGAAATCTTCACTGTGCCTAACTCCAGACTCCATCCTATCTCTCAACCATCACCTCTGATACCATTCTGTCACGACCCCCTCCCACCACAGATGCCCCTCCTGAGCTGGCAATGGTGAAAGGAAGATAATGACCCCCGAGTCCCGCCTCCAGTAGGCCCCGGGTTGGCGACTAGCACCAAGGGTATGAGTTTTCACAAATATGGGAGTCATTACCCTTTTTATTATTTTGGATCGGGAAATAGGACAAGTCAACCACCAAAAAGGGAAAAGAACAAGTGTACATAAATAAACCCAAAACAAGCCCACATGCATGTTTAAACAATTTTTATAACAAGGTACAAGTATAAGGAAGCACAAAAGTAAAAGTGAGTACAGTACCAAAAGGAAAAAAAGAAAACAGCAACTGCACAACTCCCACTGCCTGACTAGTAGGGTCCCGCACGACCCTGGTAGTCCTCCTGAAAACCTGAAACAACGTAGGGTGAACATACAAGTATACTCAGTAGAGAACCTAAAGCTCTCGTGCACAAGTGGGGAGACACCCTAAGGTCCCGTGAGAAAACAGAAGAACCAGAAACTAACAAGGAAAAACTATCCACCCAGCCTCACTGGTCACACTCACCAAGTAACACAAACAAGTTTAGTATATATATAGAACAAAAGTATTGGGTACCCCGCACCATTTCCCACTTAATTCGATTCTTCTCTTCCTAACGGCAACCGTCCTGACGCTACCACACTCTTCCCGCCCGCACACACCTGGGTCAAACCACGCATCCCGCCCTCACACACCTGGGCCTCACAACCACGCATCTCGCCCGCACACACCTGGGCCACAACCACTAACCTGCCCGCATACACCTGGGCCTCATCCCGAAGGTTCTTGGGAACGGTAAGTCTGCCCGAAGAGTCTTAGGCTAAAGGTCGCCTCAAGCCATCACAGCCTCCGAGACCTACCCGAAGAGTCTTGGGTGTAAGGTCACCTCAAGCCATCATAGACTATGGAAGAAGGAGCAGGAAGGAGCTAGTAACTAAGGGGGAACACCTTCTCCCATAAAATGGGAGTGTTCGACACTAGGTTCTTGACATGGGTGTGGTGCGACAAAACACAAAGATACAATTATATATATATACATATACCAAACACACAGCCCAACCTATGGCTTCTTAAAAAGAGGAACTGAGCATGTGCCTCGGCACTGCTACCACGAAGCATGCATCAACAACCAAACAATCATCCCCCAACCCCATTTAGGTTTTCATGTTTCATGCAATGGTTTAACAAATTATTACTACTGGGCAACTATCATCCAGACAAAACCTTTCACAAACATATCCCTACCATCCACAACCAAGGTTAGGTAAAACGCAAGCAACCACATGCCATTTAATTTACAAAAGATTATCACAACCATACAACATTCCATCATTAATTTATTTCAAAGTTCCACACATAAAACCCTTTCCACACACAAAACATTTCCGCATTTGAAAACACCTTTTACTTCCAAAACACTTTTCACAATCAAAACACTTTTCATAAATAAAGGAATTTTCCACAACCAACAACTTCCCATTTCAACCCCATCGTTTACAAAAACATTTCCCACAAAACAACCAAACCACCAACATGTTTATTATTCCAATTTTGTTCAACCGGGGTGATCACACAAGGTTTTCATTCTCATTTAATCGGCCAGTCTTTACATGCTTATCCATTTTCCATGTTTTAACAAAACCAACCACAAATAATTCAGATATAAATTTCGCATGCAAAGGCCACCAACGGCCTTGATTTTCAGTAGGCAAAGGCCTTTCAATCCAAAATCACAATCAGAAGATAAAGAAACTGGAAGGCAATAGAAACAGCACAAAACCCCAAACCCTTCTTTATCCGGTTATTATCTTTATTTAAAGTTCAAATGCATCCCATGGAACAAAATAAAAATATCCCACCCCGCATGTTGCACCAAATAGAGAGACGAAGGTAAACCCCTACCTCAAAAGGTCCCGATCACGTCGCTTCCGACGACGTCCTTCGGTGTCCTCCGCCTTCGCCAAACCTGAAAAACGCCTCCTAGGATGGAAGCTGGAGAAGGAAGGCCGGAAGGAAACGTGACAAGTCCGGGCTTAGAAGATTCGTCTCGTCGCTACGATCCTGTGGCCGCTGACGGATCGTAATTCGGAGCTCGGACAAAGAAGTTAGAGGAGGAATACTTCTCGATTGTCCAAGAGTGTCGTCGTGCGACAAAGAAGTGATCGATATGGAAGATAAAACATGACCTTGTTCTTATATAGGCAATGAATAGGTAAATCCGTATTCAGCGTGCATTAATGAATACACGATGTGACCGTACATACGTTACATGTTTTGATTGGTTAACACACAACACGTCACGCGGTTTCCACGCGTTTTAATAATAATGATAATTCTATCAATATGTGGTGTTTCATTGACCCGAGTCATGAGTCATAAACATAGCTCATTAATGGTCTTAAAATGACAGTCATAATTTCAGGGTTACGCTATCGCTGACGGATCGTCAATCCGATACCATATGAGGGAGATACGTTGGATACAAGATCCCGTAATAATAACAATATTAAATCTATTAATTCATGAGCGTTTCGAGTACCCAATCCGAAAACCCGAAAAAGACATCCAATATTGGACTCATAATTTTCGTCTCATAGTCAGGGTCGCATTGCCACTGACGGTTCGTGAAACCGAGGTCGCACGAAGAAGTTACGGACAAAAAAGTGTTTTATCAACAAAATTAATAATAACAATATTTTATTATTATTATTAACCAATTATTTATTTATTTTTCATAACTCCAAAAGCAATCACGTTTTGGAGTCTTCATGGGCGCTATAATTAAGCACCAATTCCTCCTTTTTCATTTATTTTTCTTTTAATTTTATTTCTCTTATTATTATTTTTTGTTTCTCTCTCCAATCTATTTTTTTTCTTTCACGATTCTCTCCCACAACCAAAAGTGGTGCCTCCCATTTCTTTTACTCCATGTGGAACGCCCCAAACTCCATTCTCACTTCAACTTTATTATTTAATAAAATTAATAATAATAACACCCATAATTAATGTACTAATTTAATCTCATTAAATTAGTTTACCATGGTTATTAAGTTAAAACCATTCCATTTAATTAAATTCAAATTATTTAATTTAGTAACAAAAAATTAAACCCATTTAATTTAATTTACCAATCACACACATATTTCTGTCACCTTTATCATTATTATTTAATTCAATAGTAATAAATCCTCTTTCAATTTCATCAATGGGTCCCCATCATTAACATTAATAATTATTATTATTATTGACGCCCATTATTTTCATATAATTACTCCATATATCCCATAACATTATATTCACGCATGGTTGGGAACCCCATTCACGTGCCTCTTCATGTTATTATTATTATAACAAATTATTATATAATAATACCCTTTTAATGTTATTAACACAATTCCAACTTTAATTGTGGAGAACCGCACAACGCCTCCTGTACAAGGTCACACCCATGCACCCCATGCATTTCATTCCTTTATAATTTATTACATGAGCCTCATTTTTTGTAATTTATTCCTTTATAACTTATTCCATGCGCCTCCCATCATTTTATTAAATATATTCAATTTTATTTCTTATATTTTACAATGATTAAATTAAAACCATTTTATCTAATTAACACTAAATATTTTCACGCCACCATTATCAATTATTATTATAAAAAAAATTTATTACAACACTTGTCGTTTTTGACCACATCAAAATTTTTTACAAAGAAATGGACCGGAGAGGTCCGGGCCATTACAGAAACCCCTTAAAAATAATAAATCACAATAAAAGTTCCCTATAAACCTGATAAAAATTTAAAATATGAAAAAATTGAAACCCCTAAAACCAATAAAATATTCTAAAAGTCCTTAAAATAAAAAAACACTAAAACCATAAATATCCTTAAAAACCTAAAAACCAATAATATCTTAAAACGCGTAAAGATACAAAATTCATTGAAAATCCTAAATAACCTAAAACCATTAAAAAAAGTATCCCAAAATACCCTAAAACCCCTAATAACCTCAACCCCCCCCCCCCCCCCCACACACCCCACCAACACACTAAGAACACTACAAGATCATAAAAACCCAACTGGACCCTAAAACACTAAAAAAGGACAGAAAACACCCTAAATGGAGAAAACCCCTAAGATAACCAAATATCCCTAAAAATCATAAAAACACAAAAAACGTCTCGAAAATCTATTAAAGGCCCAAAACCCCAAAAAATAAATAAAAAACCCAATGAATCCCTAAAATCCCAAAAATCTCCTAAAACCCCTAAAACTTTTAAAACCCATAAATCCAAAAAGAAAATGTACGAAATCCAAAAAGACCACAAAAACAATGAAAACCATAAAAATCAATAAAAACCCAAAAATATTTAATTAATCTAAAAAATACTAAACTCATATTAACTATAAAAAATCCATAAAAGCACTAAAAACCTATGAAACACTAAAAACCTGAAAAACTTAAAAAATAGAATGGCTCTATAAACCGTAAACACCCCAAAACCACAAAGAACACTAAAACCCAAAAAACCGAAAAACAATATTAATTCCATTAATAAAAAAATACAAAAAAAACTAATAAAACAAAATAAATATTCTAAAAACCCCTAAAATCCTTACAGGCCTTGAAAATAAAACAAAAACCCCCCAAAATGATAAAACATATTAAATAGATGCAGAACCAAAAAACACTAAAAAAACATAAACAAATAAACTTATATCCTCACCTAAAAAATCTAAAATCATTTAGAAATTTAGAAAACCCCTAAAAACATAAAAACAATAAAACCCCTAAAACCTTGACATTCTTAAAAAACTAGAGAACTCATAAAACCATAACAACCTTTCATAGAATGAATGTCACAAAAAACCATAAAATAAATTAAAAGAACCTAAAAACTGTAAAACACGCTAAAAACCCAAAATATATTAATAACCCATGATACCCCCAAACAAAACATAAAACCCCTAAAAACATTAAAAAACAATAAAAACAATGAAACCCCTAAAACCCTTAAAAACACAAAACACCATAATACCTTAAAAACAAAAAAAAACTATAACCCCTAAAACCTTAAATAAATTTAAAACCTATAAAAATCCAAAAGAATTATAAAAAAACTAAATTATCCTCAAAATCCTGAACCCCTAAATGGACCATAACCCCCAAAAAACCCAAAAACCCTAAATAAGACACTTGAAACCCCAAAACACCCTAAATAAACCCTAATATAATAAATGACCCAAAATACCATAAAAAACATAAAATACCACAACCCCACAAACCATAAAATAATAAAACCCTAAAAACTAAAATGCCAAAAATTATGCTAAAATCCATAAAAACATTAAAATACCCTAACAGTCACAAAACCCCTAAAAGCCTAAAATATACAAAAGACACACAAAAAACCAAAAAGCATAAAAGTACATATAAAACCCTATATACCCCAAAACAATATAAAACCCATTAAAAATTTTAAAACCCCCTAAAACCCAACAATCCAAAAAATAAAAAAAAACATAAAATGAAAAACCACTAAGAAAACCATAAAAACCAATAATTCAAAAAAACCCTAAAAACCTTAACACGAATTAAAATCCTAAAACCCTGAAACCCCAACAAACATTAAACCCTCCAAAACATTCTAAATACCCTAAAACCCCTAAAAACCTAAAAACCCTAAATCTAGCTAAAACCCTAAAACATAAAAAACCCCATAATATCTATAATCCGTAAAAGAACTAAAAACTAAAAAGCCCAAAAATTAAAAAATACCCTAAAAACCCCTAAAAAATCTATATCCTGAAATACCCTAAAAACCTAAATACCACTAAAATACCCTAGAAGACATAAAAATCACTAAAATAAAAAAAACACTAAATAAACCCTAATACCCGAAAAATCTTTAAAAACCCTAAATACCCTATAAAATATCATATTTAAAATCAGTGAAAAAATAAACACCAATAACAAAAATAATTATATAGACTCCTAAAAACCACAGTATAACAAAAAATTCCATGAATCACTAAAAACCCTAAAATACAATACAAAAATTTTCAACCTCTGAAAATAATATAAAAACATTAAAATCACATTAAACCCCATTAACACTCTAATACCATGGAAACACTAAAATTCACATAATACATATGAAAGAAAAAATCTCCAAAAAATCCTCAAAACCCCATAAAAACAATCAAACCCATAAAACTCTTAAATCCCCTTAAAACACCTTAAAAACCAAAAAAATCATAAACACCCCTTAAACCACTAAAAACCCTAAAGCATCCCTAAAACCACATAAATACGTAAAACACATGAAATATGGAAAATAACATAAAACCATAAAACCCTCAAAACCAAAAAAATTAAAAAACATAAAATCCATAAAATCATAGAAAACAATAAAACACTTAAATCCCGTAAATACACTATGAAATCTCTTAAAACCCAAAAAAAACCCTAGAAAACACCTAAAAACATAAACCTCATGAAATCCTAATAACCCTTAGAAAAACATAAAAACACTAAAAGACCCTCTTAACTCTATAGATCACTCAAAAACACTAAAACCAAAAAAATCATAATATAACCATAAAACACTAACAACTAGAAAAAACATAAAAATCCATAAAAATCAATAAAATATCTAATAAACCTAACCATACATAAAATAAGGATTATCCCCATAAAACCCCCTTTAAACCCTAAAACCCATAATAGTCATATAAAAAAAGTTGAAGAATCCAAAAAACATTTCAAACCTAAATTAAAATTAAAACTAATAAGTCCCCCTAGAACCCCTAAAATAAAAGAATTCAACAAACCCCCTATAAACTCTAAAAACCCCATAAAAACATCAGACCCGAAAATAACCCTAAAACCCATAAAATTATTAACATCCTATAAAAACACGAAAACACCTAAAAACTCTAAAATAATAATAACATAAACACCTTTCAAAATCCTAAAGAACCGTACAAGCATGAAAAAACCCTAAAAAATAGAAAGACATGAATCATTTATAGAAACACTCAAAATCATAAAAAACACCTAAAATACAACAAAAAACCTAAAACCCAAAACCCCCAAGAATATTTTAAATCCAAAAAAACATAAAAATAGTCCTAAATCACTTAAAATCATAAAAAACCATAAAACCATAAAAAAAAAGTGAAATTCACTAAAATTCCCTAAAACCGTGAAAACCCTAGTGTCCATAAGACCTCTTAAAAACCCTAAAAATCATAAAGACCCATAAAATACCTATATTCCCTAAAACCACAAAAATACTAAAAGATCCTAAAAACAGATAAAAGAACTAAAATAACATGAAACCACATTATGCACCCTAAAACCCAAAGATGGATAAAAACAAAAAATCCCTAAAAATCCCTAAAACTAACAAAAGCACTAAAACCTATAAAACCCATAAACCAATTCTAAAACACCTAAAATCAAAAAAAAAACAAAAAAAGCCTAAAAAGTTATAAATAATAGTGAAAATTTAGAACCCCTAAAAATCCTAAAACAAACCTAAATTAAAAAAAAACACAAAAACACCTAAAACCCTGAAAACCCCTTAAAATCCACTAAAACCAAAAAAATGCATAAAAACCCATAAATATATTAAATCCATAAGAAAACCCTTTAAAACACAATAAACCCATAAAAACACCTGTAAAACACGATAATACCATAAAATCCAATAAAGAAATAAAAACACGTAGAACCCTTAAATCGCATAAAATCTTAAGAACCACTAAAACCCTATGAATACCTTAAACCATAAAACACAAAAAAACACTATTATACCCTTAAACATCTAATACACTTGATAGACCCTAAACTACCCAATAATATCCCAAAAGACTCCAAAAACATGAAAAATTCAAAAACCATAAATACCATAAACACATAAATACTCCAAAATCCCTAAAACCCCTAATACAATACTAAATAACCCTAAAACCCAAAAAAACTAAAAAACCTACAAACCAATAAAAATATTAAATACTTTCAAAGCCTTGAAAATCCCTAAAACCCCCTAATGAAATCCAAAAAATCAAATAAATTTGAAAAAACCCTAAATCCCCAAAAAAAATCCGCAAACCCATAACATATCCAAACCCCCAAGCAATAAATGGCCTGAAACCCCTATGAACTCTAAATACACCTAAAATATATATAATATCTAAAATCACTAAAACCCTAAAAAACATAAAATCCATTAAAACCCATAAATCCAAAAAACCTTACAAACTAGAAAACCCTAAATTGTGAAAACCCATAAAATACTAACAAACCCTAAAACATTAATAACCATATAACCGTAAAACCCATAAGAACCTAAAAATTTTAAACACACGAAAAAAAATAAAACCCCTTGAAAAAACAATTAAAACTGTCAAATATCTAAAATTACCCAAAAAAACATAGGTAAATAAAATCCTAAAAACCATAAAAACCCTAAAAACACAAAAAACAAAAAAAAACATAAAAAACATAAAAACCTGAAAAACCCCTAAAATCCCTTAAAACCATTTACACCCGTATAAATCATAAAAAATACATAAAAACATAAATAACAAAAAAAATCTCTAAAGCCCTAGAACCATAAAAATGAACCTAAAACCCATAAATCCCAAAACCCCCTAAAAACCATAAAAACCATAAAACCCCTAAAAACGAAAATCCCATAAAACAATAAAATATAAAATAATATTAAAAAAGAAAAAACCATTAACAACCATAGAACCCCCAAACCACTATAAACCCCTTAATAATATATTTAATAACACAAGAAAACCCATAATAACCTACAATAGCCAAAATAACCATTAAAAATATTAATACCCAAAAAACCCTAAAACCCCTAAAAACCTAAAAAACAATACAATCTAGGAAAAAAATTTGAAAATAAAAAACCCCCTTAAACCCTAAGAAAATCCATAAAACCCTAAAAACAAAAAAAACACTATAAATCATTAATACCCTAATGAATGTAAAATCCCCTAAAACCCAAAATCACTAAACCCCTTAAAACACTCTGAAGAAACCGAAAAAGATAAATGAATCATGAAATCCCCTAAAATAAATATATAATATAATAAAATTTTAAATACTAAATTTATAAAAATTCCCAAAATAACTCTAAATACCATTTAAAACCCCTTAAGAACCTAAAACACCTAAAACACTTGAAACCCCCCCAAAAATCCAATAAAACCCAAAAAAACACTAAAAGAATTTATAATACCACCAAAAAAACAAAATTAAACTAGAATTACCTAAAAACCCTGATTCGTCCGAAGGACACTAAAAACCCTAAAACCCTAAAAATCACTAAAAACCATAATACCATAAAATACCCCAATAAATACTAGAAAATCTCTAAACCCCTAATAGAAAACAAAAAACCCCAAAAAACACTAAAAAGTCAAAATATATTTAAAATCCCTAAAACCCTAAAAGAGATATATGATAATAAAAACAAATAAAAGATTCTAAAACCCTCAAAACCATAAAATCCCTATAACATCTGAAAAATACTAAAAGAACCAAAAATTCACTAAAATATCATTAAATCTTTAAACACCTTAAAATTAAATAAAAACAAAGAAACATAAATACTTAAAATACACTAAAATCCCAAATAAACTCTAAATAACCTAAAAACATCCTAAAAGACACTAAAACCACTAAATTTCCCTAACAACTATAAATCCCTAAAACACACTAAAAACCTAAAAACACTATAACAAACAAAAATAGCCTAAAAATATAATAAACAATAATAAAAATCCTATGAACCTAAACAAACCCTTTAAAACACTAAAACTCCTAAATACAAAAAAATACCCTAAACCCCCTAAATCCCTAGAACACCCTAAAACCCCTAAGAAAACACTAAACATCCCTAAAACCCCTAAAACTCTTTAATTGACCCAAAAAACACAAAAACACAAAAATAACCCCAAATAACCACTAAACACCTAAAAATGAGTAAAATCCCTATAAAATACGTAATAATTCCCTGAACCCCCTAAAAATCCATAGAAATCCATAATCCCACTGAAAACATCATAAATCCAAAAAACCCTTGAGAACCCTAGAAACCATTAAACGTCCTAAATTCCTAAAATCATAAAAACTCCAAAAACGAAAAATCTACTTTAAAAACAAAAAACCCCAATATACCTTAAATATCAAAAAAAATATAAATACATAAAACCCTAAAACCCCTAAAACTCATTCATTAATCTTAAACCAATAAATTTTATAAAATCATTTAAAACAATAAAATTCATAGATTCCCCATAAAATCCTAAAAACACTAAAATCCCAAAAAAACAAAAAACCACAAAACCCCCCTAAACCCAAAAACCAGAAAAACCTATTATTACTATGAAAATTAAATCCCTTGAAAACCATGAAAATTTTGAAAACCTTAATGATCCAAAATGATATCCTAAATACCCATACAAATCCTAAAATCACTAAAACACCTAAGGGACACTAAAAGTCCCAAACCCCCTTAAAATCCCTTAAAAAATTATAACCGTGAAAACCCTAAAGACCACTAAAAACATTAAAACACCCAAAACCCTATAAATCCAATAAAGGCCCTACTAACCAAAAAAACTGACGGATACTAACAAACCCAAAATACCACTAAAAAACCGTAAGAACAATAATACCCTAAAAGACCAAAAATACATTAAATCCCTAAAAGTCACTAATAAATTGTTAAAAATCATAAAAGAAATTAAAATACCCTTAAAACCCCTGTAAGATAAAAAATCCTAATACATGAACAATCTTAAAGGCTCCTAAAACATTAAAAACCATAAAAGATATCAAAACCCATAAAATATCAAAAGATCGCAAAAAAACTCTAAAACTTCACAAAGGACCCTAGGTACCCTAATAAGCACATAATTTATCTAAAACCAAAAACACACCAATATAAAATAAAACCCTAAAGACCCTTAAAACCCCAAAAAACCTTAAAAATACTAAATAACCAAATAATCCAAAAAGAACAAAAAAACCAGAAAAAATTAAATAACCCAAAGATTCATAAAACCATAAAATGAATTTTAAACCCCTATATGAAAATAAAAAGGCCATAAAACTACATAAAGACACTAAAAACCTTAATTCACTTAAATCCACAAAACACCCAAAAAACCATCAATGTACTAAAAATCTATAACATTGAGTATCTATCAATGATGAATAAATTTTAGCCAATATCACATGTTGGATGTTCAATTAAACTAAAACCTAGGCTGAGAAAAATCCTCATGTAAATTTTAATTTAGCTATTTCTTTTTTTAATTGTCAAAATAATTAGGGTTCCTCATAACCAATAAAGAATAATTATGATTTTACAAAAAAATAACAAGAAAATTGTCAAAGGTAGTAATAGTAGATTCATGGAAGAACCAATCATAGGGGATACATTTTTGTATCAGTTCTTATGGGAATAATATTTATTTTTTACTCTATAATATTTTAATCAATTGGTATTATATATGTAAAGAGTTAAGGGGGATCTACCATAGAAATTTATGAAATATAAAATTGGGGAAATAGAAAACAAATGGAAATTAAAAAAGACACCAGAACAAAAAATATTTGATGAGAATTTAGTGTTTTTTATAAATGTGTACTGAATTGTTAAAAATTTTATGGATAATATTACCGTTATTATAAATCATAAACAAATATTAGTTGATGATAAGGCACAATAATGAAATACGACAAAATAGTTATTAATTTTAGTAAAATCACACAAAACTATTAATTGTAGTAGGATATCCACTGTTGATATTTTATACATATCATTGATGATATGTGATTCAATAGTCTTCCGAAAAATGACAACATGTTAGTCATGTTCATAAATTTTATACTGATATTAAAGATTAAGGGGAAATGTACTGCTTTAGGGGTGCAACACAGTGTAGTGTGAGTGTAGGGCATTGTAGTGGTGGTGCAATGTAGGGTGTTTTTATTGAAGTTCGAGGATTTTTTCATATTTTACAATAGTTTATATATAAGTTGATGTTTTTTACAGAAATTTATTGATATATCAATGTTTTAAAATCATGGCTGAAGACCAACTACAAGGGTTTGAATTATATAAATTATACAAGAACTATGGGTAAAAATAGTCGAAACATTTCTACATAGAAGTACCCAATTCTCGTGTTATAAAACATAGATATATGGATATTTCTATGTTAGAGAAGTGTATATAGGGAAATTTACATGGTTGGAACCAGGAAAATAGCCCTATTTATATGGTTAAAATTGTTTCTATAGGATATTCCTTATAGCCTTTCCATTATGAGATAAAGAGAAGGAAGCTATCACTATAACCTATATATTTGGCTTGGGGGACTCTATCCATGGTTATAAACCAAGGCTATAGGCAATTTTGCTAGCAGTTGCACTTTATAGATAGGTACATGACACATTCCCTATCATAGTAGCACAATTCCAATATTGAAGCCTATGGTGATCATCGTGATCACTGACTTCATTGTAAATGTCCAAAATAAGTTTCATTCTTATAACCTCTCACATCATTTGAAAAAATCCACTTCAAATTCCACCACCATGTTCAAAATGGAAGAAGGCTTGGGATAGGATACTCGTAGGCCAAAATCTGAGTTCAAAAGAAGAAGATTCATGATTTTAATGTTTCATGAAAAAGAATCAAGGTGTACAGGACATGCAAGGGACCCACCGGGCATGTGGTCCCACCCTATAGATCCCATATTTCATCAACATTACATGGATCCCCACCTATGAAGATGTAAATGACATGTAGGTGGAATACACGACATGTCTAATCTATATGTGGTCGATTCATGTTATCTTGGTTGTGTACATTTACTATTGGCCATTATGTGTGCCTTGTCATGTAAATGACCATGTACTCTTGAGGTACATGCAGAGTCCCCTGGAATAAGGTCACATTGTGTGTGTGGGTCCTAAAAGGCATGTGAAACTTATAATTTATTGTTATCTTAACCACCATAGCTATGGCCCAACACATAATAATGTTCATTGTCGATATTTTCATGGAAATTTAGATTCGGTCTCTGCACAATATATCTGATCATTAATCCTTTGAATTTGGCCTCTTATCTTAATAAAAAGTGTGCTTGTATACTCCGAGAAGAATTTCTATCCCTCTGGTGGTTGAAAAATATATTATTGGTTCTATGCATGAATCCTAAAAGTTCCAACACACTCAATGCACATATTCTATCACCCACCATATTTGATTCGGAATAAAATTCATCAAATAGATCACCCATAACCCACTAAGAATCCATTTCCATCATCTATTCAATATTTTGATCACCGAACATTATTTATATACAAATCAATGTGTCTGACTGTGATAGGTACCTTCTAGAAAAGATTATCCATGGCGTCGTAGCCCAATATAGATGATTGTGAATAAATTGTGGTAGAAAAGTACAAAAACAATTGTTTATCGATTATTCATAATTTATCATGTCAATGATCATGAATAAGTATATATTTGGTGAAAAAAAGTAATCAATATAATTACAGTACATGGTCCGCTGCATCATCCATTAATTTGTATAAGATAAATGAATGACTTCATCATGTTTAATCAATTTAAAAAAAAGGACGAAACCATGAATTCCATTGTCCAACCAAAAGTTTTTCATCATTGAACATGTATATCAACAATTGATGGAGTATTTCTGTTAATTTTACTTCGACATGATTTTATTTTAATATTTTTAATTGTTTTAATTGATTTGAAAATAGAAGGTGGGAGAATGCCTCTCGATTCTACCAATGTTTATATAGATTACCCTTTTAAAATGTCCATAATAATGAATTTATAGAATAACTGTTTGGGCCAATTTAATTTAATCACTTATATTAATTAATTAATTTAATTTAAAACAAACCTTCCGATGATTATCTTAACCAAACTCCCCACAAAAATCCAATATTAGTTAATACAGATGATAAACATCAAATTCACTACTCAACCATGGTCTCATATTTATGATTCGATATTCTATCTAGGATTTATCACATTTTATTTATGAAAATTTTCATGCATAACATCAAATATATTTTATATTTTTATAAAATTAATTCTAGGAACACAATTCCTCAACATAAAACACTATCTCAAATCCTAGATCTGAAAATATATGATCAAAAACACCAAAGTGATACACTGAAAAAACAAGGTCTCCACATTATTCCCTCATTCATGATTTTCATTTCCAAAAATAAAAAACTAAATAAATGTATTGGGATATTGATCCTACATTTAGATCTCCCACACCTAGGATCTCTCTTACACCGTCTAGTTAGTCCACTACATTTGAACCAAGGGGACGGTCTTTCCATGTATATTCCTCTCTGGTTGATCCTCAATTATCAATAGGGGATCCAAAAATGATGGCCCATTCATTATATCTAGTTCTCCCATCAGATGACATGAATGATTTCATTCATTAATCTCTTCATCTATGACACATTGAATGCAGCGTGAACTCAATAAAAATATGGGGGTAGGGGAAGGTCATATAAAACCTCACAAAATCTGTACAATATCTCAAGTGGTTAGACGAACCTCTGAGATATCTATCCTCCCTAAACTATCCTCTATAATTCGTTTCATGGGAAGACTCTATGGAAAACATGATCACCATGATCAAACTCAAAGGCTCTATTACATCAATAAATGAAATATTTATGTCTTCTATTTTTCATAATTATATCCTCATGGATGACTTGGACCATCAATAATATTGTTTATATCATTAATAGAAACACATTTGATGTATGTCCAATCTCTTCTCAGCACATGGTTGACCTAGAGGGTATCTCATATAGGGCCTCTAAAAGTATCACGATGACAGTGGAGTGATATATGTTATTATATGAAAAATCTACCAAAGGAAAGTGATCCTCCCAACTCCATCTAATGTCTAAAACAAAATCTATCATCATATCATGCAACATATGCATAATGCACTCGGTCTTCCCGTTATTCTAATGGTGGAATTCTATACTCCACTGCATCTGGGACTTCAATTACCTATGTAGGCCTCACCATTATCATTATTAGAAATAAACATGAGGTTTATAGGGAATAATAATTGTAACACCATGAAGGTAAAAAATATCCCATATGTACATATACCCCAAACTCTACACCGAAATCTACTCCCTTATAGAAAGGAAGTGTGTCGACTATATGGTTCAGTCAAAATCATCCAAATGTAGTCATGGATATTTTAAATACTAGGATTCACTTTCTCAATGTCCAAGTAAATTCCATCATACATCCACTCTGTGTTCTCATGGGGTTGCAACATACCTTTTGGAACATGGTTCTTAGAACTCACATATTTACAAGTGAGGTAGTTTGAGACGAACTCAATCAAGCATTGTCTCCCATCAGACCACCAAAACTACCACTAATGGTCCCTATACATCGTCCCCACATCGGTATGTATTGATAAGTGAGATGTTTTGAACTATCTCATCACCTCACCTCACATTGTGATAGATACCATTGTCTATATTTGGAAAAGGATGAAGTGATCCCATCTTTCAGATAATTAATATGGTGAATCTCTAGAGGATATATTTTCATGAATGAACTAAAAGTTGATGTCTCATAACTAGGACTCTCTCACACACTGAAGGATAAGAGGATTAGACACCATCGAATAATGAAAATATACACACTCTTTCTCCACCTAGGTTAGAGGTATAGAAACTAACTACTTAGAAGCCTACTACACTGAACGAGACTTAAAATTCTATCTAAGGGAATTTGTGACCACATATCACTTACACAAATTATAAAATATCACAATTTTTTAGTTTGGTAAGAGATAAAAAATTTATCATTATCTTAGGTTCATTTCTACTTATGTGAAGACATGCCTAACACCCTGATGGTCTTGGTAAACAAAAAATCACTCTCCTAAAATATAGATCCTCTACATCCTTAGAGAAAAGACTACCACTTCCAACTATAGGTAGCGAATCACTTATTAATACACATTGGGTCTCAAATACCTTGTCACATTAGTGATTAATATCATCCACTACATTAACACATATCCAATCCCATCTCCCTAGGAATATAAATACACTATGTACTCCATGAACACCTCTATAAGTATCAAATAGGATCACTTTCCAACCACATCCTCAACTCCTTAAATCCCATCTAGCACTACCCAGTCTATGAAAAATGATTCCCTATCCACATTATGGAAATATATGGCGACTCAATTTTAGATACTTCTACCAGAAACCCTTAGTAGTAACCCTACAAGCCAATAAAACTCTTCACCTCTGGCACACTCTTGGATGGATCCCAAGAAATCACTACTTCAATCTTTATAAGGACCATGTTAAAACCGTTTTCAAAATTTAAAAACACCAGGATGTGATCATTGTGAATCAAGAAATACAACCTTGAGATATTAAAATAAATAGGGTGCTCCAATGAAAATATAATACCTTCCTTGGGTGATCTGAATTGTCCTCCTTTGATAAAGAGTATTTGAGTATGTATTCAATTAAGCAAACCAAAACTGGTCCATGTATGGATGGGAAAACTAATTCATCATATAATTAACATAGATTAAGAATTCATGACACTAAATAGAATTACCTAGATCTTATAGTTTTCTTCAAGACATCAGAAGGAAATATTTGGAATATCATCCTCAGGAACCTTCAATCAGTGGTAGTTCAACCAGCGATCAATCTCTTAGATCAATATCGCACCTCTCAACTGGTCATAGACATTGTCAATCCTTAACAAGGTGTAAATTTTCTTTATCCTAACCTAGATCATCATGTGATAATCCATTAAAATCTGTAATGTTCTATTTTAATTTTTTCTGAACAACAATAGGCATACTAATGAGGACACATTGGGACTGATGATATACTTCTCTCGAAGGTAATCCAACTGAAACTGAAACACATGGTGCATGGTAGGGGCCATTTTATAAGCCACAGAAGATATCAGAGTATTCGTAAAGTTCATTATGTTATGAAACCCAATATCCCACCTCAAAGGTAGTCTTGGAATGTTGTTAGGGAAGAAATCCATGAAACCCTCTACAACTGAAGGAATACAGATAACTGATGAGACTTCTACATGAAGGGCCATAATCACAAACTAATGGGTGATGGTCTATACCCTCTTACAAATAGAACACACACATCATGTCTTGATATTTCTATTTACTTTATTGGTGAATCTAATACCATCATTCTAAAGGCATATGATTCATATGTAGCGATAGTCGATTTGGGAATATAAAATTAAAAAATAATCCAAAACAAAGATGATGTAAATAGTATCATCATAATGAACAAAAGGACCAATGTGAACCTATTTCCACAAAGAGTTAGCTCTTAATATTGGTATATAAAAGATAGAAAATGTGTGTTCCATATTTGAACATGATTATGTAGAAGGTAGGATATATAATCTACTATGAGATCTAGTTCTTGCATCATGAGTATAGATATGAACTACTAACTAGAAACAATGTCTAATTAAATAGAATCTATAGTGGAGAATATATTGCTCATACATATAATCCTCTCATGTGTTTTATTTTTATAAACCACTAATTCATGGAGTTGTCTGTGAACCCAACCTCTCGCACCCTAAGCCTGATGTGGGTCATTTAGTGGTGGTGGTGGAATAATCTCATTGAATAATTGAACACCCATATCTCCTCCACCTCCTCCAACTCCACCTCCCTAAGGTACATCATATCCTTTCCTAGGTGATACATGATCATGGAACTACCTATATCATGGAGGTCCTCTAGTCCCCTACCTATGCACCTAATCACATATGGTCGATCAATCATGATCTATATGAAATATACCATCACAGGAAGAGAACCACCCCACTCTGTGAATCCCAAATATTTTGTTGTATCCATGACCACATGCCTGAGCCAGATCCTAGGAAGAACTCTGATGCTATGATCCTTTCTACGGTCATCTACGTGTTATTTTAGATAACTCAGCTTTATGACATCTTGAACCGTATCCACCATTCTGGAATTCCTCTAACTAGAAATTTTCTCACACTAACGCTTTATCTAACACCACAAAACAGGTTTAAATTAACCAAGGTACTACAATATCACAAATCATTCTATAGATTCCCTTCTCAAGATTCCATTCATGTAATTATCCATCCAAAATCATGTCTTGGTAGTACCACATATAGTATTTAAGGATCACCACATAATCAACCACTTTTTTAACTCCCATATGAATCCCCAAAATCTCAGGAATCAAAATCAAGCATATGAAATAGGTGTGAAACTCCCCTCAAAAAATTGTTGGAATTCAGGCAACATGATTGTTGAAACATCATTCATCATGGTAAGAAGACTGCATTAGAACCCATCTACTCAATGGAGGAGTCTAGATGAATGTGAAACCACATTATCTGTTTGTTTACTTATGTTCTTGAGAACATGGAATACTAGATCTCGATATTACTCTACTTCCTAGTGATCTTTCTTGTTGAGGAACCTAAGTTGCCTCTATCACCAAGACTCATAGAGTGCACAAGGATACCACACATCCTCAGCCTGCCCTGTTGGTATGATCTACATTTTAACAGGTAAGGGTGATACCAGATGTCCACCTAGAAGAAGGATCTCATTTGGTGTACCTTGAACTGAGGCCTCCTCGCTCATCATATCATCATCATGATTCAGTACTGGTGACATAGAGGGCTATCATCATGGAGGGATCTGGAAAATTTAATCATGATCTACCATGGTCAGATGAATATATATAATTAATGGTTATCTGAATTAATAAGACTATCAAAGACACAAGACAATATGATGAATGTACCATTGATCCTTGCAACCAATGTCTTGGAATTACAAGGTAAAAACGACATTTTCAAGTTCCTGGAGAATGGATTCATCGGCTGATCATACCATTAGTGGATCCATTGTCCTAATATCTTCACTCAAGACTTCTAGATAATATTCCCATAAACCAGAAAAAATCATCATATGTTGGCTACTCCAAACACCACAACAATGATTATACCACTTTTTTTACAAATATTTTATAAACTAACACAGTGGGGCTTGATCCAAAACTATCCCAAGCCCACCTCCATATCCCATGGGCTATCAACAAGTGTTGAAAGGATTAACTAACATGGGGTGGCCTTTACATAATATACCATTATGCACACTCCTGACAATATGGTTGATTCATTGTAAAGGAACCGTAATAAAATATAAAACAACTAAAATATAATTCAATTTTAGAAAACCTCTATAGAATAAAGAGTTTGACAGAGTAAACTAAAATGAAAAGAAAAAATATACATGTGAAACTTAAAACATTACCTAACACAGAAAAAATGAATATTAAAAGATTAGTGATAGCCTCAATTATAATAAACATTCTCCAAAAATTATATATTTTCCAAGGCACCAAGTATCCCTACGTTCTTCTATAGTCACCACCAACCTATCTATCATCAAGATAAGAGATGACACATGTGGGGGATTCCCACGAAAAATTGAGAATTTACATACCTATTAGTATTGACAAAAATATGATAGGAGAGTTTCAATATAAATGATATGAATAGATTTACACTAAATAGGCCAACCAATAGATAGAGATTAAATAGTCCAACAGAAAAACAAACACACACACACACACACACACACACACATATATATATATATATCAAACCAATGAAACCCCTAACTATAGACAAGGGGATCTCAATCTCAAAACATAGATAAGGAAATGAGTCTTTATTAGTTCCATAAGTACATAAATTATGTTCAAATCTCTAATTTCTTGAAAATATAAAATATCCACGTCAATCAATACCTAATCATTTTATGACACAGTCGAGGGTCGCGATCTATATATAGAGGATGCATTCCCTGGTATAGTTGTAGTGTTCCACTCTAATGGTAATGTAACCATGCCCAACCTAGCTAGAGGGTTCCACTCTAGGTGTCTATAAAAGACCCATTCCCCTCTCAGTTAGAGGGTGAAACTATAGTGGTCGATGACCTATGACTTGTCTTAGTAGGATTGTGCCACTGTAGTTATCGATGACCCATTTCCTATCCATGTATGAAACATCAACTTTAGAAGCCTCAAGTTATCCTTTGTGATCTCATATATCATTGAGAATCTCTTAAATAATAATTACAAAAATATCCTCTTAAATCCTATCCAAAAAATGCATTACGTATGCTATAATCCTATTTTACATTGAAAACACTCAATATAGGTTACTTGTGGGACAAAATCAAAGTTTGAACAACAGAATATATAGGAGGTAGAAGTGTAATAAAAATGAAAAAGGGGTACACTTTTTGTTGGGACCCAAATAGAGTGTTTTCCCACTCATTATCTTCTCTATGTCTCCTCCTAATCACATCTCCTAGACAATCTACATGTACATGGATTACAGGTGGACTACATGACTTGTCAAATCTACTAGGGGTCGAGTCGTGTTATCCTGGCCATATCCTTGTACATTATAACATGATGCATGTAAGATTGTGCCCCTTCCCATTTACTCCCAAAGTGCATGCCACGTCAACCAGCACAAGTTCACATGGAATGTCGGGGTCCCACGTTGTATGTCATTATCATAATTTTTTTTAATTTTTTTTGAAAATCTAGGACCAGACGAGCAATGTGTTCATAAACTATAATGAATATAGAGGGGATTTTCATGAAATTCATATCTGGTGTCCACATGTAGGATCTAGTCATCTATCCTTTGAATATTGCATCATCTCCTGCCAAATTAGTGGATCTGTACTCTAGTTGATATATGTTTCCCTATGATGGTTGGAAAATATTTTTTTTTACTACACAATAAACTCATATTAACCACCTCGCAACATGTACATATTTTTCCCATCCATCTCTGATTTGGAATCCAATTCAAGGAACCAATCAAGACTATCCTTCAATGACATTGTTTCCCTCCTTGAATCAGAATTCTATTCACCATACATGATTCCTCTTCTAATTTGAGGATCTGATCAGGATTGGAAGTACTGTGGAAGGTCATGCCATGGAATTGTATACTACTAGAGATGGATGTGAATACAATTTAGGATAAATGAATCAAAAAGGATTATTTATAATTTCAAATATTTTGTCGCCAATGATCCACTATGTGGATACTTGGTTTAAGAAATAAAAAAATAATCAATATAATTTCATTACATGGGTGCATGAAACATTTATCAACTTGGCGCATATCAAATAATGGATTGATAATGGTCAATAGAATAAATAATAAATGTCGTAAACCATTAATTTATGAGTCTAAAATAGATTTATTCATTGTAAGACATTACCACCAATGATTTAGTGAGTCATTTTGTTTGATTCACTTCAATCTGCTTTGATCCATAGATTCATCGTTATCATATTAGATTCCCTAAGTGAATGGAGAAATATTGCCTCTCGATTCTCTCAAGGATTTTGTGGATAACCCTTAGAAAATCACCAATATAATGAATTTTTAGATAATAAATTTATTTCATTTTAAATTAGATAATTAAATTAAATAATTAATAAATATTAAAATTCTCCCAGTAATGGTCGTTTTATCAAAAACACCTGACACTGAAAAGTTTTAAATTTAATGGGACCTCTAGGGTAAAAATAATGTTTCTGACTCAAATGTGGTATTATATTTTTTATTTGATATACCATTTATTAAAAATACCATTTTCATTAAGATTATATGTTCGTGTAATATAAAATATATTTAACATTTTTATAAATTTTAATTTTGTAACACTGGGCCTAAAAATTGAAATCCATCTCAGCACCTAAATCAGAAAATATATGTAGAAATATTTTAAATTATTACATTTAAGAAAATAGTTCTCTACAATTTTAGAGCTATATATTTTGATATATTACACTTTTTTTTCATGACCATAAAGAATGTATCTGATATGTTTTATCGAGTTGCTTTTGAGTTGGTAAGAGGTCACGCTAAAGAGGAATGAGATGATTATGTCAATCCATTCGAGTTATCTATCTATTCTCCCATACTTATATGTTCCTCAATCCTTCACAATAAAATTTTAGGATAATATCTCAAATTTTGGAGGAATTGAAGAAGAAATATATTAAAAGGTTTTCAAGTGGCTAAAATATGGTCCCACGAGCACCCCCATCAGAGTACTGGATGAGTATCTAGAATCCCATAAACTATCCTTCAGTCAAGGAAAGATCGTGGATGAAATTGTAGGAGGGTCTTATCAAATACCACCACAAATTACTCTTACTAAGGGAACCATCACTGGCCCCTTACCGTCACGAGTGGAGAAATCAAAGACGACAGAGAATTTGGTCCAACGTATGAACTAAAATAATTATTTTCATTGTAACATCAATCATATGAATAAATTTATGCACATGATTGACCATTTCCCCGTTTTATATGGTATTCATCTCTTTCCTCTCTTATGGGGTCTGGAACTGGTCCTCCACAGATTTTTGGGGACATCCTAGAGGATGCAAAGACTTTTAATGATGAATCCATCCCTTTCATGGATGATGTGCCCAGAGATGAAGCTATATTTTCAATTGTTATTGAAATGAGGATATGTGGTCATAATAATATCATATTTATATCATAAGGAATCATTAGAGGGTTACTGAAATTATTCATTATGATATTTTATATCTTCCATATACACTAGAAGACCCTATAACAACCACCACTGACCCAATCCATACCCCAAAAGAGGATTAAATGGATTCCAAATTGATTAGTAAAGGTGTCTATACTGATCCTTCCCTATCAAGGATTGAATATACACATCATGTTATGAAATTTGTAAAGAGAATTGATAGGATAGTCAATTCTAGTCATGAGAAATGCATCTTGGATAGCACTACCGGTGCGAATGTTATGATACAGAAAGTAATTTTTAATTAGGTAATAGAACCTGAGGATAGGTGAAAATAATTATATTCCCACCCATTATGAAGATTTCTAAGAGATTTGTTGTTTATTTTATAGATTTCAGTTTTCTCTTTCTTTCATTTCTCAAATATAGTTGGAATCATTTCAATTTGATATCTTACATCAGAGAACAACCCTATGTAACATTGTCTATAGAGATCATTGGAATGTAAATTTATTAACATGGAATCTAATTCAATCCTAATCCCATTTCCAAGGGAGTAATATCTATGAACATCAATGAGGGAGATTGTTGAGATCCCATGATCTCAATTTCTGAACAAACTCAGGGGGACATTCCATCTCAATTGGATCTTACCAAGAACAATGAGTTTTAATGTACTTGGAAGGAATTATTCCCAATAGTTGATCAAGAAATAGGTGATATTAATATCCTCTATGGTTGATTCACTTCCTTTTTTATCTGTTAACCTCATGATTATGAAAATGGGTGTCATTTTCTATCTGGTTTCATCAACATTCATGAATGATACTGAAAAGAGAGATTCCATGCCAATTCAGAAAATATTGGTAGGTAAAAAAAATTATTCCGTGGAGGGAGAGGAATAAGGTTACTCATAGATTGAATTAATACAAGAATAAATCTCTCCATCCAAGAGCATTTATGAGTCAGTTCTGAAGATGCATGATTTCCTTGGACTACATATCATATCACTTGTAGAGACATATAAAATATAGTCTTAGGGACAGTTCTTGAAGGACTAAAATGTTGTCTAAATTGTATTCCAACATTTTTTCCATCTTAGGTAATTATGGGTTTGATTACAGCACTATCCACCAAGTTTTAATGTCAATAATTTATCAAAGGAAATATGATCAAAGGATAGAGGATGATAAGGTACATTTAGTAGGACTATTTGATTATTGTATGGATTATGTGTCCCAAGAATAGTGGAATCAATCCAAGGAGGTGGATGAGAAGAAGTATCATCTAAAATAGAAATCTAGCTATTTGATATGTATTCAAGAATTACTTACCTCTATAGAATAAGAGATGGTCAAAATACAATATTCCTTAAAGAAGTGCACGACACAAAGTGAGGATTCTGTGGATGTGGAGAAAGAGAATAATTATCATGTTGAAGAATAAATTTCCTAAAAAAAATCTAGGTTTATGAAATTTTTTGAAATTTCATTAACCAATGTTCAACATCTCCAATCCCTTATCAAGGAACACCTATAAAATTTGGAACTAAGACTCCAAAATGTGGTAGTTCATCTATATTTTAGAACATAAATGAAAAGGGTTTTTTCTTCTAACCACTCATTCCCAAATTAGTGTCTTTATCATAATAATTATAATATTCATTATAGGGGTGATGGAATGATATATTTTTATCCAATGTATTTCGATCTAGTGATCAGAGTTGGACAGTTTATATGGTCATATGTAAAAAAAATTGATGTTTAAGTCTTTTGTGTCGTCATATTAATTTTTTATTAAGTATGATATGAAAAAAATATAATTGAAAAGAAATGGATTTTTTAGGCTACCCTTTGTGGGTTTTCATCCTAAAAAAAATTTCCTTTTCCTTTTTACGACTGGATTCATACTAAAACTATTCATGGTATAGATTTAGGGATTTTAGACTCTATTTTTATCCAAGTTTCTTAAAAAATTGTATCAACTCGGTGAGTATAGTGTCTCACTTTTTGGTAGATTTAAACTCATACAATTAGGAATAATATTAATGATGTTTTTGGTCAAACATGTTTGACCACATGTTTTGGAATGGTAACCCCAACAAGGGTTGTTATGGAAGATTGTTCAAACATTCTTTAGATGTTAGAAGGGGGATTTTTTGACATGATTTTGTGATTACAGGATCTAAAACATGATTTGAGACAAGTATGTGAATAATGGAAGTGGAATATGATTGAAATGAGATTTAAGACACAATGTCTTTAGGGCCTATGGGAATATAGGAGGTATCTCATGAGAATGAATGTGACACTTGTTGACGAACCATTTCTATGCGTGACCTTATTTAAAGCCAAATAGGGTGTATTTATAAATAGTCAAAGGGTTGTATCCTATAAATGAAATGCCCATATGGTCAGTGTCTTATTAAAAGTGAACTAGGGAACATTACATCATATTCAAATAAAGATATCCTTTGGATTTCTGAAATTATGTTACCAATGGATGTGATTTTTATGTAGACCCATATTTCTCAAGACCATGACAGTTTTTCTATTAAGGGATTGTGTTTGAGAATAGAGAGAGCATTTGAATTCGAATTACCCATAAATGGGAATCATCTCCCACATGAATTTTTTTTTGTGAAAATACCTATACATTATATTAAATAACTAAATTTAGGGGGGAGGTAAATATATGATAGGGATTGAAGCATCATACAGTTTAATTTTTTGTTACCAGAACATGGATCATGTAGTTTAATTTCTAATAGTGAGGTCGTTGTTTGAATGTTTAATATCTTGTGACTCGGTTTTATATGATATGCAGTTTGATTTAATGAAGTAAGGATATTAGGGGACAAAATTTATTTTCCTTTATATATGAACTAAAAATTATTGAATATCCCTTTCAAGGTAATATATAAAAAAATGTGACGTCATTTTATATATGAAGTGGGGTGGTTGTATGCTGTTATCTGGGGGCTTACATATCCAAATAATTATATGGGACAGTAAAATATTTGTGGATTACAGAGATAAAATAGGTCTCCCTTGGGAATGAATGTAACTCTGGTTGATTGGACCTTTTTTGGGATATATATGCATTTCCAACTGATGAATTTTATTATATAATTAAATGGTTATATTCTATAGATGATAATACCTTTTTGGTGAATGATTTATGAAAATCCAATTTGGTCTTATTAATACATATTTATAGAATGGTTACAATATGATACAGGCATTCTATAATAAATGACTAGATTATTTATTTGTAGATTTTGAGTTCCCCAAATAGATGGTTTGTTTTGTGGAAGAAAAGTTCTTGAATATGAAGGATAATTTAAAGTAAAAATTACATATGAATTGGCAGATGGTTTCTAACAAATGTATGAACCAAATGCAATAAATGGAGGGTGTTGTATTAATGTCGGGACAGAATAATAGGGCATGAGTATTAATGTGTATCTCATTGGAATGAGAATCAAGTCATATATATTTCTATAAAACCATGAATCTTAGTGTCTTAAAATCATGAATTATCATGCATTTTAAGCTCATGAAATGAGTATGATATGGTTCACATTGTTTTAGATTAAACGACTAGGACCACTATATTTTGGAAATGATGGGCAATACCATAACTACATGACCATGATTACTCTAGAATACTATGAGCATGGTAGTGGTAATTGTAAACATTGATCATGGGTGTTATTATATTGGGAGAAGTGAAAAGGTACAACAATTAGAGAGATAAACCTGGACCATGGTCGAATAGTAGGTTCCAACAAGATGTCTTTGGGACTTATAGAGATAGAAGAGTCTTCACCTGTGGACAGGTGTTTTACTGGTTGAAAAACCCTTTTGTGGGAAACATTAGGAAAATACACATTTAGAGTAATAATATAATGTAAAATAATGGTATCCGCCAGATGACTATCCATTTCGATGGGAGACTTATGAAAAGGAGACTAGGTTATGTTATTTCACAGTCAGAAAAAGATTTCATCGGGTATTAGATATTATATTATTTGTAGCTGGATAATGATTATAAATATCTTACATTTTCTTTGATTAGAAGGATGATGTGTGGAACTAATATGCCTGAGTACAAAAATAGAATTTGGGATGAAATTAACCATGAAATGCAGATTCCCCTGCATTTATTTGACTAACATATAAGAGGAGAATGTTTTTTTCATTGATAGGCCCCTAGATAAGGGAACCCAAATTAATATTTCTTGAATAGATCATTATTTTTATGCATGAGAGGGGGAATTTTTCATTATCCAATTGATGGGACTAGTATATGAGGTGTATGAATCACTATGTATCTAACTTGAGAAATAACGATGTCACATGTAGTTCATAATGATCCATGTAGTTTAAAGTCATGTGGCATGGAAATCAACTAAGAAATTTAACATCATGTGGTAATGAAATCAAACATGATGTATGGAAAGTGGTGAATCAATTTGAAAATGGATTATTTTCGGTGGACCAAGGTAGAAGAACTCGGTGTCACAACCTATCTTATTTAAGCAGGAATGAAGACACACATTATTATTTTAAATATTCCCCATTATAATTGAAATATTTTTTGGAAAAGGGGATATTTTTAATACATTCTTATGAATGGAATATTAACCCATATTGGATCCACTTATGCTGATCTGAACCATATATTGGAGAGTGATGGAATTTCCTATATTGTAGCGGGACAATGATATAGGATCTGGGAGTCACTATGTATCAAATTGGATCAAGAATCTGGAAAATGTAGTTTGTAAAGAACCATGTAGATTTAATTTATTGAGAGAAATATCTTGTATTCTTTTTAAGGTATTGGGACCAACACAATAATAACCCAGATTTGAATTAATACTTCTTGACCATTTATGATATAAATTATTGAAACTCTTAATCCCATGTGAGGTATGATTGGTGTGTGAAACAAGCAGTGGAAAATGTTTCATCCACCAATAAATGGTGGTAGAAAATATAGAAATGTTAATTTTAATTTTTTTAAAGGATATACCATTATATAAGATCCATCTTTCACAATGTATCTCATTAGAGTGACTATAAAGATTTAAATAGTTCATAAAAAGTCTCACTAATCAGGTATTACCCATAAAAAGGGAGGGTAATTTTCATTTTATATTGTGGATGGACCCATAATGGGAGATCCATGTGTCACTATGTATCTTATGAATTAAGGAATCGATAAATACATAGTATTTGAAAAAATATCATGGGATATGAATAATGAAGATCTTGACATACTAAATCACTAATTGAAATGTTATTTATTTTTATATCAACAAACCAGAATGTAATAATTTTAGGATTATGTTGTGGGGTAAGTATGTTTTCATATGGTTTAACATATCATGTCCATGTCATTAAGCTTTGTACTTTAATGTCTTATAGCTCAGACTATGATGAATTGTATTTTTGGGTTTCATGAGTAGGACCATATAGTTTTACTTTTATGTTCATGTATACAAGACCACAATGATATGAAATTAATGCCATATATAAAGGGATCCTGTGTCAACTAGTTTATCTTCATGGACATGGATGATAGTTCATGATTTTTGAGGTCATTGAAAAATGGCCAACCTTATATAATAAAATCATGTAGATTAGAAGTATCTATCCTTTACCACACAATGTATTTTTTGATTAACCATACATTTTTAGGGGTTTTAATGAACTCTCCGTTCATTGAGTTCAAGGAATAATATTCCTTATAGTTGATATTTTGAATTGAATAAGGTCCCCACATTATCTCTTGGTTTGGAGGACATTACCCTAGTTTAATTGGAGTCTTAAGGACATGTACCATCTCAACATGGAGGAATTAATAGAGGTGTACCTTATTTTCAAAAGCATAAACTATATTATTTAATGGACCTCCATGTGATATAAGGTCTGAAATATTTTCTCATAGAGTATGTCTAGTTAATCCATTAATTTATTTTATTGTCCATCTATTGATATTTGATCACAGATTGCCATTGAGACTAAGGGACATTTGACATTAATGGTAAAGACTATTTATTTTCCATGTATGAGGGAATATGGGTTCATTAGTGTGGCGGTATAGGTGGAAGTTTTGTAAGCCCAGAAGGCATGTAAGATCTTTTCAAAAGAATAATTTTAATATTTACCCATCATCTTCTAGAGTATTTTTGATAGGTTATTGTGGACGGACTATATTTTTCCATTAGTTGTGGCATGATATCCAGACGAGTGGTTGGATTTCATATTATACTCCTGATACAGATACTATAATGTTGAAAAAGAGAAATTGGTATTTTTTCCTATTAGTTTTGTACGAGGGAAACCAAATCTCCTAATGATGTTTGATTTCATAAAGATGGAAATTCTTTTAGCCTAAAATTCATTAATAGGTATTTCCTCATCCCATTTGTAGAAGAAGATGGTAGTAGTTAGGGTATATTTGATCTTCTTAGATATAGCTAGAGGATATGTCCCTATAACATTAATTCCCCATATGAAAAATGGATTAGAGTATTTGGTTGTATGTAGAAACTCTGGGTCTTGATGGATGAAGATGGAATGAACATGGAAGAAATGATATTTCGTTGAGAATTATATGAAATATTTTGTTATTGATAGATATAAGTATACATGAATTCATATTTTATTAGAGAATTGACCCCCTGAGTGGTGGGAACAATAAGTTCTAACCAGTAAATCAATCTGGAAATGAGTGGTCTCTTGACCTTCAATTAATTTTTGGGGTACTCCATCAAAAACTTGTTTATAATGTGATTTTTTGTAATTTATGTCAACGTAGAGGATAAATTTGGTCATATATACTTGGATAGGATATTTTATATATCTATTAAATGTGCGGAGAAAATTTTCAAGTGAGAACATAGTTGGAATCATGAAAATATTCATGGGACCATATGGTTTAGGAATATGAATATCCTCATTTGTCTCTTCCATGGTAACATTAGAAAATGGTGACACTATTCGATGGTGCACAATGATAGAGACTATTTTATCCAAGATTGGGTATTCCAAACCTATAGATTAATCTTCCACTTAATCTTCATGGGTATTATATTATTTTGGGATGTGATACCTTATTGGATATGAGGGAAATTATTCTATTAACCCTCAGACATAGTGAACCCGGGAGACTGTATCTTCTTTAATGATAGTGTTATCCTAATTGATCTATCTGATTACCAACTCTGAATCGACTACCTACTCTAGGTGGTCCACTAGTATTTAGATCTCAATATTTATACCTTCAATTAGGGCCTAATATTCTACATCATTTATTGTACAAACCTCTATCAATAGGAAGCAGTAGTGAAAAATAAAATTTTTAGACTGGGAAGAATGAATCCCATCCCGACATTGTTCTGAATAAGGATGTCCATTCTCATCATTTTTGGTATTCTAGATGCACTCTCTAAATACATTTCCCATATCTTGGGGGTCATAGTGAATAAATTAGATCTCTTCATCAAGAAATTCAGTATATAACGATGTTGTTTCATTAGATAGAGGATGAATGAGGATATATTTTGGTAGGTTATTATGAGAGGCTAAATGGATCTCATGTTTCTAAAGGTATTTCCTCTTTTTCTAAACTGTGAAGATTAAATCCATGTCGGTTTTATAAGTATCTGATTATTGATTCTCAGTATCATTAATTGTTCTATTAAGATAATAATGGCTATTTTCATTTTAATCATCATTAATTTTCATGAGTAAATAACATAGTTGCTTCTATAGTTATTTCACATAAAAATGAGTTTCCTCCCTCCAATGGGTGTAATTATAACTGGTTGACTCAAAATATATATCTATAGACTATTTAATGTTTATTTTAATTCCTTAGTTTACTAATATGTGACCTCTACATCATTATCATTGGTTTGGGAAACCAATTTCTATTTAGGTTTTCTATGAAGCATCAAATATTGGAATGATATCCCAACATACCACTCATATCATTGTGGTTATGAGGTGATAACATTGTGGGGTTAGATTTTGTCTTCTTGAGTTCAACATTAATGCCATGATGGCATATGATGAAGTCGAGAAATTTCCCTATTAAAACCTAGAATGAAAATTTCTACTGCATTTTCTTATGGATGTACAATTATGGTTTATTGAAGATTGTATCCAAATCAATTGGGTGATTGGAACGTTTCAGACACTTAACCACCTGTCAATTGATTTTTAATTCAATAAACATCCTGATTAAGGTTTTGATAATGCGATGCATGGAATGTAAGTATGTAGTGTCGACATTATTCAACCCAAAGGGAATTACCGGATAGTAGAATACTACCTCAGGCCCCTGAAGGAGTTTACTTCTTCCTCTACTAGGGACATCTAAATTTTCATTTAACCTGAATACCTATCAATGATGGACAAGTAATGATAACCATCAATTTTAACAATCAGTAGCTCAATTATTCACAATTGGATGTCATATATTCGTTATTACATTTTGAGATCTATAAATTTGATGAAGACCTTGATTTTAAAATTCCTATTCTCTACTAATATTTTGCTCGATATCCATTTTGGATACTAGATTTATCGAATGATTTTTTTGATAAGTTTATCAACTTCGACCTATATTTTAGCAGCACGAGTTGGGTGTGTCCTTTTGGATGCCTATTTGTATGGCATATAGATGAATGACATGCCAGTGTGGTGAGTGGCCACCTCCAAATAGAGTCCTGGAATATCTGATTAATTCATGATGAAAAAATCCCATTGATACTTCATGAAGCATGTTTATACTTATTATTCTTTAGAATACATTACTGTTTTGATCAATGTGGATTGTCGGTCCTCCTCTATACTGAAATTTATTTCAAAAAGTACATAAATTGTGGTATATAAACCTTTCTTCAATGTTAGAGGGGAATACCAAAGGTCCTCATCCTCTTAATATTCCCCTTCCCCTACCCCTTCCTACTATTCATTAATCTTAGATGAATAATATAATGGAAGAAGCTCTCTAGAGTTTGGAGGGTGGTCAGCATTTTGAAATTATGAATATGAAGAGACTCTCTAGGGCCCTTCTAAAAACATGGGGCCTTTTCAATGCTCTATAGGGGATGAAGTGGGGGATAGAGAATGAGAATCATCATTTTATCTTACAAACCTAGAAACCTATTCTAGCATAGTAGATTGTTAAGGGATTTTATAAAGATTAGGATATGGAATGAGGGCATTTTCCCTTGGTCTCCCATTATGGCCTGAAGAGTTGATGATTTCTCTTGAACCGTAGGGTTCAAATGTTATGATTAATATCACCGAAACACTAAATCTATTACAGAATTTATATTCACCTCTCCTATTTGATTGATAGGAATCACATACTCTATACTAACCTTCTTGAATGGATTATCTGAGGATATCTCCAAAATATTTGGGGCAATTATTCATGAAATATTTTTGCTTTTGAGTGGTTTCCCATCCCATTGGTAGAATCCCACATCAATGAATTGTGACTTATAGCCATTAAATTGGGGATTTATCAACAAAAAAATCTTTCAAATATACCATTAAAGAAATTTTTGAGTCATTTATAGAATAATGGGGGAATAACTGATTGTTGATGTAACAATGGCCTTCCCAGCAGAACGTCGAAGGCCGTATATTTCCAAACAACTAGGAATTGTGAGTAAGATGTGATATACCCTATCGAATTCCTAAGAATGATTTCATTGATTGTAATTTCACTCTCTATCATAACCCTAAATCATAAGAGATGAGGGGGGCTAGTGGGACTCATTTTAACCTAGTCAGTAAAGTGTTCCGACTAGAATGAGGATAAATCCTGGTCTATTTTCAATGATGGATCATTTAATATCAACATCATTTATCATTTAATATACATAAAATTGTCTTATGTGTCCTTTTATAATGGAATCATTTTCCTAATATGGGAAAGGAATGATCATGTACAATTATACAGGATGCATCTCTACATCATATAAACTTGCAATAGTAACATCATCCTTAAATTCATTAGGGGATTAAAAAGTTTTTATGAGTGCTTCATGAAGGTGTTTTGATATTCTAAAACCAAACATTATGAGCAACATGGATGTAATCTTGTCTATTTACATTAAAATTTCATAATTCTAGTTTAATGGTATACTATTCCAATCATGGAGAAGCACTTTTCTAGGAACATTACGAACCGAAGTATATGATGTAGGATAATCACACCTTTTGAGTAGGATTTTATGTCACCTACTTAGAACCCTAAAAATCATAAAAACAAGAAAAACCCAAAATAAAATTCTATAAAAACCTAAATTCCTAAAACCCCTATAATCCATTCAAAAAACACTAAAAATCATAAAAACCAAATAATAGTAGTGGTACTACAAACCCTTAACACCCCCAAAATACCTTAAAAACACTAAAATACCTAAAATACCCTAAAAACCTTGAAGAACCATTAAACACGTTTTATCCAAAAAAAACCCCCAAAAACCCAAAAAAACACATAGAACTTAAAAACTAAAAAATATCCCTAATAACCCTAGAAAAAATAAAACCATTCAAACCCTAAAAACACTAAATGGATGTAAAATGGTAAAAGTCCCAAAAATACTAGAAACCCTAAAAGGAGTTAAAAACATGAAAATCTAAAAACTGAACCCCCCCCTAAGACAACATTAAAGACTTTAAAAGCCCAAAAAACCAAAAACGGCAAATAACCCAAAATTCCTAAAAACCGAAAAAAAGTCATGAAGAAACACAAAAAATCAAAAAATAAAAAATAACCCTTAAAACCTAAAAAAAATCCCTAAAAACATGAGGAAAACCGTAGATACCTTGTAATCTCAAAAAGATATCAAACATACTCTAAATACCTGAAAACAATAAAAACCATAAATATACCCCAAAATTATTAAAATTTCCACAATACCCAAAAAATAAGAACAACCCATGAAAACCATTAAAACCTTAAGGCCCCTAAAAACCTTAAAACACTAAAAAATATAAAAACATTATACCCCTAAAAAACCTAAATCCCCTAAAAATCCTAAAAACCCAAAAAACACAAAAAACCCTCTAAAACCTAATCCCTAAATCCTACACCATAAAATCTATACCATACAACCTTAACATAAAAACTAAGCCCTACACCCCAATCCCAATACCCTACAACCTAAACCCTACACCCCATACCCCAATCCCCAAACCATACACCATAAACCCTATACATTACACATAGAATCCCATACCAAACACCCGAAACAATATATCCTATACTCTATAAACCATAATCCGTACACCCTATACAACATACCCAATACCCTACACTATATACCGCAAACAATATTCCATAAACCATATACCCTACACCGTAAACCATAAACCCTACAACACGAACCCTATACCCTTCACCCCAATCTTTAAATCATACACACTAAACCACATACCCTACACCCAAATCCCAAAACCCAACATCCTTAAACCAATAAAATTCAACATAATCCCTAAAACATACTTCTTAAACCATATAACCTAAATGATCCTACAATCCAACACCCTAAACATTATACCCAAAAGACAATACCATACACCATAAACCCCATATCATAAACCCTAAACCGTACAACCTAAACCTTAAACCCAACACCATAAACACTATACCCAAAACCTTAAAACCTATACCCTAAATCAAAGTCCATAAACATAAAACCATATGCCCAACAACATAAACCCTAAATCCTAGACACTAAAACCTATACCCTACACCCTAAACTGTGTGCAATACACCCAATACTATTTACTAAGAACCTAAACCATATATTCTACATGTTAAACCGTAAACCCTAAAACCCCAAATCAAAACTATAAAATCATAAAAAACTAAAAAGAGAACAGAAAAAATATAAAAACTCCTTTTGAACAATTCCAACACTAAATACCCTTAATCCATAAAAAATCAAATAAACCATAAAAACCTCTAACAACATTAAAACCCCATAATAACACTAAAACACCTAAGGACACTAAAATCCCTAAACCTCTCTAAATCCCCTGAAAGCACATAATAACACAAAAACCATTAACACAACTGAAGTACCTAAAAAACCTGAAAACCCCTACGAAGACACTAAAACACCAAAAATACTCTCCATAACCCAAAAACCCCAAAAACCCCTAAAACACCTAAAACACTGTAAAAGCCAAAAAACCCCTAACAAACCCTAACACCCATAAATATACTAAATGTAATTCAAAAAATCCCCTAATACCCCTATAAACCCAAAAACCACTACAAAATACTGAAGACCCCCAAAACCCCCAAAACCACTAAAATATTCCAAAACTAACTAAAATAACCCCCATACAACTAAAAACGCCAACCCTCCTGAAATCCACTTAGGTCTCTCTAAAACCCTATAAAATTATAAACCCCTAAAACCCTAAAAACTAAAAAGAAAAAAAATTTAGTAAAAATTCTAAAAATAATTAAAACCCTAAATACCTAAAAGAAATTAAAGATATAAAAAGCCCTTGAAACCCCAAAAAACAATAACAATCACAAAAAACATCAAAGTGACTACTAAACCCACCTAATAAATCCTACAAACAATACAAATACATATAAAATCCTAAAATCCCATGATACTTAAAAAAACATAAAAATTCACTATAATATAATAAACTATAAAAATCCATTAAATGTCCCTAAAATTTATAAAAACCCCTAAAAACCACTATAAGAAACCCCCCCCCCCCACCAAAAAATCCATGAATCCCTATGACCACATAAATCCTGAAAAAACACCCAAAAATATTTAAAACATTGATATATCCTTAAAACCCATAAAACTAAAAAATAAATCCCTAAAACCCTAAAACCTCAAAAACCCCTACAATTTTAATAACACTGAAACCCACTAAATACTGTAAAACACAGAAAACCCTTAAAATGAAAAAAAACCCACTGAAATAAAAAAAATATCCACGAAAATGATGAACCCTAAAACCCCCTGAAATCATATAAAACCCATAATGACATTATAAATCCCAAAACCCATCCAACCACCCGGTAAAAACAATAAAATCCCCAATGAATCCTAAAAACCTCATAAATACCTAATATACCATAAAACACTAAAGGATCCTAAAAACCCTCTAGACCAAACAAATCCAAAGAACATAATGAATATAAAAACACAAAATATTCCAAAAACCCATGAAACCATAAAAACCCTAGAAGTCCATAAAACCCAAAGCATTAAAAACATCTCGAAACCCTAAAAACCCTAAAACACCTAAAAGACCGTAAAACATTAAAAGACACTAAAAACAATAGAAACTACTAAAATCCCTGAAAAAAAATAAATTATCTAAAAATCATAATAATCCAGAACACCCAAAAACCCTTAAAACAATTAAAAACATTAAAACCCAAAAATTGTGATAAAATCATCTGAAAACCTCAAAAAATACAATAAAATGAAATAACCCTAAATTTCCAAAAAAAATAATAACTAAATCCTAAATTCTTATAATCCCTAAAACCCCACAAAACCAAAAAACACATAAAAAATCTTAATTCCCTTTAAAAACATTTAATACCCTAAAACCCTAAATCCCCCAAAACCCTAATATCTCTAAAACCCTAAAAACCAAAAAAAATAAAAAAATCTGAAAAAACCGTAAATCCCAAAAAATCATAGAACCGTTGCCCCCCAAAATAACCTTGAAACCCAAAAAACCCAAAATCCGCTAAAATTCAACCCAGTAAACTAAAAAATAAAAACCCCTAAAAACTCTAAAAAACATAAAAATTATAAAACCCTTAAAATACTATACAAAACATTAAAATACATTAGAATCCCTAATGAAAACCTAGAAGACCCTTAAAATCATAAATCTATAACAAAACCCAAATTAAACTATATATCCCTAAAATATCCAAAATTCCCTTAAAATTCCTAAACAAATAATTGAACATAAATGCCTAAAAACACTAAAAACCCATAAAATCCTAAAAACCCTTGAAACCCTAAAACATTCTAAATCCTTGTAATCCAAAAATCCAATAAAATCCGTAAAAGACCCTAAAACCCCAACAAACCCCAAAAAACATTAAAATATCTAAAAACCCTATCAGACCATAAACCCCCCAATATTCACTGAAAGACACTAAAACCCCATGAAAACACCATAACAGACCATAAAATAGCCTAAAACAATAAAATTATATAAACAACCCTAATGGATCCTAAACCCCAAAAAACTATAAAAGTCCATAAAAACACTTTAAACCACTTAAAGGACCATAAAACCCCAAATCCTCAAAAACACCGTACAAATACTAAAACCACAAAAGGGTCCAAAATCCCCTACATTCCCAAAATATTATTTAATAACCCCAATGACCAAAAAACCCTAAAGTACCCTAAGAACCCTTAACCCATAAAGGAACCTTAAAACCATAAATCCCTTAAAAGACCTTAAAACCATTAAAAGTTTTAAAACCCATAAAAGTCCCAAATCCCCTAAAAATCACAAACCCTAAAAGGCCATAAAAATCATAAAGTCCTAAAGACCAACAAACCACCTAATAACCTCTACTAACTCTAGAGAACTTGAAAACATCATTAACACCTTTAAACTCGAAAGGTGAAAAATCCCTAAACAAATTAACATACCCTAAAAACCATTAGAAACCAATACACCGCAAAAAATCCCAAAAAATACACTAAAACCATAATGATCCTTAAAACCTTTAAAACCCAAAAAAATCACCTTAAAATCGAGAAAAACCCAAAACCCAAAACCCCCCCTCAAACCCTAAAACCTATAAAGGACAATAAATACATATAAAACCCCTAAAACCCATAAAACCCCACCAAAAAAACCTTAAAGCACACTAAAAAATCTAAAAGATCGTAAGACCACTAAAAAACAAATTACAATCTCTCTAAAATCCCTAAAAACCCTAAAACAAAAAACACCCTATACGACTTTAACAAACCAAATGCCTTAAAATGAAAAAACAATTACGCAATAAATATCATAAAAGGCCCTAAACCCCTCATAATCTGTAAAACAAAAAAAAACACACAAAAAACTTACAGAACCCTAAAATTCCAAAAGAAAACCCAAATCCCCACTAAAAACCCAAAAAACCCATTAAATCCCAAAAAAAATAACATAAAACCAAGAAAAAAACCAAAAAACCCCAAAAAACACCAACAACCCCCAAAAATTGTAAACCCCCAATAAAATCTAAAAATACATAATATCGCTTAAAACCCAAAAAAATTGAATAACAGAAAAACACTAAAAACACATAATCCCATATAATACCGTAAAAAACCTAAAAAAATTACGAAAAACCATAAAATGACATTAATCTCTAAAAAATCATGAAAACCACAAAACTGTAGAAAATCTTTGAAACCCCTACAACCCATGAAATTTTTTAAAAACAAAAAACCACTAAAACCCTAAAACCCTAAAACCATAAAAATCCCCATATACTTAATAACTGTAAGACACCTAAAACACCCTTAAAAGAACCCAAAATCACAAAATACCAATAAAACCCATAAAATACACTAAAACCCATAAAACTAATGAAAGATCTTAAAACCCCTAAGAACCCTTAAAAGAATCTCTAATCCCTAAAAATACCAAATGGCTCAAAAAATCCAACAAAATTATAAAAGTCCCTAAATACCCATAAACATAATAAATCACTCTAAAAACACTAAAAATCCTAAAAACTTCTAAGAACCCTAATGTCCATTGAAAAAATAACCCCCCTTAAACTCAGATAAATTCTAATACACATTAAAATACCATAAACACCCTAAACCACTAAAATCTAAAAATCCTCCGAAATAATAAAAATAATTAAAACTTCATTAAAACACTAAAATCATAAAATATCTAAAAACGTATAAACCATAAATATCCTAAATACCCCAAAACATTGGTAATATCATAAGAATATCAGAAAAACCCCCAAATCCAAATGAAACCCTATGAAAACCATAAAAAACTAAAACCCTAATTTCCCTAATAAATCATAAAAACACAAAAAACTAAAAAAAAACCAAATAAATACCAAAAAACCTAAAACCCCTAAAATAATTTTAAAACCGTAAACTGAAAAAAGTAAAAAAAAACTTGAAAAATATCAAAGATCAAAATACCCATAAAAAAACTAAAAACCCAAAAACAATTAACACCCCAAACGCCATTAAAAAACCAAAAACACACTAAAAAAATAAAACAAAAACAAAATATAAACTCTCAAAAATAGTAAAATAACATAAACTCTTAAAAACATTATTAACCCTAAAACTATACCCCCATAATAGACACTAAAACACCTGAAACTCATTAAAATCCTTAAAAATTGAAAAACCCAAAAGATCCTAGATGTACCAAAAAAAACAAAAAACACCTAAAATGAACCTAAAACCCTAATAACCATAAACCCCATAAGAACTCCATAATAAACTTAAAACCCATAAAAACCCTAAAAACGCCTAAAACTCTTAAAACCCCATAAAATTTTTAAAAACACTAAAACCCTAAAAAGATGAAAATTCAATAAAACCCCACAAAAAACCATGAAATACAATAAAAACTAGACACCCCTAAAAACATAAAAACCCTAAGAAAACCCTAAAATCCATTAAAAACCCTAAAACCCATAAAAATAAATAAAACCCCAAAAACCCAAAAAAACAAAAAAATCCCATTAAAACCCCTAAAACCCTCTACGAACCCTAAAAACCCCATGAGACCTCTAAAACCCCTAAAAACATGAAACCCCCCTAAAAGACCCTAAATAACTGATAAAAACTACATGAAAAAACATCTAAAATCCCTAAAATCCATAAAACCATATAAAAACTCTAAAATACCAAAAAACCTAAAACACCTTATAAACGTGCAAATAAATGAAATACCTAAAGACACATAAAAACAATATAATCCTAAAAAAACATAAATCACTAAAAAGCTTTAAACATGCATAAAAATATTTAAAAATAATAAGAACCATAAAACCAATAAAAATACCTAAAATCCAAAAAAAACTAAATTCTAATAAATTGCTAAAAAACCTAAAAACCAATAAAACCAATAAAACATCAAAAAACACTAAAAACATGAATACCTAAAGAATCCCAAAAAACCTATTAAAAGGGATAAAAATCATTAAAAACTGAAAAATCAAATAACCCATTAAAACCCAAAATTCTCTAAAAAAGCCATAATACCAAAAAATGATTAAAAAATATAAATACCATAAAGTATCCTAAACATATAAAAAACCCAAAAAACCATATAAATTTTTAAAATCATAAATCATATTAAAATAATAAAAACCACAAAAAACCATAAAACTCATATATTCCCTAAAATCCATCAAAATCCCTAAAACCCATAAAAACCCAAAAATTTGAAAAGTAATTATAAAATATAAAACCCCTAAAAACCCTTATACCCCCTAAAAATCACTAATATTACATAAAAATAAATACAAATAAAAAACAATAAAAACACTAAAAACCCCCAAAAAATATTAAAAACGTCTAAAACCACTAAAACTGACAAAAAAATTAAATACCTTGAACCCCTAAAAACAATAAAAACACTATTAGATAACTAAAAACCATACAAACTAATATAATTATATAAACATAAAAACCCAAAAAACCAGTTACAACTCCAAAAAACCTTATAACACATCAAAAACCCCAAATAACTCTAGAAAAACCCTTAAACAAAAAAACATAAAACCCATAAATCCATAATAACCATTATAACACTAAATACCTAAAAAAATATATAAATCATAAAACCACTGAAAAACAATACAAACCCTAATGGAATCCTAAAACCCTTAATTGTTTTTAAAAAAACACTAAACCAATTAATATTAAAAAACCCCAATATAAAAATAATACCGCTAATAACCCTATGAATCCATAAATACCTTTAAAAACCCTAATGTACAAAAAACAACCTAAAAACAAAACAAAAAAACCCCCCAAAAGCTTTTTGATCATAAAACCCTAAAACTCATAAAAACTATTATACACCATATACCCCCAAAAAACCTAAAAAACATATACAAAACTAAAGTATGAGAAAAAAATTAAACCCTTAAAAAACCTAAAAACTGTACAAACTGTAAAATACTCCAAAACCATAAAAATACTATATTACTCTAAAAACCCAAAAACAATAGTTGTCTATAAAATAACATTAAAACCCCAAATGACTATAAATATGCTAAAACCCCTACATAAACCTATTAAAACTAGAAAATACCCTAAAAACCGTAATTAAATACAAGAGACACTAAAACCCCTAAACAACCCTAAACCCCCTAAATCCCTAAAGGCCCCTAAAACCCCCCAAAACCCTCAAGGACCCTAAAAACCCTAAAAACCCTAAATGATTGTAAAACCCCAAACAAATCCCCAAAATACCCTAACAAACACTTATAATACTTCTTATCCACTAAAATATTAAAAAATAATAAAGTCCCCTAGAAATCCTAAATGGCCCATAGATCATTAATAAGACCTGAAACCCCTAAAAACCACTTAAAACCAAAAAAACCCTTAAAACCCTTAAATGTATAAAAATATTAAAAAATTAAATTCCCCCTTAAAACACATAATGCCCTTAAAAATCCCCAAATACCCAAAAAAATAAAAAACACACTAATGTCCTTGAAAATACCTAAAAGAAACTAAAAATAGTTATAAATCCTAAAAGTTCATAAAATCCCAAAAGGATCATGAAAAAACTAATAAACAATTTCACCCTAAAAAGCCCTAAAATAACAAAAAAATCCTAAATACACAAAAACGGCAACAGACATGAAAACCCCTAAACGATAGTAAAAAGTAATATAATCCTAAGAGACACTATAATCCCTAAAAACCCTAAAACCCCAAAAAAACTAAAGAATGCAATAAAAGACCATAAAACTGTAAATCAAAAATGGACTATAAATACACTAAAAAACCTAAAGAAACCAAAAAACATTAAAACCCCTAAAGGATTATAAAACCCAAAAAATACTCTTAAAAACCATATAAACACTAAAAACCCAACAACCACATAAAACCTTAAAAGACCCAAATTAAAAAAACAACCCTACAACCTAAATCCATATATGAAACCCTTAAAATCCATAAAATACCCAAACAAATTTAAAACCCTAAAACCATAAAAACCCAAAAAAACAAAAAATTCCATAATGTTCCCAGAAAAATACCATGAAAACAATAAAACCCCCCAAAACCACTAAAAACTTATAAAGCCATTAAAACCACTAAAATACCATAAAAAACTAAATATGTAAAAGTCCCTAAAACCATAGAGCACTAAAAGACCATAAAACCCTTAAACACCCTAAGATAGTAAACTACATAAAATTCCAAAATCCCCCTAAAATTTCAAAAATGTCAAAAAGCATTATAAAACGCTAAAACTATAATACCTAAATAGCATAACACTGTAAACCCATAAAATTTATACAACACTTAAAAACATAAAATATCTCTAAAACCCCTATAAAATCTAAAAATACAAAAAAGAAAAAAAAAACCCTCTCATAACCTAGAAAGGCAATCAAAAACCATAAAATCACATTCAACCCATCAAAACCCTAAAATCCCAAAAAACCAAAAAACGCAAAAAAAATCATAAAATCACTAAAGAGCCCAAATACAATAAATCCCCTCAAAAACCCAAAAAAATTAAAAACCTAAAAATCCAAATAAAACACAAAAATACATAAAACCATAAAAATTAGAAAAAAAAACATAAAAACTTAATATCCGCAAACCCTATAAAGAATATTTTAAATACCCTATAACAAACAATCCATAAAATCCCTAAAAATCGAACAGATAAATTATACCCCACAAAATCCATAAAACCCAAAACCTATAAAAATATAAAATCTATAAAAAAAATTATACATCCAAAAACCACTAAAAAGCATAAAAAGCCCCCCAAAAACCCAATAAGTCTGAATAACCAAAAAATGCCACATAACTCTAAAAAACCCCCCAAAACCATATAAATCCTAAAAACCCTACAAAATTTAAACCACAAAAAAATCACAAACACCCCTAAAACATGAAATCCAAAATCAAAAGATTATAAAACACCTAATACCCCAAAAATCATAAGATCCCACAAAATCCCACAAAATCCAAAAAACACTAAAAATCCTAAATACCTTTAAAATTAATAAAATCTCCTAAATACAATATTAATATAAAAATATATAAAACTCTAAAAACTCTAAAACCCATAAAAACCATAAAATCCCAAAAAATCCAAAAAAATCCAAAAAAATCCTAAGAACCCCTAGAACACACTAAATCCTTGTAAAAGAGCCGAATAACCTGATAATCTATGAAAACATTTTAACCCCTAAAATCCCAAACCCCCCTAAAAACCATTAACCCTTAAATTTCTAGAAATATAAAAAACCAAAAACATAAAAACACATAAAACCCTGAAAACCCCTAAATACCATAAAACATTAAAAACCACTAAAAACCCATAATCCGTTTAAAACCCCTAAAATCCATAAAAAACCAAATGACAATGAGATGTCCCTAATGAAACAAAAAATGATAACCCCCCTAAAATTCCCTATAACCATATAACACTAAAATTATCTAAATAACCCTATAGAATCCAAAAAAATTCTCCAAAACCATTTATAGATCATAAAAAACCATTAAAATCAATAAATCCATAAAAATCATAAAATCCCATTAAACCCCTAAAACCCCAAAAAAACCATAAACCAACAAATCCCAAAAAAATAAAAAGACCTACAAATTTAGGGAAACCCCTAAAATCCCTGGAAAACCGATGAAAACACCTAAAAAGCCCTAACATCTATTTATATAATAATAAGTCCCTAAAACCATAAAAAACCATAAACACCATATAACCACATAAAATTCCAAAATGACTAAAAAACTAAAAAACTGTAAAAATAATACAACCCTAAATCACTTATATTTATAAAATACCATAAAACCCATAAAAAGACAATAAAACACAATCAAACTATAATACCACCAAAACACCCAAAAAAACACATTAAACCTTATAACCACACCCTAATCCATACACACTAAACCTTATTCCATGAATCATAAATCATAAACCATACACCATAAACTATTTTCAGTGCTCCATAAATGTCGACCGCTAAAACCTACACCCTATACCAAAAAAATTACAATCGAAGAGCCAATATAAACCATATAACCCACTAAAACCCCATAGAACCTTAAAAACCACAGAAACACTAAAAATATCTAAAACACTAAAAACCCCAATTAAACCAATAAAAACTCGAAAACCCATCAATAACCCCAAAAATCCATAAACCCTTAAAAATTCTTAAAAACCCCAAAAAACACAAATGATATTTAATGTCCCTAAAACCCATAAAAACAATAAAAAAATTAATGAACCTATAAAATAAAAAAAAACCCTAAAAATAGAAACCCTAAAATCCCTAAAAAACTTAAAGGACACAAAAATCTAAAAATTTATAAAAATCCTGAAAACCTTAAACCCCTGAAAAACCATAAAAACTTGAAAACCATATACCACTAAAACTCCAAAAAAAACCTAAAAACCCATATGAATTTCTAGAACCATTAAAAGACCCTAAAAACCATAAATAAACTGAAAAAATATTCAAAACCCTAATAGACAATCAAAACCATAAAAATACCCTAAAACACTAAAAGACAATAAAAAACACTAAAAATCCTATACCCCCAAAGACCATAAAATATCCTTAAAATATAAATGTCCCTATAATCCTCTAGAACCATAAAGGACCATAAAATCATTAAACCCCTTCCATAATACTAAACACCCCTGAAGGATCCTAAAAACCACTAAAACACATAGAGGACATAATAATCCCCTAAAACCCTATAAGACCCTAACAACCCTAAAACACTCAAAATAACCTAAAACCCTAAAACCCCCAAAAGAACCTAGTACCGTTAAAACGGTCTAAAACATAAACTCGCAATATGACACTGGAAACCTAAAAAACTGAAACCCCCTAAGAACCCTAAAATACCCTAAATAACCCAAAAACCCCAAAGGACCCTTAAACACCTGAAATCCCCTAAGAGACCCTAAAAACCCTAAAACCCCAAACACAAAAAACCCTTAAATACAAAAAATAAACAAACACCCAAAAACATTTAGGACCCTTCAAACCGTACTTCAAGCCTACTAATCCTAAAATACCCTAAATACATGAAATCCCAATAAAATAAAAACAATAAAATTCCTAATAACCTATGAAGACCATAAAAATCCAAAAAACAAAAAAACATAATAATACAAACAAAAATATTGAAACATAAACAAATAAATGAAAAATACATTAAAATGATAAAACCCTTGAAAACATGAAACCCCCTAGAACCCTAAAAGCCTTAAAAACCTCAAAAATCGTAAAAAACACCCTAAACCGCCATAAATTCCTTAAAATCACTAATAAACCATATAAACCTATAAATTTTAAAAACCCAAAAAACCCAAATTAAAATACTATCACTAAACCACAAAAACCCAAAACAATACCCATAAAACCCTATAAAACCCATTAAAAGGCACCAAATCCAATAAAACATTAAAAACCCTAAAATACCTAAATAAAAAAACTATAAAAATCCAAATACCTAAAAAAATGAATAAAAGATCCTAAAAAAACTGAAAACCTAAATGTTACTAAATCTTTCTAATACCACTAAACGACCATAAAACCCTAATAAAAACCCAAATAGATATATAAAACCCATTAAACAACATAACCCCCAAATGAACACAAAACACATACAAACCTAAAAAATCTAAAAAATCCCATAAATCCTAAAAAAAATTAAAAATATCAAACCCCCTCAAACGCCCTAAATACCTCAAAAATTCGATAACAAAAAAACAATAAAAACACTAAAAACCCAAATATACCATAAAAACAAAAAACCCTAAAACCCCATAATCCCTAAAAAACAAAAGACTCACCCAAAAGAACCTATGAAACCCTAAAATCCCTAACAACCCTGAAATCCCAAACAACCCTTAAAACCCATTAAAATATATAAACCATAATAACCCTAAAAACTATCAAAAATTAGCTTGAAATATAAAAGACCTAAAATCCCAAAAAACACATAAAACAAAAAAACTACAAAAATAAAAATCAAAAGCTCCATAAAAATACCAAAACCCTTAAAATATAAAATCCTTAAAACAATTAAGCCCCTTAAACTGTAAACCCAAAGCCTTGAACCATATTACCTGATTCCTAAACAATACATACTAAACCTGAAACCCTAAACCCTAGATACAACATGCTAAACTATATACCCAACTCTGAAAACCCAAAATCCTGAACTCTAAACCCCAATCCCTATAACATATACATTATAATATAAACGGTAAAATATAAAAAATACATCCTAAAACCAAAAAACTAAACCCTAAAAACTAAACCATAAACCCCAAACCCAACACCAAAAAAACTAACCACTACCCCCAAAACCCTATACACTACACCTGAAACACTATTCCCTACACCATATACTATATACCTTGATCCCAAAAACCCTTAATACTATACCCCAAATACTATTACCCAAATTATAGACATTAAACCTCAAACCCTAAACCCAATACACAATATCCAAAACCCCAATCCTTACACCTAAAACACAATAAAGTACACCCAAAACCCTATAACCGAAAACCTAAACCCTACACTTGATACCCTAACCCCTAAACCCTAAAACCCAAGATTCTAAACCCTAAACCCTAATTAAAAACCCTATACCATACACCCTAAACCATCAAACCTATACCATAAATCCTAACCATAAAAGCAACAACCTACTCCCTATAACCAACACCATAACAGTAATAGTTTATCCCTAAACCAATACAACTAACCCTGCACTATAAACCATATACCGGACAAACTAACCCCTACACCCTAAGCCCTATACTATATACCATAAAACCAAACCCCTATATACAAAACCATATAGCCTACACCATAAACCCTGAACCATACACCCAAAATCATATAAACTACACACTAAAGCTTATTCCCTACACCCAAAACTCAATACGGTACACCATAAACCCTAAACCATATATTCTGCAGCATACACCCTAAACATGACAACCTAAACCAAGCACCCCATAACATAAACAATAATCCTTAAACCATTAACCCTATACTCTACACCCTAAACCCTATACCTTACACCCTAAAACCATATGCCTATATCCAAAACCATATACCCTACACCGTAAACCATAAACCCTACACACTAAACCCTATAACCTACAGACTAAACCATATTCCCTACACCCTAAACCCTAAACACTACACCCTAAACCCTAAAACCTAAACCCTATACACTAAAAAATAAACCATAAACACCAAATCCTAAAACAAATACCCCCAACATAAACAATAAATCCAAAACTCTACACCCTAAACCCTAAACCATAATACCAAAATGCTATACATTATACCTAAATCATATACTCTAAACACTATACCCTATACCCTATACCCTAGACCCTAAAACCTAAACCCTCTACATTGAACTCTATTCCCTAAACCATAAACCCTATATCCTATGACCTAAACCAAAAACCACACACCCTAAACCCTATACCATACACCACAGACCGTATACCCTACACCATAATCCCAATTACTCACTCCCTAAAACTGAAATCCTAGAAACAAAAATCAAACCTAAATATACTAAACACACTAAGAAAAAGGAAAAGACATGAAAATGATAAAAACCACTTACAATATCAAAAATAAATATCAATCCTTAAAACACTAATAACATTAAAACCACCAAAACAATAAAATCCCTAAATACTATAAAACCCCCAAAAGATGAAATCATTAAAACTGTAATAAAAACTGAAAACCCATAAACATCCTAAAAACCCTAACAACCAATATAATCCCAAAAACACTTACAACCATAAAACCCTTTAATATCCATAAAATCAATAAAACACTTAAAAAATCACAACACCATAAATTTCAATAAAACCCTAATAAGCCTAAAAACCATAACGGCCCAAAATACCCTAAAAATCATAAAACTCATTAAAATTTATAAAACCACAAATTATCCTCAAAAACCTTAAAATCCCATGAAAACCCCTAAAATATCGTAAAATCCCTATAAACCATAAGAACCTAACCCCCCCCCCCCAAACCGTAAAACACCCCTAAATGAAAAAAACCCAAAAGACCATAAAATCACCCAAACACCTAGAATTCACAAAACGACCACAATAATCCCTAATCCTATAAAAGCATCTTAAAACCCGAAAAAACTAAATGAAATTAAAAACCCTAAAACTGTAAATGACCCAAAAACCTCATAAAACCCTAAAAGACATATATAACCATAATGGACACTAAAAACACAAAACGATCATAAAAACCCTAAAACACATAATGGACACCAAAAAACCTAAAAATACTAAAGGAAACTAAAAATTATAAATAAACCTAACACCCTAATATAGTCTAAATGGAGTTAAAACCACCAAACCCCGAAAACATGAAACCCAAAAAAAATCTCTAAAATACTCTAAAAACTCAAAACACCATAGTCACCCCAAAAAAATCCAGGTTGTCATAAGCCCCAACAAAATACAAGAAAACTATCAAACCCCTAAATAACACTAATATCATGAAGTACATAAAATACCCCAAAAAAACCATCAAATAATAAAACACAGAAAACTATAAAAAAAATGTAAAAGTCCCTAAAATTGTAAAAAAACAAATTTTCATAAAAATCCATAAAATAACTTAATAACCCTAAAAATTATACAAATAAAAAACCATAAAAACAATAAAAACCATAAAAACACTTAAGAACCTATAAAAATCCTAAAAAACACAACAAAACTTAATTACATTATGAACATAAAACCCCATAAAAACCCCAATAGACCTGAAACCCTACCCACCAACCACTAAGGGACCATCATTTCACTAAAATAAACCTAAAAACACTTAAAATTGATCATCCATAAAATACACTAAAACTGTAAGAAACCAAAAAATGATAAAATAAACTAAAATACCAAAACACCCTATACATCCTTAAAAAACCAAATACCCACTAAATCTTGAAAAATTAAAAATACCAAAAAAAAATTAAAAGGCCATCAAAATCATAAAATCATTAAAACCCTTAAAAACCCAAGTTGATCAAAAAAACTGACCTCCATAAAAACAAAATAACCTAAATATCCCTAAAATCATAAAAAAAATATATAAAACCCTAAAAACCCTCCAAATCTATAAAATCCCTATAACCCTTTGAATTACAATAAACCCAAAAAACATTCAAAATCATAAAACCCCTAACAATTCCTAAAAACATTTAAAATCCAAAACCAAAAAAACACTTAAAACCATAAAGCCCCTAAAACCCATAAAAACTCCTTTAAATGCCTAAATAAGCTCTAAAAACACATAAAACACAAAAAAATCTAAAAATTAAAACTCATAAAAACCTAATGCCTTAAAAAACCCTAAAAATCCCAAAAAATAAAACCCTAGAAAACCACAAAAACCATTAAATTCTCTAAAAAACAAAAACTACTAAAAGCCTAAAAACCCAAGATAACCCGAAAAACCTCTAAAAACAAAAAAAACATATAAACACAAAAAAAATATCCCTAAAATCAATACCACCACTAAAACCCATAGAACACTAGAAATACAGAAAATCCAAAAAACCTGACAAAAATGTTAAAAACATAGACTTGTAAAAACATTAATGACCCATTAAAAATATAATATACCTAAAAGTCTTTAAAACAATAGATGTCCCAAAAACACTATAAAATCCATAAGAGATCCATAAAACCCATAAAATTTCTAAACCCTATTCCCAATAACCTAAACCATAAACCCTACACCATAAACCCTATACCATGAAAACTAAAGACTAAACCCTACACCTGAAACCCTATTACCTACACCATATACAAAAACACCCTAAATTCAAAACCACAAACCCACACCCAAAACCCAAGTCTATATAACCTAATACCAATACCGTACACCCAATCCCTAGACTCTAAAGCCTAAACCATATACCCAATACCCTAAATCCTATACCCTACACAAAAAACACTATATCGTAGACATAAAACAATATATATTTCAACCAAAACCATAAACCATACACCCTAAACCTTATACCTTGGACCCTAAAACCTAACCCCTACACCCTAAACCCCATACACATTAACTTAATTCCTATACACTATACCCTAAGCTCTTTTCCCTACACTGTAAACTATACACCCAAACCCTATTCACTAAACACTAAACCCTAAACAACATATCCTAAACCATAAACCCTCAACCAAACTCCATAATACCTACACCCTAAACCATATACCTTACACCCAACACTCTAAATCCAACACCATAAACACTATACCCAATAACCAAAACCCTAATCCCTACACCCTAAATACAATCCCTACACCCTAAACTCTAAACATTACACCTGAAACCCTATTCTCTATAACCTATAACCTAAACTATATGACATATAACCTACTCCCAAAAACCTATACCCTAAAACCAAAACATTTTTCCCTAAGCCCTAAACCCAAAACTCCAAACCCAATGACCTCAACCATATTCCCCACATCATAAACCTTAAACCCTAATGCCTTAAAAAACAATACATACTAAACACTAAAACCTAAACCCTAAACCATAATCATTATAACATAAACAATAAACCTTACACCCTAAACAATACCCTTCACCATAATACCTATACCCTACACCCTAATCCCAATACCTGTCTCCATAATCTAAAAGTAGTAAACCCTATACCCTATACCCTACACCCAAAACCCAAAACCCTACACCGAAAACCCTATAACCTATTTCCTAAACCATAAAGTCTAAAACCTAAAACATATACCGAAAACACAAAAAAATAATCCCTACATCCTATACCATATACCATGAATCCTAAACCTTAAAACTGAACAACATAAATCCTACAACCTAAACACTAAACCATACACCCTAAACGATAAACCATGTAGGCTAAACCCTACAAACTACACAATAAACCCTATAAACCACACCTTAAACCCAAAAACCTACACCCAAATCCCTGTAAACTATACCCCATACCCTATACCCTACATTATAAATCCTAAATACCCTAATGTAACCCTAAAAACCATAAAAACTGAAATAAAATCCTAAAAATATCTAATAAACATAAAAACATTAAATCCCATGAAAATCCTACATACCCTACAAACCCATAAATATACACAAAACCCGTCAACCCCCCCCCCCCACAATACCCCAAAATATGCCAAAAACTATAAATATCCCAAAAACCCTAAATATCCCTAAAATGTAAAAACCATAAAAAAATAAAAAACACTTAAATGCCTCAAACCCATAAAAACTCTAAAAACCATAAATATCCTTAAAATATATTAAAGATATTTAAAAATCCAAAAAACCAAAAAACATATAAGAATCGTACAATATCTAAAAGTAATTTAATCACTAAAAACTCTACAAGATCCAAAATAACCTTAAAACCTTAATAATGTATATAATACACAAATCACCAAAAACCCCTAAACAACTCAAAATAACTAAAATACCTTAAACACAAAAAACCCTAAAAATTAAAAAATGCTAACATCATAACTCAGATTCCACTAAATTGATTCCCCAAACTTGTTCTCCATAAGGCCTCTATAATTCCACCCAATACACCAGAGGATGCTGAAAATAATAGATGTTATATGGTGTGTCATTGGGGGGAAAATTCCCTCGCATTTGAGTATAAAAAATAAGAAATAACATGATATAATCCTATTTTAAAATAAACAGAGTACAATAGTAGTAAATAAACTAAAAGGTAAGCCTTCTATAATAATAAATGAAATAGTATATAATTTTGGAAAACCAAGTCAAATTTACAACACTGATCACCCACTAGGCCTACCATAAATGAATGCTTATAGAAATCATATAAAAAATAAAAATATTAATCTACCTTACTAACTCTGATCCAGTTCACATACCCATTATGTAGGAAAATAATGAGATGTTCTAGCCTGATAAAAAAATCTAAATGAGAAACCCCTCTTGATCATATAACCTTGTGCCTCATCCTAATCAATAATGGATTCCATGATCAAGTGTAATAGCATACATATGGTCTATATTCACACCATCGTGAACATGCATGGGCGAGAAATAATCACAATAGTCCACCCCTATGATGATACTATTAATCATATATTATAATTTCATACTTAGGAAATATAATATTCCGTGCTGAGACACGACTAAAATATTAAATATGACCATAACATAAATAGATTCACTGTTGATCCATGGGTCTATATCCCTTATTTAGCATATTTAATTCTACTAATGTCAAAATGTAGTTGGACCTATTCAGTCACACACACATATATATATATATGTATATATATACAACCATACATATATATTTATATTATTACCCATGATAATTAAATTGACCTGACACATCAAACTAAAGTTTCCATGAACAACATCATAGTAAAGTCAGTCCACATTCGATACTAGGATCCAAGATATCACTAACTATGTATAATGAAACCAAGTATCTACTCTTTTGGTAAAACCACTGAATCTTCCTTTCATTAATTTTATCCTTTAGTCTATAAATATGATAGAAAAATCCAACTTTTTCCAGTGTAGTAATTTCTATGAGCAAGCTATGTTACCATAGGGGAACACATGACCTATCCATAGGTCCACCCGTAATTCCTTCCAATAACATTGATGAAGTATTACATGTATCAATAATATATCCTACAAATCTTACACATAGCTATATGAAATACTAATCAATCTATGTGAAATCCATTTTGTTGTTTCATTCCTAGGTTTCGACCCACAGGCAATCCCAACATTCCATCTCGAGTAATCCATATGGTGTGTGATCCTTAGGTGATATGCAAGGAAAACACTCTTGGTCTTTTATAAAAAGATAGAATCATTCAATAAATGTATTAAATTCCTTATCCCCAAACAAGTATGGGAAATGAAATAATAGTTCATCCACTGATCTTAAAGGGTTTCCTAATCAAAAAATGAGGAGATCAAATCCATCCACATGGAGCCCATTATCATTCCAATGCATTAGGGAAATATTCCCACACAAAAACCATTATGATCCCCTTGAATTATATTAGACTATCCAGTACTAGAGAGACCCTATATAAAATGTTTTCCCATGAAATATCATCACCCAACCTATTTGTCGTTAAACTGGGTGGAATCCCAGTGAAAAATTGGATATCCATTAATAGTAACATTTTACATCAATATGATATTCTCCCAAGCTGGAACCTCATATGCATTTGGTAAAATCCAAATAACAGTAAGAATCCATATACAAATCCCAAGAAATACTTCTTAATATTTTAAAAGAATGATGATTCAATGTAAGATTCTAGGTTTTATGTCTGAAAATCCATAAATAATAAGTCTCATCATAAATATCCTAGAATATTTTTCAGGGTATCATAATTAAATTATAGTAAAAATTACATGCTCCTCCACAGATCCCTAGGTAGTTTGTTTGTAATCCATAATAATAATATCATTCCTCGCATCAGGGACATCAACCATAACATGAAAATAATTCAAGATATCATATTTGTGTCATCATTATCCATGTGAATGCATAAATTAAGTGTAAGTGTGTCCAAATGTATATTTCCACCACTATTTCCATTCATCTATGGGGTTACATGTTCAGCACATGTTCAAAGGTGACACCTACTACCATCCTTATCGACACACCCAAGAACTATCTCAGGGTTGGTAACCACCAAGGAAACCATTAGGTCCCTGAGGTCAACATGCTAGAGAGTCATCCTATTTGGGATCCTTGAGGGTTATACACCAATAAGGGAATCCCTATGGGAGCCCTAAAAAAAGGAACCTATCAGATGAATCCTACATTGGATCCTAAGAAGGAGTAAGTAAATAGAGACATCCAACATGAGATCCTCACAGTAGAAAGATATGTGGAGGCATCCTATGTGGGATCCTTAGAATTTTATATGTAGGAAAAGGAATCCAACATATAATCCTTAAGAGTAGTAAACATGAAAAGGAATCCTACAATGGATTCCCTAGATCATAATATATGAGAATTTGTCCCATAGGGGACCCAAAATAATAGTTGTAAGTTAGAGGCATCATACATGGGATCTCTATGGTTGAAACATAATCCAAGGAATCATATAGGGGATCGTCAAAAACAACAAATATCATAGACTCTTATAAAAGAAGATAATATCTTATAAGTGGTATGACTAAAATGTAAGATCTATGAATCATTTTTCAAAATATATATCTCAGTAATCATTTCATATAAAAGGATCTAACTCTTAGGGGATAAATGGGAATGATTACTGGAGGAGGAACCACTCATTTCATTAAAACTACAAAAACTCTTCCATGGAGTCATCAAATCACCCCTTGGGTATTACCATCACAATATGAATAAAATACATTAAAAGTGGACTATTAATGTTCTTAGAAACTTCTCATGGTAACAATAATTTGAAATACACTTGAAGTTGTTACATGGGAGGAGTACACAACATTTATACCCCGGTACACAATGTGTGCCATTGAAGCCCCACATGGTTGTGTACATCATTAGAACATAGTGTGTAAAACCCAGGTACATGATGTTAATGTTTAGTACATATTGTGTACTCTACACAAGTTACCTAGGTGTGTACCTCACATGGGATGGTCATGTATATAAACTAGGATGTGTACTCGTAAACATTGTGTTTCCCACACGGGGTCTGGACATGTACTCTGCATGGACATAGGCCACTAAAAAATATTCGTTTTAATGTATTACACTACATTGAAGTGTTCTAGTACATGGAGAATATGACACATACTTGAAATTTTCTTCTGAAGTGATCATCTTACCTAGAGGGTAATAACACATGATCTGTGCTCCTGAACTAAACATCATGTGATCAGGAGTTTTGAATGGGAAACCCATAAATTTAGCTCAAAACCACATTTTTATTCTCAATATATATATATATATATGTGTATGTGTTTGAAACCTCAAGGGTTCATAATAAGTTATAATAGGGTCCGAAAACTAGAAATTAAAAAATATATGAGGATTTACGGAAAAAAATAAAAAAGGATTTCATTTTGGAAGAATTGGTTGAAGCGTCGCCCATTCCCATGATCCACGGCTATCACATAATGATATGGATCCTACCATGGTCCAATGTAACACCTACCTTATTATCCATATATCCCCATAATCCCTTTATATCTCATTATTTGAATGGATTAATACCACAAGGTGATGTACATAAGAAGCCAAAGGTGTGGCGAAGAACAGAATAGGATGAAATGAAATAAAAAACTAAAAGGGTCCCAACCCCATCACTAGGCCGAATATTATGAATCTCTTGGGAAAAAAGACCATCACAAACTCAAAGATGGATAAAAAATCTCAATTTAAATATCCATTAAAACTATATATCCAAATTAATATTTTAAAGTTATTTAATATTTAACTATGTATATATTCATTATATGTTATTCCATATAAATTAAAATTGATAGGAATTATAATAAACACATATCCTAGGGTAGTCATTATATTCTGAGACAAAAAGAGTTGTTATAAAAGTCATTCAAGATAATATAATATCTTGAAATTAAAAATTTACAACATAAATGTATCTGATAGAATGGATTCAAATTTTTTATCATTCTCATAGTACAAAAATAAACATGACCTTACAATATCCCCACCATTAACCTTATCATCCCTGCGAATAATTGGTTGTAAAACTGGTGTACATGATCTCGTCCTAAAATCTCATTAACAATGTTATCATTACTATAAATCAACTAGTCTCATGATGTAGAGATATTCTCTAAATTGGGGATGTTCAACTTCTACTGATCTGCTACTCACCACCATATGATCATCTTTATCATCACATCAAAATTCAGTCATCATGAACACTAGTCTATGCTTTTTTAGATCATTGAATTAAATATAAGATGAGGGTCAATACACTTAGGTGGTAAATGGATCAATCACCACCAAAAGTTTTACCATATACAAATCCTTGAACGTAACGACAACAAGTTCCTTCATCAAACCTAGTAATGTATTTTTAATGAAAACAAGCCCAGTGTACAACCAACCCTAAATAAATGTATTTTTATTTCAGTATATATAATTATTCTTTTATATAAGATTACACTAAGATTCTATCAATATATATGTAAAGATATCCAGATCCATAATCACATCAAATAGGTTTCAATACAATTAATCAACTCCTTAGACCATGTATACTAAAAATGTGTGTGTGGGTCCAAACATGGGCAAACCATCGTTCTCTAATCAATTTTAATTATTATATCATCTCCCATGATGTGAAATTAGGTATTATGACAACAAATCCTAGTATACCATTCCCATTGAATGCCTTTGAAACCATAAGTCCTCAATTTTCTTATATCCAATCACGAATTTACCATTTAAATGTTACCATGCCCAACCAGAATTAACCATCATCACCCAACTCATACTCTAATGAGTCGTATACTAATAAAACTTAGGTGTCCATGCTACATGGCGTGTTATTCAAATAAACAAGAAGCTTCCATATAACTCTTCATCAAAATTAAGAACATCTCCTATGGAAAACTTTATTAAATGAATGCCCCCCACCAAGAATCATTCCAATAATGAGTGTCTACCTATTATCTGACTACATTATAAATATTGAAATCACTATTCAATTTATCTAGGTACCCAACAAGTCATTCCCATAAAATCCAATCTTAACAAACTAGTACCCCTGCTATTTTATCTAAAAATTATGACATCTACCTACCTATATCACAAAACTCGTTCACTAACAATGAATCAGTCTCAAAAAAGTGTATAATTTAGATCATTTCATAAAATGGAATAAATAATCTTGTTCCAACCTCTTTTACATATGTTTCCCCTGACCAAATGAAACATTTACCAACATGGTTGTATGATAAAATTATTTTCCTCTAGTACCTCCACCTAGAACAACTGAACATGTCTCATAACATGGTATCTATTTATAACCACCGAGAAAAAAGGACAAACCTTTCACAAGGAGGAAAATACAAAATTGACCTATAAGGGTTTAAACTGTCATCATAGACAAATATGGTTGTGATTCTCTCTAAGAATCATCATTAGGAAATACTCCCTAGAGGTTATGATACCAACTTAATTGATATACAATATTGAAATTTTCCAAGAATTTTTATATAGTAATACCCCCTTGAGTTCTATTTTATAAGAAACACCCTAGCATATATCAACAACATACACAGAAATCTAACTATATGACCCAAAAAAATTGTCGGTTAATTAAAATTTCATTCAATGTTATAAATGAAAACACATTATAGAATATTAATGAAACATTAAATAATAATAAAAAAATTAGAGAAAATGCCCTATAAGTCTTATAAAACATGGTCATCATGTTCCCTATCGACCTACTATGTTCACTATACATCATATTCTCAAGGACTGATTCATCAGCCTCACTATCAAATGAATCCCTTTAGATCGACATAGATTTCAATGAGAAATAAATATATATCTAGGTTGTATCAATTCAGGATAATGTCATAATAAACTATGTGGGAAAACACCATTTAGGTTTTTGTTGACATATTAAACTATTGGACTATATCATAATTTAAAAAAAAACACCACCATGCCTATAATATGTGAATATTATGTGCTAATAATGGTGCTTGAGATTAACCAATCATTATATGACCAAGCATTAAAATACATCACATGCATCTTTAAAATGGATAAGATCATAAAATATATAATATAACATAAAATCTATCAAACATGAGGATTTCTTAAAAAGAAAGTCATATAAAACTATAACACTTCATATGAGAACATCAATCACATACCATGGAAATGTGTGCTTCATGCCAGTATATGTGTTCTCAGTGAAAAATTATGATATCCATCAAAGGATTAAACATATTCCAAATACTCATTTCTACCATATCCAAAATATTACATCAGTTGGAAATGAAAAACATTGTTTCTAATTTGTAATGTCTCATCCCAGATGCCACTAATCTTGTTCAATGATCTTGTTCACCACATTTCCTCGATAACTCCCCCAACTATTTCAGAGGATTCCGACCAGAATTTAGGCCCTATGTGTGATAGTGGGGAGAAAATGACCTCATGTAAGAGTATAAAATATCATAAATAATTAGATAACATCGAATACAATAAATAAATAGAATATGGTTTTAAATAAACTGAATTAGAATAATTATGTAATAACAAATGAAAGTTGATAAAATCTACGACATCAATGTCCTACATACAACACTAGTCATCCAGTAAGTAGACCATATATAAAGGAGTACTTAATGGAAATGAAAAATAAAAAAACACGGACTCCAACTAACATTGAGCCAATTCACATACCTGGTATCTATGAAAATATCGATCTTCTCTAATCCTACCAAATTATATACATTAGAGGATCAATTATATTATGAAACCAAAGGCCCCAAACATATCAATAATGCAATCTATTCTCAACCTATCAAGAATTCATATGGTCCCCACACACACCATGCTTTTCTTATAGGGGTGAAAAATATTCTTAATAGTCAACCCCAGTGATAAACCTATAAATCTGTTGTCAAAAGTACATGTTCATTCAATATTCTCCTCCATGATAATAAACAACATGAATAGTAAAGATGAAAATAACATATATAGAAACATAGTTTATCCTTGGTTTCATAATTTATATTGACCATATATGTTTATACCAAAGTGAAAATGTCATTGTGCCTATTTCATCGTGTATATATATATATATATGTATTGCCATAAATATATATATATATATATATATGTATGTATGTACATGTCAATGAAATTGAACTGTAACATCATACTAAGGTTTTTATGAAAAACATCAAAATAAAATCAATCAATAGTCGATCCAAGGATCCAATATCTGTTGAACTCGACATTTTTTGACTAGGGCTCTAAGATAGAGGTTGAACTACTCAAGAAATCTATTAATAATTTGATCCTCATGTTTATAATCTCATTTTACAAAATCTTCCTAGTCTATAACTATAATGTCTATTATAATGTTACATCAATATAGAGGGATACAAATTATAGGGATGGGATAATTTATCCTCTCTTAAAATAACTATGATGAAGTATTCTATGTATCAACTAAACTTCCTAGAAATATGGCATAGAGATAGACACCATAATACATAATCCACAACTAATAAGGTCCTATGATGGATACAGAGATCGCAGAATATAGGAAATACCAACATTAAAACACTGATAATCCCTTATGTGGGTGACCCATAGGCAATATGTAAAGAGTACCCTCATGATTTGTTATATCTGCATGGGATTATTCAATAAATGGATCAATAAACACATACCCACACAGTTCCAGGAGTTACTATTATAGTGCTTCTAGTAATCAAAGTGAGTGTTATAGACCTGAAATGAATTGATCAAGTCACTACATAAGGATCTCATTAGTATCTCTTGGCTCGGGGGAAATCAGACCATCTGAAAACATATTGAATACCCTACGATGCAACTGGTCTTCTCATTCTGAGAGAGGCTAAAATAAAATAGGGTTTATGACACACACTCATATATGTAACCATATATCCCTAAATAGGGAGTAATACCAATGAAAAATTGGACTTCTGGTAATAGTATTAGTGTATTTCAATCATACAGGTTCATAATCCAGAGCCCAGGAAGAATTTCTAGTAATCCCCATATAGTAATGCTCAAAATCTGGATCCCAGTAATTTTGTCATGAAATTTTAAATTAATAAGTCTTAGAAGAAAAATTTGTGGTAGTGTGTCTTGTAATACTGATACAATAATTCTCAACATCGAGATCCTAGGAATTACATCTAGGTATCAGGATAGAGTGATTGTAAAAATGAATTGATCATCATTTGAGTCTGATAGTATATGTCTGGGAAACCCAAAAATAATATATGTCCTTTTATTATGCACATCAACTCTAAACTGGGAATCACATCTGGAAATAATAGTTATATCATTAGAAACCATGTTTATGCGTAAATAAATAGTGAGGTTAGATAAATTATTAAACCCACCCCTAATTCCATTTCTTTGTGGGATTACAAATTTGGCATGTTTTTTTATGGTGACAGCTACAACAATCACAACCTCAACCCCCAAATGCACTATATTAGGGTCAATCAACCGCCAAGTTTCCTACTAGACCCCTAATGTGATAATACTGGAGAGGAATCCTCTTTTGGATTCTCATGGTCTATAAACAAGAAAAGTAATCACTCTAGAGAATATTAAAATAGTAATATACCAGTTTCATTATACATGGCATCATAAAAATTAGTAAGTAAATAGAGGAATCCTACAAGGGGTCGTTGAGAAGATTAAAATGGAATATGGGTCCTATAGGGGATTCCCTAGGATATACTTTATGAAAAAGAATCCCCAATGGGACCCTCGAAATCAATATTAAGGAAGAGGAATCCTACACTGGATAATTAATGTTGAAATATAAATAGAGGCGTCCTATTGGGGATCATCAGAAACAACAAATTTCATTACCTCCAATGATTGAACAGAACAAATCTAAGGTATATGTTCGGAGTGGAAGATAAAAAATGAATCATTCATGAGAGATATCTCATTGATCATATTAGATCAAAGGGTTTAACTCTTAGGATATATCTGTATTTGGTTACTAGAGGAAGAACCTCTATGTTAGTCACACAACCAAAATACATCATAGGTGTCTTAAATTCACCCTAAGAGTAGTAAAATCACAATATAATTGAAAATTTTATCAAAATGGACTTACTATTTATCTAATTCCAACAAATGTGTATATATATACTATAAATCCATAAAAAGGGTATAAAGTGAGGAGTACATGACAAATATACCCTCGGAGACAATGAGTAGACTCGAATCCCCACATGGGCATGTACATCATCCTAACATATGATGTAAATCCAAATTACATGTCATGTTTGTTTGGTACATATTTTATAACCTACGTTGGGTACATACCTGTGTACATCACATATTATGGACATGTGAATCAAAAATGTTGTTTCTTAATACATTGTGTGTAATACACACTTGGTCTAGTCGTGTAATTTACATGACCATGGTCCCATATATGGGAAGTTGGGAAACTTACATGCCTACTCGACTGAGTTCTAGTAAATAGTGTCTCTATCCCACAGAGTGCATACTGCTAAAAAGATCATCTTCTCTAAATAGGATGAAAACATGCCATTTATTCTTGAACAATAAGGTGTGTGATTATTATTTTCAAATGGAAAACACATCAAATTGCATGAAACCAAATTTTTCCAAAAAGCTATAGAATGACCCTCATGGGGTCCTATGTTGTGATAATAGTGCTCTAAAACAAGTAAATTGTAAAAATATGTGAATTATGGAAAATCATAAAAATGGCCAACCATTTGGTGGAATTCACCAAAGCTTCACTTTCAATCGCATGAAGGAGGAATCCCATAGCTGGCGTATGTAAGAAGAAAAGGTGGATGAGAAGAAAAGGAAATAGAAAAATAATAAAATTAAAATAGAAGGAAAAGAAAAAAGGGTTCGTCTCTAACGGTTGTGCCTGAACTAAGCTTATGCCTCACCTTGGAAAAAACCCATGTTCTCGACCTAATGGTGGAGGAGTATCAGGCCAAATATCTATTCAAAAAATATATCAATAACAAAACGTTTTAATAAGATAATGTTTAATTAATAATATATTAAATATTAATTATTCCACATAATCTCAAAAAGATTAGAATTCTAGAGTATTATTGTACTAGGGTAAACACCCCATTTAGTGACTAACATAGTGGTCAGAAAAATCATCGTAGGAAACCTAGCAGGGTAAATGACAATTTTATACCTTATAAGAATCTAATATAAAATTAAATTAAATTTCTACCCTTTTTAATAGTCTGGAAATACATGGGTCCGTAAAAAATCAATGAAAATCCTAGTGACACTAAATCCACTAATAATCTAAAAAACATTAAAAACTATCATAAAAACCCAAAAAACTATTAACGCCCTCAAAAATAAATAAATCCTAAAACCATTAATACCAATAAAAACCATAAAACCCAAAATAATCTATAAAAGAACCTAAAAACCAAAACAAAACCCAACACCCAAAACCTATAAAATTCCCTTAAAGGCCATAAATTTCCATGAACCCCCAGAAAACCCCTCATTACTCTAAAACCCCTTGAAAAACTAAAAAAATCCTAAAACCACCTATATATATTAAATCCCCTAAAATCCATAAAAGCCCTAAACACCCAAAACACCAAAAAAACCCCTAAAACCCCTAAAAGAACATTTAAAATCCATTATTTCCCAGAAAATACATATACCAAAACAATTAAAAACCCATAAAAACCCTAAATAATCGATAGGAACCAATATAAATACCAAAACTACCTTATTATCCTAAATATAATTAAAAACCCCAAACCCTATAAATACTAAAACCCCTAAAATGCCCTAAAACCCAAATAAACCGAAAAAAACACTACAAACAATAAAAACACCGTAAAAATCATAAAAACCCCGTTAATGATCTAAAAAACCCTAACGCCACTAAGAGTTCATAAAAAATCCTAAAACCCCTTAAAATTTTAAAAAATATAATAATAATAATAAACCTTAAACCCACCAAAAAAAGAAAAACCACTAAAACTGATTAAAACATCATAAACCACTAAAAATCAAAAAAATCATAAACACCAAAAAAACAAAAAAAAACCATAAATAACCCTATAATTCATAATAATCCTAACATTATAAAAATTCAAATTAAACCCTAAAAACAATACAAAATGTTAAAAACCCAAAACCCCTAATAAACTTAAAAACCCAAAAAACCCAAAAAAACATCAAACACAATAAAATCCTATTATAAAACTGAAGACCCTAGAAACCATGAAAACCACTAAAATAATCCTACCAAGCCCTAAAAAACCAAAAACACTGAAAACCTCTAGGACCACTAAAAACCCTAAAAACTAACTAAATACACTAAAAATGAAACATCCCCTTAAAAAATTAAAAATCCCTAAAACACAAATATTATGAAACAAAGGAAACCAAAAAAACAGAAAAACCCTAACACCCGTAAAACACATAGAAGGCGCTCAAAGTATTAAAACAAATGAAAGACCCCTAAACCCTTAAAACCGCAAAAGACATTGAAATCCATTAAACCCTAAAAGAGAGTAAAACAATTTAAAAACTCTAAAAGATCATAAAATCTTATGAAATATTTAAAACATCCTAAAATCATTTAAAACCCTATAAAACATAAAAATAATAAAACCCTTTATATCTTAAAACAACCCTAACAAAGGCATTAATCCCTAAAATAATTCTAAATACCATTGAAACAAGAAAAAATTATAAACCCTAAAATACATTAATAACCCTAAAACCCCTAAAAGCACCCTAAATACATGGAAACCCTAAAACCCTATAAAACACTAAAACACAAAACACCATAAAACCCAAAAAAGTTCAAAAAACTCTAAAATATATAAAAACCAGAAAACCTAGAAAACACATAAAAACCCTAAAACTAAAAATTGTAAAATCCCCTTAAAATCCATAAAACCATTAAAACCCCAAAACCCCTTAATAATCTAATGTCATTTAATACTCCTAAATCAAAAAAAAATCCTCTAAAATACATAAAACATTAAAATTGATGAAAACCCCAAAAAATTTAATCAACAAAAAATCCACAAAACCCATAAATACACCTAAAAGACCCAAAACCCCTTAAAAACAAAGAATACCATAAAACACATAAAAGTACCTAAAACCCATAAAATTGTAATTAATTAACTCAAAAATAGTTTAATAACATGAAGACACCTAACCCCCCCCCCCCAAACCACTAAACCCTAAAACACCGTATTAAACTATAAAATATTAAAAATGCTAAACCCCTAAAAGTCATAATTACACAGAAAATCAATACAACCCTAAAAACAATTATGAACTCAAAAAAACAATAAAAACATAAAAACCTAGAAAAAAACTAAAAAACCCACTTAAAATCTTAAATAACATAAATACCCTTAAAATATCTGAAAACCCACTAAAAATTCAATAAACCCTTAAAAACCATAATTCCTTAAAAACTATAAAACCCACTAAAACCCTAAATGACTTAAAGACCCCAAACACACACTAAAAACATAAAACCACAAAAAATAGAGAAAAATACAGTAAATTTCCTCTAAATACCTAATCCCATTGAATACCCTAAAAATGAACAAACAAGCCTACAAGCCATAAAAAAATAATACCCCTAAAACCACTACAATCAATTTTAAACCATCAAAATCCCAAAAATAATAATATAATTATAAATAACCAAAATAATGTAAGGGATATAAAAACCTAGAGAACCCTAAAGGAAAGAAAATACCCTTAAACCCCTTAAATCCATAAAAACCATATAAAGACCCCAAAAACAGAAAAACTACTACAAGGACTTGAAAACATTAAAACCCTAAAATACACTACAAGGTACCAAAAACTCTAAAAGACACTGAAAACCCCAAAATAAACAAAAATACCCTTAAAATACATAAAACCCCTAAATCATTAAAAGTCACATTACGTCACTAAAAATAAAAAAAATATCCTAAAAGAACTGAAAATACCCTAAAACAATAAATGTTGTTAACTCCCCCCCCCCAACCATAATGGACACTAAAAAGCCTAAATATATATAACATGTAGTAAAAAACCAAATATCATGAATATATCCTAAAAAATGAACAAAACCCTCATAAATACTAAAAATCATAAAACACAAAAAAATCAAAAAAATCATAAATGACTATAAAAGACCCTAAAAACCCCAAAGTCCCTAAAAAGACCCTAAAAACCCAAAAGTCCCTAAAAAGACCCTGAACCCTTAAAAACCCTAAAAGACACATGAAATCCATAAAAACAATAAAACACCTAAAATCCATTAAAAACTCTCAAACACCCAAGGCATCAAAAATACAATAAAAGACCCCCAAATAGTTGAAACTACATAAAAACAAAAATAAATCTACAACCCCTATTGAAATTTTAAGATAACTAAAAACTATAATAACTATAAAAACCTAAAAACAACAAAAACACTATGAAGACCATAAGAATCCATAAAAGTCCTAAAAAATATAATGATCATAATGACCATAAAACACATAGAAACCCTAAAAAACATAATGTCCAAAAAAACCATGGAAACCCCCTATAACCCTAAAAACACTAAAAATACCCAAAGCCCCAAAATTCCAAAAACAATCCTTAAAATCACCTAAATACCCTAAAACCCCTATAACCATAAAAATAATAAAACCCAAAAATCCCTTAAAAGTCCCTTAGAACCATAAAAGACCCAAAACCACTGAAAATTTAAAAATAATAAAACAAAAAAAAATTAAGATCCCTAAATACAATTAAAAACCCCAAAACATAAAACCCATAAAAACAATTAAAACCCCAAACAAAATGAAATCGCCCTAAGACACCTAAAAATTTGAATAAACTCCTAAAACCTTGAAACAATATAAAACCCAAAAAATGTGTTTAACAACCAAACAAAATAAAAATAACTAAATCCCTAATAAAATAAAAAGAGAACCTCCACCCCCACACTAAAAACAGTCATAAATAATAAAACCATAAAAACAAAAAAAAAACTAAAACACGCCTAAAAACCGAAAACCACTAAAAACACAAAAATTCCAAAATAACGAAAAATGAATTCAAATAAAAAATCCCAAAAAACCCCTTAAAACACTAAAATTTCTAAAGAATCTATAATAAACTAAACCTCCCAAAAATAAAAAAACACAAAAAACGATATAAAGATATTAATCAACCCTTAAAGGAGATAAGAATTATTAAAACCCTAGAAGTCAATATAATGCATAAATTATCCCTTACAGTCTATAAAAACAATATAAATCACTAAAATACCATAAACCCCATTAAATACCCAAAAAAACATAAAACCCCAAATATCCAAAAAAATCACTAAAATCCCATAAAACCCCAAAAACCCTCAACCACCAAAAACCACATAAACCCCCTAAAACAACTAAAATATCCAAAACAACTAAAAATCTCTAAAGACTGTAAAAATCATAATAAAATGAAAACCTTAAAAACCCCAAAGCACCCAATGAAACACTAAAAAGTTACTAAAAACCATAAAATATTTAAGAAACCATAAGAAAACCATAACACCATAAAAAATCCTAAACAACCCTAAGACCCTAAACAAACCAAAAGCCCCTAAAAACAATAAGAACCCAAAAAAAAACCAAAACCCCAAAAAAATACAAACCCTAAAACACTATAATCCTCTAAAAACAATAAAAACCATTACACTCGTAAAAGAACTCCAAAAAAACCAAACACTCAATAGTATAGAAAACTGAAATCCAAAGAGTGAAAGTAAAAATCGCACAATCGAAAAAAAATTCGAATACCCATTCAAACCATAAAGTCCCTAAAAACCCACAAAGCTCATAAAAAATAAATACAACATAAAATGATTTAAACCAAAAAATACCTAAGAACCCATAAAATCATGAAAAAGCATTAAAATCCCTAGGAATCCTTTAAAATCATTATAACATAAAAAACCCTTAAAACCCTAAAAACGTAAAAACATAAAAACTCTTACCACCCCTAATAACCCTAAAAACTCTAAAAACCCTAACAGAACGTAAAATTCAAAAAAAATATTAAACCCCCTTAAAATACCAAAAACCCCAAAGAATTCCACCTAAACCCCACTAAAACCACTAAATTCCTAAACACTATAAAACCCTAGAAATAGAAAAAACTCCCATTAACCCCAAAAACCACTAGAAAACCTATAAATCTAAAAAATATTTAAAACCATGAAACACATCAAAACCCATTAAAACCCCAAAGAAAACCCATGCAATAAAAACCCCAAACACCATATTGTTCCAAAAAACCATAAAACCTTAAAAATTGTAAAATACCATAAAAAATATAAAACCCCCAAAGACCCTATACCATAGAAAACACCCCAAACCCCCTAAAATATTACAATCCTTTAATACACTAAACACCCACAAAATGCCATAAAAGACCATTAAAGACCATTAAAAACCCTAAACCCCAAAAAATATGATAACCCTAGAAAAAAATAATAAAAAAATATATACAAATTTATCAACCAAAAACACTAAATTAAAACCCTAAAAATCCAAAACAAACTATCAAAACGAAAAAATAATAAAACCCCTAAAACCAAAAAATCCATAAAACCCAGTAAAATATCCAAAAACACTAAATACCACTAAAACCCCTTGAACCCTAAAAACCTGAGCATACCCCTAAAAATTTTTACCCACAAGCCCAATAATCCCCTAAAAACCCAAAAATCACAAAATTCCTCTAAAACCCACTTAAATTCATAAAACCATAAAATTTCTAAAAACCATAAAATACGTAAAAATTATTGATGACCAAAAATTAATATAAAACAATAAATATCATAAAAGGATTTAAATTCCATAAAACTCATAAAACCCCAAAATAATTGTAAACCCTAACATGTACTAAAAACCATAAAACCCCAAATTATCTACAAAACCCTACAACACATAAATGACCCTAAAAACAATTAAAACACTAAAAAAGTCCTTAAAACCCTAAAACCCCTAAATGAAACTAAAAATAAAATAAAACTTTATATGTGCATGAAAACCTATAAACTCCAAAACATTATAAAAACACTAAAATACCCGGAAACCCATATAGAAAACTAAAATACCCTAAAACCCTTAGACACCCTAAAAAATATAAAAAAATATTAAATACCCTAAATCCCCTTAAAACTCCTAAAAACCCATAAATCACTAATATTACCCTAAAATGCTCCATAAAACCATAAGAATATGCAATCTCTTAAAAATGAAAAACACCTCAAAACACAGAAAAATATTAAAAGCAAAAGAACCCTACAAATAATAAAATTCCCTTAAAACCTCGTAAAACATAAAAACACTAAAACAAAATAAAATATAAAGGCCCTAAAATGTCTAACCTCTACCACCCGAAAATACAATAAAACACTCTAAAATCCCACATAAAAGTAAAAAAAATCTAACAACCTTAATGATGTATAAAACCCCCAAAATACCCTATAAAAATCCTAAAACCCTAAAATATAACAGAAAAAAACAATGAAAAACCTAAAAACACTAAATTTACTTAAAAACCTATAAAACATTATAAAACCCTAAAATCCCATTAAAACACTAATAACCTTAAAATCCCAAAAACCCCAAAAAACCCATGGAATAGTTAGAAACCATAAAACCATATATGATCCAAAAAAACAATTAAAAACTCAAATGCCCTTAAAAATAAACACCCTAAAATCACCCAAAACCATAAAACCCCCTTCAAACACTCATCACCAAAAAAACTATAGAAACATTAAAAACTAAAAAACCCCCCTAAAAATATAAAATTCCCTTAGAATACAACAAAACCCTAAAAATTCTAATATCCTATAAAACCCTTAAAACCCTAATACAACTAAAATCCCTTAAAACACTAAAAACCCATGAGAACCCCTAAAAATGACATAAAAATCCTAAAACGCCCGAAAATCCCTAATTTCCATTAAACCCTTGAACACCCTAAAAACCTAAAAAGCATGAAAACCCCAATTGACGAAAAAACATAAAACATTAAAACCCCTAAAACCATAAAACTAAAAAAAGAAAAAATATATTAAATCAAAAAAAAATTAAAAACACATAAAATATATAACATCCCACCGAGCCTTCAAAAATCCAAAATGACCCACAAATCATTAAGAAATCGAAAAAAACATAAAACACCAAAAATTCCAAAACACCCACAAACAACCCTCAACACCCCTAAATATCCACAAAACCCGTAAAAGTTCACATACTGGTTATCTTCAATGAAGTCCTGGGCATTGGAGGATTTCCCCTGGCCTTACAGGGATGGTCTTGAGGTATTCCTTTACCATCTTGTTCTTCTTTTCATTTTTTATATTATAGGTACAAGTTCATTATACCTCATGTAATCACATGACTACTAAATTCTATTTAATAAATTGGGGGGGGGGGGGTACATGGGTTCTACTCTTTCTCTGAGCCATTTAAGTCCCCCAAAAACCTAAATACCAAAAAACCCTAAAACCTATAAAACCCAACAAAAAACAATATACCCCTAAATACACTAAAACCACTAAAATCCATAAGAAAACCTAAAATTATAAAAAAACTCCAATAACCCTTAGGAAACTCTAAAATTTCAAACAACCCTAAAACCCCTTAATTCCCAAAAGAACAAAAAAATCCAAAAAATCATAAAAAACCACAAACCCTTAAAAAAAATAAAACCCCTAAAAATCCTAAATACCAAACAAACACTAATGGACCATATCAAACCTAAATAAACAAAACTACCCTAAAAATATATGAAAACTAAAAGTCCCTATAACCCTATAAAACCCCTTAAAATCCCTAAAAACATAAAACCCTAAAAAAACTAAAACACTAAAAAAATAATAAAATTCCTAAAACCCCTGAAAACACTAAAAACCCCAGAAACCCTAAAATCCATAAAACCCCAGAAACCCTAAAATCCATAAAACCCCTAAAAACTAAAAAAATGAAAAACAAATCCCAAAAAATGAAAGAAGAACTTTATTACCCCTAAAAGTACCCTTTTACCCCCTAATACTTGAATATTACATAAAATCCATAAATTTCCAAATGCCCTAAAAGCCCTAAAACCCCCAAAGCCCAAAGAACTATAAAAATAATAAAACCCTGTAAATCCCCTATAATCCAATGAAATAATTAAAACTCTAAGAACAAATAAAAACATTAAACCCATTGAAACCCTAAAACCCTTTAAAAACCATACAAACCCAGAAATCCCTAAAACAATAAAATCCATAAAACACCGAAAAACTTTTTCCATCCATAAATAGACTAAAAAACTTTTAAATTCTAAATTCACTAAAACCATAATAATTTAAAAAACCCATTAACATAAGTAAAAATAATAAATTACCCTAAATACCTTTAAATAACTAAAAGACGAAAATAACACTAAAATCCCATAAACCCTTCAAAAGCATAAAAACAATAAAATCCCATATAAGTCCATAAAATATCCCAAAAACGCAAAAAACGTCAAAGATCCTATAGAGCCCTATAAACAAATAAAAGATCCTAAATACTATAAAACCATAAAATACACTAAATTTCAATAAATGACTATAAATTTCCCAACACCCACTAAAAGACCACAAAATGCTCAATACAAAAAATGACCCAAGAAAATATTAAATCCCGTAAAGGTCCTTAAAACCCAAAATTCCCATAATGAAAAGTAAAAAGGTTTAAAAATCCGTAAAACAATAATGATCTTTAAAACCCTAAAAACCCTAAAATGGCCTAAAAACCCCAGCAGAACCTCAGAAACCCTAAAGCGCTCTAAAACCCTTAAAACCCAAAAGCCCCAAAAGCACTAGAATATTTGAAACCCCAATAAAAATTAGAATCCCTAAACCCCCTAAAAACCATAAATTTCCTTAGAAAACACTAAAAACACTAAAATGTCCAAAAAATCCCTAAAACCCCTAAAAGACCATAAAAGACATGAAAACTCTAAAAAACTAGAAACCACTTAATGACCCTAAATACACTAAGAAACATTTAGAGGCCAAAAAATAGTAAAAACAAAAAAAGGACCCTAAAATAAAAAACCACCAAAAGATATGAAACCCCTAAAAAGATAAGTGCTATAAAAGCCCATATGTACCATAAAAACACTAAAAACATAAAAACAATAAAATAAATAAAATAAATAAAAAATCACTAAAAATTAAAAAACCCTTAAAAATCTAAAAACAAAAAACCCATGAAACCATAAAAATATAAAAATCCATTGAACATAAAACAATAAAATCAAAAAGCACATAAACCAAAAAAACCTAAAGACACCTAAAATCCCAAAATAACCAAGAAATCAATATGGTCGAAAAACCCTAAAAACCTAAAGTACATTAAAAAACATTTCAGTTCCTCAAAAAAACATAAAACAATTAAATTATCCTAAAACAATAAAAACCATAAAACCCAAAAAATCCAAAAAGGACCGAGTAAACATAAAAAACCACAAAATCACCCTAAAAACCATAAAAACACTAAAAGAACCTAAAACCCATAAAAACCCAGAAAACATTAAAATATAAAATGCACTAATAAATCATAAAAAACATGAAAATACCTTTATAACAATAAAACATATGTAATCCCCTAAATGACCATAAAAACCCAAAAATAATATAAACAAATATAAAAATCCAAAAACCGCATAAAAAATAAAAAACATGAAAAATACTAATACACTAAATATGCCAAAAACTAAAGGAAACCCTTAAACACCTATAATTACTAAAATACCTAATTTCACAAAACTCAAAAAAACCAAAAAAAAACCTAAAACATAAAAATGCCTCAACAATTATAAAATAATAATAATAATTATTGAGAACCATACAAACCTAAAACCCAATAGAAAATCTAAAAATCCTAAAAACCAAAAACAACTCTACAAAAACTCCAAATCCATAAAAATATAAAAATAAATTAAAACATCATAAAACCTAAAAACACCTCAAAACAATAAAAACCATAGAAGTCCTAAAAACATAAAAAAAGAAAAAACCATAACAACCATAAAAAATAAAAAAAACCACTAAAACCCTTTAAGACTATAAAAACTATACAACCCATAAAAAACGAAAACACTAAAAACCCTAAAAAACCATAAAAACCCTTAAAAATCATAAATCTACAAAAAAATTCTAAATACCCCTAAATATATTTAAAAAGTTCAAAAAACAATGAAACCCATTTATAACCTAGAAAAATCATAAAACTGAAAAAACCCATAAATCCTAAAAATCCTAAAAATCCCCAAAAAAATAAAAAAAAACTTTAAATAATATAAACCATAAAAACCATACAAGCCATGAAAAAAAATCATAAAATAACTAAATCCCTTAAAAAATAAAATCTCTTAAAAACCCTAATAAACACCTAATAAACCCAAAGTTCCTAAAAACCCTAAAACCTGAAAAAATAAAATAAACAAAATATCCTAAAACCCTTGGAAACCCTAAAACCCCTAAAACAACTAAAACAAAAAAAACCCTAAAAACCCTAAAAAGTATAAATTAACATTAAAACCATAAAACCTATTAAAATTACAAAAACCCTAAAAACAATTAAATATCCTAAAACACTAAAAAACATAAAACCATATTAACTCTAAAACCCCCCCCCCCCCCAATTACTAAAAAAAATTAAAAACCTTATAGTCAGTAAAAACCATTGAAACCCCTAAAACTCTAAAAATACCTAAAACCCCTCAAAATCATAATTAATCCTAAAGAACCTAAAATCCTAGAAAAACATTTATAAAACATAAACGAATATAAACCCAAAATACATAATACCCATAAACATCCATAAAAACATTTAAAACCCCAAAAAATTAAAAAAACCTCTTAAAGACATAAAATATCCTAAAACATGGTGTAAACACAAACAAACCCCTAAAGACTCTAAATTACCAAAACCCCCTAAACAACCTAAAAATCATTAAAATCTCAAAATCCATGAAAAACAATGAAAAGCACAAAATTTATATAAACATGAAAAACAATAAAAAACCTAAAAACCATAAACCCCTAAAATACCCCTTAAAACCCAAAAATCGCTTGAAATCCCAAAATCCTCAATAACCTATAACCCACCCACAATATTCTAAAAACCAAACAACAAATAAAAAAATAATAAAGAATGCTTAAAACCCTTAATAATCATAAAAACCTAAATCTACCTAAAAAACCGTAAAACATTAATAGACACTTAAACCCCTGATAACCCCCACCCCAACCCCTTAAATACACTAATTAAACCAAAATATACATAAAAACCCCATACACCCCAAAAATGAATAAATCCCTTAAATAAAATTAATAAACCCTAAAAACATAATTTTTAAAAAAAAACTCTGAAAACTCTAAAAAATAAAAAACACATAAAAACATAAAAACCCCCAAAACCCTACAATTATCTAAAAAAACAATGAAACCCCTAAAACCCATCAAAAAAATAAAACCCATAAAATTCCTAAAACCACTTAAAAACCTTGTCCACCCTATGAAAACTCTAAAATATTATAAATTACTAAAACAATAAAAAAAATTAAAAACCCTAAAAAATAATAAAACCCCAAAAAAATCATTATCAATGTAGGAATATATAAATTTCTAAAAACCAATAAACCCCTAAAACCATAAAATTCCTAAAAACAACTAAAAACCAAAAAACCCTAAAAACATAAAAAAAACATAAACACACTAATAAAATTAACATAATAAAATCCTCTAAAACCATTAAAAATCCAAAAAAAAACCCTAAAAATCATAAACTCCTAAAACCCGCTAAAAACCATGGGACCCCTAAAACCCTAAAACACTATACACCCTTAAAAAAATAAAAAACATAAATCATAAAATCCCAAAAATATCTTAACACACTAAAACCCATAAAACCCCTAAGCACTCATGATATCCATAAAACACCTAAAACCCCCTAAAATCCTGACATCATATAAACCCATACAATGGCCTACAAAATCATGAAAAAAACCGAAATCCGAAAACCCCCTAAAAAGACCAAAAAACAATAAAACCCCCCTACAATACTAAAACCATAAATGTAACTTTAAACCCTAAAGAACTAAAAACCCCAACGACCCCTTTAAACCCTAAGAAACCTAAAAATCCCAAAAAAACCCAATAAACCTAAATAAGTCTTTATTGCCTCAAAAAATCCAAAAATCCCTTAAAACACTAAAAATTCTTGAATACCCTAAAAATACCAAACCCCTAAATATCATATCAACCCAAAAACCATAAAACCAACCTTAAAAACCCCTAAAAAAATTAAATTCACCTAAAACACTAAACAACCCTTAAAACCATAAAATATTTAAATGCCCAAAAAAACCCATAATAATACCCTAAATAAACCTAGAATGCCTTAAAACACAATAAAACCTAAAAACCCAAAAAGGGTAAAATCCTAAACCCCTAAAATACAAAATGACACTAAAACCCATAAAATACCATAAAACTCTGGGAAAAAATAAATAATATAAAATAACCATAAAAATTTTAAAGGACCCTAACAATCCTAATATACCATATGACCCATAAGGGTCCCTAGAAACCTTAAAACATAAAATATTCCATAAATACCCTAAAAACCATAAAATCAACTTAAAACTAAGGTATCATAATAGACACTAAAAACCATAAGGGACCCTAAATACAAATAAATAAATAAATTTCCCAATAAACCCTAATAATCCCTAAAATACACTAATACCATTGAAAACAAATAAATACATTAACCACCTAAAACACTAAAAGTCCATAAAAATCATAAAAACCATAAAATTCCATAAACCCCACAAAACCAAAAAATATATCCTAAAATACATAAAACCCTTAAAAATATTAAAAGATCCTAAATGCCAAAAAAACCCCTTAACCCCTAAAAATCATGAATCCCCTAAAAACAAAAAATCAATAAACACCTATACACACTATGAAATACTTTGGACTGTTGTGCTACAGATCTCTGTCCCTTCGACTTCGATGGGCTTCGGCGATGAATTTTGGTTCCATGGCGGCATGTGATTCCCAGTTTCTTTGGAGGCTCAGTCTTTTTCGTGCAGTGGTGTGGAGAGGCTCGGCCTCGACTTTTATGGAAGTTGTGAGGTGGAAGTTTGTAGCATCCTTCAGATCTAAGGAGTCTGGTGTTCTTCGGAGGACTTGTCTTCACAAAGTAGTCCGATATGGTTTCTAGGCTTTGGCCATCTTGGTTGCTGCGTGAGGAGCCACTGCCTTGGTATGCCTTGTGTTGTCAAGTGACGGTGCAGTTCTCTTTGTTTGGATCTCAGTGCAAGTGCAGGTTCATTTCTGGAATTTTTTGTCATTGTATGATGTTGTTATTGATCTGGACACGAGCTACGTTCTGGGTTATTTCTTGTGATGTGGTGGCTGTTTCATGGGCTGTGGTGGATTTGGCTTGGTACTTGATGATGGTTTTTTTGCGAGGTGTTGGATGTTGTCTTCTCATGGTGTGCAATTTCTGGGTGGTTGGAGGGGAATACTGGTCATGGGTCTTCCCAAAGATTCTTCGGTGCTGCGGAATGGTCCTCAGCGGGAGGGCTGGTGGTCCTGTGACCCTCCTGGGTAGGACATGCTGGTGGCTGGAAAGAGGGTGAATGGAGGCTGGTTGGGGGAAAGGTTGCATTTTTTACTGGTTGTTGAATTCTATTAGGGGGCTGGTTCTTGTGGTTGTTTGGTTATTTGTTTCTTATGCAGATGAGTTTGATGTTGTGCTTCTTGTTGCTGGTTGCTGTTTGCCTGGAGGTGATGATGGCTGCGTTTTCTTGTGGTGCTTGTGTTATGGTTTGATGCTACTGGGTGTGATTGTTTTTGATGTCAGATTTGGTGTTGTTGGTTGCAGGGGCTAGTTGGTTTAGATGTGTTGCGGCTGCTGTGTAGTTCTGATGATTGCCTGTGGTGCTGCTGGATGTTGGTATTGGATGGATGTGACGTGATGATGCTACTGTTGTGTATGGTTCTTGATTATTTTTCTTTGTTTCTCTTTTTTTGGCATGGGTTGTAAGGAGTCTTTGGGTGTGGTTGGTTTGACCCCTCCCCTCCATTGTTTGATGAGTCTCCTTTTTTCCCTCTCTAATAAATTTGGGGGGGGGGGGGGGGGAATAACCCGACCCTCGCATCTTCCTTGCCCTAAAACCCCTAAATGATCCTAAAAGTTCCAAAGGATACTAAATACCATTAACACTCTATAGACCCACTAAAACCAATGAAATCCAAAAATCATTAAAAAAAATTAATCCCAAGAAATATATAAAACCCTAAAAATTTATAAGAACCATAAAATTCCTAAAAAAATAAAAACCCTAAAATATTCTAAATACACTGAAAAACAAAAAACCCTAAAACCCCTTCAAAACTGATACAATCCTTAACAAACCATAAAACTGTATAAAATGTCCCAAAATCCTATGAAACCGTAATAATAATAAAACCCTTCAAACCCATGGAAAACATAAAAAGCCAAAAAAAATATCCCTACAAGCCTAAAAAATTAATGAATCATAAGATCCATAAAAACACAAAAGAAAGGTAAAACCTAGAAAAAAACATAATGTGTTTTTATAAACCCCTAATACACTAAAAACTATTATAAAACCCTAATAACCAAAAAAACCAATAAAATTTAAAAAAACAACCTTGAAACACCTTAAAAACATAAAAACCATAAAACCCTAAGCACCATAAAAGCACATAAAATCCTTATGATCCATAAAAACTCTAAAACACTAAAAACCAAAAAACCAAAAAATCCTAAAAAACATAAAACATCTATGAACCCCTAAAAAACATAAAACACCTAAAATATCAAAAAATAAATATAACATAATAAAAACCTAAAGGAATCTAAAAATCATAAAAGACACTACAGATCCTAAAACCCCAAAACACTATAAAATACCCTAATTCCATTAAAAACCCCATAAAATCCTCACAAAATTATAAACACGGACCCTAATTCCCAATTTCCCAAAAAAAATTATCAAATTCTGTGAACCTTAAAATCCATAAAGCCCATAAAACAACATTAAGAATGCTAAAATCCATAAAACAAACCTAACGATCCAAAAAATTGTAAGACCGTATAAAACCCTAAATCCTACAAAAATGATTAACCCCCTTAAAAACCCAAAAAAAAAAATAAAACACTGAAAACCCATAAAACCCTGTAAAATTAAAAAGAAACCCCTAAAAGCCAATAAATTATGAAAACTGTTAAAACCCCTAAAAACTGTAAATCAATGAAAACACATAAAACCCCTAAACCCCAGGTTAAAACAATAAAAATCCTGAAACCCTAAAAGAACATGAAACCCATAAAAACATTAAACACCTAAAAACACATAAGTCAAAAAATTAATGAACTGTTACAACTACATAAAACTCTTAAATACGATAAATACCCTAACACATAAAACACTTAAAAGTCTCTAAATCCCCTAAAACACTGTAAAAACCCTGAAAACCCTAAATGAACATAAAACTATATTAACAATCCTTAAAAAACTGAAATACCTACGATCCACATAAACACCCTAAACCCCTAAAATATTAATAATAACTAGAAATACAAAACACCCAAACAACCAAAATACTTCAAAAAACCTTAAAACCCCTCAGACCAGTAAAACTACTCACAATTATGAAATCCCTAATACCAAAAAACACCAAAATAATGAAAACACTAAAAACCCAAAAAAAAATTAAATATTCCGAAATATCACATAAAAATACATTTAAAACACTAAAACCTATAGAATCATCTGAAAACTCTAATAAACCCTATAGAATATCCTAAAATTTTAGAACACCTAAATAGATCTAAAAAATTATGAACAAATTTAAAAAATATATGAAATACCTTAAATGAACCCAAAAAATATAAAAACCCTAAATATGCACAAAACACCCAAAAATATCTAAAAACACTAAAATGTAAAAGATCTTATAGAGCCCTATAAACCCATATAATATCCTAAATACTATAAAACCATAAAAGACACTAAATTTTAATAAATGACCATAAATTTCCCAACACCCCCTAAAATACCCCAAAATACTCATAACAAAAAATGACCAAAGAAAATATAAAAACCCCTAAAGGTCCAAAAAACCCTAAATTCCCATAATGAAAAGTAAAAAGGTATAAAAATATATACAGCATAAAAGATATTTAAACACCTATAATGGCCTAAAAACCCCATCAGAACCTAAGAAACCCTAAAGCGCTCTAAAACCCTTAAAACCCTAAAGCCCCAAAAGCGCTAGAATATATGAAACCCCAATAAAAATTAAAATCCCTAAACCCCCTAAAAACCAATAATGTCCTTTTAAAACACTAAAAACACTAAATGTCCCAAAAACACATAAAACCCCTAAAAGACCATAAAAATCATCAAAATTCTACAAAACTAGACACCCCTTAATGTCCCTAAATACACTAAGAAACATTAAAATGCCCAAAAATAGTAAAACCAATAAAAGAGGACCCTAAAATAGAAACCCACCAAATGATATGAAACCCCTAAGAAAATATGTACCCTAAAAGCCCCTATGTACCATAAAAACACTACAAAATATAAAAACCATAAAAACCATAAAAATCATTTAAAACACTAAAAATTATAAAACACATAAAAATATAAAAACACAAAACCCATGAAACCATAAAAATCTAAAAATCCATAGAACATTATACATTAAAATCAAAAAAATCATATTACAATAAAAAATGAAAAACACCTAAAAACAAAAATTAACCAAAAAATCAATATCATCCAAAAACCCTAAAAACCTAATGTACATTAAAAAACAATTAAGTTCCTTAAAAAACCATAAAACATGTAAATGATCCTAAAAACAATAAATACCATAAAGCCCCAAAAATCTCAAAGGGACCCAAAAAACCTAAAAACCCACAAAATCACCCTAAAAACCTTAAAAACACTAAATGAACCTAAAACCCATAAAAACCCTGAAAAAATTAAAAGTATAAATCCAATAATAAATCATAAAAACATCAAAATTACATTATAACCATAAAACATATGTAAACCCCTAACTGACCCTAAAATCCAAAAATATTGTAAACAAATCTAAAAATCCAAAAACCGCATAAAAAACTAAAAAACATGAAAAAAACTAAAAAACTATATACCCAAAAAACTCTAGAAAACTCTTAAACACCTATCATTCCTAAAATACCTAATATCCCAAAACTCATAATAACCAAAAAAACCTAAAACCTGAAAATACCTCTACAATTCGGAAAAAATAGTTAAAATTATTAAGAACCCTACAAACCTAAAACCCAATAGAAACTCTTAAAATACTGAAAACCAGATCCAACTCTACAAACACTCCAAAATCCATAAAAATATAAAAATAAATTAAAATAACATAAAACCTGAAAAAACATAAAAACAATAAAACCCCCAAAAGTCCTAAAAACAATAAAAAACAAAAAACCCATAACAACCATAGAAAAATCCACAAAAATCCTAAAACCCCTTAAGACTATAAAAACAATACAAAACCATAAAAAACTGAAACACTTAAAACCCTTAAAAACAATAAAAATCATTAAAATTCGTAAATCTCCCTAACAATCCTAAATACCCCTAAATATATTTTAAAATTTCAATAAACAATGAAACCCATTAATAACCTAGAAAAAACATAAAACCGAAAAAACAAATAAAAAGCTAAAAATCCTAAAAATCCCAAAAACATAAAAAAACCTTCAAACAATAAAAACCATAAAAACCCTAAAATCCATGAAAATATCATAAAATACCTAAATCCCTAAAAAAATAAAATCTCCTAAAAACCCTAAATGACTCCTAATAAACCCAATGGTCATAAAAACCATAAAACCTGAAAAAATAAAAAAACAATATATCCTAAAACCTTAAAACCCCTAAAACACCTAAAACCCTAGAACCTCTAAAAACTCTAAAATTCCAAAATACTATAAATTAAAATTAAAACCATAAAACCATTAAAATTCCAAAACCCATAAAAACACGAAAATATCTTAAAACACAAAAAAAACATTAAACCCTATTAACTCTAAAACCCAACCCCACAATTATAAAAACATTTAAAAACCCTTAAAATCATTAAAAACCATTGAAACCCCTAAAATCACTAAAAATACCTAAAACCCCTAAAATCCATCAAAATCATAATAAATCATAAAGAAACTAAAATCTTAGAAAACCTTTCCTAATACTTAAATGATTAGAAAAACAAAATCTATAATACCCATAAACATCCATAAAAACATTTAAAGCCCCAAAAAATTACAAAAACATCTTAAAGCCATAAAATATCCAAAAACATGGTGAAAACCCAAACAAACCCCAGGAAATCTAAATTAACAAAACCCCCAAACAACCTAAATAACATTAAAATCCTAAAATACATGAAAAATAATGAAAATCACAAAATCCCTATAAACATGAAAAACTGTAATAAAAACTAAAAACCATAAAACCCCTAAAATAACCCTTAAAATCCTAAAATAGCTTAAAATTGCTAAAACCCTCAATACCCTATTACCCCCCCCCCCCAATATTCTAAAAATCCAAAATTCAATAAGAAAATAGTCAGGAATGCGTAAAAACCATAATAATTATAAAACCCTAAATCTACCTAAAAATACCTAAAACCTTAATAGACCCTTAAACCCTTGATAACCCCCACCCCAACCCTTAAATCCCCTAATTAAACCAAAAAAATACAAAAAGAACCCCCATACAACCCAAAAATGAATAAATCTCCTAAATACATTTAATAAACCATAAAAAACATAAAAAAAGTTTAAAAAACTCCAAAAACTCCAAAAAATAAAAAACATAAAAAAAAACATTAAAACCCCCAAAACCCTGAAATTATCTAAAAAACAATGAAACCCCTAAAACCACAAAAAACTATAAAACCCTTCAAATTCCTACAACCATAGTAAACCATTGAACCCCTATGAAAACCCTAAAAGATTATAAATTACTAAAACCATAAAAAAATTAAAACCCCTAAAAAATAATAAACACACAAAAAAATCATTATCAATGTATGAATATATAAATTTCTAAAAACCATTAAATCCCCTAAAAACAATAAACGTCCTAAAAACACCTAAAAAACACGAAACCCTTAAAACATAAAAACACCTAAAAACAATAAAAAATTAAAATAATAAAATCCTCTAAAACCATTAATACCCCAAAAAACCCTAAAAATCCTAAACTCCTAAAACCCTCTCAAAACCCGAGGACCCATAAAACCCTAAAATATTATAAACCCTTTGTATGGTCCTGAAAAAAATCCCCAAAGGAGATTCTACCCATTTCCCCTATGAATTGGGAAAAATAATAAAATAAGGGACACAAACAGGACTGGTCCGCGAACAGGTCCCATGGAACCGCAGAGTGGCCAGGCCTCACGAGGCACCCCCCCTCCGTGATCCATTGTCGTTCAAAAAATGAGGCAGAGAGGCTCCGTGGTCACGAGATATAATGGACGCCAGTCCGGTTCACTGTCACTAACCACCCCAACCGTGGACTGCGTCGACTAGTTCAAGCAGCACCCACTGTTGTTCGCGGAATAGAGGTTGAACCCTCCGCAGCTGCGGAGCCCTCCTTGAGTTCTCCTCAAGGAGGGGGGAACGTTCAATACCCACTGCAAATCATGGATTGACCAATTCAGTTGTGAACCAGTTATTTGGTTATGGGCCTCCGAAAAAGGTGTCGTATGGCCACATATACATCCCTTTCCCCACTCTATAAAAGGGGACTAAGGGGGAAAGAGGAGAAGGGAGATCAGAAAACTGGAATCGGAATCAGAGGGATTAGATATTTGGAAGGAGATCGGTTGAAGGAAGGCTCTGGATTTCGAAAATAGTGAAATTCCCATCCGCGAACCATAGTAGGTATATGAATTAACATGGAATTGGAAAACTCATAATAATTTGGAAAACCGTGAACATAAAAATAAGAAAAAAGGAGAACCGTGAACCATACCCCCTCTGCGGATGACTTCCCTGTGGACCAGGGAATTTATGCCTCTTTTCCCATCTGTTGTACCACGTAGCACTCTCCTACATAGGTGAAGCCTCGACTGACGAGCCTCCGATCGGCGCTACCCTTGGCCGACGCTCCCCGCCTAGAACCCTCCGCAAACCACCCTGGTTCGCGGATTGATCTCGAAGCTGCGAACCACCCTAGTTCGCAGATTGAACCCAAAGCCGTGAACCAATCTAGTTCGCGGGACACTAATCAGTCCGCGGACCACCCTGGTTTACAGACGGCTTCTCTAGACATGTGGCACTTCCCCGCGCGAAGGGCTCCACCACCCACACCTCTCGGTGGCTCGCCAAATACTTCGGTATTCTCATTTCCAGAGCCAGGTAAAATCATTCCGATCTAGCCAAGTCCTCCACGACTCCCTCAATGAAATATTCATCGACCTTGTGCCGAGGCCACCGCCAGAGCCACCAGATCTACATGGTGTGACTTTTAGATGCATCAGCATGCCATTTTGAGATCACATACCCACAGTAAATAGGGGAAAAGGGGTTTCCCCGACCATTGAGCAGATTCCCGGAGCATTCCTGGGTTCTCAATCCCACAGTAATGTGGATTTTGAGCTCGATAATCTTCTTTATACCCCTCCACTTGTTCTGGGTTCCTCAAAGACGGTAAAATAGCCATCATAAAGAAGCCCTCATTCTGTACAAGATAAGATATGGGCACAGGAGAACCCCTTTCCCTCTCTCATTGGGCTTTATCGCCCTCGGCATCCATCTCGGACTAAGCCCCGACCTTATGGGCCTTCTTAGAGTGTAAGCCCCAATTCATCATCATTGGTCACTCCATGTGTAAGCCCCACTCTGCTTCTCACGAACGTACCTTTATCGACGTGATCCTCTAGTCTCTGCTACCTCTTGTTTCTCACACTGAGCATGACTCACGTGGGCTTAGAGTAAGCATCGACCATGACATCCTACCATGGGCCTCCTCAGAGTGTAAGCCCCAATCCATCATTATGGGCCTCTATAGAGTTTAAGCCCCAATCCATCATTCTGGGCCTTCTCAGAGTGTAAGACCCAAGCCAAAGCGAACTACATGGTCTTTGATCCATGCTAAAGCATGGTATGTAAGAAGCCTACACGAGGTTCAAGCCCACCACTCGGTCGTTTCTTCACATCGAGTTCCATCCTCGTCTAGCATGATGTCAAATTGTATATACAAGATACGTGGACATTGATCCCTACCACCAAAGTAGGGTACGTAGGAAGCCTCTCTAAGGTTGAATCCCAATAACCAATCGATCTGATCATCCCTATATCGGTTCACCATGCCACCCTAGTGCCACCTCATGCGAATTCCATCCCTTCAGGGTCATTAATCCAACGAGGGACGGTAATCCCCAAGCATAAATGATTCTGAACCACTACATCCAGTTGACCGTTTCCCACCAAGGTTAAATCCATGGATACTATGTTTGGGTATAAACCAAAGCTTCACGAACATATGAATATGTCCTAAATCTATAAGAGAGTCCCGAAACAGGCAATAATTCCCCCCAAAAAGGGCGTGATGAGCCCGACTTCCCATCCAATCGACCAATGTGATTTATTAAGAGTCGTTGGTCAGACCTTTCGGCGAATGCCTACCTCTAGAAAGTAGGTCCATCAATCAGTGGATATGGAGCCGTTGGGAGTTTCATGGCTGAAAACCAGAACGAAACAAAAAATGGTGAACCTGATCTGAAACTTTAACCAAACATGACAGATTCATCTTAATCCCACCTTGTGCCCCCCTATGCTCTAAAGGAGGGCCAAGAAAGGTCATTAATTAAGCATGGGATTATGAAATGCTTCATTGACGGGTTTTCTTCTTGTATTTTCTAAAAACATTTGCAGGTACCACATTCAGAACTCCCTTCAATCCAATGACATCGCAACATAACTCACAAGTGCGCGTTTCCAATGACGCAATGATTATACTTCCTCCACAAAGGAGGAACCCACCACCCACCAAGTGTCCACAATGCTGGGTTTCAGACGTGATGATCCACCATTACCACGTGAATGGTACTCTCCAATTATGGAGACGACCATGCACGCCCTCCAATCTGCAAGAACTCACAAGTCGCCTACCCAGCAGCGACTGCAAAGGCGGATCCAGACAGCCCCTGTTGCTGTCTCCAACCATTTCAGGAGCATATCCCCAGAACGGGACAATGCGTACCTCCCTTATCTTAGGGAGGCAGATGAGGTCGACATTGATGAATTAATCCACACCGAAAAGGGGTTCCGCTCCAAGGCCCCCACTGGCAGGCTTCATCGCGGTCACCCCACGACTCAACATCCTCGTGCCGAGGAGGATGTCTCCCAGAGGATTCAACACCATGCTCCCTGAGCTTCGGCCCCTCAGACCAACCAATGAGGGTGGAAGACTTACAGTCGGGGACCGGTCATCACCCTGGTCCCAAAGGAGGAGCTCTGCTGCCCAGCCACGGAGACGTACCACGAACAAGATCCTACACTTGTTCGCTCCTCCCAAGCCCTCCATCCAGACATGGATGCATCATAACAGTTGGTGTGCATCCCTGCTGAGTTCCATGAAGCCCATCACTCACGAAGGACGACACTTACTAGGCATGCACATCTCCCTTCCCAGGGTCGTAAAACCCACCAACCTGACATGGTGGCAACCCGGCACCTACAGGACCAGCTCTCAGGAGTTGCTTCAGACGCCCCACATCCTGATATGGTGGAGATCAAAAAATCCTTCCACCCAGATGTGGCAGAAAATCATAGGTGGGCACATATCCCCACCAACAAAGGCCACTGACATGATACGGTGGGAAACCAATATATGTAGGGCCAGATCCCTACGGATGCATGTTAAGCCCGCAACCCCGATGTGGCGGAAACGGAGAGAGAAATCGGCGTATCCCAGTACAGGGGCAGATTCGGTCACCTGCCCCAACATAGGAGAATTGTCAGTACCCACTGACCACTAGAGGACCAGAGCAGGATATTCCTACTCTGATACCGGAATGAGCATTCATGACCATTCCAGCCAAAGATGTCTCTTTTCATATCTTGGAAATGATGGAGGAGTAGGTATCGATCCAAGATCATATCTTGCAGACTTGCCAGCATTTAATTGCATCAGCGGCAATAGCAAGGACTCGGGCCCATGAGCTCATCTCCCTAATTGAGGTTACTCATCTAAGAGATGAGATAGCCACCTCAGAGCAGATCTTCATCCCTGCTTCTGCCAAGGAGGGTTTCCGGCCATATTCTGCAACGCAAGGGAAACCGGATCGAGAAGATTCACTCGTTCCAACAGGGGGACACTCGTCCATCATGGTGGATGCTCTCGAGCAGGCATATATGCCCACTAAAAGTGAAGATGTTCGTCGGCGTATCACGATTGCATCCCAGGAACCAATTAGATAGGGACCCAAAGGAGGTTAAGGCCATGGTCAATAGAAGGCAGTCCCCACTGACTGCAAAAGAGCGCCCCGAACGTGCTTAGGGCAGCTGGAAAATAAATAGCGGGTTCATGACTCTGCTCTACTAGAAGCTGGGGTTCCCGACGCCGCTAAGCATGCCTCAAAGGCTCGAAACCCTGACCACCCATTACCAAATTATTGGAGAGGAATTAGCAGTTGTGAAGGTCCTCCCAGCAATTTCTCTACCAGCATCTCTGAAGGTCCTACTCAGATCACTCGTGGGGGCTTCCCCCATGGGCATATAATGATTGGTCACGAGAGATTCTCTGTTGATGCGAGTCACGGAAACCCTCCACGTGACCAGAAGATCGAGCAGCAATAAGGTCCTCAACTTGTTGCGGTCCACCCTAAAGGTCATCCCCAAGGTATACAATACAATCACCCTCCATGCAGTGGGACCACAGATTGTGATGGTAGTCCTCACTATCATAGTCGCAACTACGGAGGTCCTCCCCATAGTGAAGCCTCATCCCGATAAGAAGGCCCCCCCTTATCGTGGCCTTCCCTGAAGGTCCTCCCCTGGGGTCACGCTACAACAGAACTCCACGCAGCCATGAATCAGGTCACGGTGGTAGTCCTCGCCACCCTAATAACTGAGGTGATCCCAGTAGAGACGTTGAGTGACGAGAAGGCCCTCCCCTCATTGCAGTACATTTTGGAGGCCCTCCCCAGGATGTATCTCATAGTTATTCTCTCAACGGTAGCAATAATGGTAGTCCTCACCATTTCCGCAGATGTGATGGTAGTCCTCACCACCACAACCGCCATTGCGAAGGTCCTCCCCGCAATGGCCACAAGAAACAAGAAGGTCCTCCCCTTTTTGTGGCATGTCTTGAAGGTCGTCCCTCGGATGCACGTCGAACATCAAGCCATGATGGTCATCCTCACCATGATGGATGTTGTTACGAAGGTCCTCCCCGTAACAACGCTATGCAGCCAGAAGGTCCTCCCCTTGCTGAAACATGCCTTGGAGGTCCTCCCATGGGTGTGCACTACAAAAGTCAACTATGAGTGAAGCGTCAAGTAGTAATGGTAGTCCTATCCATTATGGCTATCATTGTGAAGGTCCTCCCCGCGATGGACTATTATTTCGATAGAAAGGCCCTCGCCCTGTCGAAGCATGCACCGAAAGGCCCTCATATGTCGAGGCACACAGAAGGATGGGATCGAGCATGTCGGATTCCCAGATTGTCGCTAGCGACGCCCTTCTTCGATCAGGATCCATTCCAGGGCCGTGTTCGTCTTCTTGAACCCCCTTGGAATTGCCCACAATACAATTCGATACCTACCAGTCCCACTGCCTCTGACTATAGTGAGTGCCTTATTTGGGCCGATCAGGTAGAGGAATCACTAGCGGAGGAGTATACCGATATGCTGCCCCTGAGGAAACGACTGGCCAGGAATGATATACCTATTAGTTTTTGGCCCATGACCACCTCTCAGTACGACATACCCAGGGAGTTGTCGGAAAAATTAATGCAAGACATCCGCCACAATCTATGAATTATCCTCTGCTGGCTAAAATCAATCTTCCTACCCTATAATGGGTATGTAGACCATGTTAAAATGATAGGGGACCTCTTGTGTCACATCGACCTAGAGGTCCTTTCCTCAATGCGACAACAACACCCTGAGAGGTGAAAAGGGAATATGGAGGCATCTTGCCTCCGTTCACTGCACGAACTGTGCAACCTCATTGGTGATGCTCTGATGGGAGTCCATATCAGGGGATGGCGGGAACACAGATCTCTTAATTTCACTATGATCTCGGCCCAGAAGAACCCGTTCGGTATGGTTTCTTTCAACTTCATCACATTGAGACGACAATCAGGTGGACCCCCTGTTCAGGAAAGACAACACGCCCAACATAGTAAGTCCTTGAGTATGTCCCAGAAGCATCAGGACCGGCGGGAACGAGCCATTCAAGAACTCCTTAATCAGGCCACCAAAAGCATCCAGCAGGCCTCTCGCCTATGAGAGGCCAATCAGTGATCTTTTCCTACCTCTCCAGAAGGGAATGATTCATATGGGAATTCGGCACCAGATCCGGTTCACTGCCAGATGGGGCACGCGAGATTAGGTAGGTCGCGATAGCCGCAGCCACTCCCGTAATCCAGGGTCAACCCCAGCTTGTAGGGCTAGGGGAATTTTTATGAACAAATTCCCCCATAAGAACAATAAAATCGGGAAGAGACTCAATGTCCAAGGAAAAAAGCGAACCCCAGCCCTCAGGGCTGGGGGCATTATTACCCCCTCAAGAACAACCTCCCCCACGAGAGTCGGTATTCTCTTGCCTAGGGAGGAAAGTCAGAAGAGGAGGCTCTCTTCCTATCCCATCACATGAATCTTCATCCCCTCTAAGAGGAAGGTGCACCGTAATGTGTCAATAAAGAGCTCTCCGTGTCACCCTTCGTCAAGGAGTCCGATGGATATCCCAGGTCATGAAAGGGAATGCCAACCAAAGACTCGAGAGATCCTCTTCCTATTTGGACGATGACGTCCCCTCCAACCTGCAATATGTGTTCATCAATGCCATAGAGGATAACTCTATGGGTGACACCCGAGAAAATGAAATTATATATGGATCAGGAGACGACAGTTCTGGTCAGGCTGTGACTCACAACGAACCCCCAGGTGTGCACACCCGGAACCAGAGGGCCGGATTAAATATGGTCGCCCCTTCAGCTAACCTCCATCCGCCTACCCTACAAGATTATAACAAGGATGAGAATAATGTAATGGTTTCCCATAACCCATCCCCATCCCTCGATAAAAATGAGCCACTTACGCTCGAAGATAGGTTCGCTCTACAGGAAGATGAGATGAAATTATTTGGATGGCTTAACGCCGAGCTACTCTAGAGGAACTGCTTTATTGAATGTGCATCCCAAGAAGAGCCACATCAGGCACTCCCAGCAAGTTCACCTCAAAGGATAAGGATTGCCCCGTCAAATGACATACGGCCAGGCCTCCCATCTAATGAGGCGCCAGGCTCGTCCAACTACCTAAATGTGGAGGATGAATACCATGATTTCCCTCCACTTAAGAGGAAACCAGATAAAGTACGAATGAACCCTATGAAGGTGCCACAAATGGAAAACGCACCCTTGGTGCTAGCCAACTCGGACCCTCAGGCGATGCCTCGGGCTACGCCTACCCTGGACCAGGTCCAACAGGATGTAAACCAGGGACTCACCAACACCATTGAGGTAATAACAACTCGATTTGAAGTGATGGAAGGTAGACGTGGTCTGATACAGCCGGAGCGGAAACACTACCCCGATTGGTTGAACATCACACCACCTCCACCCAATTTTTGGAGCCCTGTATTCCCCATTTTCAATAGATCTGGTGATCCAGAGCAGCATTTGATGCAATACGCATCCTATTGAGACCCTATGATGGGGACCCCAGAACAATAAGAAGCAGTATAACTCAGATGCTTCATACAAACCATTAAAGGATCTGTCTTTTTCTGGTATACGAGTCTGTCGGCCTAGTCGATAAAGAGTTGGGAGGACCTCTGATAGCAGTTCAAGTTCCACATCATCTCAACGCCGCTGAAAACAACAGTTAGTGATCACTTGAACTGCAAGAAGAGGGAGAACAAAAGGGTCTCATATTTTATCGCTATATGGAATGGTCTTACCTATTCTCTGAACATGCCAATGCGTTAAGATGAGATGCTAGCAATATGCATCGATAATCTTAGAGATGAGCTGCGAACACCACTAATACCGGTGGAGTGCACCACTGGCTTCCTCCATCTCTCGGCCATTTCCCAGAGAATTGAGGACTCCCTACAGCGGACAAATTTGAAGTCTCGAATAGCATTGTAGGCTCCTGAAAAAAGTCCCCCTAGAGCTGAATCTTCTGATATCACAATCAAGATGGCCCCTGTCCCGCTCCACCACTCAGGCCTCCACCAAATCGTCAAGGGCCCCCTGCACATCAGCGGCCGCCCCCGCCTAAACGAGACGAACAGAGAGGACCGAAGCGGAACTAGTTTGAGGAATGAAGACAAAAAGTATACACATTTTGAGATGATCAAGTTCATGGCTAATTCATTGCCTCCATGAACTACAACTTGCTCCGTCTCCCATAGCCAAAGAAACCTGAAGAAGTCGGCGGCGATGTCCGGCCAAATTGCTGCCCCTACCATCAGATGTTGGGGCACATTATCCGAGAATTATTCATCTTCAAATACCTCTTACAGAGGATGGTATATTCCAGAAAAGTCGAGCTGGGACCACCCCCAGCACATGTAGCATATATCTCAACCACCGAATCCGATAAAGAGTAGGGGTGGCAGAAACTCACCAGAAAGAAGGGATAGAAATTTGATAACTGGATGACTCGGAAGACTATCAACCGAGCCTAGGGAATACTCCGAGCTCAACTTCAGAAGTCAGTGTTTCCACCAACATCCCCCGAAGCCACATATCTGACATCATCGGCCTCACAATCCTCTATGATCCGGTCATCTAGGCAGAGTCGAAGGAGGGAACAATCACAAGAGGAGTCGTCCGTGACGGGGCCAAAGTTAGTATCGATGCTGGCAGATTTCATTCCCTCGAATTTGGATCCACGAGCACCGACCCACCAGAAAGTGCCATTAGAAACAACCGACCAGGTTGACCTGTCAGAGGATGAAGAGTCAATTTTTTGGTTCTATCAATGTCATCCATCTCATGGAATCATTCCCTAATGAACGGTATGACTACGAACCCGAGTTCTCTGCATGAGGAGCTGAGAGGAGGAATCGCAGAGGTAGGGGATACCAGGGGAGGCATAGCCACGGCTGAAACTAACCCTACGGCTAGACCCCAGCCAAAACCATTAATATCATGGAAACCAATGGGAGAGCCCTTTAATGGGATCAGTAAAAGAGGGAATGCCCCTCCACTTGCACAAGCGACCACTCTGGTCTTGTTGTTCTACAATACCCACCTGAGGAGGAGCAAGGGTTTGGTCGCCTAGTGCTCACAAACAGACCGTCCAGTACAAGTCATCAAAATTCGGGAACACCATCGACATCTGTCCCCACGGCCAGTCCCTCCTCGTCAAATACTCCAGCCCCCCAATCACCCACAAAAACTCTCCCCCCAATGGAGATGCGTCAGCCGCTGGAGCAGAAATATGATATCCTTAAGCAGCTGGCATCGGTACCAGTCATTCTATCCATCATGGATGCCCTGAGTTTGTCAGCCGACCTTAGGGAGGTGCTTATCGAAGCATTGATCACTCCCAAGGAGTTTCAAGCTGAGGTAGATGCAGCCAAGATTTAACGGACGGATATTGGCCTGGCTGAATGCAATATGGTGATTTTCTCCACTGATCAGGACGAAGATGCCATCATGCAAGGACACATCAGACCACTATATGTTTCCGACACATTGAATGGTGTTGAGATCCGAAATTTCTTTATAGAAAATGGCTCTGGAGTTGTCCTCATTCCCCTACAGACACTCCGTATGTTGGGATACAGTGAGGAAGTTCTAATTCCCTTAGCCAAAACTTTGTTGGGTTACGACAAGAGTGAGCAGAAACCAATGGGACAGATTAAGCTAAAGACCCATTTTGGTGACCTGGTAGCCTACACGGAATTCCTGGTGGTTCGGTAGAGCATTGCATTCAATGCCCTGCTGGGAAGGACATGGCTCCATAAGCACATGGTCGTTCCTTCATCCTACCATCAGTGTATCAACTACTGCGTCAATGGACAAAGCAGGATGTTACACTCCGACAAGACCCCTTTAAATCTCTCCAAGTCACATTACATCGACACCGAGTTCTATAAGAAAAATAAAAAGAAGCATTTGGTCGATGGCGTCGACTAGATCCCCACTCCAAATGGCCTGGAAATGGTCCCTGATGACCCCCTCAGGCAGCTTGGCAGAGATTATGTCCTGCCCATCGACCATGTGGAAGGTAGGAGTTCAAGTACAGACATGCATTCAGATGTCCTCATGACATCATCCACGATGGCCGAGCACGACAATGTGAGACCATCTACCAACCCTCGATTTGGGGACGAATACTCAAGTAGGGATGCCCACGATGCCTCTCCATCAAACCCTCGAAGGCTCATACCGAAAACTCTCTCGCCTTCATATCACAAAGATGAAGACATGGGAGAAGAAGAGTGGGAAGATCTCAGAGATGCACCTCTTGCATTTGAAGAGGGTATCTCCACTACTATGGATGAACTCAGGGAAATAAACCTGGGTACTGAAGAAGACCCGAGGCCCACTCTCATTAGTGTGACCATATCCCCCGAAGAACACAAGGTATATACCTCCTTTCTAAGGTAACATCAGGATGTCTTCGCCTAGAATTACACTAAAATGCCAGGACATGATCCTGAGGTAGCGACACATCTCCTGGGTCTTTCAGAAGACCACCGAGGCTACAAATAGGCTACTAGAAGGACACACACCTCATATGCTTCCAAGATAGAGGCTGAAGTTGAAAAACTCATTAAAACAAGCTTCATCAGGGAGGTCAAGTACCCCATTTGGTTGGCCAACATCATCCCTATCAAAAAAAGAACGGGAAAATCCATGTCATCATTGACATCAGAGACCTTAATTGGCATTGTACGAAAGATGACTTCCCTGTTCCAATCACCGAGTTGTTAATTGATGCAACGGTTGGGTATGAGGCTCTATCCTTCATGGACATCTATTTCGGATATAACCAAATTAAGATGGCCCAAGAAGACAAAGAATTCACTGCCTTCAGGGCCCCTCAAGGGGAATTCTGTTACAGGGTCATGCCCTTTGGTCTCAAGAATGTTGGCGCCACATATCACCATGCCATGCATTGGATCTTTAAGCCGTTCCGGGGAAAATTTGTTGAATGTTATGTGGATGACCTAGTGGTCAAGTCCAGACAACGTTCAGATCACATTTTGTACCTTGAGACCATCTTCAATAATCTCCGACATCATAGGTTGCAGATGAACCCCTTGGAATGATCCTTTGGGGTTACCTCAGGGAAATTCCATGGCTTCGTTGTATGCCATCATGGCATCGAATTCAACCCTGATAAGATGAAGGCAATCCTGAGCCTGCCACCTCCTCGAAATCTCACTAAGCTGAGGGGATTCCAAGGAAACCTAGCCTACATTAGGCGGTTCATAGCCAACCTGGCAGGAAATTGTTTTCCCTTCACCAGGTTAATAAAGAAGGGGGTCACGTACCAATGGACAGACGACTACCAAGAGGCGTTCCACAACTTGATGAAGTACCTCTTAAGACAACCAGTGATCATGCCCCTAGTTGAAGGAAAACCTCTCATTCTATATGTGACGGCCCTAGAGCGATCACTGGGATCCTTCCTCGCCCAAAATAATGATGTCGGCAGCAAAAACAGTCTCTATTACCTCAGTCGAACCATGATTGATGCTGAGAATTGATACTCAAATATCGAGAAGAGTTGTATGGCCTTGGTCTTCACAGTTCAAAAGCTGCAACATTATTTTTAGCATCATGAGGTCTATTTAATCTTACAGAGTAACCTTCTCATGTACATCCTCAGTTTCCTGATGCTAACCGGACACCTATCCCGATGGGCGGTCATCCTGCAATAGTTCGACATCTGGTTCATGCCTCAAAAATCCATCAAGGTCCAAACATTAGCAGACTTTTTGGCAGAGCACCCTTCAATAGAGACCACTGCACCAGACGCTAAACTACCTGATGAAGATATCTTCTCGGTCTAAGAAGAGTTCCCAGAATGGGAAATGTACTTTGACGGCGCGTCCCGAAGCCCCACCGGGAAGAGGATGGAGGATCCTAGATTCAACAAAGTGGGCCTAGGGGTAATACTCTTGTCCCCAGAGAATGAATTCTTCCCATATTCCGTCCTCCTGTAAGAGGGATGTGACAACAATGAAGCAGAATATCAAGCCCTCATTGCAGGCCTGGAGCTTGCACTCCAGGCACAAGTACAACACCTTAAGGTAAAAGGTGACTCAGATTTGGTCCTCAACCAAGTCAACGGTGACTATGCTATCAAAAAGGAGGAGTTGATCCCCCTATTTGACCATGTCTGAGGGATAATGGACGAGTTATCCACAGAACTGACATTGAATTATATTCCCCAATCCCAAAACGCTCAGGCTGATGCATTAGCCAATGTGACCACATCCCTTGCCGACCTAGACCGAGATGAAACGATCATCAGCATTGATCACGGTCGAATGGTATTGCAATTTGTTCAAGATAAGATCGAAGAAATCCACGATGTCAGTCCTATCCCCGAGCCATATGCTCCTTCCACTGGCTGGATGATCCCCATCACGAACTACCTTCAACGGGGAGAGATTCCATCAGACAGGGATGAACGAGAGCAAATACGGAGAAGGGTAATGAATTTTGTCCAATATGGAGGCATGAGTCAGCAAGAGGTCCTCTAAAAATGACGCCTCAATGGAGTGCTCCTCAGATGCATTGACTGAGAATAAATCGTTGCCGTCATGACTGAAGTACATGCAGGAACATGTGGATCACATCAACCAGGGAACAAGCTTTCCCATCAGGTTCGAAGGCATGGGTACTACTGGCCTACAGTGGCACGAGACTGTGAGCATTTTACCAAAAAATTCCACTAATGCCAGATTCATTCCAACTTCATACACCAGCACCCGGAGATAATTCATCAAGCTAAGTACTCCTGGCCATTTACTGTCTGGGGGATGGACATCATGGGACCATATCCTCCCGCCACGGCCAAATAGCTAAAGTATGTCCTCACGTCAACCGAATTCTTTTCCAAATGGGCAGAAGCCATACCCCTCAAGCATGTCGGGGCAAGATGTATTGTCAGCTTCGTGAAGAACAATATCATCACCAAATTTGGTGTCCCTTATACTATAATGATGGAAAACGACACTAATTTCTTCTCTGCTGAGTTAGAAAAGCTATACCACGAGTATGGTATCAAGGCTAACCACTCATCCCGCTACCGTGCAGTGGCCAACGGATAGATAGAAGCTTTCAAAAAGACCTTTTCCAACATCTTCCAAAAAATGGTGGACAAAGACAAGAAGTCATGGCCGAATAAACTCCTCCATGCATTGTGGGATTGTCGAACCACAATCTGCACTGCTACTCAGTCTACCCCGTACTCATTGGTGTACGACACAGAGGCGGTTCTGCCCATTGAACTCTAACTTCCCTAACTCCGTGTTGCCATCCGTGGTCAATTATCTGATGATGAGAAGTCAGAAAAGTAGCTAGGTTAATTGGAACAGCTAGACGATAAGTGGCTGCACACTCTGCAACACCTGGACGTGTACCCGAATCAGATCGTACGAGCCTTCAACAAAAAGGTCTGCCTCTGATCTTTCATGGAAGGAGAATTATTGCTGGTCCTCTGGACCCCAATGATTCCTGGAATGAAGCCTCCAATATTGGATCCCAATTGGAGGGACCATACATTGTACACAATGTCTACTCCAACGGTGCATATACCCTGATCTCTAAGGACGGACAATTTACAACCGCTCCTAAAAATGTGAGATTCCTGAAGAAGTATTTTTCATAGAAATAGAATATGGAGTTCGTCATTACTGCATGACATTAAACTTCATAGAGTTCATCCTTACCGCATGATGTTAAACAGCATGGAGTATGTCCTCACCGCGTGATGTTAAACTGCATGGAGTGATTTTTTACTGTACGATGTTAAACTGCACAGATAATAAGAGTCAAGAATGCTCCCTCCCCACGTGTATGGACTAGACCTGCATGGGGTGTATTCCTCGTCCTCACTGCACGACGTTAAACTGCATGGAACTCGTCCTCACCACACGAAGTTAAACTGTGCAGACCCCCCTACGTTTTCTTTTTATTTTCACATTGGGTCACCTACGTCCATACCGCACGATGTTAAAATGCACGTAGTTCGTCCGAGCTGCATGATGTTAAACTGCCAAGCACCCAACAGTCCAAACGCTATGACCTTAAACTAAGAGTATTTCTTCCTCACCTCATGACATTAAACTGCATGGACAGGGTGATTTAAAAATTCCCTCTTCCCCTGTGTATAGAACAGTCCTTCATGGGGTGTATCTCCTTTCAGAGAACTATGTGTGGCTTTATTCCTACCCTTGTAGGATACGTACTGATGCCAGAATTCCACACCCTGGCCCAGCCACCTCAAAAGGAAAAACAATAAAGTCTCATTCCCCCGTGTACGGACCAGACGTGCACGATGTGTATTCACGTCCTCACTGCATGACAATTAAACTGCATGGAATCCAATAATACTCCCCATCCTAACCACATAACGTTAAACTGTATGGACATCGTCCTCACCACATGACGTTAAACTGTATGGATTTTAGAGAACTACGTATGGCTTTATTCCTGCACTCACATGATACATAGTGACATTGAGATCCCCTATCCTGGCCCAGCCATTCCCTAATAAATTCCTTATTTGCCCCGTGTTCGGACCGTCCCTGGACGGGGTGCACTTATTTTAGATAACTACGTGCGGCTTGATTCCTGCCCTCGCAGGATACGTAGAGACACCAAGGTTCCCCATCCTGGCAGAGCCCCCTGAATAAAAAATAAAAATTCCATTTCCCCCCGTGTATGAACCAAACCGGCATGGGGTGTACTTCTCGTCCTTACCGCATGACATAAACCTGCACAGATATCATGATTTAAAAATGCTCCCTTTTCTCCGTGTATGGGCTAGACCTGCACGGGGAGTATTTTTGCGTCATTACCGCACGACGTTAAACAGCATGGATGATAATGTTAAAAATTCCCCTTCCCCCGTATATGGGCCAAACCTTCACTATGTGTATACCATGTCCTCACCATATGATGTTAAACTGCACGGACTTCATCCTCACCGTATGATGCTAAACTTCACGGACATCATCGCGACCCACCCAAAACACATGGCGATAGGAGATGGAGATACTCCTTGCACATTTGGATGCATCCCCTCCATACACCTGACTCCACGACCTGGAAACTTATGGATCTTTATAACCAATCATGGCCATCGGAAGTGGAAAGTCATTGACACGTGGACACCTTTTCATGACTATGCATACCATGCCCTCAGAGGCTCTGTATAATGATAGCCCCTGGCTCATATTCCAAAGGAAATATTTTCTTGGGCGGTACTCTTCCTAGCCCCGTGTTGCTAGGGTATCCCTATCTGGCTATCCTATGTGTCCGTCAGTGGTTCACATAGTGACCTGCATCAATAGTCATCAAGCTAGTACTTGGTTACATTGACTAAACAGAAAATTATTGTGAATATGTTTCCCGTATACCCAGAATCCATTATCCCGACATGAAAAACTCTACACTATGAGCAATCAAAAATTTTCATAATAATTCATGGCCATCAAATGTGGAATGTTATCGAACCGAGGAAACCTTTGTACGACTATGCATACCATTCCCTTTGCGGCTCTGCATAATGATACCCCTGGCTCATACATCAAAGGAAATATTTCCTAAGGAGATAATCCTCCTAGCTCCATATGACTACCGGCCTCAGAGCCCCCACACCACACCTCATGATCCGGGGAAGTTCAAAGATGTAGTTTATGACCTTCATCCCCCACCTTGTTCCAAGTATATCACAACATGTTGACTCAGTTATCCTTCGAGTGACTGCAGCAATAGTCACCCAACGGTCCGAGCCCTATGACTGATAAACTAGGAGTACCTCATCCTTACCACATGACGTTAAAATGTGTGGAATAAAGGCACACCCCCATGCATAAATAAAAAATAAAATATTAGCATAGGAGGCTCTTTGAAACTCAACAAGAAACCAAGGACGGATACCACCGACATGTACAGACATTCCCCTCCCAAATGACAGACTTTGTGGCCCGGATAATTGCAGATCCTCATAACCATTCATGGCCATCAGAAGTGGAAATTCATCGACCCGTGGAAACCTTTGTATGACTATGCATACCATGCCCTCACCGGCTCTGCATATTGATAGCCCCTGGCCCGTCTACCAATGGTATGATTTCCATAGGAGATACTCTTCCTAGCCCCATATGCTTACCGGCCATAGAGCCCCCATATCATCTCTCCTAATACGAGAATCCCCGGAATCATGATTTACACCAATCAAACCCACCCCCACATCTAGAGAATGTTGACGTATTCAAACCCAGTGGCATTCTGATGAAGAGAAGCCTTTTCAAAAATACCCCCATACTCACTGGATGATGGTAAACAATGTAGCAACCTTAAAAAAACCCCATCCACCCTACATACCAATAAACAACACAAAAACCTTCAAAAATTATTTTTATCCATGCCGAATGACGCTAAACAGCACGGATTATGTCCCAACCGCATGATAATTAACTACATGGTCATACTCGTCATGTGTTCAATGAGAAATGGTGGGTTTTCCCTATCTTTCAGTGCACGGGTCAGACCTGCACGAACTACCACCTCACACTGGCATGAGAAAGAATTACTTCACCCGTTCTCGGGAAGTTCAGTCCAGATATTTCCCCCGTATTCAGGCACGCTCTCATCAACAGCCATACTCTGTACTCAGAAAAAACCGAACTCTCATAAGGCACCCATGGTGGTTTCGAATCTCAACTTCCCTGAAGTTTCTCGGCTATCGTAAGTGGATATTTTTTGATTTAAAGACACCTTTTAATACTCTGCATACCGTTCCCTCAGTGGCTCTGCATATTGATGACCCCTGTCCCGTCTACCAAAGGCATGATCTCGTTAGGCAATGCTTCTCCCCATACACCTCTTGGCCTTTGAGCCCCCATTTATATCCCAGGATTCAGAAACCCTTTGAGCCACAGTTTACCAACCTATTTCACAAACCTGCCTGAATATGGTGGAACGTCTTTGACAAGATTACTGTGAACTAGGAGAAGTCGTTCCATTTTAAATGATGTCCCATCTGCATGACTTTAAACTGCGCCAAGCCTTAGCCATCCCTTATGCTAACTAAACACGTAGGGAAGTGGTCTCTCGACCACGTTCTTGATTAGTAAAGATATTCTCCAAACCCTTTCAGATGTCACATTCATTTTCCATGCCACCCATGGTGGTTTCCATAAGTCGTACTTCCATGTAGTCCCCTGGACATCAGAAATGGATAAGTATTTGACTTAAGGACACCTTTGCATGACAATGCATACCATTCCCTCAATGGCTCTGCATATTGATCACCCCTGGACCGTCTACCAAAGGAAAGACTTCCTTAGGCAATGCTCATCCTCCCTCTGTACGCCGATGCGGCTCCCATGCCTTGAGACATGCCCTACATTTCGTCCAAACATGTTTTCCCCCACGTGTGTCGGAAGAGTATTGAGACATATTTTAATCAGTTGATCCCCGTTGGGGCCCTCGCCCCAACATATTTGGTAAAAGATGTTTGACGTAAAACATCTGAAGTAATAGTCTTGAAGGCGTGAAATTAAACGACTCACAAAAGAAAGAGGCACAAAGCCTGTTAGGTTGAAAACCTGAAAAGGGTGACCTAAGAAAAATCTAGGTTATACCCGCTTGGTCCACACTAAATGGGCCCATGAAAAATCAGGGCATTAAATGAAAAAGAAAAAAAGTTTGTGGGGTTTTTTTTCAAAACCCTAGTAATAGTCAGACTACGATCACTGTATCCCATGGTCCAGGAAAAAATTAGATCTTGTTTTCTTGAGCTATGATTAGTTCTGATTCAGTGAATTGTTAGTTTCACATTAATTGTTCTAAGTAACAATTAAATTCCACAGCAACAAGTGATTGATAGAAACTGTGTTTCATTATAACCAAAAAAAGGAGGATGTCCACAAGCCGAGGTTTCTCCTTCAAGAAAAAAAATGGGTGGGGGATAGAGGAGTAAAGAAAACATGGGATACAAAAGTAGCTATGATAATTATAAATGAGCCTGACTCGATCTCCCCACCAGATCAGCGACCGCGCGGTGAAGGTCATTGCAGGATTGTTCCGACACTACCTTCTCCCTGGTTTCCACCTTAGCCACTGGGTGGATATGCTCCACTATGGTTTGGAGATCATTGATCCCTTTTCTGGTAGCTTCAAGACAACCAGTCATAGCCGATAGCTAATCCCTTAGCATCGTGGCCCGTTCTTCACATTCATTCAAGTAAAAGGATAGGATGGTCACCTAATCTCGAGAGACCTCCTACCGCGCTATCAGTTGATGGATCTTGGTTTTGGTTTCCTCAAAGGTTCGGGCCCCACAATGATTAGTATCAAAGTGAGAAAGCTTTAATTAATTAGAGACAGCATCCTCACGGGCCATAAAAATGTGGTAAGCATGAGAATGAAACTGTCAATAGTCAAAGCCACCTAACCCCAAACCCAATAAAAGCTGACGAAGAGCTTTGGTTTTAGTTGCCATTTCAGCTAAAGTGGATTGAATGATGATTTCACAGATTCGGGGCCAGTCCCACCTGCGCACTGCCCAAAGGTCTGCTATGGTACGAGGATCTTTGTTATCCTCGCTGCACGACATGGGAACAAAGTCTGGCATGGCAGCACGCGCGGAAGTGGTCTCACTAGAAGGTGACTATAAAGCTGGAATGTCTAAAGCCTCTAACCACGGTTCAGGATTGGGAACCAAGTTGCTAAGCCCGGTAACGACTAGCAGGACCTTCGGGATGGTCATGCTAGGACCCGACACCATAGGGTGGTCCTCATCCATGCACAAGAGGGATGAATTTGTCTGAACTGCTGCAACCGTAGGGTTGGGAGAGGAATGTTCTCTGAGTCTCTTTGATCAGTGAGCCATTAGTTGGTCCTCCCTTAAGACTGATGAAGATGGTGTGGTGGATATAGCAGCCACCATACCTCCTGATTTGGGAACATGCTGGATAGCCTTCCCTAGGATCCCATCAGGATAGTATTTTACCCATGTTTTTGCATAATCGATGGAAAGGCCGGCAGCCTCCCCCGTATCAGGCATGGTTATATTTGCGTCATATCCCTCCCACGTCAGCATCAGCCACCACTGACGAAGTATGGTCGGGTGCAGTCATCGAGCTCGAGGAGGGGGAAAAGGAATCTTGGACTTGAATGCACCCAAACTAATGAGAAAAATGATATGGTACATATAGCTCGCACAGTGAAACCTCGTCGATCCATGCGGACAGAAACCCGTCCCATAGAGAGATCATGTAAGAGCTCTCCTCCGGGCTCCCTCGACGGTTTTCAACTAAGATTCCAGAAGGGGCGGGGTAGGGAGTGAGGATGAACTGGGAGAATTCGGTCAAGAGCTCGAGAACTTCACCAGAGTTGAGGGGCTTCAAGAGAACTCCAGCTATATCCAGTAGGGTAGGCTGAAAGGTAAGAAGTGGGATAGTCATGTTGTGACGATACTCATAACAGCGACAATGATCTGCCACCCAACCGTAAAAAATTGAAATGGTTCGCTTAGACGGTAAGGTGTCCCGCCCACCTACATGTGGTGCAATAGCTCATAGATATGGGCCAAAGTCGGCATGGCTAAATTCACTAGGCGGCCCTCTACTAACTCATCCACCATCATCAAAGTTCAGACTGGACAGCTGGGTTAACATCTCGAGAAGGAAATAGCTAGCCGCTCAAAAACATAGCAAACAGACCAGCCAACCAAATCGTAGGTGACACACCAGGGCGCACCTCATAAACCCATGAAATGTAGTCGCCCGCCTCCATAACCGCCCAGTAGGAACCTGGGGAGGTTCGTGATTGCTGAGAAGGGTCTGTCTTGTGGTTCATTATCTTCGGCACAGGACCAGCAGTGTTCAGAAATAACCCTATCCGAGTGCTATAAGGAATAAGTGAGCGGGCACGCATGGCCTGACATCGTGACTACTCCGCCATTGCCAACAACTCCTTCTCTAATAAAGGCACATGTTCAATGTCATCTCATGCGTCAGGAGTGGGCAATAATTCGTCATACATCTCTCCACCAATCGATAGTCCTCCTATCTGGTAGAAGTCCCACAGACTAATGATGACTTCACCATGGGAAAGGTGGAAAGTATTAGTACATGAACCCCAATGGATGAATAGGTCGGACAGGATCAATTATGTTGGGTAAATAGACAATTCAGAAGCCCACACTATGGAGTATAGATTGACTGCCTCCAATGAATCGGGAGACTCCCGACAATGATGATGGACCCAGAAAGCCCAGGCCCAGTCATATGAGAAGAGCCCGCCAGACTGAATATCCCACCTGGGGACCCACCCTGCGTCAGGATCACTTCGAGAAAGTTTGATAATATAAGGGTAGTCCTTATGGACAAATTTATGAGAAAAGTCTTGATTGCGTTGAATGCTTTGGGTCCAGATAGATCCCCTCATAATAAATGCATTTTTCAAACCAAAATCGGATATTATCTCCCCAGATTGGGTGATGATTTCCTGAATTCATTTTGAAGGCGCTTCCAGGAAAGGAAAAGGGAGACCTGAGAATGTAGGGGGGATAAGACATCATCTTGAAGACTGAAGCTGTAGAGTGGGAGCCGATTGGATAATTGATAACTCAGAAGCTCCGGAGAGAGCATGTTCTTCAATGCACTATCATCACGAATGATGGACCGACTAGGGCCTTCTTTGACACCCTCCGCTCTGTGAGTCATAGCTAAACATCTCTCTCATCCAGTTGGGAGCGGATCTGCAGAAGGCCACGGCGCAGAATGAGGGGGAACCATATTTTCTCCCTGCACAGTATGAGACATCAATTGGTTAGTCTGGAATAAAAATCATGACATGAAAATAAACTGATATATGGTTAAAGGGGCCTTCATAATCGACATCCTCAAGGAGGCCTTGGAGGATGGTTCGTGATGACATCATCCTATGAACCAACCCTTCACAAAATCAGTCTGCAAAGCCCTAGACCACGGAGAGTTGGCCAGGAAACCACGAACCAAGTCACTTCGCAGAATTTCAATCCTGAGTTTATTCGAAAGGCTCAGATACTTTTTAATGTTCGAGAGATTTTTTGTCTGTGGAGCATCGAAACCATGAAGCATGTTCCTTTGTATCCCGTCATCACTTACTTTTTAATTAGTTAAGAGAAATTGTTCGCGGTTGAGAAGTTGGTCCACAGATGTAGGCGACCATGAAGAAGGAATGGTTCGTAGAGGTTACTGCTGGTTCACAAACAGGGCACTTCGTGAAGGAGAAAACACGAAATCTGAAGGAGCTCTAGTTTCACGAGAAATTTGGTAACGGACAAGTGAAGGACTCCCCATATTTATAGGCATGGTCCCCTCTTAGGTCCAACATTCTACCACAAACCATCTCAGTTTCAGGACCACTCTGCATCAGAATGTCCTTCTCTTCATTCTGATCGGACGCAATTCCGATGGGGGCATTTGTTGGGTCCTGAAAAAAAATCCACAAAAGAAATTATACCCAAGTCCCCAATGAATTAGAACAAATAATCAATGAAGGGACAGAAATAGGACCGGTATGCGAACCAGTCCCATAGAATCGCAGAGTGGCCATGCCCCGTGAGGTACCCCCTTCTGCGATCCATTATTGTTCGCGAAATAGAGGCGGAGAGCCTCCGCGGTCGCGATGCAGGATGGGCGCCAGTCTGGGTCACCGTCATGATCTTCCCCAACCGCGGACCATGTAGACCAGTTCAAGCTGCACACACTGTCATTCGTGAAATAGAGGCAGAACCCTCTACAGCCGTGGAGCCCTCCCTCAGTTCGCCTCACAGATGAGTGCAGCGTTCAATACCCACCGCGAATCGTGGATTGACCAAGTCGGCTGTGAACCGGGTATTTGGTTATGGGACTCCACAAAAGGTGTTGTATGGCCATAGATACATCCCTTTCCCCACTCTATAAAAGGGGTCCAAGGGGGAAAGAGGAGAAGGGAGATCAGAATACTAGAATCATTTTCAGAGGGATTGGATATTCAGAAGGAGATCAGTTGAAGGAAGGCTTCAGATTTCGCAAACAGCGAAATTCCCATTCGCGAACCACTACATGTATATGAATTAACAAGGAATTGGAAATCACATAATAATTTGGTGAACCGCGAACCTAAAATAACAAAAAATGAGAACTGCAAACCATACCCCCTCCGTGGATGACTTCCCCATGGACCAGGTAATTTATGCCCCTTTTCCCATCCGTCGTACTGCGTAGCACTCTCCTACACGGGCGAAGCCCCGGCCGACGAGCCTCCGATTGGCACCGCTCTTGGCCGCCGCTGCCCGCCTAGAACCCTCCGTGAACCACCCTAGTTTGAGGATTGAACCCGAAGCCGTGAACCACCCTGGTTCACGGATTGAACCCAAATTCGTGAACCACTCTGGTTCGCGGGATGCCAATCAGTCCGCGGACCACCCTGGTTCACGGATGGCTTCTCCAGCCACGTGGCACTTCCCCGCGCGAAGGGTGCCACCACCCATACCTCTCGGTGGCTCGCCAAATACTTCAGTGTTCTCATTTCCAGAGCCAGGTAAAATCCTTCTAATCCAGCCAATTCCTCTGCGACTCCCTCATTGGCCTATTCATTGGCCATGAGCTGAGGCATCCTCCAGAGCCACCGGATTCGCGTGGTGTGACTTTTAGGTGCATCAGCGCGCCATTTTGAGTTCACATACCCATGGTAAACAGGGGCAAAGGGGTTTCCCCGACCCTTGAGTAGATTCCCGAAGCATTCCTGGGTTCACATTCCCATGGAAATGTGGAGTTTGATCTCGGGAATACCCTTTCTGCCCCTCCACTTGTTGAGGGTTCCTCGAAGATGGTAAAATGGGCATCAGAAGGAAGCCCACATGTACTAAAAGAGAGGATATGGGCACAAGAGCACCCCCTTTCCCACTCCCGCTGGGCTTTATCGCCCTGGGTGTCCATCTCAGAGTAATCCCTGACCTTATGGGCCTCCTCAGAGTGTAATCCCCAATTCATCATCCTGGGCCGCTCCATGCCTAAGCCCCACTCCACTTCTCACAGACACTCCTTTAGCAATGTGATCCTATGGTCCCTGCCGCCTCTTGTTTCTCACACCGAGCATGACTCGTGTGAGATTAGAGTAAGCATCGACCATGACATCCTACCATGGGCCTCCTCAGAGTGTAAGCCCCAATCCATCATTCTAGGCCTCCTCAGAGTGTATGCCCCAATCCATCATTTTGGGCCTCCTTAGAGAGTAATCCCTAATCCATCATTCTGGGCCTCCTCAGAGTGTAAGCCCCAAGCCAAAGCGAACTACAAGGACTTTGATCCATGCCAAAGCATGGTACGTGGGAAGCCTCTACGAGGTGAAGCCCACCACTCGGCGGTTTCTTCACGTCGAGTTCCACCTTCGTACAGAATGACGTTAAAATCTATATATGAACTATGTAGAATTTGATCCCTGCCTCCTAAGAAGGGTACGTAGGAATCCTCCCAGAAGTTAAAGCCCAACAACCGGTCGATCCGACCATCTCTATATCGGTTCACCGCACCACCCCAAGTGCCGCCTCAAGTGAGTTCCAACCCATCGGGGTCATTAATCCAACGAGGGATGGTAATCCTCGAGCATAAATGATTCCGAACCCCAGCGTCTAGTTGACCGTTGCCCACCAAGGTTAAATCTATGGATACAATGTTCGGTTATAAACCAAAGATTCGTGAACATATGAATACGTCTTAAATATATAAGAGAGTCCCGGAACAGGCAATAATTCCTCCCAAAAAGGGTGTGATTAGCCTGACAACCCATCCTCTCGACCAATGTGAGTTTTTAAGAGCCGCAGGCCAGACCATCCAGTGAACGCCTGCCTTTGGAGAGTAGGTCCATCAATCATTGGATATGGAGTCGTCGGGCATTTAGTGGCTGAAAACTAGAAAGAAACACCCTTAAAAAACTATAAAACATAAAACATAAAATCCCATAAACTTCTTAACAAACTAAATCCCATAAATACCCTAAGCATTCATGATATCCATGAAACACCTAAAACCCCCTAAAATCCTGAAATCAATAAAACCCATACAATGGCCTACCAAATCCTAAAAAACAACTGAAAACCAGAAAACCCATAAGAAGACCTAAAAACACTAAAAAGTCAAAAAATACTGAAACCATTAATGTAAATTTAAACCATAAAGGACTAAAAACAACAACTACCCCTTTAAACCCTAAGAAACCTAAAAAACCCCAAATCCCCAAAAAACAAAAATAAATTATTAGCCCCTCTAAAATACCAAAAACCCCTTAAAACACTAAAAACCCTTGAATCCACTAAAAATACCAAACCCCTAAATACCCTATCAACCCAAAATACTAAAAAATACATAAAACCCCTAAACTCTTAAAATCTTAAAAACATTAAAAACCCTAAAACATTAAATACCATAAAAGTCCCTAAAAACATTAATACCCCTAAAAACTCTAAAAATCATAAGAAAAGTAAAATACCTAAAACTTCAAAAAAATACTAAAGGAAACAAAAACCCCTAAAAACTAAATACCCCTAAAACACTAAAGAACCCTAAAAACCATAACACCCTTAAATACTAAAAAAACCATAATAATACCCTATATATCCCCAAAAGACCATAAACCCCAATAAAACCTAAAAACCCAAAAAAAAGTAAAATCCTAAACCCCTAAAATACAGAATGACACATAAACCCATAAAATACCATAAAACGCTCTGAAAACATTAAATAATATAAAATAACCATAAAAATCATAAACAACCCTAAAAATCCTAAAATACGATATGACCCCTAAGGGTCACAAGAAACCATAAAAGATAAAATATTCCCAAAATACCCAAAAAATCATAAATGCAACCTAAAACTAAGGTATCATAATAGACTCTAAATACCCTAAAGGACCCAAAATACAAATAAATCAATAAATTTCCCAAAAAAATCTGATAAATACCAAAAATACACTAATACCCTTGAAAACAAATAAATGATTTAACCACCTAAAACACTAAAAATCCATAAGAATTCTAAAAATCATAATATTCCATAAACCCCGCAAAACCAAAAAGAATATCCTAAAATCCATAAAGCCCTTCAAAATATTAAAGGATCCTAAACCCCAAAAAAACCCACTTAACACCTAAAAATCATAAATCCCCTAAAAACAAAAAAAACAGAAAACACCTAATCCCACAAAGAAATCCTTAAATCCCATAAAAACATGTTGACACTAAACGATTAAAACCATAATCCCCCAACCTCCCAAAATCCTAATACCATTAAACCCCCCAAAAATCAATAAAAACACCAAAAAACCCATTAAAGTCCAAAAAACTCTAAATCCATAAAAACTTAGAAACCTCTTAAAACATCCAAAATACCCTACACCCCAACAAAAACACTAAAAACAATAAAATTTATAAAACCCCTAAAAATATAGAAATATCATAATAATCCCCTTAAAAACCCTAAAACACTAAACCCCCTTAAAATAATAAAACAACTAAATGGTCTTAAAAGGACATAAAAGACTTTAAAAACCTAATAAACATTAATTCCCAAAATATTCAAAAAACCCCAAGGACCCGAACACACATAAATGTTTCTAAAACCCGTAAATGTTCCTAAAAGTTTCAAAGGATACTAAATACCATTAACACTATATAAACCCATTAAACCCCATGAAATCCAAACATCATTAAAAAATTTTAATCACAGGAAATCCGTAAAACCCCAAAAATTTATAAGAACCATAAAATTCCTAAAAAAATTAAAAACCCTAAAAAATCCTTAATACACTGAAAAACATAAAACCCTAAAACCCCATCAAAACTAATACAATCCTTAACAAACCATAAAAACTATAAAAAAATGTTCTAAATCCCTATAAAACCGTAATAACACTAAAACACATCAAACCCATCAAAAACCTAAAAACCCAAAAAATTTCCCTACAGGCCTAAAAAATTAATGAATCATAGGATCCATAAAAATACAAAAGAAAGATAAAACCATAAAAAAACATAATGTATTCTTATAAACCCCTAAAACACTAAAAACTATAATAAAACCCTAATAATGAGAAAACCTATAAAATTTAAAAAAAACCTTAACACACCTAAAAAATATAAAAACCATAAAAACCCTAAACACCATAAAAGCACATAAAATCCCTCTGATCCATAAAAACTCTAAAACACTAAAAACTTAAAACCCTGAAACCCTAAAAATTATTAAAACATCTATGAATCCCTATAAACATAAAACACCTAAAATATCCAAAAATCACAATAACTTAATAAAAACCAATAGAAATCTAAAAACCATAAAAGAAACAAGAGAAACTAAAATCCCAAAACCCCCTAAAATACACTAATTCCAATAAACATCCTGTTAAATCCTCATGAAATTAAAAACCCAAACCCTAAATCCCTATTTCCCAAAAAAATAATCAAATTCCGAGAACCTTAAAACCCCTAAAACCCCAAAAACAAAATTACGAATTTTAAAATCCATAAAACAAGCCTAAAAATCCTAAAAATTGTAAAACCATGTAAAACCCTAAAACCTACAAGAAAGTATAACCCCCTTAGAAATCCGAAAAAATAAAACACTAAAAACCCATAAAACCCTGTAAAATGGAAAAGAAAACCCTAAAAGACAATAAATTCGAAAAACATTTGAAACCCCTAAAAAAATTAAATAAATGAAAACCCATAAAACCCCTAAACCCCATGTTAAAACTATAAAAATACTAAAACCAAAAAAGAACTTGAAACCCATAAAAACATTAAAACCCTAAAAGCTCATAAGTGAAAAAACAAATGAACCATTACAGCTAAATAAAACTCTTAAATACCATAAATACCCAAACATATAAAACATCTAAAAGTCTATAAATCCCCTAAAACACTGAAAAAACCCTTAAAACCTGAAAAGAACATAAAACTATATAAAAACCCTTTAAAAACTGAAATACCTAAAATCCACATAAACACCCTAAACCCCTAAAATAATAATGAAAACTAAAAATACAATACACCCAAAGAACCAAAATACTGAGAAAACCATAAAACCAATCTGACCTCTAAGACTCCTAATAATTTAGAAAACCCTAACACCCAAAAAACACCAAAATAATAAAAATACTAAAACCCCCCAAAAATATAAAAATTCCCAAATATCACATAAATAGTACTTTAAAAAACTAAGAACCTATAGAATCATCTGAAACCCCTAATAAACCCTATATAAAATCCTAAAAATCTAGAACACCTAAAAAAATATAAAAAATTATGAAAAAAATCAAAAAAATATGAAATACCCAAAAAGAACCCAAAAAATATAAAAACCCTAAATATGGAAAAAACACCCAAAATTATCTAAAAAACCTAAATATCCTAAAAACCACTAAATCCACTAAATTCCTAAAAAAATTAAAATTCTTAACACCCCTAAAACCCCTAAAACCCCTTTAATACCATAAAACCCATTAAACCCCCTTTTAGATACAAAAAATTCCCAAAAAAATAAAAAAACCATCAAACCCCCTAAAAACACTAAAACCCAAAAAACCGATAAAACCAAAAATACCCTTCAAATACCATATAATCTCTAATGAACCCAAACCCCTCAAAACTCTTATGAAACAAAACACCATAATAGATTATATGAATCCTCAAAATTCATAAACTTACTAAAACCCCTAAACCCCTATAATATAAATACAACCTAAAATTCCTCAAAACCCCAAAATATCCTAATACCCTCCAAAAGGCCCTGGATCCCTGAAAGACCCAAAAAATACCAAAAATCCAAAAAGAACCCCAAAAATTTTAAACCCTCTAATTACCATACAAACCAATTAAATCTCTCAAAGACCCAAAAACCTATAACAAACCATTAAAAGAAAATTAAAATCTTGTTAAATGAAAATGAATCAAAAAATTATACAAAGAAAATAAAATATCATTGAACACATTACTGACTAAAGACAATTGAACCCTTAACGGAGCCTATAAATCCAAAAAACCCTGAAGGACACTAAATATTCCTAAATATCATAAAGACCATAAAAAACCATGAAGGTCCCAAAAACGCCTAATGGAACAAAAAATAAAAAAATCCTAAAGGACCCTAAAATCATAAAAATCCATAAAATGGTCATTAAAACCACAAATAATCACCTAAAAGACAATAAAAACTAAATAGCATTAAAAATTCATTGAAACACCCCCCCCCTTAAAACCCTATAAGGCATTAAAACCCCACTAAAAAAACTAAAATACCGTTAAAATCCATTAACACCCAATAATGATAAAAAGACATTATGAATCCTTAGAAACCCTAACCCCACACCTAAAATGATCCAAAACGTTCTAAAAAGGTTGAGGCCCTAAAAACCCGAATAAAATTTAAAAACTCTTAAAATGTATAAAATTCCACAAATTCCCATAACACCCCTTAAACCCTAACTGTAACAGCCCGAGATTTTATAAAAAAAATACTTTTCATTAATGTCTTGTGTTGTACGCTACACCAAAAGGATCTTGCTCAACACGCATCCTTGACTTGCCTTGAATTACACGCAATCATGGCCTTCCTCGATAGCTTGCGTCGTACGCAATACCAAGTTTCACTAAACAACGATATGCTATTAAAATATTATAAAAACTTGCCATTATAAATAGTAATAACCACCTTTTAAAATTTTAGAAATTTTATCTCTCAAAATGGACTTCATTTTTGGATTCAGAGTATCGAATTTAGCCTAAGGTGAAATTTTGGTACTTTTTGGATAACTTTCATATTCGGATGAATAGTGAAAATTACTACATTTTAATTAAAAACAACTTTTTTAATCAAAATAATTAATATTGGTAAATTATAAATTTTATTGGTTTTAAAGTATATTTAGAATATATTTTTACAATTTAATACAATTTTGGTCATTGTATGTAATTTCACATTTAAACATGTTATAATCAAGTGTCAATCTTTTGATAGTTATTATCTCTTAAAACACGCCATTTGTTTTGACAACGGGAATTAATTTTTAAATTAGTTAATATAACTAATATGTTTTGAATTTGGTAAAAGAGACATCATTTCTGAGTTCATAATATCAAATATAGCTTAGGCCTAATTTTTGGTATTTTTCTGGAAGCTTTCATTTTTTGATGAATAGTGAAACCACTAAGTTGTAGTAAAAAAAATGAATTTTTCATAAAACTTAATTTTACCGCTTCTGTGAGTGGAATTTATAAAATCCGAGAGACACGATTGATGTCAGTAAGTAAATTGTGGTTCAATGTGATGAAAATAATTTTTGGTGAATTGTAACTTTTTACATTTTTTTACCACGGTTAAAAGTTAATAGGGTAATTAAGGGTAATGATGATATTATTATTAACCTAACACATGTCCTAATTCTATTCGATAGGTTTAATTCGACCAAAAACAAACTTAGGAATAAAATATGACCATTTAGGCCCACTTGGATTAGATTAGGACATTTATTATTAATTTATTTAAAGAAGGGTTAAAATAGTTAAAATAAAATATTAATAAGTAAATAATTTTCAATATGGGGTTATACATAAGATAAATTCGACTATAAATATTTATTAGAAAGATAAAACGATTTCCTACATAATTGTATTTTATTTGTAATTTTTAGAAATTAAATAACTTAATTTATTTATGACACAAAGATGATGAATTAATTATCTTATTAATGAAACATTGACATAATTAATGTTATAAACACCGAAATAAATGTAATTTTTGACTTTTTATGAATTCCACTAATTTTATAGGTTAATATGACATGTTAATATTGATTTAATTAACTTGGTTAGAACTAATAATTCTGTTATGAGTTTCACAAAAATCAATTACTACATAGTGTCAAAATTGAAATAAAATAGTTTTTTAAATAATATTATATTATTAATTGTTATTTTATTCCTAAAAATATTAGGTTCGGAAACATGACTTAGATAAGGTTATATATATTAATAATAAACAACTTGGGGTTCGTTTGGCTTGTTATAGTAGGTTTATTAACCTTATAGTGTAAGAACAAAAGAAGACATGGTACAAGTAAAATTAATTAACTTAATGTTAAATCTAAATGATAAGGTTAAAATAGGAACCTAAACATGTCTAAATTATATTGTATGAGAGTATTTCGATCCATCCCCACCTTAGCTTCGAAATAAATCAATTTGGAGCTATTTAAAACCGAATATGACTTTATAATAAAATAATATTTTTAGTTTTCCAAAGGAGCCCATGTCCTCCCTTATAAAAGGGCACCTCCTCCCTCTCTTCCTCACACAACATTGAGCCTTCAAGCTCGGCCAACCCCTACCAAATTCTTTTCTCCACTTCCCTAGAAACAACCTAGAGGTTCTGGGCTTCCTCAAAGACCAATTTTAGTTCCCTAAAAGGAGGTCTCAAAGAAACACTTCAAAGAAGAGGTAATGTCCGTTACTGATTCTTTCATCTTTATTTCTTCTTCCACTTCTTCTTCTTTAGTTGTTTCATTATGAAGTAATAACATCAGTATCAATAATATACTGATATGATATTATAATTATGAAACAACCCTATTTCACCATCTATCCATCCTACGTAAAAAGGAAATCACCGCGCGTGCGTACGTACGGAATACCGTCTCAACGCCGTGGTGTAATCTATTTTCCGCCACCACCTTAATTGGATGGGTATAATGGTGTAATGAGTAACTATATATGATTATTATAAAGTGATATTGATACTGAAATAGTATACATACACATCAATAAAATTCCACGACCATGGGAACGATATCATCGCTCGTGCGTACGTACGGACTACCGTCTCCACGACGCAATGAGATTCATTATCCATCTTAACCATTCCAGAATGATTATAAAGTATACATAATGAATAATAATGAAATACATGACATGGTAAATATACTGGATTTATGTATATATATATGTCATCTACTTACTTCCATTCAAGACAATAAGGAAAGGAAAACAACGTTCATGCGTACGTACGGACTACCGTCTCCCTGAATGGTGTGTTTCATTTCATTTATCTATCTATTATATATATATATATATACTGAATATATAGGATATATAAATCATGTTTTATATTCAGGAAGTAATTAAATCATGATTTAAGTAATAATAATGTCAATAACAACATGTCCAAACACCTATGATAAATGAAACGGTTTTACCCAACACGCTTCTTTAACATGGAATTTACAAAAGAACGGGTAATATAAAGTCATAAGTGAACCATATATGATATCATAACAATGAATATGATTCTGTAATAAGTTAATGACATTATTTAAATCATTATACTGGAGGTTTCGATACGTACAAAGCATATCGGGCATAAGGTAAGGGAAATATCACAATCTCAATTTTATCCGAGATTGTTTATACTTTGAAATTTACTGGGGTGTATTTTATCATCCACATCCATGTTTCCTCAATATGTAATATTATTTCCATCCACCTACAATTTTTTTAAATCCAATTTTACCCTTCCGTAAGTTTTTAGTAAAAGATATGAAAGGAATCTTTTTTCATTTTTCGTACGAGGTACTTTTTGACTTTTCCGACAAAAGTACAAAGAAGGTTTTTTTTAACTTATACGACAAGAATGGATTTTTAAAACATTATTTCCAAAAATCTTCCTTTACAAGTTTTCAAGTTTATTTTTAATCAACTTCTTTTATTTTAAAATTGTATGACATGTTAAGAAAGGAAAAAAAATTTGAAGAAGAACAGATATTTTCCTCAAGAATGGAGTTCTAGTGTTTTATCAAAATTATTTTCCATCTAAGATAATAAAGGGTTCTGTTTCTATCCCTATTATTACATGGATTTGATTATGTTGAGATGGAAATTTTTTTATGAATTCTTTTATCTTATATGAATTTTTTTATGATGTCACGATGTTTAAGATTCCCATTTTTATAACATGGGTTATGCTATGATGTATGGTTTATGATTTTGTGGCACACATAAGAATGGTATCATTATGAGATGGGTGGGACCTATATCTCCCTCAAATTCATTGGGTAAAGATTTTATATCTCATGAGATAGACATGGCTGGAACGGTAGGTTATACCGGTTCAGTGAAGCAGGACTCAAACGAGGGTAACTCGGTTCAGAAATAGACTTTGTCCACTAAGATAGTCTTGGCAATGAGTCTTGACTAATAAGAAATGATTCTCTATGATTATGTATGTATTCCACAAAGATTCCTATTTTAGGTTATGATTATTGGGATTTCATTTCACTACTATAATTTATCCCATGTTATGAAATTATGCTCTCTTTTGCAGGTTAAGATTTCCAAAATGTTATGTTCTTATGAATATGATTTGATTGATATTTCTTTTTTTTCCTTACTGAGCATTTGAGCTCACCCTTTTATGTTTTCTTTTCCCCAGGATATAAAGAAAGGTTTTAGGTAAAAAAAATGGATGATCTTTATGGGAGATGTTGAAGATCATTCACCACGATTAGAATATTATATTCCGAGTTTCCAAAGACACTAAACTATTACGATCCTTGTGTGTGTGTTTTTGTTATGTACTAAGTATTTCGCAAAAGTAATGTAATGTCCATGTACGTCAGGCTTCGGGTCTCTACACTAACAACCATAAAACACCATAAAACCACATAAAAAGAAAAAAACCAATAAAACTTTAATCCCAAAAAATCATTAATCATTTAAAAGATCCAAAAAACCATGACAACCATAATGACACCAAATCACCCTAAAAACCATAAAAACCTAAAAAACATAAAATTCTATAAATATCATAAAAACATTAAAAACTAGAATAAACCTAAAACACAAAAATATATAAAATAAATCAAAACAACATGAAAACCAATAAAACCCCTACAAATCCTAAAAACCCCAAAATAACACTAAAAACCTACAAAAATACTTAAAACCATAAAAACCCTAAAAACCCTAAAAATAATAAATAACCCTAAAAGCCTATATAAACCCTAAACACCCTAAAACCCCCCTGAACCCAAAACTATTCACCCCCCACACCAAAAAGGCCCCCAAAAACCATTAAATATATAAAAACTCTTAAACCCCATATGAAAATTAATAACCCCTAAAACATATAAAAAATCCCTATTAACCAAAATACCCTAAAATCCCAAAACCCTAAAAATCTATAAAAACCTAAAACACTCAAAACCCAGAAAAACTCATAAAAAACCTAATACAATAAAATCCATTTAAACCCAAAAATATCGTAAGACATTAAAACCAACAAAACCCCCTAAAACCACTAAAACCATAAACATACACAAAAGACCATATAACCACATAAAAGTAATAAAACCCTAAAAAATTAGATAAATCCCCCAAAACTAAAAACAAATTATCAAAAACCATGAAAACCCTTAAAACCCAAACCCCCTAAAAACCGTAAAATTTCCAAGACACCCCTTAATGAACCTAAATCCCCCAAAATGCATTAAATGATGCTAAAATCCCAAAATACCCTAAAAACCTAACAAGGCAATAAAATTCATTAAAAATCCATAAAAACCCCAAAATACCCTAAAATACATATCATAACATAAATAAACCTAAAACCACCATAAGATTCATAAAACCCTTAAATGTAGTAAAATCATTTGTAAACCTAAAAACCATTAAATACCCATAAAAGTATAAAACACCTAAACAACCTAAAACCGCAAAAACCATAAATATAAATAACAAAAAAAATTAAGAACCCTATAACAACCATAAAACCCCTAAAACCACTAAAAGTTGAAAAAAATCCATAAAAACATTAACAAACCCTAAAAATTCTAAACACCCCCCTAAACCCCAAAAATACAAATCGAGTTAAATCCTAACAAAACTATAAGAATTAAAATAAACACCCAAAACCAAAAATATCTTTTAAAACTCTAAAAAATCAAAAATTATATAACCTCCGATGAATATCCAAAAACCCAAAAACCACTACAAACTAGAAGAAATGGCTGAAACCCATAAAAATATTTAAACACCCAAAAAACCCATTAAATCACTAAATACTACTAAAGACACTTTAAGACCCTTGAGAAACCTTCACAACCCCAAAAAACCATAAATACCCTAAAACCCCTAATAACCCTAAAATCCTATAAATGATCGTAATATCCTCCAAAACCCCTAAATTAACTTTCAATCCCAAAAAATTTCATAAACCCTCTAAAACCCCAATAACACCATAAACCCCGAGAAAATACCTAAAAAATATTTAAATCCCCCATATAACCCAAAAGGACTCTTATAAACTAAAATATACAACATTACCTAATCCCCATAAAACCTCTAAAAAAATCTAAACACATAAATCCTTTAAACCCCCTAAATCATATTAGAACATATAAAACCCTTTAACATAATAAACCCCCTCAAAATCCTGAAAAACACAAATAAAATGAAAACCCAACAAATACCTAAAATACACTAAGAAATACCTAAAAACAGATAATACCCTAAAACACCTTAATACCCATTGTATGCTCTTGAAAAAAAATCTGCAAAGGAGATTCTACCAAAATCCCCAAAGAATTGAGGAAAATAATGAGAAAAAATAGTGGGACAAAATAAGGACCGGTCCGCAGACCGATCCCACGAAAACGCAATGTGGCTAGGCCCCGCGAAGCACCCCCTCCACGAACCATCGTCGTTCGTGAAATGGAGGTGGGAATCCTCCGCGGTCGCGAGGCAGGATGGGAGCTGATCTTGTTCACCATCGTGAACCGCCCCAACTGCGGACTACATCGACTGGTTCAAGCCGCATTTGATGTCATTCGCGGAATGGAGGCGGAACCCTCCGCAGCCGCGAGGCACTCCCTGAGTTTGGTTTGCGGGGGGGAGTAGTGCCCAATACCCACAATGAATTACGGATTGACCAAGTCAGCTGTAAACCGGGTATTCAGTCATGGGCCTCCGTAAAAGGTTCCACGTGACCATAGATACATCCCTTTCCCCACTCTATAAAAGGAGACAGAGGGGGAAAGGAGTGGATCAGAGATTCGTGGATTCAGATATTTGAGGATTTGTATTCAGACGATTTGAAGGCGGAGGAAGAGAAGAGCGATCAAACTCGGGTGGAATGATTTTGATGGAAGGCTTCAGATTTTGCAACTAGTTCATAAACCAGAGCAGGTATAAACCTGGGAAAAAACTAATAAGGAACAAAAAACGCATAATAATTTGGTGAACCGTGAACTCAATATAACATAAAAAGAGAAGACCGCGAACCATATCCCCTATGCAGATGCACTCTCCGCAGACCAGGGCGTTTTTTCTTTTTTTCCGATCCGTTGCACCGTGTAGAACCCTCCAACGCAGGCGAAGCCTCGACCGACGAACCCCCGATCGGCACCGCCCTTGGCCGCGGCTGCCCGCGTAGAACCCTCTATGGACCACCCTGGTGCACGGACCGAACCTAAAGCCGTGAACCAACCTGGTTCGCTGGATGTTCACCAGACCACGAACCACCCTGGTTCGTGAGATGCCAGTCAGTCCGCGGACCCTCCTGGTTCGCGGACGGCCTATTAGTCTGTAGACAATAGTGACCCAAGAGGCATAAAGGAAACATGGAGATAGCCTACCTCTGTGCGCTGCACCAACTGCACCGCCTCATCGGTGACCCTCCAACGGGAGTCCATATCAGGGGATGGGGGGAACACGGAGCTCTTCATTTTACTCTGCTCCTCGCCCAGAAAAACCTGTTCGTCATGGTGTCTTGCAATTTCTTCACATCAAGATTGCAATCGAGTGGTTTTCCTATTGAGGAAAGTCAACACACCCAACAAAGTCTGGCCTTGAGTGTGTCACAGAAGCGTCAGACCCGATAGGAACAATCCATTCAAGAACTCCTGAATCAGGCCACCGAGAACGTACAACAGGCCTCTCGGTTCAGAGAGGCCAATCCACGATCTTTTCTTGCCTCCCCAGTAGGTATTTATCCACAAAATAACTCGACATCAAAACCAATTCACCCCTGAATTGGGGCACGCAAGATCAGGCAGGTAGCGATAGAAGCATCCACTTCCGCAATCCAGGGTCAACCCCAACCTGTAGGGCTGGGGGAATTTTTAACAACAAATGCCCCTGTATGACCAATAAAACCGGGAAGAGACTCAGTGTCCTAGGAATGGAGACATCCCCAGCCCTCAGGGATGGGGGCATTATTACTCTCTCAACAACAACCTCCCCCATGAGAATCTGTATTCTCTCATCTAGGGAGGACAGTCAGAAGATGAGGTTCTTGTCCTATCCAGTAATTTGGATCATCATCCCCTCCGATAGAAGGTCGCACCGAAAGGTCACATCAAATAACTCTCCGCATCACTCTTCATCAAGAATTCTCAAGGAAATCCCTGATTACAAGAGTTAAGGCCAGCGGAAGATGCGGGAGATCCTCTTCCCATTTGGAAGATGAAATCCCTTCCACCTCGCGATATAAATTCATCAATTCCATAGAGGTTAAACCCATGGGTGGCACCGGGGAAAATGAAAATCCGGATGGATCGGGAGACGATAGTTCTGGTCAGGCTGTGACTCACAACGAACCACCAAGTGTGCACACTCGCAACCAAAGGGTCGCCCTAAATATGGAAGTTCTTCCAGCCAACCCTCCTCCACCAACCCAGCGAGCTTCCAACAGGGATAAGAATGAAGGACTGGATACCCCTAACCCGCTTCCTTCTCTCGACAAAAATGATCCACTCACGCTCGAAGAGAGATTCGCTTGATAGGAAGAGTAGATGAAAGAATTACGGTAGCTTAACGCTGAGCTGCTCTAGAGGAACCGCCTTATTTAATTTGTGTCCCAGGACGAACCGCATCATGCACTCCCAGTAAGTGCACCTCAAAGGCTAAGGGTTTCCCCAGAAAATGAAACACGGTCAGGGCTCCCGTCAAACGAGGCGCCCGGCCCATCCAACTACTTAAACGTAGATTCATATGAATACTAAGACTTACCTCCACTCAGGAAGAAACTGAAGCGAGTACACTTGAACCCTCCGAAGGTTTCACAAACAGCACGCACACCCTTGGTGCCGGCCAATCATGATCCTCATGCAGTACATCAGGCTACAAATGCCCAGGAACGGGCCCAACAGGATGTAAACCAGGGTCTCACCAACACCATCGAGGCACATACATCTCGATTGGAAGTGATGGAAGGTCGACACGCTCCGATATAACCAGAGTGGAAACCCTATCCAGATTTGGTGAAAAACACACCCCCCCCCCCAATTTTGGGAGCCCTATATTCCCCATCATCAATGGATCTGGAGATCTGGAGCATAATTTGATGCACTACACATCTTATTGCGATCATATGATGGGGAATCCAGAACAGCAAGAAGCTGTGAAACTCGGATGCTTCGTACGAACCTGGAAAGGATCCGCCTTCGTCTGGTATACGAGTCTGCTAGCCCAGTCAATAAAGAGCTGGGAAGACCTTCAGCAGCAGTTCCTGTTCCACTTCAGCTCAGCGTTTCCTAAAACAACGGTCAACGATCTCATGAACTAAAAGGAGAGGGAGAACAAGAGGGTCTCATATTTCATCTCCCGATGGAATGTTTTGACCTATTCTCTGAACAGGCCAATGCCTCAAGATGAGAAGCTAGCCATATGCATCGATAATCTTCTAGATGAGCTGCGAACACTGCTCATACTAGTGGAGTGCACCACTGGCTTCCACTATCTCTCAACCATTTCCCAGAGAATTGAGGACTCCCTGCCGTGGACTAAATAAAATTCCCAAATATCCTTGCAAGCTCTTGCGAAAAGAGCCTCTATAGCTGAAGCATCCACTGTCACACTAAAGTCGGCCCATGTACCTACTCCACTGCTCAGGCCACCACCCAAATGTCAAGGACCCCCTGAATACCAGTAGTCGCCTTCGCCTAAACAGGATGATCAGTACAGACCGAAGCGGAACCGGTTTGAGGATCGAAGAAAAAAAAGTATACTCGTTCCTAGACGATCATGTCTACGGCTACTTCATTGCTACCATGAACTGCAACATTCTCCGCCTCCTGGAGATAAGGAAACCTAAAGAAGTCATCCATGATGATAGGCCAGATTACTGCCCCTACCATCTGATGTTGGGACATAGTATATGAGAATGCTTCGTCATCAAAGACCTCCTCCAGAGGATGGTAGACTCCGGAAAGGTCGATCTGGGACCAGCCCCAGCACATGTGGCGTGTATCTCTACCACCAAATCCGACAAAGAGGAGGGGTGGCAGAAATTCACCAGCAAGAAGGGGCAGAAATTTGACAACTGGATGACTCGGAAGACTATCAACTGAGCCCAGGGAATACCTCTAGCTCAACTACAGCAGGTGGTGTTGCCACCAACATCCCCTGACACTGCACAGACGACAGCATTGGCTTCACAACCCTCCATGAGCCGGTCATCTGGCCGTAATCGAAGAACGAAACAATCTCAAGAGGATCAGTCCATGATGGGGGCAAAGTTAGTCCAGACTCTGGAAGATTATATGCCCTCGAATTTGGCGCTACGGGCACCGACACACCAAATGGCACCATTAGGGACAACCGACCAGGTTGACCTGTCAGATGATAAAGAGCCAATATTTGGTTCTGTTAATGTCATCCATCTTATGGAATCATTCCCTGACGAAGGGTACGGTTAAGAACCTGAGTTCCCTGCATGAGGAGCTGGGAGGAGGAATCGCAGATGTAGGGGATACCAGGGGAGGCCCAGCCGTGGTAGACACCATCCCTATGGTTGGATGCCGGACCAAAACATTAATATCTTGGAAACCCATGGGAGAGCCCTCCAACGGACTCAACAGGAGAAAGAATTTCCCTCCACCTCCACAAGAAGCTACTCTGGCCCTGTTGTTTTGCGATACCCACCAGAGGAGGATCAAGTGTCTATACTCCTAGTGCACACAAAAAGAACGGTCGGACCAAGTCCTAAAAATGTGGGAACACCTTCGACATCCGTCCCCGCAGACGGTCCCTCCTCATCAAATGCTCGATCTCCAAAAGCACCTGCTCTAACTCTCCCGCCAACGGAGAAGTGTCAGCCGTTGCAGCAGAAATATGATATCCTTATGCAGCTGTCATCAGTACCAGCCGAGTATTCAATCCTCGATGCCCTAATTCTGTCAGTAGACCTCAGGGAGGCACTTATAGGGGCTTTGATCATCCCCTAGGAGTTTCAAGCCGAGGTAGCTGCCGCCAAAATTTACTGGACCAAAACTGACCCGACTGAATGCAATGCAGTGATTTCTTTCACTGACCAGGATGAATATGCAGTCATGCAAGGACACATCAGACTGCTATATGTGTCTGGCACACTTGATGGTATTGAGATCCAGAAATTATTTGTAGACAATGGATCTGGAGTTGACCTCCCTCCCCTATGAACACTCCGTATGTTGGGCTACAATGAGGACAACCTAATTCCCTTGGCCACAACTCTGTTGTGTTACGAAAAGAGTGAGCAGAAACCAATGGTACAAATTAAGCTGAAGACCCATTTTGGTGAACAAGTAGCCTACACGGAATTCCTGGTGGTTCGGCAGAGCACATCATTCAATGCCCTGCTGGGAAGGCCATGGATCCATAAGCACATGGTTGTTCCTTCATATTATCACCAATGTATCAAGTATTGAGTCAATAGACAAAGTGGAACATTTCACACCGAGAGGGCCCCTTTCGAGCTCTCCGAGTCACATTACGTTGATGTTAGGTTTTTTTAGAAAAATACGAAGAAGCCTTTGGTCGATGGTGTCGATTGGATCCCCACTCCAAATGGCCTAGAGATGTTTCTTGATGACCCCCACAGGCAGCTTGTCAGAGATTTTGTCTTTCCCATCAACCATGTTAAGAGTATGAGTTTGAGTCTGGGCACGCACTCGGATGTCCTTATGACTTCAGCCATGATGGCCGAGCATGACAATACGGGAACGTCTGCCAACCCTCGATCATACTCAAGTGAGGATTCCCATGATGTGTCTCCCTCAAACTCCCAAGATCCCATGTCAAAAACTCTCTCATAATTAGATCAAGAATTCGAGGACATGGGAGAAGAAGAGGGGGAAGATCTCAGGGATACACCTCCCACATTTGAGGATGGCATCTCCACCACTGTGGACGAACTCAGGGAAATAAACCTAGGTACTGAGGAAGACCCAAGGCCCACCCTCATTAGTGTAGCCATGTCCCCCGAGGAGAACGAGGTATATACCCCTTTCCTAAGGCAACATCAAGATTTTTTTGCATGGAATTACATGGAAATTCCAGGACTCGATCCCGAAGTGGCAACACACCACCTAGGAATTCCAAAAGACCACCAGGGATATAAACTGGCTACCAGAAGGACGCATCCCTCACATGACGCCAAAATAGAGGCTAAAGTCGATAAGCTCATCAAAGAAGGATTCATTATAGAGGTCCAGTACCCCATTTGGTTGTCCAAAATCGTCCTTTTCAAGAAAAAGAATGGACAAATCCGTGTCTGCATCGATTTCAGAGATCTCAATCATCATTGCCCGAAAGATGACTTCCCGGTTCCAATAACCAAATTATTAATCGATGTGACGGTTTGGTACGAGGTTTTATCCTTAATGTACGGCCATTCTTGATATAATCAAATTATAATATCCCGAGAAGAAGAAGAATCCACTACCTTTAGGGCCCCCCAAGTGGTATTTTGTTAAAGGGTCATGCCCTTTGGTCTCAAAAATGTTGGCGTCACATATCAACATTCCTAGCATCGGATATTTAAACCATTCTTGGAGAAATTCATTGAATGCTTCGTGGATGACCTAGTGGTCAAGTCCAGTCAGTTCTCGGATCACCTGTCGGACCTTGAGACCATCTTCAACAAGCTCCGATAGCATATCTTGAAGATGAACCCCTTCAAATGTTCCTTTGGGGTCACCTCAGGGAAATTCCTTGGCTTCTTCATACACCATCGTGGCATCGAAGTCGACCATGAGAAGACAAAGGCTATCCTCAGATTTCCACCTCCTCACAATCTCACTGAGTTGAGGGGATTCCAAGGACACCTAGCCTATATAAGGAAATTCATAGCCAACCTACCAGGCAAATGTTTTCCTTTCACTAGGTTAATGAAGAAGGGGGTCACGTACCAATGGACGGATGACTTCCAAGAGGCGTTCAATAACTTGAAGAAGTACCTCTTATTCCCACCGGTGCTCATTCACCCGGTTGAATCAAGACCTCTCATCCTATAGGTGACGGCCTTAGAGTGATCACTAAGAGCCTTCCTCGCACAAAAGAATGATTCCGGCAATGAGAACAATCTCTATTACCTCAGTTGAACAATGATTTATGCTGAGACTCGATACTCAAATATCGAGAAGAACTCTTTGGCCTTGGTCTTCGCAGTTCAAAATATGAGACATTATCTGCAGTATCACGAAGTCCATTTGATCTCGTGGAGTAACCTTCTCTGGTACATCCTCATCCGCCCAATGCTACCAGACCCCTATCCCGATGGGCGGTCATCCTGCAACATTTTGACATCCAATTTGTGCCTCAAAAAGCCATCAAGGGTCAGGCATTAGAAGACTTTCTTGTAGAGAACCCTTCGAAAAGGACCACTACACCGGATGACGAGCTACCTGATGAAGACGTCTTCTCGGTTCAAGAGGAGTTCCCAGCATGGGAAATGTACTTCGATGGAGCATCCTGAAACCCCACCGAGAAGAGTATGGAGTATCCTAGATTCAATAATGTGGGATTGGGGATAATACTTGTGTCCCCAGAGAAGGTAGTCTTGTCGTATTCTTTCCTCCTATCAGGGGGATGTACGAACAATGAAGTGGAATATCAAGCCCTCATTTTAGGCCTGGAACTCACAATCCAGGTAGAAGTACAATGCCTTAAGGTAAAATTTGACTCAGAGATGGTCATCAAGAAGGTTAATGTTGACTATGCTATTATAAATGAGGATCTCATACCCCTGTTTGACCATGTATGTGAGTTAATGGTGGAATTCTTCATAGAACCAACATTAACCTATGTTCCCAGGTCTCAGAACGCCCAGGCTGATGCATTAGCCAATGCGGCCACAGCCCTAGCTGACCCATGCCAGGATAAAACGGTTATCAGTATTGCTCACCATCGAATGGTATTGCCATTTTTCAGACCAAGACGGATGAAATCCATGAAGTTAGTCCTATCCCCGAGCCATATGCTCATTCCACCAGCTGGATAACCCCCGTTGCAAACTAACTTCAATGGGTAGAACATACATCAGATGGGGCTGAACGAGAGAAAATATGGAGAAGATAAATCAACTTTGTCCTATATGGCGGCCTGGGTCAGTAAGAGGACCTCTAAAAACGAGGCCTCGATGGAGTGCTCATTAGATGAATTGATGGAGAAGAAACCACCATCGTAATGAATGAAGTACATGCCGGAGCATGTGGACCACATCAACTAGGGACCAAGCTTTCCCATCAGGTTCGAAGGCTTGGGTACTACTAGCCCATAGTGGCAGAAGACTGCGTGTGTTTTACCACGAAATTCCATTCATGCTAACTTCATACACCAACCCTCGGAGTTACTCCATCAAGCTAACTACTCCTGGCCATTTGCTATCTGGGGAATGGACGTCGTGGGACCATATCCTCCCGCCATGGACAAACAGTCGAATTATATCCTCACAGAAACTGACTTATTTTCCAAATAGGCAGAATCCATACCCCTCATGGAAGTCGGGGCAAGGAATATTGTCAGATTTTTGATGGATAATATCATCACCAGATTTGGCATCCCTCATACCATACTGACGGACAACGACACCAACTACTGCTCTGTTGAATTGGAGAAACTATACCATGAGTATGGTTTCAAGGCTAACCACAAATCCCGCTACCATGCAGCGGCCAACTGATAGATAGAGGATTTAAACAAGACCATGTCCAACATTCTCCAAAAAATGGTGAACAAAGACAAGAATTCAGGGCCGGATAAACTCCTCCATGCATTTTGGGCTTATCGAACCACAATCTGCACCGCTACTCGTGCTACCCCGTACTCATTGGTGTACAGAACCAAGGAGGTCCAGCCCATTGAACTCCAACTTCCCTCACACCGTGTTTCCATCTATGACCAATTATCTGATGAAGAGAAGTCAAAAAATAGGCTAGGTGAATTGGAACAGCTGGACGAGAAGCGGTTGACCTCTTTTCACCATCTGGAGGTATACCAAAACCGGATCGCACAAGCCTTCAACAGAAATGTTCGTCTTTGGTCTTTCATGGAAGGAGAATTGGTACTGGTCCTCCGAACCCCAATGATACCCAGAAAGATGCCTCCAAAGTTGGATCCCAAGTGAGAGGGACCATACATTGTACACAAGCTCTACTCCAATGGAGCATATACCCTGATCTCTATAGACGGACAATTTACAACTGCTCCTACAAATGCGAGATTCCTAACGAAGTATTTCGCATTGAAATGGGGTGTATCAATAATCTTTACCGCACGACGTTAAACTACAAGGAAAACGTCCTTACCAAAAGACGTTAAAACTGTATGGATTTCGTCCTCACCACATGATGTTAAACTACACGGATTTCAGAGAACTATGTACGACTTGATTCTTGCCCTTTCAGGATAAGTAGCTACAGTAGAATCCCCTATCCCAGCCCCTCCCCATGTATAAAAGTTTAAAAATTACTTCTTCCCTTTGTGTATGGACAAGACCTACATGGGGTGTATCAATCGTCTTTACCTCATGACATTAAGTTGCATGGAAGACTTCCATACCACATGACGTTAAAACTGTATGGATTTCGTCCTCACCACATGACGTTAAACTGCACGGATTTCAGTGAAATACATACAACTTGATTCATGCCCTTTCAGGATACGTTGCAACGCTAGAATCCCCTATCCTGGCCCAGACCCATGAATAAAAGTTAAAAAATTCCTTCTTCCCTTCGTGTACAGACCAGACCTTCATGGGGTGTATCAGTCGTCTTTACCGCACGACGTTAAACTGCATGAAAGACGTCCTTACCGCATGACGTTAAACTGAATGGAGATCGTCTTCACCGCATGATGATAAACTACGCAGACCCCCCCCCCCCCCGGTTTACATTCACATCAAGTCCCCTATGTCCTCAACACATGATGTTAAACTGCATGGATTTCATCCTCACCACATGATGTTAAACAGCACGTATTTCAGAAAACTGAGTGAGGCTTGATTCTTTCCCTCGCAGGATACGTAGCGATGCCAGGATCCCCAATCCTAGCCCAACCACCCCAAAAACAAAAATGTCTCTTCCCCTGTGTATAGACCAGACCTGCATGTGGTGTATTCATGTACTCACCACCTGATGTTAAACTACAAGGAATCTAATGATACCTCCCATCCTTACCACATGACGTTAAAACTGTATGGCTTTCGTCCTCACCGCATGACGTTAAACTGCACGGATTTCAGAGAACTATGTACGGCATGATTCTTAACCTTTCAGGATACGTAGTGATGCTAGAATCCCCTATACTGGCCCATCACCACGAATAAAAGTTAAAAAATTCCTTCTTCCCTCCGTGTACAGACCAGACCTGCATGGGGTGTATCAATCGTCCTCAATGTGTGACGTTAAAACTTCACGGACAAGAAGTTTCAACAATGCCCCTCTCCCCCCATATATGGAGCAGACCTGCACGGGGTGTACTCCTTCCAGAGAACTACGTGAGGCTTGATTCTTGCCCTCACATGATACGTAGTGATGCCAAAATTCCACACCCTGGCCCAACCACCTAAAAATTCCCTTTCCACCCCATGTACGGACCAGACCGTAAGGGGGTGTACTTCTCGTCCTTACCGCACAATGAAAAAATACACAGATAGCAAGATTTAAAAATTCCCACTTCCCTCGTGTACATACCAGACCTGCACGGGGTGTATATTTCATCCTCATTGCATGAAGTTAAACTGCATGAACTACATTCTTACCGCATGACATTAAACTACAAGGACTACGTCCTTACCGCATGACGTTAAACTACATGTATTTTGTCCTTACCGCATGATGTTAAAATACACGAACATTGTCGCGACCCACCCCAGACACATGGCGATACGAGATGGAGATACTCCTTTCACATTTGGATGCTTCCTTTCCATACATCAGACTCCACTACCCAGATAATTATGGATCTTCATAACCACTCATGGCCATTGGAAGTGGAAAGTCATCAACCAATGGACACCTTTGCATGACTATGCATACCCTACCCTCAGCGGCTCTGCATAATTATATCCACTAGCTTGTCTACCAAAGGAAATATTTCCGTAGGTGACACTCTTCCTAGCTTAGTACGCTTACCGGCCTCAGAGCGCCCATATCATACCTCATGATCCAGATGTTTTTGGCGAGGTGGTTTACAAGTTCATTCCCTCTCCACATCCATGTGTTTCCAGGGTATCCCTACCTAGCTAGCCTATGTGTCCACTAATGGTTCACATAGCGACCTGCATTAGCGAACATCACGGCAGTACTAGACTAAATTGACTCAATGGAAAATTGTAGTGAAGATGTTTCCGTATACTCGGACACCATTATCCCCTCGTGCCGAACACTGCACTGTGAGCAATCACGGATTCTCATGATCATTCCTGGCCATCAGAAGAGGAATGTTATTGACCCGGGGACACCTTTTTACGACTATAAAAACCATGCCCTTAGCGACTCTGCATAATGATAGCCCCTGGCTCATCCATCAAAGGAAAGATTTCCATGGGCGGTTCTCTTCCATGCTCCATTCACTTACCGGCCGCAGAGCCCCCAAGCCATACCTCCTGATCTAGTAAAACTCAATGTTGCAGTTTACAACCTTCATCCCCCACCTTGTTCCATGTATATCAGAACAGGTGGACCCAGTTATCCTTCGAGTGACTGCAGTAATAGTAACCAAATGGTCCGAGCACTATGACCGCTAAACTAGGAGTATCTCGTCTTTACCGCATGATGTTAAACAGCATAGAGTGAAGGAACACCACAGCAAGCAAGATAAATCAGCGCATGGATCTCTCTAAGATTTAATAGCAACCAGGGCAGTGTATCCCCGACATGTTCAGACATTTCCTTCCTCGGCGACAGACATCGTGGCCCAGATAATTGCGGATCCTCGTAACCATTAATGGCCATTGGAATTGGAAATTAATTGACCCGGGGACAACTTTTTATGACTATGCATACCATGCCTTCAGCGGCTCTGCATACTGATATCCCCTGGATCGTCCACCAAAGGCAAGATTTCCTCGGGCAGTACTATTCCTAGCTCCATACGCTTACCAGCCTCAGAGCCTCCATGACATCCCTCTGGATCCATGAAGCCCATGAACCATGATTTACACCATCACCCCCCTCCACATCTTGGACAACATAGGATATTTGGGCCCAGTTACATCCTACTCAAGAGAGGCCTTTTCAACTACATCCTTACAGTATGACGTTAAACTACACCATCAATTGTCCTTGCTGCATGATGTTAAACTGCACAACTTTGGAAATGGAAAGAAAAATACCCCTCATTCTCGCAGTATGACCTTAAACTGCACTACAACATTTAAATAATGCCCCTTTTCCTTACCGCATGATGCTAAACTGCACAAAATATGTACTAACCACATGACGATAAACTGCATGGTCAAACCCACAATGGGTTCAGTAAGGAATGGAGGGTTTTCTCTATCCTTCAATGCATGGATCAGAATGGCACAAGACATTATCTCAAACCCGTGTGAGAAGGGATTACATCAACCATTATCAGGAAGTTCCGTCTAGATGTCTCCCCCGTATCCAGGAACCCTCTCATCATAAACCATACTCTGCACTCAGAAAAAAGCGGAACTCTCCTAAACCACCACTGGTGGTCCTATATCTCAACTTCCCCTTAAGTTTCGTGGATATCGGGGGAATACAATCATTGACCTAAGGACTCATTTGCATGACAATGCATTCCATGCCCTCAGCAGCTCTGCATATTGATCGCCCCTGGCCCATCTACCAATCGAAATATTTCATTAGGTTGTGCTTCTCTCCATACGCCTTTTGGCCCCGGATCCCCCATGTCTATCTCAGAATTCTGAAACCCTCTGATCTACAGTTTACCAAACTCTTTCACAACCCTGCCTGAAGATGGTGGAACGACTTTAACAAGATTACTGGGAACCAAGAGAATTCATTCCATTTTAAATGATGTCCCAGCTGCATGACATTAAACTGCAATAATCCTCAACCATCTTTTACGCTAACTAAATGCGTAGTGAATTGGTCTCCTGACCATGCTCCTGATTAGTACGGATGCGCCCAAATTCATTTCAGAAATCACACATCCCTTCAAAGCCACCCCTGGTGGTTTTCATAATTTTCCAATCCACCCATCATGGTTTCCATGAGCCGGACTTCCATGAAGTCCCCTGGACATCAGAAATACATAGTCATTAACTTAAGGACACATTTTCATGACTATGCATAAGATTCCCTCAGCGGGTCTGCATATTGATCGCCCCTGTCCCATCTACCAAAGGCATGTTTTCATTAGGAAACGCTCTTCCTACCTCTATACGCCGATGCGGCTCCCTTTCATTGAGGCATGCCCTGCATGCCGTTCAAATTTAAACATGATCCCCCCACGTGCATCTGAAGAGTATTGAGACATATTTTAATAAGTCGAACCCCATTGGGGCCCTTGTACCACCATGTTTGGTCAAAGCTATCCGAACTAAAACATCTGTAATGGTAGTCTTGTCAGTGGGACATTAAACCAGTAACAAAAAAGAGGCACAAAGCCTATTAGGCTGAAAACCCGAAAAGGGAGACCTAAGAAAATGCCAGGCCATACTTTCTGGGTCCGCACTAAATGGGCCAAGGGAAAAAGCAGGGAATTAATAAGAAAAACACAAAAATTTTGTGGGGTTTTCTTATAAAATCCTAGCAATAGTCAAACTATGATCTCTGGACACCATGGTCTAGGAAAAAGTTAGATTTTTTTTTCTGAGTTATGATTAATTATGATTCAGTGAGTTGTTTTTTACACAACCGTTGTTCTAAATAACAATCAAATTTCATAGCAACATGAGATTGACAAAGACTGTGTTTTGTTCGAACAAAAAAAAGGGAGGACGCCCACAAACTGGGGTCTCTCCCTCATAAAAAAGGGGGATAGGGGTAAGTAAAACAGAGGGTACAAGAGTGGCTTTGATAGTCATAATGGATCTTGACTCGCTCTCTCCACCAGATCGTCAACCGTGCGGCAGAGGTCGTTGCAAGACTGTTCCAACACGGCCTTCTCCCTAGATTCAACCTCAGCCACTGGACGAGTATGCTCTACTTTTTTTTGGATATCGTGGATTCCTTTTCGAGTGGCTTTGAGATGATCAGTCACAGCTAACAACTGATTCCTCAGCATCGCTTCCCATTCTTCACAATCATGCAACTCGGAGGATAGGGTGGCCGCCTGATCTCGAGAGATCACCTCATGTACCGTCATCTGATGGAGCTCTATCGTGGCTTCCTCCAGAGCATGGGTTCCGCAATGAGCGGAAGCAATGTGAGAATGTTTATGTTCACTAGTGGAATCTTCCTCATAGGCCATGAAAACTTGGCAAGCAAGAGAATGGAACTGCCAATAGTCAAATCCCCACAACCTCAAGCCCAGGAAGATCTATTGAAGGGCTTCGGTCTTAGTTTCCATCTCAGCTAGAGGAGTTTCGGTAAAGATCTTGCAAATCTGAGGCCAGGCCCACCTACGCACCACTCGGTGGTCCGCCATGACACAGGGATCTTCAGTATCCTCGCTGGACGGAACATGAATGAAATCTGGCATTGCAACTAGCGCAGGCATGTGCTCACTAGAATTTGGTTCTGAAATTGGAATTTTTGGTGCCTCTAACCCTAGTTCAGGCTTGGGGATCATGTTTCTAAGCCTGGTATCAACTGGGAAAACTTCTGGGATTGTCTCACTGCGACCCAGAACCACATGGTCGTCCTCATCCATGTCCAAGAAGGATGAACCCGCATGAACATCGACCACCGCTAGACTGAGAGAGGTAGATCCCCTGAGCCGCATTGATCGACGAGCCAGCACTGAATCCTCCCTTAGAGGTGATGGAGAATGTGTGGTAGATGTGACAGCCACAGTACCTCCTGATTTTGGAATTTTCTAAATGGCCTTCCTTAGGATACCATCAGGATAGTGTTTTTCCCATGCCTTTTCATGCTCCATGGAAAGGCCGGCGGTCACCCCCAGGACAAGCAGAGGAATGCTCATGTCGGATCCCTCCCACGTCAGCATCAGCCACAATTGACGAAGTGTGGTCGGGTGCAGTCCTCGAGCCTGAGGAGGGGGAAGGGAAACTTGGACTTGTATGCACCCAAACTGGCGTGAAAAATGATATGGGACATGCATCTCACGCAATGATACCACTTCGTTCCGCACAAATAGAAATCTGTCCTACCGAGAGATTATGAAAGAGCGCTCCTCCAGGATCCCCCGACGGTTGTCAACCAAGACGCCAGAAGGGGTGGGTAGGGAGTGAAAGAAAACATGGAAAAGTCACTCAGAAGCTCGGGGACTTCACCAGGGTTGAGGGATTTTAGGTGAACTCCAGCTATGTCAAGCAGGGTAGGCCGAAAATCAAGAAGTGGGATGACTGTGTTGTGATGATACTCATAGCAGCGATAATGCGCCACTACCTAGCCATACAAAAATTGAAATGTCACACTCATACGGAAGGGTGAACTTCCCTTCTGCATGTGACTCAACAGTTCATAGATACGTTCCAGTGTGGTCATGACCAAATTCACTAGGCGGCCCTCTTCCAGCTCAACTTCCATCATCAGGGGCATGCCCTGACACCAGGATTAATATCCTAGGAAGGTAATATCCACCCACTCAAGAAAATATCAAAAAAGCCTTCCAGACAGAGCATAGGCGGCACACTAGGGCACACTTTGTAACCCCACGAAAGGTAGTCGCCCGCCTCCAGAACCGCCCAGTAGGAACCTGGGGAGGTTTTTGCCTGCTGAGAAGGATAAGTATTGGGGCACATGATCATCGGCATAGGACTAGTGGTGTTCATAAATATCCCTATCCAGGTACTATAGGGAATAAGAGAGAGGGCACGCAATGCCTGACCCAATGACTGCTCCGCCATAACTAGCAGATCCCTCGCCAATAAAGGCACTTGTTCGACATTATCAGATGTGTCCGGAGCAGGAAGAAATTAGTCATACATTTCATCGATATTTGGGATTCCTCCCAATTGATGGATATCCCACAAACTGATACCAACTTCACCATGGGAAAGGTGGAAAATATTAGTTCTTGAACACCAGTGACTGAGTAGGTCTAGCAGGACCAATGATGGTTGGTACATGGAAAATTGGGAGGCCCACATTGAGGAGTATAAATTGACTACTTCCCATGATTCAGGAGACTCCTGACAGTGATGATGGACCCAGAAAGCCTAGGCCCAGTCATTTGAGAAGATCTAGTCAGATCGAAGATCCCACCTATGAATCCAGCCTGCATCGGGATCTACTCAAGAAAGGTTGATAATAGAAGTTAAATTCTTGGAGACAGCTTCTTGAGAACATGTTTGAGCATGCTGATCACTTTGGGTCCAAACAGAGCCCCTCAAAATGAAGGAATCTTTCTTGTTAGAGTCGAAAACCATCTCCCAGGATTGGGTAAGGTTCGCCTGAACACACTTGGACAACACTTCCAAGAATGGATAAGGAAGACTTGAGAAAGTGGGGGGAATAGGAACATCATCTTGAAGACCGAATCCATGAAGTGGAAGTCGACTTGATAGTGGATAATCCAGGAGCTCAGGAAGGAGAAAATATTTCAAGGCTCCATCATCAGGAATGATGGACCAACTGGGGTCCTCCTGGATGTTCTTTGCTCTGTGAATCATAGCTAAACGTCTCCCTGAACCATTTGGGAGCACCTCTGTAGAAGGCCTCAGTATATAATGAGGTGGAACATATTTTCTCCCTAAATACAGGAGCCAACAACCAGTTAGTCCGGAATAAAAATCTAGGCAAAGATACCAGATATATGGTTGAGGATCATTTGACGAGCCTTCATAAGCAAAGTCCGCAAGGAGGCCTTGGAGGATGGTTCGCGATGACAACATTTCGCGAACCAGCACTTCGTGAATCAGTCTGCGAAACCCTTTCCCACGGAGCGTTGGCTAGGAAACCGTGTGCCAAGTTGCTCCATGGAATTCCTCTCCCGATTTTAAGTGATTAAGTTGGAAAGATTTAAAAACTTTTAAAATTCAAGATATTTTAGTCCGCAGAGCATCGAAACCACAGAGCATCGAAACCACAGAGCTCCAAAACTGCGAACCAAGTTCCTCCACAGCCCATCATGACTTACATTTTAATTAATTAAGATTAATGGTTTTTGATTGAGGAATTGGTTCATGGGTGGTGGTGACAGAGAAGGTGTAATGGTTTGCGGAAGTCGCAGCCTGTTCGCGGATGAAGCACTTCGTGAAGGAACGAGCGCGCAGAGGGAAGGGGGCTTTGGTTTCACGAATAATTCAGTAAAGGAAAAATGAAGGGCCCCCGTATTTATAGGAGTGGTACCCTACTGGGTCCACTGCCCTACCACAAGCCAACTCAGTTACAGTAATACTTTGCATCGGAATGGCCTCCTCTTCATTCCGATCGGACCCCATTCTGATGGGGGGCATTTATAGGGTCATGAAAAAAAATCCGCAAAGGATATTATACCCAAATCCCCCAAAGAATTGGGGAAAATAATGAAGAAGAATCAGAGGGAAAGAATTAGGACCGGTCTGCAGACCAATCCCATGAAAACGCAAAGTGTCCAGGCCTCGCGAAGCCCCCCCTCCGTGAACCATCATCTTTTGCGAAATGGAGGTGGAAATCCTCTGTGGTCGCGAGGCAGGATGGGTGCCGATCCGGTTCACCGTCGTGAACCGCCCCAACCATGGAATACGTCGACCGGTTCAAGCCGCATCCACTGTCATTCGTGGAATGGAGGTGGAACCTTCCGCGGCCACGAGGAACTCCCTGAGTTCGGTTCGTGGGGGGGGAGAGAAGTGCTCAACACCCAACACGAAATAAGGATTGACCAAGTCAGCTGTAAAAAAGGTATTCGGTCATGGGCCTCCGCAAAAGGTGTTGCGTGATTGCAGATACATCCCATTACCCACTCTATAAAAGGAGACCGAGTGGGAAAGGAGAGGGTCGGAGATTTGGGGATTCCGACATTTGAGGATTCGGATTCGGACGATTCAAAGGCGGAGGAAGAGAAGAGCGATCAGACTCGTGTGGAAGGATTTCGAAGGAAGGATTCAGATTTCACAACTAGTTTGTGAACCAGAGCTTGTATAAACATGGGAATAAACTAATAAGGAACTGAAAACTCATAATAATTTGGTGAACTGCGAAATAAAAATAACATAAAAAGAGAAGACCGCGAACTATAGCCCCTCTGCGGATGCACTCCCCACAGACTAGGGAGTTTATGCCTCTTTTCTGATCTGTTGCACCGCGTAGTACCCTCCTACGCGGGAGATGCCTCGACCAACGAACCCCAGATCATCACCACCCCTGGCCACCGCTGCTCACGTGGAAACCTCCGCGGACAACCCTGGTTCGCAGACCGAACCCTAAGCCGCGAGCCACCCTGGTTCGCAGGATGCCAGTCAGTCTGCAGACCCTCTTGGTTCGCGGACGGCCTCTTAGTCCGCGTACCCTCCTGGTTCATGGACGACTGCTTAGTCCACGGACCACACTGGTTCGCGGATGACACCTCTAGCTACGTATCACATCCTTATGCGACGGGAACCAAAACCATCAGAGTTCTTGTTCCCTGAGCCATATAGAATTCCTCCAATCCGGCCCGATCCCCCGTGACTCCCTCATCAGCCTATTCATCATCCTCGAGTCGAGGCCTCCACCAGAGCCACCGGATCCGTGTGGTGTAACCCTCAGGCACATCAGTGCGCCATTTTTAGTTCACATACCCATGGTAAATAGGGGGAAAGGGGTTGCACCGACCCTTGAGCAGATTCCTGAAGCATTCCTGGGTTCACATTCCCACGATAATGTGGAGTCTGAGCTTGTGAGTGCCTTTTCTGCCCCTCTACTTTCTGAAGGCTCCTCGGGGTAGTAAAATACCCATCATAAGGAAGCCCTCATATACTACAAGAGAGAAGATGGGCACAGGAGCACTCCCTTTCCCTCTCCCGCTTGGATTCCTCTTATGGGCCTCCTCATAGTGTAAGCCCCAATCCATCATTCTGGTATGCCACAGAGCGTTTGTGCAAAGCCAACGCAAACTATGAAGACTTTGACTCCCTACCACAGGGATATGTAAGAATCCTCCATGAGGTTCAAGCCCGATCACCAACAGACCCTCGGGTCCACCTTCACGTTGGTTCTCCGATGCTCTCCTTCCGAACTACGTGGAATTTGATCCATGTCCCCTAGGTAGGGTACGTAGGAAGCCTCCCTGAGGTTCAAGCCCAACAACCGGTCGATCAGATCATCCTAGCACCATCTTAATGAGTCCAGACTCCACGGGTTCATTAATCCAATGAGGGATGTTAAACCTTAGGCCTAAATGATTCTGAACCCCTGCATCCAGTTGACCATTGCTCACAATGATTAAATCTGTTTATACTATGTTTGGGTATAAACCAATGATTCATGAACATATGAATACGTCATAAATCTATAAGAGAGTCCCGGAAGAGGCAATAATTCCCCCCCAAAAGGGTGGGATGAGCCCGACTTCCCATCCTATCGACCAATGTGAGTTCATAAAAGTCGGTGGTCAGACCATCTGACGAACGCCTTCCTTTGGAAAGCAGGTCCATCCATCATTGGATACAGAGTCGTTGTGTGTTTCGAGGCCAAAAACCAGAACGAAACACCCAAAAAATCCCAAAAAAAAACTATTTAAATCTTGTAAAAATCCATAAAACACTTGAAAACCCAAAAATCCCTTAATAACCATTAAAAACTATAAAACCATTAAGAAACTAAACCCTCTAAAATTCCTAAAAATCCAAAATAGCCCTAAAGACCCAAAAAACTCAAAAAACACCGTACAAACCCTAAGTACCCTACTAACCCTATAAAATCATTAAAACCATAAAAACATATAAAATTTCCAAAAAACCTAAAACTAAAAAATACAATTAAACAACATAATGAACCATTGAAATACTGAAAATCCCTAAAATCCAAAAACATTCTAAAAACCCATAAAACCCTAAAATCCCTAAAATCCTTAAAAATCATATTCAGTAAAACCCTATGAAACCAAAAATCCACTATGAAAACCCTTAAAACCATATAACATCTGGAACACTAAAACCCATAAAATGCAATAAAACACCTCAAACCCCTTGGAAGCAATTAAAATCCCTAAAAACAATAAAACCATCCTGATGACCCAAAAACCCAATACCCCCAATGCTCTAACCGTAAAAAAAACATTACAACCTCTTAAAAACACAAAAAAAAACACCATTAAACAAAAAAAATCAAAAAAATACAAAACACAAAGACCCCAAAAATAATCCAAAAAATCTAAGACCCCTAATACACTAAAACTTATGAAAACTCAAAAAAACACGAAAAACCATAAAAACCCAAAAAACATTAAATGACTCTAAAACCCCTAAATACACCAAAATACCCTCAAAATCTCTTAAACCCATACAACTTATAATATACACTACGATTCCTTAGAAAACACTAAAAATAAATAAAACCAACTAAAAACATAAAAACATTAAAAAACCCTAAAAACTCTAAAAAACCCTAAAACACCCAAAAACACTAAAATCCTTAAAAACACAAAACACCCCCCTAAATTCCCTAAAATCCCAAAAAAATTAAAAAAAAATTAAAACCTATAAAATCCTAAAAGTCCCAAAATAGTCTTAAAAACCCTAAAAACCTAAAAATACTAAGAAGAACATAAAATCCTTGAGAAATCCATAAATCCCTAAACAGCTAAATGACCCCGCAAAACACAATAACTCATAAAAACTGTCAAATTCCAGCAAACCCATAGAAATCAAAAAACCCCATAAAAACATGAAAAACACTATGAACCCATAAAACCAAAAAACATGATGATCACTTAAAACCCTCAAAAAACATAAATGAAAAAAACTTTATAAACACTAGAAATCCAGAAAACCATCAAAACCATTAAAACCCCTAAAAATCCATAAAAGACCCTAATACCCTATAAACAACCTACAAATGTAAGAACACATTAAACCCTTAATAACCACTAACAACCCCTCAATCCCTAAATAACCCATAAAACTAAAAAACACCAAAACCTCATAAAACCCTAAAAACATAAAAACCAATATAAATAATAAAAACCCTAAAACACTATAAAAAATAAAACCATCAATAACTATTAAAGCCTTAAATATAACAGAAACCCCCAAACCCCTAAAAATCCATGAAAACCCCTAAAACACCACCCCTCCGAACCCTAAAAATCCCTAAAACCCTAAAAACACCAAAAATGTCAAAAAATTGTTCAAATCCCAAAAATAGCCCATAAAAACCATAAACCCACTAAACCCTCTAAAATATCTAAGTCCCTCAAATCCATAAAAACCCTAAAAAAACATTTAAAACCCTAAAAGCCAAAAAATCCTTAATAATCCTGAAACAACTAAAACCCCTCAATGTATAAAAATAAAAAAACCCCTACAAACAAAAAATCTCAAAAACCTATAAAAAAAAGTATAAATATTAAAACACCTAAAATATAAGAAAAATCTAAAAACACTAAAAACCATAACATAGAAACAACTGTAAAACCCCATAAAACCCTGAAAAAGAATTAAAAACCCTAAAACCCCTAAATCATAGAAAAAACATATAATATCCCCAAAACACCTCAATACCAAAAAAATAAAAATAAAAACAAATCCCAAACTCCCAAATAATAACCTCAAATTCCTAAAAGACCATATGAACCGTTAAAATAAAAAAACCATAAACCATCTAAACCAAATATAAAAACCATGAAACTCTAGAAACCCTAAAAACCACTAAAGCCCACTAAAAACCATTTAAGACACTAAAAGACCCCTAAAATACCTAAAAACACTAACAACCCTAAAGGTATAAAACCACTAAAACGTGTATGACCCTATAATCCATATAAACCCCTATAAGACCATTAAAATTGTAAAAAAACTAAAAGACCATTAAGACAAATAATAACCTCAAATGAAATTAAATTCCCTAAAAGAACATGAAATAAAATAAACGCCAAAAAGTGTCTAAAAACAAAAACATTCCATGGAGGGCACATGAAAACCTTAAAAACCTAGAAGACCCTAAAACCCATAAACCACTAGAGGACCCAAAAAACAAGTAAATTACATTAAAATAACTAATGACCTTAAAACACATAATCCCCCTAAATGACTCTAAAAACCTTAAAATATTCTAAATTATCTGAAAAACCCATAACCCTTAATACATGTTTAAGAAATTTAAAAACTCTAAAAAACAAGGGCACTATTTAAAACCCTAGAAAACCCTGAAACCCTAAAAATAATAAAGTCCTTAAAAACAACAAAATTCACTAAACCCCCTAAAATTCTCTCAAAACACCACAACCCCTGAAATCAATAAATCCCTAAAACCATTAAAATACCTTAAACACTATAAAACTCCATAAAATATGTATAATCCCTAAATGAAATATAATAATACTAATAAATATATAAAAAATACACAAAAACCCAAAAATACAATTAACCTTATAAAAACACATAAAACCCCTAAAACACGCTAAAAACAGAAAATATTTATCAATCCAAAAAAAGTAAGAAGCCTAAAAACCCCCTTACAAAATTAAAAACATGAAAACCACTAAAACCCTAAAAACACTAAAACCTCAAAAACCCTAAAAACCCATGGAACACCACCCCCACCCATAAAAACCATAAAAATATGAAAAACCATAAAACCCATAAAAACTAAAATAAAAATCCATAAAAATCCATAAAAACATAAATTTCATAAAACCAACAAAAATAATAAAATATAATAAAATCCATAAAAAAGGGAAAATCCCTAAAATTCCAAAATGTCCCTAATCCACAAAAAGATAAAAAAGACCCTAAAAATGATTTAAAACCATAAAATACCCCTAAACATTTAAACATAATAAACATAACAACACACCCTAACACCCCCAAAAAACTCTAGAAAACCCTAAAACCCTAAAAACCCTAATAACCTTTAAACTCCCTAAAAGCCATAATTTCCCTAAAAACCATAAATCAACAATAAAACCCACAAAAAAGGAATAAGACCCAGAAAAACCTTAAAACATTCAAAATTACTTTAATCATTAAAAAACCTAAAAACATCTAAGAATCCCAATATATTAAAAAAATATTAAAAAACATTAAAACCCCTAAATTCCGACCAAAATCCTAAAAAACCCCCATAAAACCCCAAAGAGCATATAAAAAGATAATTGTCATTAAAACCCATAAGAAACCCCCAAATAACACTAAATCCACATAAAAAAATAAAATCCCCTAAAACCCTAAAATATAAAAAAACAATAAAAACAGTAAAAACATTAAAAACCACTAAAAATCTGCAAACCCACATAACCCCAAAATATTATTAAAACCCTAAAAAACATAAAAACCCTAAGAACTAAAAAAACCAAAAAACCATATAGACACCCTAAAACACATTAAAACACTAAAAACTATTAAGAAACCTAAAAAAATAAAAATACTAAATACTTTAAAAATACTAAAAACCATAAAAAATCCCTGAAACCCAATACAGAACCTAATACCCAATAATCCAAAATACCCTGAAACCCATAAACCAAAATCACCAAACCCTCTAATTCCACTAAACCCTATAACCTACAGCCTAAACACAATGACCTTCACCTTATACCCTATACTGCAAACACTTCATTGTTATCCTTATACCCTGCAACCAAAACCACAAACCATACACCTCACACCCCAAACCCCAAACCCCAAACCCTAAACCATTTACCCTATTCCTTAAACCATACACCCTAAACCCTCTACCCTACACCCTAAACCCAAAATCCAAAACCCGTTACCCTTTACCCTACACCATAAACCCTAAACCCTACACCTTAAACCATGTTCCCTACACTTGAGACCCTATACCCTTTACCCTAAACTAATAACCCTACACTTAAAACCATATACACTACACCATATATCATTAACCCTACAATATAAACCACATACCCTACATCCTAAACATAAAACCGTACGCCTTAAAACATATTGCCTAAACACTAAACCCTACACCCAAAACATTATAACCTAACCCGTATACCCAACACCCTAAACCCCATACCCAAAACCATAAACCCTATCCCCTAAACCATAGAACCTATACGCTATATTATTATCCATATAGAAAAAACCATAATCCAATAACACTAAATCCTACTCCATAAACATTAAGAACAATTCCAAATGACTTACACAAAAAACACTACACCCCACAAATTATACATTACACCCTAAACCTTATACCCTATATAATCATGAAACCATAAACCATGCAGCTAAATACCTAAAGCCAACACAATAAACACTATTCAGTACATCCTGAATCTGAACCCAACCTGCTAAAATCTAAACCATAGACCCTAAAATTTAGGCCCTACACTATGTACCCTATACTTTACCCCTATACTAGACACACTAAATCCTAAACACTACACTATAAACCATATACCCAACACCTGAAACCCTAAACATTACACCCTAAACAATATACCCAATAACCTAAAACAAAAATCCTAAAACCCAAATCTTACACCTCACACTCTCAACCCTAATCCTTACACCCTTAACATTAAACCCTAGAACCTGAACCCAAAATATTACACCCTATACCATATACCCTACACCATAAAATCTAAACCCTACACCATATACGTGACACCCTATACCCTAAACCTGAAACTACACACAAAAAATTCTAACCCTAAAACCAAAATCCTATAACCTAGATAATAAAAAATAAACCCTACATGCTAAACTAAGTACCCTATACCCTAAACCATAATCCCTACAACCTGAACCCTATAACCTACACTATAAACTATAAATTTAGCACCCTAAACCCTTACATGTACAATAACCCATAAAATCCACACTGTAAACCATACACCATAAACCATAAACCCAAATCTGTTCGCCCAAAACCCTATACACTATTGCAAGAACCTTGTACCAAACACCATAAACCATAAACCCTAAATACCATACAACTTCCCAACATATCCACAACAAATCTATGAAACCCCAAAAACCCCAAAAACACTAAAAACATTAAAAAAACTAAAAAACCAAAACAACCCTATAACTCATTCGAAACCCCCCTAAATCCAATAAACACCTAAAATCCTAAAAGCCTCTAAAATCATTAAAATTTAAAAAATACCTTAAAATCCCAAAAAACCTAAAATCCCCTAAGAACTCGAAGAATCTAAAAAACCATCAACACCCTTAAACACTCTTTGAACCCTAAAACCCCCATCCATTCCCAAAAACAATAAATCATAAAAAACCCATGACTAATGCAAAAATTCCACAACAAATTTAAACACACTAGAACCCCCTAAAAATCACAGAAACACTACTGAAAAAATTTCTAAAAACCCTAAAAATTGTTAACCCCCCCCCCAACAATAAAACCCCTAAAAACATTAGAAAACCCTTAGTTACTTTAAATTTGAAAAATCCCAAAAAATCATTACAACCCAAAACCACCTAAAAACCCTACAAACCCTAAAACCCTATGAAAACCCTCAATGCTTGAAAACCCCCAAAACACAAAAAATATATAATATCACCAAAATACCCAAAATACCCAAAAAAATCCCTTAAAACCCTAAAAACCATAAATCCCTCTATGAACCCAAAAAATCCCATAAGTACCCGAAATCCATAATAACCACAAAGAAAACCATGAAATACCTAATAATCCCAAAATAATTATACCCTTAAACCCCCCATAAAGCACTTTAAAACATAAAAACACTAAACCCCTAAAATGATAATAAAACCCATCAAATTACAAATACCTTAAGAACCATCAAAATCCTAAAAATACCTAAAATACCAATAACTCTAAACACATAACCCCCCTAAAAATACCCCACGTAAACCTATGATCACTTAAATGACCTTAAAACACGATAAAAACAACTTCAAGGCCCTAAAGAGGAAAAACCATAAAACCCCTACAAAAATAAAACCCTGAAACCCCTAAATAATCCAAATAACCATTGTTACCCTAAATGACACATAAACTTCCGAAAAACTATTAAACACTAAAATACCTAAAACACATAAACCATCCAAATACTTATAAACCCATAAAACCCATAAAACCTCTAAAAACCCTTTAAATTGTCAATAAACCCAAAAAAACAAAAAAAAAACCATAAAATACCTATAAAATTTAAAACCTAAAACACATCAAACCCTTAAAAACAAGTAAAACCCCAAAAAACACCTTAATAAATAAAAACCCTAAAACCCCTAAGAAAACACTAAACCCCATACAATATTATGGAAAACCCCTAAAACACTACAAAAATAGAGATCCTTAAATGACACTAATATAATAAAAACCCTAAAAAACACTTAAAACCCATAAGGCCCTCAAAACAATAAAAACACACTAAAACCCTGAAAACCCTTAAAAGACACTAAAACCCCATAAAACCATAAAATTCAATAATTCTAATAAACTCCCTAAAACCCATAATCCCTCCCAAAGACCCCAAAAACCCCCAAAAAATTAAATAACCAACAAACCCCTAAAACCATTGAAACCCTCTACAATACAAAAAAAACTAAAAACCCATAAAAATTTTAAAACCCCTAAAACCCATTAAAAATCCGTAACACCCAAAAACCTCAAAAACCCATAAAAACTTTAGAAATCCTAAAACTATTAAAATCCCATAAAACAAGAAAAATATAATAACACTAAAAATCCTTGTAAACCCATAAAAAACAAAATACCACTAAAATCCATAATATCCCCAAATCCCCTAAAATAATATTAATTACCCCTATTAACCCAAAATCCCTAAAGCCCCTAGAATCCCTAAAACCCCAAATAAATAAATAACATTAAATGTCATTTAAAAACCCCAAACATCAAAAAACATAAAAATCATCAAACCCTTAAATCCCATAAAACCAGTAAAACTATAAAAACACAAAAATGACATAAAAACACTAAAAATACATTGAAGATAATAGAAACCTTAAAACCGAATGACATTGTAAAACCCATAAAAACGCTAAACGATAAAAAAAATCCCACAAAATCCCTTAAAACACTTAAAATGCCTAAAACCCCATAAGATAAAATAATACCCTATAAAACCTAAAAAAATAAAAAAAACCCCAAAAACCATAAAAACCCATAAATTCTTTTAAATCCCCCTAAAAACTAATTGGAACCTAAAAACCCTGAAAAACAATAAAACTGTTAAAAAAATTGAAGGTTAAAAAAGGGACCTAAAATATTGTAAATCCCTATAAACAATTAAAACCCTTAAAAACCTAAAAAACTAAACACCATAAATGACATAAAAACTTAAAATTAACAATAAACCGTAAAAAACCCAAAAGACAGTAAAAAACATAAAAACAAAAAAGACTGTAAGAAATCCTAAAGCCCATAAAATCCCTAAAACCCCAGAAACTAATAAAATAACTAATACCTAAAAACCCATAGACCCCCTACACTACCTAGAAAGCATAAAAAATTAAAAACACTAAAAAACCAAAAAAATATAAATGATCATTGAAGACCTCAAAAGACCCAAAACACCAATAAATCCCTAAAGGATCTAAATATCAAAAAAATCATAAAAACATAGAAACCATGCAAGACCATTAAAAAAATAATAATCTGAAACCCCAAAAAATTCAAAAGAACCTTTTAACCCCCTAGAAATCACTAAAACCGCAAAAAACTACAAAACTACAAAACCATAAAACCCTAAAACACTAAAACCCCAAAAATACCTTAAACACCATTAAAAACCCGCAAATACCCAAAAAACCTAAAACAAAAAAATAATAAAAACCCATTAAAACCCTAAGAAACCCCCTAAATCATAAAAATACTACAAAAATTTCCCTAAAACCCATAAAACACACAAAAACATAAAAACCACTAAGACACAAAATAAAATCCTAAACCCCTAAAAACCTTAAAAACCATAAAAACCCCCACCCCCAAAAATCCAAAACCCTAAAATTCCAAAAAAAATCCTAAAAAACCTAAAATGTATAAAAAACAAAAAATGTCTAAAAAACCTAAAATCCCCAAAATCCCCAAACCCTTGAAAACCCTTACAAATCCTAAATTCACTACAAATAATAAAAAATCATAAGACACATAAAAATACCAAAAACCCATAATGACCCTTAGAACACATATGCCTTAATCCATACAACCTAAACCTTATACCCGACACACTAAACCATATACCATACACCATAAACCTTATACCATACACCCTAAACTGAAAATCATACACCTAGTACCCTATACCTTATTCCCTAAAAACTACACCCTAAAACTTATACCCTACACAATAATCCATAAACCTTACACCCTAATTCCTAAACCCAACACCATAATCACTCAATACTAGACCATATACCCTAGAACAGATGCCCTAAATCGAAAAAGATTATAAAACCCTAAAATTATTTAAATGAACATAACCCCCCTAAAACACTCAAAAGAACCTTAAAATCCCTAAAATATCCTTTAACCCATAAAACCCCATGGAATTGGTAAAAACCATAAATTACCCTAAAAGACCTTAAAAACACTATAATACAAAAAACCCCTTAAAAATTAAATAACCCTGAAAACCGTAAAACCCTACGAAATCTAATACGCTTAAAAATCATGAAATCCCATAACACCGAAAAGGCCTAAAATCTTGAAAACTGCTTAAGAAACAGCCAAAACCTATGTTTTTTTAAAAATAACATAAAAGATAAAAGTCCCCAATAAAATCCTAAAGGACCCTAAAGCCATAAATAACACTTAATTTACTTAAGGACCCAAAAATCCCCATAAAACCTGAAACCCCTAATAACCATAAAACCCGTAAAAACACTAAAAATCCTATAAATGTTGAATAACACTATAAATATCCTTAGTCCACTAAAAAACCCTAAACAACTGCTAAAATACCTTAAAACAAAACAATACCCTTTAAATAACCCAGTGTTCATAAAATAAATTAATACACATAAAAACCATAAACTATAAAATATAAAAAAAATTAAAACCCCAAAATACCGTAAACATGAACCATTCATCCAAAAAACAAAAAATCCATTAAAGATCTGTTAAAGTAAAAACAACACAAAAAATAACCAACACCCAAAAATCCCCTAAAACCTGTTAAAAAATATAAATATCAAAAGAAAATATTTAAGAACACTAAAACCCACTAAAACCATGTTAAACCTTAATACCCCATGTCGAACCGGTCCGTAGACCGGTCCCATGAAAATGCTACGCGGTCGGTCTCATGAAGAACCCCCTTCGCAGAATATTGTCATTCGTAGAATAGGGGTAGAGATCATCTGCGAGAATGAAGCAGGATGAGCACTAGACCGGTCCACCATCACGAACCGCCCCCGATCGCGGACCACGTCGACCGGCCCAGACCGCAAACATTGTCATTCTCGGAATGAAGGCGGAACCGTCTGCGGCCGCGAATCACTCCCCGAGTTTGTCTGGTTCATGGGGGGAGGTGCATTCAATGCACCCATGAGTCACCGATTGACCAAGTCATCCATGAACCGGGTCTCTGATCATAGGCCTTCACAAAAGGTGTCTTATGACCATAGATACATCTATTTCGCTACTCTATAAAATGAGATCTATGGGGAAGAACAAAGAGGTTTTGAGAGAAGTGTTTTTGGAAGGGTTTTTATGGGAGGTTTGGAAGGGTTTTCATTGAAGGATTTTGAAGGAAGGAGCTTAGGATTTCGCAAACAGCGAAGTTCCACTTCGCGAAACAGAACAAGTATAAACCCGGAAGTGAATTAATAAGAACCAAAAATGTAGGTTAACTTGGTGAACTGAGAACTTAAAATAATAATGAAAAGAATACCAGGAACCATGGCCCCTCCGTGGATGCACTTCCCATGGACCAGGGAGTTTATGGCCCTTTTCCGATATGTCGCACCGCGTAGCACCCTTCTACTCGGGCGAATCCATTAACGATGAACCCCCGACCAGCGTCGCCCCTAGCTGCCGCTGGTTCACAGGATTCCCACCAAGCCAGGAACCACCCTGGTTTGCGGGGTTCCCATTAGTCTGCGGAACACCCTGGTTTGCAGATGGCCTCTCTAGCAGCAGAGCGCATCCCTACGCGAAGGGCTTCACTCCTCATATACCAATGTGGCTCACCAAATCCATTAGAGTTCCCATTCCCCGAGCCAGATAAAATCCTCCCATTCCGGCCTGATCCTGCATAACTCCCTCATTGGCCCATTCAACGGCCCCGAGCTGAGGCCTCCACAAGATCCACCAGAACCGTGTGATGTAACCTTCAGGCGCATCAGCATGCCGTCTTGAGTTCACATACCCATAGTAACAAAGGGTGAGGGGGTCGCTCCGACCCTTGGGTGGATTTCTGAAGCATTCCTGGGTTCACATTCCCATGGTAATGTGGAGTCTGAGATGGGAGCCCTTTTTATACACCTCCAGTTGTTGGGTCCGGGTAACTTCTCCCTTCTTCAAGGGGTAGTAAAATACCCATCCGAAGGAAGCACCCATGCGCTTCTGTACTTCCCCCGAGAATAAGAGAGGTGACGGGCACAAGAGCACCTCTTTCCCTCTCCCGCTGCACTTTTTCATAATGGGAATCCATCTCAGAGTAAGCCTTGACCTTACGATCTGCCCTATGCGTAAGCCCCACTCCACTTCCAATGGACGCACCTTTTGCGATGTGATCGTCTGGTCTCTGCTGCCTCTTTTTTCTCACACTGAGCATGACTCACGTGGGCTTAGAGTAAGCATCAACCATGAAATCCTCTTATTGGGCCTCCTTAGAGTGTAATCCCCAGTCCATTGGCCTGGGCCTCCTCAAAGTGTAAGCCCCGGTCCACACCATGGCCCTCCTCAGAGTGTAATCCCCTGTCCAAACCATGGGCCTCCTCAGATTGTAAGACACAATCCATTGCAAACTATGAGGACATTGATCCATGTCAAGGCATGGTACATAAGAAGCCTCCCCAAGGTTCAATCTCGATCACCGTCGGACCCCCAGGTCCACATTCACATCGGATCACCAACCCTCCTTTTTGAACTACGTGGACATTGATCCTTGTCTCCCAGGCAAGGTATGTAGGAAGCCTCCTTAAGTTTCAATACCAATGATGGTCGATTTGACTACCTTCAGACCAGTTCACCGCGCCACTCTTAGTGTCGCCTCAATGAGTCCAGAATCCTCAGGGTCATTAATCCAATGAGGGATGCTAAACCTAGGAATAAATGATTCTGAACCCCTATGTATAGTTGACCATTGCCAAACGGGTGTAATATGTGGATACTTTCCTTGGGTATAAACCAATGATTCACGAACATATGAATATGTCTTAAATCTATAAGAGTGTCCCGGAATATGAAATAATCCCCCCCCCCTAAAGGGTGAGATGAGCCCAAATTCCCATCCTCTCAACCAATGTGAGTTTTTAAGTGTCACTGGTCAAACCACCCGGCGAACGCCTGCCATTGGAAAGAAGGTCTACGTGTCATCAGATACGGAACTGTTGGGCATTTCAAGACCGACCCAAAAAAAATGGTGAACCTGGTGTGAATCTTTAACCACGAATGACAGATTTAACCTAATCCCACCATGTTCCCCCTTTATACTCATAAGGAGGTCCAAGAAAGGTCATTAATTATGCATGGGATCATGAGATGCTGCTTTGACGGGTTTGTTTTTTTTATTTGTTAAAATATTTTACAGGTACCACACCTAAATCCCTTCGATCCAATGTCGTCCTGAAGGAACTCACAGGCGCGTGCTTCAAACAACGCAATGAACGGACATCCTCACCAACATAGGACCCTATCACCTACCCAGCGTCTTCAACGCTGGGTCTTAGAAGCATTAATCTGAGAGTACCATGTGAACGGTAATCTCCCGATGGTGGAGGCGGCCATGTATGCCCTCCAATCTTCCAGAACTCGCCGGTCGCCTACCCAGCAGCGGCCGCAAAGGAAGACCCAGACAAGCCCCTATTGCTGTCTCCAACCATTTCAGGAGTATATTCCGTGAATGAGACAATGCGTACCTCCATTATCTTAGGGAGGCGGATGAGGTCGACGTTGAGGAATTTGTCCCCACCGAATAGGGGGTCCTATCCAAGGCCCCCACCGGCAAACGTCATCGTGGTTACGACGCGACTCAACCTCCTCACACTAAGGATGATGTAGCCCCAAGGATCCAGGCCCATGCTCCCTGAGCTCCGGCCCCTCAGACCACCTGACTTGGGAGGAAAACATATAACTAGGGATCAGTCATTACCCTTGTCCCTGAGGAGGAGCTCTGTTGCCCAGTCACGGAGACGCATCACAAACAGGAACATACACATTTTCGATCCTCCAAAGCCTTCCATCCAAATGTGGCGGCCTCATACAAGCAGGTGCACATCCTCGACGTGCTCCATCAAGCCCGTCGCTCACGCAGGACGACACCTACACGAAAGGCACCTCTCCCTGCCCAAGGTCGTGAAGCCCACCAAAACAACGTGGTGGAGACCCAGAACCTATAGGACCATCTCCTAGAAGATGCTCCCGACACTTACCATTCCGATATGGTGGCGATCAACAAAGCTCGCCACCCAGATGCAGTGGAAACTCATAGGCGGGCACGTCTCCCCACCAATAAAGTCCACTGACTCGATACAGAGGGAAACCAACATATGTAGGGCCATCTCCCTACAGATGCAAGTGAATTCCTCCATCCTGATGTGATAGAAAACAGAGAGACAAACCGGCATATCCTGGCCCATGGGTAGATTCGTTCACCTGCCCCGACACAGGAGAATTGTCACTACCCACTGACCACTAGAAGACTAGAGCAAGATATTCCTACTTCGATTCTGGAATGGACCTTCATACCTGTTACAACCAAAGATGTTTCTCTACATATCCTAGTAATGATGGAGGAGTAGGTATCGATCTCATATCATATCTTGCAGACTTTCCAGAGTGTAATTGCATCAGTGGACACAACATGGACTTGGGCATGTGAGCCCCTCTTCCCAATTGATGCGACTCATCTAAGAGATGAGATAGTTGCATCGGAGCTGATCCACATCCCTGCTTTTAGCCTGGAGGGTCGCCGGACATATTCTGCGACGCAAGGGAAAACAGATCGAGCAGCTTCGCTCGTTCAAATTGGGGGACACTCATCCATCACGGTGGATGCTCTAGAGCATGCATATATCCCAGCTAAAAGTCAATATGTTCTTCTGCATATACTGAAAGCATCACGGGACCCAATTATATAGGGACCAAAATTTGATGGTTGTTATCAACATCAGACGGTCCCCACTGCCCACAAGAAAGCTCCCCGAATGCGCTGAAGGCAGTTGGAAAATAAATAGCGGGTTCATGAAGTCGTTCTGCTGGAAGCTATGGATCCCAACGCCGTTAAGCATATATCGAAGGCCCCAAACCCTACCCACCCATTACCATATTATGGGACGAGCAATAGCAGTTTCGAAGGTCCTCCCTGCAATGTTTCTTCCAACAGCTCTGGCGGTCCTCCCCAGAACACTCGTGGGGGCCTCCCCCATGGGCATATAATGATCGATCACGAGAGATCCTCTTTTTATGAGAGTCACAAAAACCCTCACGTGAGAAGAAGATCGAGCAACAAGAAGGCCCTCCACTTGTTTTGGTCCACCCTGAAGGTCCTCCCCTGGGTATACGCTATAAACACTCTCCATGCAGTGGGACCACAGATTACAATAGTAGTCCCCACTATCATTGACACAACTGCAGAGGCCCTCCTCGCAGTGATGTCTCATCATTACAAGAAGACTCTCCCCTTGTCGTGTCCTTCCCTGAAGGTCCTCCCCAGGGGTTACGTTGCTAAGATACTCCACACATATGGGCATCAGATCGCTGTGGTTGTCCTCGCAACAATGATAATGGAGGTCCTCCCCGTAGAGACGTCAAGAAACATGAAGGCCCTCCCCTCGTTGTGGTACATTCTGAAGGGCATCCTCAGGGTTTACCCCATAGATATTTTCCCTGTGGAAGCTGTAATGGTAGTCCTCGCCATTACAGCAGTTGTGATGGTAGTCCTCGCCACCACGACCGCAATTGCGAAGGTCCTCATCGCAGTGGCCCCAAGCAGCAAAAAGGTCCTCCCCTTGTAGTAGAGTTTCTTGAAGTTCCTCCCCAGTATACACATCTAACGTCAAACCTTGATGGTCATACTCACCATGATGGTAGTTTTAGCGAAGGCCCTCCCCGTAACAAAGCTACGCATCCAGAATGTCCTCCCCTTGTTGCAACATGCCTTGAAGGTCCTCTCCAAGGTATGCACTGCAAAAGTCCTCTATGGAGTGAGGCGTCAAGAAGTAATGGTATTACTCTCCATTACGACTATCATTTTGAAGTTCCTCCCCACAATGACATATCATATCGACAGGAAGGTCCTCCCCCTGCTGAATCAAGCACAAAAAAGCCCTCGTATGCTGAGGCACTCATAAGGATGGGATCGAGCATTTCAGATTCCCAACTAGTCGCTAACATTATCCTTCTTCAATTGGGAGATGTTCCGGGGCCACGTTCTTCTTCGGAACCACCCCGGAATCACGTGCATGATAATTCAATACCTACCGATCCCACTGCCTCCGACCACACTGACAGTGAGCCTCTCAGTTGGGATGACCAGGTAGAGGAATCACTAGCGGAGGAGTATGCCGACATGTTTCACATGAGGAAACGACTGGGCAGGGATGATATAGTGGTTATGTTTTAGCCCATGGCCACCTCTTTGTTCGACATACCCAGATAGTTGTCGGATGAATGTGTGCACGACATCCACCATAATATATGGACAACCCCCTGCCGACTGAAATCAAGATTCCTTCCCTACGATGGGTATGGAGACCATATCAATACAATATGAGACCTCCTGCATCACATCGACCTGGAAGCTCTTCCTTCAGCATGACAATAGCGACAGAAGAGACGCAAAGGAAACATAGAGATAGCCTGCCTCTGTGCGCTGCACCAGCTAATTCGCCTCATCCGTGACGCTTCGACGGGAGTCCATATCTGGGATGGGGGAAGATGGATCTTTTCATTTGACTCCGCTCCCCACCCAGAAGAACCCATTCTCCATGGGGTATTGCAACTTCAACACGTCAAGGAAAAAATCGGGTGGAGACCCTGCTTAGGAAAGGCAACATACCGAACATAGATGGGCCTTTATTATGTACCAGAAGCGTTAGGCCCGATGGGAATGTGCCATTCCAGAACTCCTGAATCAGGCCACGGAGATCATACAACAGGACTCTCTCCTAAGAGAGGCCAATCAACGATCTTTGTCTACCTCCTCAGAAGGGATTCTTCACAGAGGAAAACGCCACCAAACCCAGTTCACCCCCGAATGGGGGCACGCAAGATCATGCAGGTAGCAATAGCCGCAACCACTACCGCAATCCATGGTCAACCCCATCCTGTAGGGCTGGGGGCATTTTTAACAACTAAAACAATTGAACCCGTAAGGCCAATAAAAACGGGAAGAGACTCAACGTCCAAGGAACGGTGCAAACCCTAGCCCTCAGAGATAGGGGCATTATTACCTCCTCAACTACAACCTCCCCCATGAGAATAAGTATTCACTTCTCTAGGGAGGACTGTCAGAAGAGGTGGTTCCTGCACTATCCCGTCGTGTGAATCATCATCCCTTCTGAAAGGGAGGTGTACCGTAAGGTCACATAAAAGAACTCTCTGTGTCACCCATAACCATTGAGCCCGAAAGCAATCCCAAGACAGGAGAGGGAAGACCAGTAAAAGACCTAGGAGATCCTCTTACTATTTGTAAGATGATGTATTCTCCACCCCGTGATACACATCCATCAACGCCATAGAGGCTGACCCCATGGGTATCACCGAAGATGATGAAAATCCAGATGGATCAGGAGACAATGGATCCGGTCAGGCTGTGACTCACAACGAACCACTAGGTGTGCACAGCTGGAACCAGAGGGCCGCTCTAAATATGGCCACCCCTTCAGCTAACATTCCTCTGCTCACCCTGTAAACTTCCAACAAGGATAATAATAAGGGACCAGATACCCTTAACCCACCTCCTTCTCTCAATAAAAAAGAACCACATATGCTTGTACAGAGATTCACTCGACAGGAAGAGTAAATGAAAGAATTGAGGTGGCTTAATGTCGTGCTACTCTAGAGGAACCATATTGTTGAAATTGCATCCCAAGAGCAGCCACAACATGAACTCCCAGTAAGTGCACATCGAAGACCATGTTTTGAACCGTAAAACGAAGTGCAGTCAGGGCTCCTTCCCAACAAGGCACCTGACCCGTCCAACTACATAAATGTGGATCCAGATGAATACCAAGAAATCCCTCCACTCATGATGCAACAGGAGTGAGTACACGTGAACCCTCCAAAGGTGTCATAAATGGTACATGCACCCTAGGTGCCAACCGAGATGGATCCTCAAGCAATGCCTCGGGAAACACCTAGTTAGTAACGGGCCCAACAAGATGTAAACCAGGGTCTCACCAACACCATCGAGGCACTAACAGCTCAATTGGAAGCGATGGAAGGTTGACGCACTTCGATACAGCCAGAGTGGAAGCTCTACACATATTGGGTGAGAGAAACACCACTTCCACCCAATTTTAAGAACCATGTATTCCCTATCTTCAATGGAACAGGAGATATGGAACATCATTTGATGCGCTACACATCTTATTGCGACCCCATGATGGGAACTCCAGAACAACAAGACGTAGTGAAACTCAGATGCTTTGTACATACCTTGCAAGGACCTGCCTTCGTCTGGTATATGAGCCTGCCAGCCCAGTCAATAAAAATCTGGGAGGACCATAGACATCAGTTCTTATTCCATTTCAACTCAACGCTTCCTTAAGAAATGGTCAGTGACCTCATGAACAAAAAGCAGAGGGGGAACAATATGGACTCATATTTCATCGCCAGATGGAATGGTCTGACCAAATCTCTAAACATGTGAATGCCTCAAGATGAGCTGCTCACCATATGCATCGATGATGTTAGAAATGAGCTGCAAACACCACTCATACCAGTGGAGTGCACCACTGGTTTCCGCCATCTCTCGGACATTGCCCAGAGAATCGAAGACTCCATACAGCGGACCAATTTGCTATCCCGAATAGCCTCACAGGCTCCTGCGAAGAGAGAATCCAGAGCTGAGGCATCCTCTCTCATGCTCAAGCCATCCCTTGTGCCTGATCCACTGCTCAGGCCTCTACCAAATCATCAAGGGCCCCCTATATATTAGAAGCCACCTCCACAAAGGTGGGACGATTAGAAATGCGAGAAGTGGTACCAGTTTGAGGAACGAAGACATAAAGTTTATTTGTTCCGATAGGACCAAGTCTGTGACTATTTCATCGATGAAATGAATTGCAACTTCCTCCGCCTCCCGGAGATGAGGAAACCTGAAGAAGTCATCCATGATGATAGGCCAGATTACTGTCCCTACCATCAAATGTTGGGGCACAATATTCAGGAATCCTTTATCTTTAAAAACCTCCTACAAAGGATGGTAGACTCCAGGAAGGTCGAGATGGGACAACCCCCAGCACATGTGACATATATTTATACCACTGGCTCTGGTGAAGGGGAGGGATGGAAGGAAGAAACTAGAAAAAAGGGTAAAAAATTTGATAAATGGATGACTTGGAAGACTATCAATGATGACCAAAGCATACTCTGAGCTCAACTACAGCATCCAGTGTTGCCACCAACAGCCCCTGATGCCACACCACTGAGAGTATCAACCTCACAACCCTCCACAAGCTGGTCATCTAGGGATAATCAAAATGGGAGGAGACAAGTTCAAGAGGATTAGTCCACGACGAGGCCAAATTTTTCCCCAACGTTGTCAGATTTCATGCCCTCGAATTTGGCACCATGGGCACCATCCCACCAAACGACACCATTAGGGAAAACCGACCAGGGTGACCTATTAGAGGATCAAGAGCCAATCATTGGTTCCATTAACTTCATCCATCATATGGAATCATTCCCTGAAGACGGGTATTTTTATGAACCCGAGATCCCAATATGAGGCGACGGGACCATAAATCATAGAGTCATTGGATATCATGGAAGGCGAAATCAGGGCCGAAACCAACCCTACGGTTGGAACTCAGCCCGAACCGTCAATATCGCAAAAACCTGTGGGGGAGATCTTTAATGGACTCAGCAGGAGAAAGAACATCCCTCCCCCTCCACAAGTAGCCACTCTTCCCCCGTCATTCTATGGTACCCATCAGAGGAGTAACAAGGGTCTAGCCACCATGTCACACAAACAGACATTCCGGGCTGAGTCCCAAGAACATGGGGACAACATCGGCATCTGACCCTGCAGCCAGTCCCTCCTCATCATGTATTCCAACTCCCATGCTGCTCGCTAAAGCTCCCCCGCCAATGGAGAAGCATCGGACGCTGGAACAAAAATACGACATCCTTAACCAGTTGGCATAAGTACCTGCAAAACTATCAATCCTAGATGCTCTGGGTTTGTCAGCCAACCTCAGTGAGGCACTGATAGAAACCTTGCTCATCCCCCAAGAGTTTCAAGCTGAGATAGATGCCACCGAGATTTACCTGACAGAGACTGGCTTAGCTGAATGCAATTTAGTGATTTCCTTCACCGATCTAGAGGAAGATTCCATCATACTGGGACACATCAAACCACTATATTTGTCTGGCACAATAGATGATGTTGAGATCCGAAAAGTCTTTATTGACAATGAATCTGGAGTTAAGCTCCTTCCCCTATAGACACACCATATGTTGGGCCATAGTGAGGGTGATTTAATACCCTCGGCAACAGCTCTACTAGGATACAACAAGAGTGAGCAGAAGACGATTGGAAAAATTAAGCTAAAGACCCTTTTGGAGACCCCGTGGCCTACTCAGAATTCCTGGTGGTTTGATAAAACACAACAATCAATGCCCTGCTGGGAAGGCCATGAATCTATAAGCACATGGTCGTTCCTTCATCCTATAACCATTGTATTAAATACTGCGTCAATGGGAAAAGTGGGACATTTCCCGCTGACAAGGCCCCTTTAGAGCTCTCCGAGTCACACTACATTGAAGCTGGGTTCTATGAGAAAAAGAGGGAGAAGCCTTTGGCCAATGGGGTTGATTGGAACCCAACTCCAAATGGTCTAGAAGTGGTTCCTAACGACCCCGTCACACAGCATGGTAGAGACCACATACTTCCCATCAACCACGTTGACAGCAGGGTTTCATGTTCGGACACACACTCAGCTGTCATCATGAAATCAGCCATAACAGTCGAGCATGACTATATGGGAATGACTTCCCACCCACAATTTGGGGACGAATACTCGAGCGGGGATGCCCACGATGCCTCTCCATAAAACCCCCGAGTGCCCGGGTCGGAAACTACCCCACCGTCGGATCAAGAAGATGAGGATTTGGGAGAAGAGGAGGAAGAAGATCTCAGGGATGCTCCTCCCACATTTGAGTAAGGTATCTCCAACACTGTGGATGAGCTCAGGGAAATAAACCTAGGTACCGAGGAAGACCTGAGGCCCACTCTTGCTAGTGGAGCCATGTATCCCAAGGAACATGAGGTATATACCTCTTTCTTGAGGAAACATCAGGTTGTCTTTGTCTGGAATTACAGGAAAATGTCAGGACTCAATCCCGAAGTGGCAATGCACCATTTAAGACTGCCAAAAGACCACCGGGGCTATAAAAAAGCTGCCAGAAGGACACACCCCTCGCATGATACCAAAATACGGGTTAAAGTCGATATGCTTATTAAATAAGGATTCATTCGGGAGGTCCAATATGCCATCTGGTTGACCAAAATTGTCCTTGTCAAGAAAAAGAAATGGAAAATCCACATCTGCATTGAATTCAAAGATCTCAATCGGAAATGCCCGAAAGATTATTTCCATGTCCCGATAACTGAGTTATTAATCAATGCAAGGGCCGGGTATGAAGCTCTATCCTTCATGTATGGCTATTTTGTGTACAATCAAATCAAGATGGCATGAGAAGACAAAGAAGACACTGCCTTCAGGGCTTCCCAAAGGTGTATTCTCTTACAGGGTCATTGTTTCGTCACGGAATCCGGGGATGACCTCCTGGACGGGAGATTCAAACGTTCTGATCGGTTTCTAACGGGTTTGTTCGTAGAACCGGAAACATCCAATGATTCCACATCCGTTTGGACCTACTTTCCAAAGGCAGGCGCTCATTAGCTTGTGGAGTAATGAGGCTTAGGAATTTGCATTGGTCGAGAGGATGGGAGGTCGGACTCATCACACCTTTTTAAGGGGAATTATTGTCTACTCCGGGACTCTCTTTATAGATTTAAATTATGTTCGTTAATCCTTATTACATTACCAAGTATAAAATGTTCTTTCCTTTAGTTTTAACAATCAATGATTAAATATGCAAGAAATTTAGAGAATCTTTTATATGTATTCGAGGTTCTTCATCAATAGAGAATCATCTATATCTGTTTAGAGATTCCTGGTCAATGGTATCCTTCAAAACATTTATATAAAAGTCTCTTGGTCATTATGATGACCAGGCTGGTTTTAAAGCCACTCAGTGGGGCACTTGAAGTTTATCGTCATTCAGAAGGACAGAGATTATTTCAAAGTTGGGATCAACCCCATAAATGGGCTACCTACGTATCCTTTGTTTTGGAAAACGAATCAGAACCCACGTAGTTCGAGTTATGGAGTATGATGTTTATGATTGATGGCTCAAAGAAGAATGTCATAATTACTTTTACACTCTAAGATCACGTGAGTCATGCTCGGTGTGAGAAACAAGAGGTATTGGTAAAAATTAGACAATTGTGCCATGAAAGATGAAATCATAAGAAATTGTTTGGGGCTTATATATGTATGACTGCCCAAAATAGATGAAGGTTTAGGATTTACTTTTAGGGAGAAAATCCAGGAACAGGGTCCATAAAAGTATATGTGCTTTATGGAGATTTGAATACTCTAATCTTGGGGCTTACTCCTGAGGAGGATGCCCAAGTTATGAGGGGACTTATGATTGGGTTTTACTCTTGAAAAGAAAACCCAAATCAAAGGTAAATTATGACTGGTTAAGAGAATTTTAAGGGGGCTTGAGGTTTATTCCTAAAAAGGAAACTCAAGATTATGACTGGGACTTATTCCTAGAAAAGGAGGCCCAGGTTAGGGGACTTGGGGCTTACTCCTGAAAAGGAAACCAAAGGTTATGACTGAGTCTTATTCCAGAAAAGGAGACCCAGGTTAGGGGACTTGGGGCTTACTCCTGAAAAGGAAACCCAAGGTTATGACTGGGACTTACTCCTAAAAAGGAGGCCCAGGTTAGGGGACTTGGGGCTTACTCCTGAAAAGGAAACCCAAAGTTATGACTGGGACTTACTCCTAAAAAGGAGGCCCAGGTTAAGGAATTAAGGTTTGGGGCTTACTCCTGAGGAGGATGCCCAAGATTATGACTGGGAATTACTCTTAAAAAAGAAGGCCCAGGTTATGACTGAGTCTTATTCCTAAAAAAGGAGACCCAGGTTAGGATTATCTCATCTTAAAGGATGAGGTTGAATGAATGAACTCTCCATATTTAGTGACATAAGTATATTTAAATCACTAGACTTTGAGAGAGATTCCACAAAATTCTTTTCAGATAAGGAAGTCAAATCAAGAAATCATGCCATAAATGGCTTTGAAGAGTGTCTTGAAGACTGAATCTTGAAAAGGAAAGGTGTGATGGCTTAAGAGGGGTAAAAATGGGCAAGATGGGCACCCAAAAAGATAGGGGCACGCAAGTCTTGCAAGGCGCGCAAGTCTTCCGTGGGCGCGCAAGTATGGTCGCGCAGGTATACCTGCGCGACACATGGTGTACTTGCGCGATTTTCAACCAGCATTGAAGTACTTGAGCGACTCTTTTTTAAAACCTTTAGAATTTTCTTGAGGTTCTTCCAGAAAAGGGACGCGCAAGTTATATTGAAGGAAATAAGTCGGCGTGCAAGTGTTTGACAGGTTTCAACACTTAGGCCTTCCTTCTTCTCTTTAGATCTTCCGTTCTAGGTAAGAAATTACCTTAGAAGTGTTCCGGAAGCTTTGAGAAGAGACTTGGGCGTCGGGAGCTTCAATCCGAGTTTCTGGAAAAAGATCCTCTCTAATGGGGGGCCCACAGGGTCTATTTATAGGCAAAAGAAGACCCCGGGCGGTTACCACTTAGGTCGCGCAAGTCACCTGCGCGACCAAGGGTGTCGCGCAAGTGTACTTGCGCGATAGTGATAAAACTTGTGCGGTGCTGTTGCTGTCGATCCTTTGTTCATGCCTTTGTCGATTTTTGATGTTTTCTTCAAAGGTTGAATCACTTTGAGCTCAGATATTCCCTTTTCTGATCTTTAGATTCTGTGATGAAAGGAGCGTCCACAAAAGTCCCCCCTCAGAGTTGGATCCGGAGAAAAATGAGGATTTGACTCTGAGCAAATCGAATCCCTCCAAAGGACAAGGGAGGCGCGCAAGTCTGCAGTGCACAGAGGGCGGCACACAAGTTTGCGTCGCGCAGGCCTTAAGCGCTCGGAGTGCGGCGCACAGATAGGCTTCCTGGCCTATAAATACACGGCTTCACCTTCGTACAAGCATCCGGATTTCCGGACTTCATACCTTCTCGATCTCTCGCCGCGCAGGTCACCTAAGTCGCGCAAGTCTCTTTTCCACTGTTCCCTTGCTGTCGCGCTCCTGTAAAGGTATTCGTACTTGCGCGGTTTATACTTGCGCGTCAAAAACTAGCGCGGCACACGAAATACTTGCGCGCCATTGTTTAGACTTGTGCGACTTAATGCCTTGGCCATGATTACTATGATATCTGTGACTGCACTTTCCCAGATTTGGATAAGTACTTGAAGAAATATCATCTTAAATTCCCACAGAGCATCTACCTGTCTCTATGTGGTCATGGTCATCTGCAAGGAGTCAATGTTCCAAATGCAAACAATTATATACCTGAGATGCAGCTGCACTGCTACTTCTCTATTTTGGTTATGCTGTGCATTAAGAGTAACAACAATGGTGTGAACTTTCAAATTCTTCCTCCATGTCATTTCCTTGCAGATATGAAAATGGAAAACCCATGGGCTGAAATGTTTTCCACTAATGGTTGGTGGAGAGAAGAGAAACATGGTATTAGAGCAATATCTGAAAAGAGTACTCTCTCCAAATGGCTCTTTACTTCCAATGCTCCATTCTCAAATCCATGTATCCATCTTCCAAGTCTCTTGGACAGAAACAGAGTCACTGTTTGATCCGAAGAAAATTTTCTCAAACTGCACTCAAGAACATCCTTTTACAATTGTTCCAAGAAGAGCTGGTATCACTGCATCTCTTATTGTATCCAGTTGAATGAATGAATTCCAGGTGATTGCTAATGAAGCTCGGGATGCCGTAAATCAAATGAAGTGTTATGTTGAAAGCCTCTTGTAATTATCGAAAAAGAGAAGAGACTCCAGTCTGTGGATGTCCTTCTAACTTTTGTGTATCAATGGAAAACACTTTTGTCTTCAATCATTTGTACCTGCATTCTTTTCACTACCTGCTTCAAATTTACTTAAGCCAATGGGCCTAGTAAGCATAGTTTGATTTTTACTAGGATTATTTACAAATAATCCTACAAACTTTGAATCTCTTAATTGCTCAATATTACCTAAATCATACAAAAAATGTATATTTAGTGAGCTGGAACTTGACTTTTATTCAGAGTTCCTTTGTCTTTTGTGTGGGCAGTTTAAAGTCATGCACGCCGGACATAAAGGGGCTAATGTTTAAGGTCGAAATAGCTTTGACCAAAATAGATTAAAATGGATTCAATTCCTTGACAATTTATCTGAAAACATATTACCATACTCAAGTATGAGGGAAAAAATGTAAACTATGGCTTAAGAATATTTGAATCTTAGGAATGATATGAAAAAGAGCTAAAAGGCATTAGAAGAAGTAGTTTCCAAGAATGAAGTTACTATTATTTAACAAAACCCGTTAGGGGGTTGAAATATGCAGGGCCACCTATGGGCATTGGCTGCATGGTCAAATAAATAGCATCTTTTGGCTGACAAGTCTGTTATGTGGACTGTTTATGCAAGGCCACCTATGGGCACGTGCTGCATAGTCAGGCAAAAGAACTCCCAGAAATTTACTTTCGTAGTGCTAAAAGCTAGTTAAAGTTTATGGAGATTCAAATTTTCTAAATTATAGAGTTTGTTGTATGGAAAGAGATACTTGAATATGGAGAAGATATTTCCGAACACGAATATTGAAGAACTAGATGAATATCACTCCTACGAAGGTCTGACCCAAACGTAGGGAAGAAGAATAAACCATAGACTTGAATACTTTCAGATCATGAAAAAGGATATGGGACAAATATGTTAAGGATGGCTATTTTTTTACGGATCCCTACATACTGTCATTTAAGACAAATAAGGACAAAAGAGGCATTCTTCCCAAGAATGAAGTTACTATTATTTAACAAAACCCGTTAGGGTGTTGAAATATGCAGGGCCACCTATGGGCATTGGCTGAATGGTCAAATGAATAGCATCTTTTGGCTGACAAGTCTGTTATGTGGACTGTTTATGCAAGGCCGTCTATGGGCACATGCTGCATAGTCAGGCAAAAGAATTCTCAGAAGTTTGACATTTTTGTGACTAGAAGTCATGAAAAGGGTTATGAAGATCTGAAAATATTTAAGGTTAGTATTATAATACATAAAGAGGGGTATTTTCCAATGTATATAGAGATACATAGGTCAATGAAAACCATAATCATGTTGTGGCTGGGTCCTGAGTTGAAATTTTGGACTTCACTACGTATCTCATAAGAATGATAATCAAGCCATACATAGTTCTTGAAATGCAGTTTAACGTCGTGCAAGACGAAAGTATGAGTGATCTTAGTTTAGGGTCATAGAATTCGGACCATAATAATGAATACACAGTGTGTGTTTTCATGAGGACTTTTCAGCCAAGGGACTGAATGTGAAATTTGGGGTTAGGCCCAAAAGAATTGGGACTGGATTCGAGGGATACTCGAATGTTCCTACGTATCCCATAAGGATGGGAATCAAGTCCACATAGTTCTAGAAATGCCCTTTTTACAAATTTGGTTTGTACGTGTGAAGGGTGAAAGGGGACTTTAGTGCAATGATGGTTTAACCTAAAAAAGTTTAGGCATTACCATATATGCGTGTAGTCTTTTGAAAATGAAAACCATGATTGAAAAATCAATGTCAATAATAGTTCTCTCTCAAATGAGGAAATCAAAGAATATTGTAGTTTATTGTCATACCGGACAAAAGTGTTGTATAGTTTAACGTCATATAACAAGGACGAAAGTGAATCAATGTAAAAAAATATTGATTCTAGGGGCGATTTCACGAATCAACATCATATGAGATGGTGGTGAACCGATGTGAATAGATTATTTTTGGGCTTGAACCCTGTGAGGTTGCCTACATACCCAGCCTGGAGGGCAAGGATCAAAGTCTGTGTAGTTCAACTAAAGAATGAATTAATGATAAATTTGTTCTTGGGGACAATGATCTAATAAAAAATGTTGTTGGGACTTACACATGGTTAGTGGCCCAAAGGGAGTGTTATGGTTGATGTTCGCTCTAAGCTCACGTGATTCATACTCGGTGTGAGAAACAAGAGGTAATAACAACCTTAACGATGCACAATTTAATGTCATGTAGGACATAAAAAAGGGACTATGCAGTTTAAAGTCTTGCAGTTAGGACTACTGGTGTTGCACAGTTTAGTGTCATGTAGCGGGGACAAAATAACAGTTTAATGTCATGTAGGACATATCAAGGACTTTCTGTACAGTTTAGAGTCATGTAGTTAGGACGATGGGGTTAAAATAGTTTAACGTCATATTGGACGAAAGGGGGATTGTGCAGTTTAATGTCATGCAATAAGGAAAAAAGAGTGTACCATTTTAATCGTCATGTCGGACGAAAGTGCGAATAGTTTAAGGTCATATGCATGGACCGTGAATGGTGCAGTTTAATGTCATACTGGACCTTTGATGATTATATAGTTTAACGTCTTTCTGGATGTGAGGGACTTTCATACAGTTTAGCGTCATTTAGTTAGGACGTCACAGTTTAACGTCTTGCTGGACCAGGGATGATGCAGTTTAAGGTCATGCTGGACGGTTTAGGGAACTTTTTCACAGTTTAATGTCGTGTGGGACGAAGTTGCAGTTTAAAGGCATACTGGACCATTGCTGTATAGTTTAACGTCATATAGCAAGGAAGAACTGGTGCTGTACAGTTTAAAGTCATGTAGCTAGGACTAAGGTGAACCAATATGAGGATATCAGTTCTGGGGACTTTTTACAGTTTAACGTCATGCTAGACGATGAAAGTACCACACAGTTTAATTTCATGTTGCTAGGAAACAATATAGTTTAATGTCATCTTGGACAAAATATAGTTTAATGTCATCTCGGACAAAATATAGTTTAATGTAATCTCGGACAAAATACAGTTTAGTGTCATGTAGGACAATAATACAGTTTAGTGTCATGTAGGACAATAATACAGTTTAGTGTCATGTAGGAAAATAGTACAGTTTAGTGTCATGTTGGACAATAATACAGTTTAGTGTCATATAGGACAATAATACAGTTTAGTGTCATATAGGACAATAATACAGTTTACTGTCATGTAGGACAATAATACAGTTTAGTGTCATGTAGGACAATAATACAGTTTAGTGTCATGTAGTACAATAATACAGTTTAGTGTCATGTTGGACAATAATACAGTTTAGTGTCATTTAGGACAATAATATAGTTTAGTGTCATGTAGGACAATAATACAGTTTAGTGTCATGTAGGACAATAATATAGTTTAGTGTCATGTAGGACAATAATACAGTTTAGTGTCATGTAGGACAATAATACAGTTTAGTGTCATGTAGGACAATAATACAGTTTAGTGTCATGTAGGACAATAATACAGTTTAGTGTCATGTAGGACAATAATACAGTTTACTGTCATGTAGGACAATAATACAGTTTAGTGTCATGTAGGACAATAATACAGTTTAGTGTCATGTAGGACAATAATACAGTTTAGTGTCATGTAGGACAATAATACAGTTTAGTGTCATGTAGGACAATAATACAGTTTAGTGTCATATAGGACAATAATACAGTTTAGTGTCATGTAGGACAATAATACAGTTTAGTGTCGTGTAGGACAATAATACAGTTTAGTGTCATGTAGGACAATAATACAGTTTAGTGTCATGTAGGAAAATAATACAGTTTAGTGTCATGTAGGACAATAATACAGTTTAGTTTCATGTAGGACAATAATACAGTTTAGTGTCATGTAGGACAATAATACAGTTTAGTGTCATGTAGGACAATAATCATGAACCAATGTGATTGTTTTGGATCTGGGAACAATATTTTGTGTTTATAAAAAATACTTCTTTAGAAATCTGGCATTAGTTGGAGTCGTAATGTGTTCTCCATCCATTGAGATTAGAGAATATGCTCCATTGGAGAAGACCTTATGTATTGAATAAGGTCCTTCCCATTTTGGTTCAAGCTTTGGAGGCTTCTTTCCTGGTATCATTGGTGCTCTGAGAACCAATACCAATTCTCCCTGAATGAATGAACGAAGATGAACTTTTTTGTTAAAAGCTCGTGCTATTCGATTTTGATAGATTTCCAAGTGGTGCAAAGTGCACAATATTTTCTCATCTAACTGTTCCAATTCATTCAACCGCTTTTGGGATTTCTCATCTGTTGATAACTGATCACAAATGGCTATTCTGAGTGAGGGCAATTGAACTTCAATTGGAAAGACTGCTTCTGTTCCATATACCAATGAATATGGAGTTGACCGCGTTGCATTGCGAGTGGTAGTCCGATAAGCCCATAAAGCATGAAAGAGTTTATCAGGCCATGACCTCTTATCTTTATCCACCATCTTTTGCAGTATATTTGAAAGAGTCTTGTTGAAGGCCTCTATCTGGCCATTAGCCGCTGCATGATATCGAGATGAATGGTTGGACTTAATGTTGTATTCTTGATACAATTTCTTTACCTCAGAAGAACAGAAGTTGGTGCCGTTGTCCGTCAATATGGTATGAGGGACACCAAATCTAGTGATGATGTTAGAATTGATGAAGCTAACAATGCATTTAGAACTGACTTCTTTGATAGGTACTGCCTCTGCCCATTTGGAAATGAAATCAGTAGCAGTAAGAATGTACTTAAACTGCTTGGCCGTAGCTGAAGGGTAAGGTCCCACCACATCCATTCCCCATGTGGAAAATGGCCATGAGTATTTAGCTGTATGAAGCAACTCTGGAGGTTTATGAATGAAGTTGCCATATACTTGGCATGAATGAAACTTCTTTGTGAAATTAACACAATCTTGTATCATTGAAGGCCAAAAGTATCCCAGCCTTCGAATTTGATCATATAGTCTATGTCTAGACTGGTGGGCACCACAGACTCTTGCATGCACTTCTTTTATGACAGCCATTGTCTCTTCACCATCAATACATCTGAAGAGAACTCCATAAAAACCACGTTTGTAGAGAATTTTCTTGAGGTGGTTTGGGCTATCATAAAGAGTAAAATTGACCACATGTCGCCGAATTTGTTCTTTCTCGGCTCTATCAGGTGGAAGTGTTCCATTTTGAAGGTATTCCCTGATAGGTGACATCCATCCCGTAGTATGACCATACAGTTCAGGAATGGGACTAATTTCATTAATTTCCTCTGTTCTGACTTGAACATAAGGTGAAATTGCACGATGGTGGGCAATACAGATGGTTATCTCGTCCCAATTTGGATCTGCTAAAGTTGTGGCAATATTAGCCAGTGCATCAGCTTGAGCATTTTGTGATCTTGGGACATAAGAAAATGTCGGTTATGAAGGGAATTCCGACATTAACTCTCTGACGTAATCATAAAAAGGGATTAATTCTTCTTTTCTGATGGCATAATCCCCATTGACTTGTTTGATTACCAGTTCTGAATCACCATTCACCTTTAAGTGATTCACTTGTGCTTGAAGTGCTAACTCCAAGCATGTAATGAGAGCTTGGTATTCAGCTTCATTATTGGTACCACCTTCCCACAACAAAAAGGAATAAGGTAACACTGCCTTATCTGGAGAAATGAGCACAATTCCTAAACCAACTTTATTGAATTTAGGATTTTCCATTTTCTTCCCTGTTGGACTTCTAGAAGCACCATCAAAATACATTTCCCATGTTTGAGGACTTTCTTGAATAGAGAAAACTTCCTCATCAGGGAGTTCGATATCTGAATACGTGTCTTCCACTGAAGGATGTTCAGCCAGGAAATCAGCCAGAGCTTGGCCCTTAATTGCCTTTTGAGACACATACTGAATGTCGAGCTGTTGTAGAATAACCTCCCACCTTGCCAGACGTCCTGTAAGCATTGGACGACTAAGGATGAATTTGAGCGGATTATTACGAGATACCAATTGGACCTCGTGATGTTGCAGGTAGTGTCTCTATTTCTGAACTGCAAAGATTAATGCTAGGAAGCACTTTTCAATACTTGAATACCGGGTTTCTACTTCAAGCATAGTTCTACTGAGATAGTAGAGACTATTTTCATTCCCAGCATCATTGTTTTGAGCGATAAAGGCACCCAATGATCGCTCTAAAGCTGTCACATAGAGGATAAGAGGTCTACCCTCAACAGGTGGCATGAGTACTGGTGGACTCAAGAGATATTTCTTGAGAACATCAAATGCTTCTTGACATTCTTCAGTCCACTGGTAAGTGACTCCTTTCTTCAATAATTTGGTAAAGGGTAAACTTTTGCCTGCCAAATTGGCGATGAAACGCCGAATATAGGCTAAGTTCCCTTGAAGTCCTCTTAATTCTTTCAAATTCTGAGGAGGTGACATACCAAGGATTGATTTGGTCTTCACAGGATCGACATCAATACCACGATGGCGTACAACAAAGCCGATGAATTTTCCTGAGGTTACCCCAAAATCACATTTTAAGGGGTTCATCTTTAAATTATGTTGTCGAAGCTTGTGGAATATGACTTCCAAATCAGCCAAGTGATTAGAACGTTGTTTGGATTTTACCACCAAATCATCTACATAGCATTCAACAAACTTCCCTAAAAGAGGTTTGAAGATACGATGCATGGCGCGTTGATATGTTGCACCTGCATTCTTCAAACCAAAGGGCATTACCCGGTAACAAAACACACCTTGAGGAGCTCTGAAGGCTGTATATTCCTCATCTTCTGGGGCCATTTGGATCTGATTATATCCAGAATATCCATCCATGAAAGAAAGTACTTCATAGCCAGCCGTCGCATCAATTAAGAGTTCTGTAATCGGAACTGGGAAATCAACTTTAGGACAATACCGATTAAGATCTCTGAAATCGATGCAAACACTAATTTGTCCGTTCTTCTTCTTTACAGGGACAATATTAGCCAACCACTTGGGATATTGAACTTCTATGACGAAGTTAGCTTTGATAAGCTTATCCACTTCAGCCTCAATTTTGGAAGCATAGGTTGGGTGTGTTCTTCTCGCGGCTTGCTTGAATCCTCGATGTTCTTTTGGTAAACCCAAATGATGAGTAGCAGCATCAGGATCAAGGCCAGGAATCTCTATATAATTCCAAGCAAAAATATATTTATTTTTCTTTAGAAAAGAAATATACATCTCTTTCTCTTCAAGGGTCATGGCCGCACTAATTAAAGTGGGGCGTGGATCTTTCTCTGTACCCAGATTTATTTCTCTGAGTTCATCCACAGTGGTAGAGATACCCTCTTCAAATGCTGGAGGAGCATCTCTAAGATCTTCCTCTTCCTCTTCATCACGTGTTATTTCTTACGTTTCTACTTGCAAAGTAGATGAAAAAACGAAATTCTCATGATCATAAGAGATGTCAATATTTTCACATTTTGAAGAAGAAGCTTCCATTTCTGACCCTATTGATGATAAAGGTTCTTCTTTGGGAAATATAGAGGAGATGATGGATTGAGAATCGACATCATTATTCACCTATGGTGTTGCTATAACTTCTTCTGGCCTGATTAGCGAAGTATAGACTTGTTGGATTTCAGCAGACGAAATGAAAACGTCACCACTTATGCTTTCATCACTGCTTGGTAAGTTACCAATTTCTCCCATGTTGTCTGGCTCGATTGCCGTAATTGACATTATGGATCTTTCCATAAGAGTATTTTGATTTGGGCCTATTTTGTCAATTTGACTGATATGTAACACATAATCTGTACTCACATGTGAAAATGGATTTATTGGAATTTTTTCCAAACCATATGGAGCATTAACTTTGGTAATTTCCTTCATTGTAGATTTTTCTCTTCCCTTCATGTGATAAAACTCCGCCTCAATGTATTGAGACTCACATGTCTTGAACGGGGCCTTATCACCATACAATGTTCCAACTTGACCATCGAAACAGTATTTGAGACATTGATGGTATGATGACGGAATAGCTGCATGCTGATGTAGCCAGGATCTTCCAAGCAAGATATTGAAAGCTGAGTCTTGATCAACAATCATGAAATCTGAATTGGAAACAAGATCTCCAAACTGAGTTCTGAGTGTAACTTCTCCCAGTGGTTCTTGTTCATTTTTATCATATCCTTGCAACATCATGGTAGAAGGAGATAAATCAGATTCCGTGAGGCCCAATCGACGAAGTGTACGAATGGGCATGAGGTTGACTCCTGAAACATTGTCAATGAAAGCTCTTCGAACATCTATACCATTGACTTTTCCAGATAATTACAAAGGTTTTATGTGCCCATGCACAACATCATCTTCATCTTTATCAGTAAAAGATATCACTGCATGGCATTCTGCAGGATTATTCTCTATGTGATAGATTTCAGCTGCAGCAATTTCAGCTTCAAACTCCTTGGAAGCAGATGCTTTGGAAGCTGATGCATCTTGTATTGAAGCTGGAAACATCCTTGGTTTTGGAAGATTAGACTGATTAGATCCATTTACTTGCTGAGATAAAGAATATGGAACCTTAAATCGGTCTTCCAAAATAACTGTACCAAAACTGAGTTGGCCATTGGCAGAAGAACTTGCTTGTTCTTTTTGAGCTCGCTGAAGGGCTCTACCACGAGTTTCTGCTGCATATACAGTGCTAGCAGGGGTAGAATTAGAGTAGTGGCTTCGGAAAGATCCACGTCCTCCCCTATATCCTGATCCTCTAGAACTTCCTCAGGTTCCCTTATTTGATACAGGGAATTCAGGCTCATCAAGACTGGAATATGGATCTGTTAATTGAATCATATTAACAGAACCAAAGATTAACTCTTCGTCTGATAAAGTCTCTGCCTGGTTAGCCTATTTAGGCTGTTCCGTTTGATGGGGCGGTGCCCGTGGATTTGAAGTAGATGGCATGAAATCTGCCAGAGTCAAAGACAATTTAGGCTTTGATATATACTCATCTTATCCTGATTCCTCTTTCTTCTTTGAATTGCGCTGCCCTTTTGAGGATTTGTCTTTTGATGGAGGCTTTACTTCAGCTTTTGTAGGAGACACAATTGGCTTCTTCAATTGTGTTCGTAAAATGGAATGGGTCCGATTGATTGTCTTTCTGACCATCCAATCATCATATTTTTTCACAGTTTTGCTTTTGACTTCCTGCCACTCGCCTCCTTCCTCTGGATCTGTAGCGGTAATACACGCTACATGAGCTGAAGAAACCTTCAATTTGACTTGTCCCAAATCGACCATCTTTTGCAGGAGGTCTTCAAAGACAAAACAATCCTGGATGGGATGCCCCAACATTTGATGAATGGGACAATAATTGGGACGGTCTTCATCTCCTTCCTTGTTTGGTCTCTTGGGCATTGGTAATTGAACCAAATTATTTTCCAGAGCTGAAATGAAGTAACTAGGAACTTGCTCACTTTAGAAAGAGTATGTTTTACTCTTCATATCCTCATATTGTTTCCGTCGTTGATCTTTTTGATCATTTGGACAAAACAGCCTTTGTTGTTGGCGTTCAGGAGGTGGAGCCCTTCGAGAAGATGAAGGCTTTGAAGTAGAAATAGGTACAGGTGATTGTTTAAGCATAACTGTAGCAGTTTCTTCTTTACCCATTCTTCTTCCTGGAGCTGATGGAATTATACGAGATTTAACCTTAGCCTGTATAAGGGAATCTTCAATCTGTTGAGCGATTGAAGTAAGGTCTTGAAACCCTCCTGTGTATTTCACAGGGATCAATGGCGTGCATAATTTGTCACGCAAATTTGCCACACAGATTGGCAACAATTCCTCCTGAGGGAGTGCTAAACTCAAGGAATATGTTAATCCCTTCCAACGAGCAATTAAATCAGAGACTCTTTCATTCTCCCTTTGCTTGCAGTTTGTAAGATCGAAAACTGTCGTTTTTGGCAAAGTTGAGCTAAACTGAAGAATGAATTTTTGACGAAGATCCTTCCATCTGATGACTGACCGGGATTGCAAGCTTGTATACCAGAAAAAAGCTGGTCCTTGCAAGGTTCACATGAAGCATCTGAGTTTCACTGCTTCTTGCTGCTCAGGAGTTCCCATCATAGGATCACAACAAGACACGTAATGCGTCAAATGTTGTCTGGGGTCGCCTGATCCATTGAAAGTAGGGAAAACAGGGTATCCAAAACTGGATGGAGGAGAAATTGAATCTACCCATTCAGGGTAAACATTCTTTTCAGGTTGATCCTATGCCCATTTCCCTTCCATAGTTTCTAACCGAGCTGTTAATGACTCAATAGTAGTTATTAACTTTTGAGAAATGTCAGGTTGAACTTGGTTTTGGGTAGGTGCAATGAATGGAGCTTGGACAGACGTGGTGGTTGGTGCTGCAACTGATGGTAGTGCTGCCAACCGTTGTTGCGTTTGACCCATAGGATTAGACCTCTGTGGGTGTACTAATAAAGGAGGATATTCTTGATCCATCTCAGTAGTTACAACAAATTCCTTCAGCTGTCGGACTTCAGCATTCTTAAGAAGAAGACTACTCTGAAGTAGTTCTGCATTCAACCTTCTTAATTCTTTCATTTCTTCATCCTGTTGTGAAAACCTTTGCTCTAATGAGAGCGATTGACCTCCATCAGAGGAAGGGTGAGAAGTAACCTGATTCTTTCCTTTCCCCTTATTGGATCCTTTTCGGAGAGGGGGAAGTGGGTTACTTGAAAGAATACCCAGATTTTGGGTAAGCCTTTGATTACGTGTGCACACACCTTCTTCATTTAAGTCTGTGTGCGCAACTTCTTGAGCAGGAACCTCTTCGTCTGATCCCTCTGATTGAGCCTCATCTGGTGAATCAGCAGCAACGACATTGATGACATTAATGGATGCATATTTCATGGAATCCTTTCTATCAGCATTTCTGTGATATTGTCTTCTTCCATGTCCATGATGAGACATGGAATTCCGTTGACTTGATCCCTTAGGAATTTCTTGGAGAACCGTCACTTGGAGAGAATCTCCTGATAGCTTGGCTCTTCGTTCCTCTTGAGGCTTATCCCCTAATCGAGAGAATACTGACTTTCTCTGAGGGAGGTATTTAGGATTTGAAAAAGTCCCCAGTCCGGTAGACTGGGGATGTTCCTGCTGCTTCCGCTCAACTCCTCGAATACCATTTCTTGACTCTGAGGGTTGGGTTAGAGAAGTCCCCAGTCTGGCAAGCTGGGGTGTCTCTTGACATGCTATGTCTGAGATCTTCTTAAAATCTCTCTTGATCTTGCGAATTTTAGTTCGGAAATTAGCTGGATGCATTAACATGTATCCACTTTTATCACCTGGTTCAACAGACCATTGGATGATTTCCGAAACTTCTGTCATTTGATGACGTGTTTGCTCCAGACGAGAGGCTTGTGCAATATTCTCGCCTGCTTGATGTAGGATCAATTCAACAACTTGTTCTCTATATACTTGATTTTGAGAGGAACTAGTTGAAGCCTGTTCTTGAGCAAGCTTTTGATTATGAACAAAGCCCATTGACTGTGGCCGGCCATGGGCAATAACATTGCATGAGACCATTTTTAGCGGGCTTTGCTGACCGGAAAGCACTGTGAAATGTAGTGCTCCGTGAACACCCCATCCTCTGATATGAACATCAGATGGAGCATTGGCAATTAACTGACGCAATTTTATTAGTGCGCCAAGGCATGAATGTTGAAGGGTTCTCTGTTGCTTTTCAGCCTTTGGATACCGAGAGACTGATAGAGATGCCAAATAAATCTGACGTTGTAGCCCTTCTATTATCTTAAGATGATTTTCATATTCATCGTAAGATAATACCTTCTTCTTTAATTGACAAAGAGTTTTCCATATGTTGAGACGAATATCATGGATTCCATCATCCGTCAACATCTTTGGAATGTCGTACTGGGAGTCAGCCAAAGGACAAAACATGACTGGTACTTCACCTTTTGCCAGTTTTTTTCTCATGTTTAGCATTTCCTATTTATCATTAAATGAATATTCTTCTACCTGTTTGGACCAGAGTTGGTGTTTCCTTGTTGCTTCATCGGATTCAACAAGATTGGTAGAGAAATTACTATTCATGCTGGAAGATGAATGACCCAGGGATGGTTCGGAGAATAACCTGAACCCCAGGCTATCTTCTGATGGAGAAAGAGTTTCACCTGCCGATAGTAAAGCATCAGACATGACTGGTTTTACGTTTGCAAGTGCCTCAAGATAGGAGGGCTTTCTCGTCACTACATTTCCTTCTGAAGAATTTTCGAGACAACGTGAATCACTACTGCGGAGAGGACTTTCGCAGCGAAGTTCATCACCATGAGGAGGACCGTCATGATGGGTTATAGCAAAAGATGAAATATCTTGCTCCTTGGTCTTCTGACCATACAGAGGGTTCATGTGGCTCTCATCTGAAGAAGAAACTTCAAGATTGACCGAATTTTCATGAAGCAAGTCTTCATGAGGAAGTGTCTGTTGAAGACCTTCAGAATTAATGTTCCTGTTATTGGGAACTGAGGGAGTAGAATCTTGAATTCTGACAGTTAAATGTCTGAGGGCTTCAAGAACTCCAGCATCGAGTAAGGCTTGGTTGCAGATTGGCCTTTGATCTCCTGAATGTGCTGGGCGGATCTTTTTATTAGATGCCTTCTTACTCGCTTTAGAAACCACTTGATGACGAAAGTGAATGCTCTGAGCAGGTGTATGTGCCTGATCAGGAAAGATGGTCAGGTTAGGCTGAAGATCTCCACTCAAATCAGGTGTATGTGCCTGACTTCGTTGTCCGTACGATATGGGGGAGTATGCCCCATAACCCTCTTGGACTGGAACAGATGTGTGTGTCTGTTCCAGATTGAATTGTTGATGTGTCACTCCATTGCTAGGGATAGATTTATGTGTATTTCCCTGTGATGATGCTGAAGCTGTTATGATATCCTGGCAAGCATCCAGAATATGAGCAGGAATTTGCTTCTGCTCTTTCACCATTGACAAAATATGTTTGGTGACTTCAGCCGCCAGAACGGGGATATACGTCCATTCCGGGCTTGGAGTAGGTGTACGTGCCTGCTCCTGTCCTCCTTTTCCTGTCAGTGAATCCTGACAGTACTCAAGTGTGGAGGCAGAGAGTTGAGTCTGCTTCCTTTTTGTCATCGGGACTTTCCGACTGACTTCTCCGTGCGCTACCAAGCGAGACTGTTGGTAGGCTTGATTAGTATTAGCAGGTGTATGTGCCTGCTGATTACACTTCGCCAAACGCGGTTGACGAGATCCATCATATGTAGTCAGACGAGCCTGCTGACTAACTGGTGATGTATAAGCAGGTGTATGTTCCTGCCTATGGTACTCCGCCGGAATTGCCTGGCGGGATAGGCTTGATGCTGCCAGACGAGTCTACTGGACAGCGGAATTAAAACGGGCAGGTGATTGTGCCTGCTCGTTATTTTCCACCAAGTTAGGTTGGTGGACTTCTCCGGAGATGGCAGGGATGACAACCTGCCTATTGTTAACCGGATTCCATCTCTGGCGGTTCATCTTGCCTGCTCGGGTTCGAGGAACCTGAGCTGAATGCCTGGAGTCGGTACCCTCATCATGTTGAGGGCGCACTACTGCACGAGTCTGGCGGCGATTGTTGATGGGAGCCCTTGAGAAGGACTCCTGTCTTTTTGAATTAAGGTCCTGCGGGACCTGCTCATTCACTTCCTCAGAGTAAGGGAGTGAATGGAAATTGCATTCCGGGGATAACGACCCGAAACGGTTGGAGACAGTAGTCAGCACCGCCTGCTTCTTGATCGCTGGCCGCCGTTGTCCGGACGACCAGGTAGAGTTGTTAACTTGGAGGGCTTGATGAGCGGCCTCCAGAGTTGGGATAGTACCGTTGCGACGGTACTCCTTAACCAGTGCATTAGAAACCCAGCGTTGAAGATGCTGAGTTGGTGATGTCATCCTCAGAGCGGACGATGTTCCAGCAGGAGTAGTAGCATTGGTTTTCACAGCAGCAAACCTCACAGTAGAGGTGTTCACAGCAGCAGTATTCACAGAGGTGAATTAAAGGAAAGCCATTTTGCAGAAGATCTTGAGAAAAGAGTGCATGTTCCATATAACAGACATAATCAAGATGAATCCGGCCACTGCATCTTTTGGATGAGCACATGTCAATGATTTCTTTGTTGGCCCAAGGGGCCTAACAAATAAGAAGAATATCACTTTAACTTGGTTAAGGATTCACGTCGGGTTCACCATTTTTGTTTCATCACGGAATCCGGGGATGACCTCTTGGACGGGAGATTCAAACGTTCCGATCGGTTTCTAACGAGTTTGTTCGTAGAACCGGAAACATCCAATGATTCCACATCCGTTTGGACCTACTTTCCAAAGGCAGGCGCTCATTAGCTTGTGGACTAATGAGGCGTAGGAATTTGCATTGGTCGAGAGGATGGGAGGTCGGACTCATCACACCTTTTTAAGGGGAATTATTGTCTACTCCGGGACTCTCTTTATAGATTTAAGTTATGTTCATGAATCCTTATTACATTACCAAGTATAAAATGTGCTTTCCTTTAGTTTTAACAATCAATGATTAAATATGCAAGAAATTTAGAGAATATTTTATATGTATTCGAGGTTCTTCATCAATAGAGAATCATCTATATCTGTTTAGAGATTCCTGGTCAATGGTATCCTTCAAAACATTTATATAAAAGTCTCTTGGTCATTATGATGACCAGGATGGTTTTAAAGCCACTCAGTGGGGCACTTGAAGTTTATCGTCATTCAGAAGGACATAGATTATTTCAAAGTTGGGATCGAACCCATAAATGGGCTACCTACGTATCCTTTGTTTTGGAAAAGGAATCAGAACCCACGTAGTTCGAGTTATGGAGTATGATGTTTAGGATTGATGGCTCAAAGAAGAATGTCATAATTACTTTTACACTCTAAGATCACGTGAGTCATGCTCGGTGTTAGAAACAAGAGGTATTGGTAAAAATTAGACAATTGTGCCATGAAATATGCAATCATAAGAAATTGTTTGGGGCTTATATATGTATGACTGCCCAAAATAGATGAAGGTTTAGGATTTACTTTTATGGAGAAAATCTAGGAACAAGGTCCACAAAAGTATATGTGCTTTATGGAGATTTGAATACTCTAATCTTGGGGCTTACTCCTGAGGAGGATGCCCAAGTTAGGAGGGGACTTATGATTGGGTTTTATTCCTGAAAAGAAAACCCAAATCAACGGTAAATTATCACTGGTTAAGAGAATTTTAAGGGGGCTTGAGGTTTATTCCTAAAAAGGAAACTCAAGATTATGACTGGGACTTATTCCTAGAAAAGGAGGCCCAGGTTAGGGGACTTGGGGCTTACTCCTGAAAAGGAAACCCAAGGTTATGACTGAGTCTTATTCCTGAAAAGGAGACCCAGGTTAGGGGACATGGGGCTTACTCCTGAAAAGGAAACCCAAGGTTATGACTGGGACTTACTCCTAAAAAGGAGGCCCAGGTTAGGGGACTTGGGGATTACTCCTGAAAAGGAAACCCAAAGTTATGACTGGGACTTACTCCTAAAAAGGAGGCCCAGGTTAAGGAATTAAGGTTTGGGGCTTACTCCTGAGGAGGATGCCCAAGATTATGACTGGGACTTACTCTTAAAAAAGTAGGCCCAGGTTATGACTGAGTCTTATTCCTAAAAAGGAGACCCAGGTTAGGATTCTCTCATCTTAAAGGATGAGGTTGAATGAATGAACTCTCCATATTTAGTGACATAAGTATATTTAAATCACTAGACTTTGAGAGAGATTCCACAGAATTCCTTTCAGATAAGGAAGTCCAATCAAGAAATCATGCCATAAATGGATTTGAAGAGTGTCTTGAAGACTGAATCTTGAAAAGGAAAGGTGTTATGGCTTAAGAGGGGTAAAAATGGGCAAGATGGGCACCCAAAAAGATAGTGGTGCGCAAGTCTTGCAAGGCGCGCAAGTCTTCCGTGGGCGCGCAAGTATGGTCGCGCAGGTATACCTGCGCGACACATGGTGTACTTGCGCGATTTTCAACCAGCATTAAAGTACTTGAGCGACTCTTTTTTAAACCCTTTAGAATTTTCTTGAGGTTCTTCCAGAAAAGGGACGCGCAAGTTATATTGAAGGAAATAAGTCGGCGCGCAAGTGTTTGATAAGTTTCAACACTTAGGCCTTCCTTCTTCTCTTTAGATCTTCCGTTCTAGGTAAGAAATTACCTTAGAAGTGTTCAGGAAGCTTTGACAAGAGACTTGGGCGTCGGGAGCTTCAATCAGAGTTTCTGGAAAAAGATCCTCTCGAATGGGGGGCCCACAGGGTCTATTTATAGGCAAAAGAAGACCCCGGGCGGTTACCGGGCGGTTACCACTTAGGTCGCGCAAGTCACCTGCGCGACCAAGGGTGTCGCGCAAGTGTACTTGCGCGACAGTGATAAAACTTGCGTGGTGCCGTTGTTGTCGATCCTTTGTTCATGCCTTTGTCGATTTTTGATGTTTTCTTCAAAGGTTGAATCACTTTGAGCTCAGATATTCCATTTTCCGATCTTTAGATTCTGTGACGAAAGGAGCGTCAACAGTCATGCCCTTTGGTCTCAAGAATGCTGGCGTCACATATCAATGCACCATGCATCGTGTCTTTAAACCATTCCTGGGGAGATTCATCGAATGTTGCATTGATGACTTGGTGGGTAAGACCAGGAAGCACTCAGATCACCTATCAGATCTTGATACTGTCTTCATCAATCTTTGAAAACATATTTTGAAGATGATTCCCTTGAAGTGTGCTTCAGGGTTAACTCAGGGAAATTCCTTGGCTTCATCGTATGCCATTGTGGCATCAAAGTCAACCCCGAAAAGACAAAGGCTATTATCACCCTCAAACCTCCCCACAACCTCTCTGAGTTGAGAGCATTCCAAGGGAACATGGCCTATATCAGGCGATTCATAACCAACCTGGCAGGCAAATGTTTTCCCTTTACCAGTTTAATGAAGAAAGGAGTCACGTACCAAAGGACAAATAACTGCCAAGAAACGTTTGATAGCCTAAAGAGGTACCTCTTAATCCCACTGGTTCTCATGCCCCCGGTCGAAGGAACAACTCTCATTCTATATGTTAAGACCCTAGAGTGGTCACTAGGAGCCTTCCTCGCACAAAATAAATATGCTGGTAGTGAAAACAATATCTATTTCCTCAACTGAACCATGATCGATGCTGAGACTTGATACTCAAACATTGAGAAGAGTTTTTTGGCCTTGTTCTTCACAATTCAAAAGTTGCGATATTATCTACATCATCATGAAGTCCATTTGGTCTCGCGTAATAACCCGCTCATGTACATCCTCAGCCACCCGATGCTGACAGGGTGCTTATCCTGATGGGTGGTCATCCAGCACCAGTTTGACATCTGGTTTGTCCCTCATAAGGCCATCAAAGGCCAGACATTAGCATATTTTCTGGCAGAGCACCCTTCAACAGGGACCTCCGTACTGGACGACATGCTACCCGATGAAGACATCTTCGCGGTTCAAGAGGATCTCCAAACATGGAAAATGTACTTTGACGGCACCTCCCGAAGCCCAACCGAGAAAAGGATGGAAGATCCCAAATTTAACAAGGTGGGTCTTAAGATAATACTCATGTCCCCAGAAAAGGCAGTCTTTTCGTATTCCTTTCTCCTGTCAGAAGCATGTACGAACAATGATGTGGAATATCAAGCCCTCATTGCAGGCTTGGAGCTTGCACTCTAAGAAAAAGTACAACACCTTATGTTCAAGGGTGACTCAGAATTGGTCATCAAGCAAGTCAAAAGTGACTATGATATCATTAAAGAGGATTTGATTCCCCTGTGTGACCATGTATGAGAGCTAATGTCTTAATTATCCACAGAACCGACAATACCCTATATTCCCCGGTCTCAGAATGCTCAGGTCGATGCATTATCCAACGTGGAAACATCTTTGGCTGACCCAGACCAGGATGAAACAGTTATCAGTATTTTTCACCACCATATGGTCTTGCTGTTTCTTCAGACCAATACAGAAGAAATCAATGATGTTCATCCTATCCCTGAGCCATATGCTACTTCTACCGGCTGGATGACCCCCATTGAAAACTATCTTCAAAGGGGAGAACTTCCATCAGACAAGGCTGAATGAGAGAAAATACAGAGAAGGGATATTATCTTTTTCATGTATGGAGGCACGGGTCAGCAAGAGGTCCTCTACAAACAAGGCCTCGATGGAATCCTCCCCTGATGCATTGATGGAGAGGAAACTGTTTCTATCATGATTGAAGTACATGGTGGAGTATGTGGGGCACATCAGAAAGGGTCCAAGATTTCACATAAGGTTCAAAGGCTTGGATACTATTGGTCCACAATGGCATGAAATTGTGAGCTCTTTACCACAAAATCCCACTCATGCCAGATTCATGCCAACTTCATACACCAACCCCCTGACTTACTTCATCAGGCCAAGTAATCATGGCCATTTACCATCTGGGGAATAGACGTCATGGGACCATATCCCCCTGCCACAGCCAAGCAGATGAAGTATATCCTCACGACAACCGATTTCTTTTCCAAATGGGCAGAAGATGTACCTCTTAAGGAATCTGGTGCAAGAAGCATTGTTACCTTTTTGAAAACCAATATGATCACCAGATTTGGTGTCCCTCATACCATTATGATGGATAATGACACCAACTTATGCTCTACTGAATTGGAGAAACTATACCAAGAATATGGTATTATGGCTAACCACTCATCCTGCTACCATGCGGTGGCCAACATAAAGATAAAGGCTTTCTACAAGATATTGTCCAACATTCTCTATAAAATGGTGGACAAAGACAAGAAGTCATGACCAGACAAACTCTTCCATGCATTGTGGGCTTATTGAACCAAAATCTGCACCGCTACTCGGGCTTCCATGTACTCATTAGTATACCGAACAGAAGTGGTCCAGCACATTGAGCTCCAATTACCCTCACTCCATTTTCCATCTGTGATCAATTATTCGATGATGAGCAATCAAAAAAGAGGCTAGGTGAATTGGAAAAACTAGACGAGAAGCGGCTGCACACTTTGCTACATCTAGAAGTATACCCGAACCGGATTGCATGAGATTTCAATAAAAAGGTCCGTCTTTGGTATTTCATGGAAGGATAATTGGTGTTGGTCCTTCGGACCCCAATGATACCTGGATGGAAACCTCCAAAGCTGGAGCCTAAATGGGAGGGACCATATGTAATACAAAAGGTCTACTCCAATAGAGGATATGCCCTAACCTCCATGGATGGGAAATTCACCACCACTTCTACAAATGTGAGATTCCTAAAGAAGTATTTTGCATAAAAACCAAAAACAAGACGTCCTTACCACATGGCGTTAAACTGCACAGAAGTCGTCCTTACCACACGACGATAAACTGCACGGATAAAAAAAAGGGAATCACCCGAGCTACATGATGTTAAACTTCCAAGCACCCGATAGTCCAAAATCTATGACCCTAAACTAAGAGTATTATGTCCTTACCGCATGACGTTAAACTGCATAGAAGACACCCTTACCGCAAGACGTCAAACTGCCCGAATGTCGTCCTTACCGCACGATGTTAAAATGCATGGATTTCAGAAGAGAACTACATGCGGCTTGATTCCTGCCTGTGCAGGATACGTAGCGATTCAAGGACACCATATCATGGCCCATCCACCTCCTAAAAGGAAAAATAAATAATGAAAAATAAAAATGCTTCCTCCCCCTGTGTACGGACCAGACCTGCATGGGGTGTCTATTTCATCCTTACCGCATGACGTTAAACACCACAGATTTTAGAGAACTACATATGGCTTGATTCCTTCCCTCTCAGGATACGTGGCGACATCGAGGTTCCCCATCGTGGCCAAGCCACCCCCGAATTAAAGTTAAAAATGTATTCTATCTCCTGTGTACGGACCAGACCTGCACGGGTTGTACCCCGGTCAATAAATCATGACATTAAACTGCACATAAGTCTTCCTCACCGCATAACGTTAAATTGCACGAATTTCAGAGAACTATGTACGGCTTGATTCCTTCCCTCGCAGGATACATAGCAATTCCAGGGTTCCCCATCCTAGCCCATCCACCCCTCAAATAATTGTTAAAAAATGCCCCTATCCCACATGTATGGACCGGACCTGCACGGGGAGTATTTAGCAGAGAACTATGTACGGCTTTATTCCTGCCTTCGCATGATATGTAGCGACGCCAGGATGCCCTATCCTGGCCCACACACTCCCAAATGAAATAAAATAAATGTTAACAATGCCCCCTTCCCCTGTGTACAGAGCAGCCCTGCACGGGGTATACTTATTTCAAAGAACTACGTGCGGCATGATTCCTGCCCTCGCAGGATACGTAGCGACACCAGGATTCCCCATCCTGGCCCAGCCACCCCTAAATATAAGTTAAAAAGGACCTTTCCCCTTCTGTATGGGCTGAACCTACATGGGGTGTATTTTTGCGTCACTACCGCACGACGTTAAACATCATGGATAACAAAAAAATATGCCCTTTTCCCCCATGTACGGACCAGACCTGCATGGAGTATACTCATCGTCCTCACCACACGACATTAAACTGCACGGATAATAAGATTATAAAAATGACCTTTTCCCCTGTGTATGGACCAGACCTGCGTGGGGTGTATTCATCATACTTACCGCACGACGTTAAACTACACAGATAATAAGATTTAAAAATCATCCCTTTCCCTAGTGTATGGAATAGATTAGAACGGGGTGTATTTTTACGTCCTCACTGCATGACGTTAAAATGCATGGATAATGAAAGTTAAAAACTCCCTTTCCCCCATTTATAGACCACACCTACATGGGGTGTATTTTTCATCCTTACCGCACGATGTTAAACCACACGGACCACGTCCTCACTACACGACGTTAAACTGCCCAGATTTCATCGTGAACCACCTATGATGAATGGCATAATGAGGTGGAAATACTCCTTGCGCATTTGGATGCATCCTCCCCATACATCAAACTCCACTGCCTGGATAATTATGGATGATCATAAACATTCATGGCCATCGGAAGTGGAAAGTCATCGACTCGTGGACACCTTTTCATGACTATGCATATCATTCTCTCAGCGGCTCTGTATATTGATAGCCACTGGACCATCTACCAAAGGCACGATTTCCACAGGTGACACTCTTCCTAGCTCCATAAGCTTACTGGCCACAGAGCCACCATACCATACCGCTTGATCCAGAAATTTATGGACCAGTGGTTTACATGTTTTCCCCTTTTCACATCCAAATGTCACCAGGGTATCCCTACACTGTGAGCCTATTTATCCACATGTGGTTCACATTATGACCTCCATCTACGAACATCAAGCCGGGACTAGTCAACTCTGACTCAATAGACAATTTTAGTGAAGATGTTTCTTGTATTCTCTGACACCATTATCCCCACATGTCGAACACTGTATTGTGAGAAATCTCAGATTTTCATGATCATTCATGGCCATCAGAAGTGGAATGGTTTCGACCCAGGGACACCTTTTCATGACTATGCATACCATGCCCTCAGCGGCTCTGAATATTGATAGCCCCTGGCCCATCTACCAAAGGCAATATTTCCTTGGGCGACACTCTTCCTAGCTCCATACACTTACCAGCCTCAGATCCCCAACACCCCATCTCCTGATCTAGGAATCCTCAGAGTTTCTGTTTACAACCTTCATCCCCCAACCTGTTCAGAGTATTTCAGAGCATGTTAACTCAGTTATCCTTCGAGTGACTGAAGAAATAGTCACCCAATGGTCTGAGATCTATGACGGCTAAACTAGGACTAATTTGTCCTTACCACACAATGTGAAACAGAATGGAGTAAAGGTACACCCATCCACACAAGATAAATCAGCGCAGGGAGTTCTCTAAGCTTTAACAGAAACTAGAGACAAACATCCCTGACCTGTCCAGAAATTTCTTTACCAAATAACAGACTTTGTTTCCCGAACAATTGCAGATTTTTCATAATCATTCATGGCCATAGTAAGTGGATATTTTTCAACATGGGGACACCTTTTCATGACTATGTATACCATTCCCTCAGTGGCTCTTCATATTGAAATCCCCTGGATCGTCTACCAAAGGCATGATTTCCTTGTGCGGTACTCTTCCTAGCTCCGTATGCTTACCGACATCGGATCCCTCATATCATTTCTCCAGTTCCAAGAGGCCTTGAAACCACAATTTACACCATCATCCCCTCTCCACATATTTGGCATGCCGAGATGTTCAAGCCCAGTTACATTCTTATGAAGAGCGGCCTTTGCAACTATGTCCTTACCACATGATGTTAAACTACATGGAACATCTAGGCCACTTGGCATAAAACTGCAATGAATAAGAATTAACCATCTCGGGAAATTCCATTAACAACAAGCATTTTAACTAGTTTAAAAATTCCCCTTCCTCGTTGCATGACGTTAAACTAGACAACAATCATTTAATAATACTTATCGTCTTTACCTAATGATGTTAAACTGCACAGACGACGTCATTAACGCATTACATTAATGTGCACAGAAGTTGTCCTTACCTCATGACATTAAAATGCATGGCCAAACCTGTCATGGGTTCAGTAAGGAACATAGGATTTTTTCTATCCCTTAGTGCATGGGTCAGACCAGCACAAACCACCCTCTCACACCAGCGTGAGAAGGGATGACATCACCCTTTCTCAGGATATTTAGCATAGACTCTCCTCCCGTATCCAGGCACCCTCTCCTCATAAACCATACTCCATAGTCAAAAAAAGACGAACACTCATAAGACACCACTGGTGGTCTCGAATCTCAACATCCCGAAAGTGGCTCAGCTATCAAAAGAATACAATCATTCACCCAAGGATTCATTTTCATGAATATGAATACCATGCCCTTAGTGGATCTGCATATTGATAGCCCTTGGCCTGTCTACCAAAGCCAAGATTTCCTCAGGCAATGCTTCTCTCTGTATGCCTCTTGGCCCCTGATCCACTATGTTCATCCTGAGATTCGGAAACCCTCTGAGATACAGTTTACCATCCCCTTTCACAACACTTCCTAAATATGGTGGAACATCTCTGACGATATTACCAAGGACCAGGAGAAACCGTTCCATTGTAGATAATGTCCCAGCTGCATGATGTGAAATTGTGCCAAGCTCCAACCATCCTTTATGCTAGATAATTGCATAGGACATGAACCTTTCTTCCACACTCCTGATTGATACAGATGTTTTAGAAACCCTTTCAGACATCACATACCCTTTACAAGCCACCCAAGGTGGTTTTAAAAATTCTCCAAGCCACCCATGGTGTTTCCATAATCTGGTCTTTCATGAAGACATGTGGCGATCCTAAATGGAGATTCATTGACTTAAGGACACATTTGCACAACTATGCATACCATACCCTCAGCGGCTCTTCAAATTGATCACCCCTGGCGTATCCACCAAAGGCAAGATTTCCTTAAGCGATGATATCCCTACCTTTATATGCCGATATAGCTCTAATGCCTTGAGACATTCCCTATGTGTCATTCAAATCTAGACATGTTCCATCAACATTCATCTGATGGACATTGAGACATCTTTTAATCAGACAAACCTCATTGGGGCACTCACCCTTCCAAACGTGGTCAAATCTGTTAGACCTAAAACATCGGAAATGATAGTCTTGACGGCGGGACTTTAAACCGCTCAAAAAAAGAGGCACAAAGCCTGTTAGGAAAAAACTAGAAAAGGGTGACCTATGAAAATGTTTGTCCCTACCCACTGAGTCCACAGTAAATGGGTGTAGGCAAAATTAAAGCATTAAAAAGAAAAGACAAAAAGTTTGTAGGGTTTTTCTACAAAACCCACGAAAAAGTCTAACTGTGCTCGCTGAGTCCCTTATCTCAAGAAAAATTTACAGCATTGTCCAATCACTCATCGATGTTCAGGACCACTCTACATCCGAATGGCCTCCTCTTCGTTCTGATCGGACCCCATTCCGATGGGAGTAATTTTTATGGTCCTAAAAATTCCGCTAAGGGGAAATCCAATTACCGCACGATTTATAAAAGGACTGAACCGGTCCATGCACCGGCTCCCAGCAACACCACGCGGCCAGTTCGGCAGACCGCCCTCTGGAAATTCTGTAGACCAGCATCATCCGAGAAATAGAGGGGGGGACCCTCCGTGTGTGCGAAGCAGGATGGGTGCCAGGCCGGTCCATCGCCACGAGCCACCTCATCCACGAAGTGCTTAATTTCGGGAGATAGAGGCAGAGTGGTTCACGGCCATAGAAAAATCCCTCAAATCTCAGTTCCAAAAGTCACTTGTTGACCGAGTCGTTCACGGGTTGGGATTCCTTCATGGGCTACCGCAAAAACTGAATTCTGCCATATCCCCTTCGTGACTCTATAAATATTCAATGAGGGGCACCAATAAAATAAGGAGAGGACGGACGAGTGAAAACCTGTTGGGAGACACTAGAGAAATCGCTCCCAGCGGTAATGTTTCAGGACCATCCGTAGACCCCAAATCGCCTGCGGATGCACCCTTCCTCATAGAGGAGAAACCAAACCGCGAACTACAAGCACCCATCTCCTTTGCAAACCGCCCCCTCCTCGGACCAGTATCCTTCCAGAAATAGATGTGGGAACCCCTCCTCGGGTGTGATGTAGGACGGGTGCCAACCCATCTATAGATGCCCGTCACGGACAACCTCCTTCGCGGATAACTTCTTTCACAAACAACATCCTTCATGAACAACATCCTTCACGGACATCCTCCTTCATGGCCTATTACATCGCGGCCTACTCCCTTGCATCCAGCTCCTCCATAGACACCCTTCCTGGACAATCAAACCGTGAACCCCATGCAACCAGCACGTCACGGTCAGCTCCTTCGCGGACAACCCCTCTACGGCCGTCTCCTATGAGGCCAGCTCCAACGCAGCCAGTCCCTCGCGGCCAGCTCCTACGCAGCCTGCCCCATGTGAAAAAATGGAGAGTCTCACCACGAACGTTTCAGGCCGGATCAAAAGTATGTCACATTGCAGACTTTGTGCCGCCCCAAAATTCATCATATACATTACATGAGTCAAGAAACTCCTCATGACTCTCCTATAAACCCATTACCTCGCTCTTTTTGCTAGGATCATCCAGATAGGGCCGCACTTGCGTAAGTCCCACACCAACCATTACTTGGTCTCTCCTACTTTGTCATACTGATAACATGATGTAAAACTGTAAGGCCCTCTTCCTATCCATATGTCATTAAACAATATTGAAACAGTCCCTTATACATAACTATAAACTGTAGCATTCCCTATCATTCAATAATTGGATGTCTCTTGCTCAAAACAAGATATGCCTTATGCCCCAAGCATAAGATTCCTCATCCCATGATTACAGTGGAATAATTTCAAGAGCATTGGAATCCGTTCAAACATTCCATCACTCCACCCCAAGAAATTCATGTCCATCATTCAGATATTCATTCCCTTGCATGTTTGAAGGGTCCCCCTAACGTCCTGGCCTCATGCAGCATTGCCTCACCTACCATCCTAGGCCAACACCCTGGATGAATTTTGACAACTCTTTGAGTCAGGTCCTGTGTTTCATACACAGTCAGCAGTTGACCTCATTTATTTTCCCCATTTCAGGCTAACACGATATGGATGTTGTGTTTTGAATACGGTCAATAGTTATCCTCCATTGCCATGCCACCCTCATTGTGTTCCGAATGTCGGGCATGTAATTCACACTATTCATCTCCCTTTGTTCAGACTGATTCCAACGCCCTTTGTGTTATCCTGCTAGTGCACTTGCGCATAGGCGTTGACCCCCATTATATTCCTCAACCCACAAATGGGTTGGTATGCCCTCATGGATAGACATGATAATGACACCATGGGCATGCATCTCAGAGTAAGCCCCGACCTTATGGGCCGCCCTATGCGTAAACCCCATTCCACTTCCCACAGACGCACCTTTCGCGAGGTGATCATCTGGTCCCTACTGCCTCTTGTTTCTCACACCGTGAATGACTCACGTGGGCTTAGAGTAAGCATCGACCATGACATCCTCTTATGGGCCTCCTCAGAGTGCAAGACCCTATCCATCTCTATGGGCCTCCTTGGAGTGTATGCCCCAATACATTTCCCTAGGACTCCTTAGAGTGTAAGCTCCAATCCATTTTACTGGGCCTCCTCAGAGTGTAAGACCCATTCCACACCATGGGCCTATTCAGAGTTTAAACACAAATCCATTGAGAACTACGAGGACCTTGATCCATATCAAGGCATGGTACGTAGGAAGAATCCTCGAGGTTCAAGCCCGATCACTGTCGCACCCCCGGGTCCACATTCACGTCAGCTCTCCGAAACTCCAATTAGAACTAAGTGGACATTGATCCCTGTCACCCAATAAGGGTACATAGGAATCCTCCTTGTGGTTCAAGCCCAACGACCGGTTGATCCGACTATCTTCACATCGGTTCACCGCGGCACTCCTAGTGCCACCTCAGTGAGTCCATACACTTCGGGGACATTAATCCAATGAGGTATGGTAAACCATAGGCATAAATGATTCTGAACCCCTGCATCCAACTGATCATTGCCAACCAGGAGTAATCTGTGGATACTATACATAGGTATAAACCAAAGAGTCACGAACATATGAATACGTCTTAAATCTATGATTGAGTCCCGAAACAGGCAATAATCCCCCCAAAAAGGGTACGATGAGCCTGACTTACCATCCTCTCGACCAATGTGAGTTCTTAAGAGTCGCTGGTCAAACCATCTGTAGAACACCTTCCTTTGGAAAGCAGGTCCATGTGTCATCGGATACAGAACCGCTGGGCATTTCGAGACCGACCTGAAACACCATAAAAACCCAGAAATACTAAAAAACCTAAAAATACTAGAAACCCAGAAGCCATAAAAATAACAAAACACTAAAAATATTGATCATACTCTAAAAAACTAAAAATCCTTAGAAACTATTGTATTAGATAAAATAAATATTATTTTAATAATAAATAAATATCACTAATGTTATTTCTAATCTTATTTTTGTATTGTGAAATTGAAATATTTTATTGGAAGATTTTTAAATTTTACTAATTTATAAAATGATTATGAATATTATGATGAAAAAATATTAATCATAAGTGAGAAAGAAGAAATATTTCATAATGGGATTGATTGACCACATTTTGATTCAATCGACCATGATGAAAAGTCATTAATTTTCATTGGGACTGCATGATTGGTGCATCAACAATAGAAAATATCAAAAAGGCCTCAATTTACTACACATTAAATCCCATGAGACAATATCTTTTCAATTATTAACAAATAAATTGATATACAGCATGATTAGTTGAATCAAGAACTGGTCCATGTGGTCATATTCATGCCTATTACATCGGTCATTATTTCTCACAAAGCATTGGAGTGAATTCACATTGATTTTTGATCTACCAAATGTTGATGTAAATATAACATATAGAAAATTATATTTTTATATAAGGGACGAAGAGACCACATGTATATGTGAATAAACCATAGAATGTAGTTGGAATTTGATAAAGAAGAGTATTCACCAAAATTTTAAAATCATTGACTATTTTAATTATCATGATATCCATTCTGAAATCATGCTCTGTGTTGAAGCTACTATAGAAGATGATAAGGAACACTTATAGAGACCATGTCTAAGAGTGGAATATTTTATTTATATAATATTTTTTAACCTAGTTTATTTATAAAGTTAAATGTTTTTTAAAATCATTTAATGAACACTAATTTTATTCAGATAAAAAGGTATTATAATGATGATATTTAAATAGGTCTCTTTAGATAATTATACCTTTTATCAGAGACCAGACATGTATAAATATATGAGTGGACACAAAGTTATAAAACTAAATTTTTAACGAATAATAACATTATCTCAATACTCAGTTCTATTCTGAACATCATTGAAAGATATGAAAACATAATTTTTCACGCATCTTATTTCCAAATCAAATGAAAAAATCCATGAAGTGGATAATCCTAAAAAAATATGAAAACACCTAAACACTAAAAAACCATAAAACCCCCCAAAACACTAAAAAACATAATAACATTAAAAGAAATATAAATCAATCAAAACTCCAAAACCCTAAAACCCTTAAAAACATAAAGAACCCAAAGAAATAAGAAACACCCTAAAACCAAAAAACACTAAAAACACTAAAATATATAATGCCTTAAAATTCCTTAAATACCCTAAAAACCTTAAACCCTAAAAGTCACTAAAAATCCAAAAAAGCCTAAAATATTCTAAAAATCCAACAAAACCACTAAAAGACCCATAAAACCCAAAAACACAAAAAAACCCAAAAACAGAAATCCCACAGATATCCAAAAAATACCATAAAGCCCCATATAAACCCTTACACCTCTCAAACCACTATAACACCAAATGAAATCCTAAAAATTCTAAAAATCCCCTTAAGTTTATTTAAACCATAAACATCGTTAAAACTAATAAAAACCCTGAAAATCCCTATAACCCATAAAAATATAAAAACAATCCCAAAAAACCATTATACCATAAATAACATGAGAAAAACGAAAATATTGTAAAAAAATAACACCCCTTAAAACTCTTAGAAACTAAAAAATCACTATGACCCATAATACCCTAAAACCCATGAACAACCCCAAAAGGCCATTTAATAACCCTAAGAAACCTATCCCCCCTAAAATAACATAAAATCAGTAAAAACATAAAAAGCACATGAAAATATTAAAGGCCCCTACAATTCTATAAAACCCCATAAATACAAAAATGACATAAAAACATAGAACAACTAAAATCCATAAAATAGATAAAAAATCCTAAAAACCATAAATATCTGAAATAACCTAATACCCCTTAAACACACTAAAACCATAAAAACCCACTAAAACACTAAAACCAAAAAACTAAAAAACCATAAAAACTCAAAAAACCCCAAAAACACATAATCTAATAAAACCATTAAAAATCCTAAAAACTCAAAAAACCGTAAAGGGTCTTTAAGATACAAAAAACAGAAACCTATTGAAAACCTAGGGAATCCATAAAAACTCTAAAAAACCTAAATCCCTGAAAAATCATCAAAAACTCTAAAAAAATAAGGATTCACTAATGACAATAAATAACAGTCATAAAACTAAAACATCCAAAAAACAATAAGAAACCCCTAAAACCGTAAAACACCCAAAAAACCCATGAAATCTGTAATACCACCAAAGATCCAAAAAATCCAAAAAACCCAAAAAAACTCTAGAAAACTCTAAAAATAACTAAATTCCAATCTAAACCCTAAAAAAACTACCCAAAATCATATAACCCTAAATGAACTTAAAAATATTAAAAACAATAAAATTCCTAAAGAACACTAACAAAATCCTAGAAGCCCTAGAAAAAACATAAATAGCCTAAAAAACCCTAAAACCCTAAAACCCCTATAAATTCATAAAAACACCCATAATACCCTAAAACCCATAAAAACCATTAAAATCCATTTAAACACCTAAAACACAAAAAAAAAATTTAAAACCATAAAAATATATTTCAAACCCCCTAGAACACTAAAAAACCCTTAAAACCCTAAAAAACCCTTAAAACATTAAAAACAAAGAATCTTAAAAACTATAAAAAATAATATAACCCCCTAAAATCTATGAAAACCCTATAAACCCATAAAGACAAAAAAATACATAAAACCCACAAATTTGATAAAAATACCTATAATACCTAAAACCCTCAAAATGATAAAAATGCTATGAACCATAAAACTCTAAAACTCCTAAAATCCCAAAAAATACATAAAAACCATTAAAATAATAATAAATTTAAATAAATTTAAATCCCCTAAAACCCAGATAAAAATTAGAATGTCTAAAACCCCTAAAAAAGTATATAAATCTAAAAACCCAAAAACCACTAAATAATCCAAGATTCCCATAGACCCCCTAAAAACGTAAACACTATCAAAACCCCTAAAACCCCTAAAATTGCATAAAATCCATTGAAATTCTGAAAACCATGATTTAACTTAAAACTCATTTTAACACATAAAACCCCATAAAAACCATTAAAATCATTAAATAACTCCTCAAATTCTAGTAAATCCCTTAATCAACTAAAGACTGTAAAAATATTAAAACCCCCAAAAATTGTAAAAAAATAAATAATCCTTAAAACACATTAAACCCTTTAAAACTCTCTAAACACATAAAATACCTAAAAAATTAAAAAATTATTACAAAAAATACAATAAAAACCATTATATATAATAATAATCCTAAAATCACTAAAAACCCTAATACACAATAAACACGTTACAACCCCTAAAAACATAAACAATTATAAAAAGCGTAAAAACACTAAATTCTGTAAAACCCTTATTTACCCTAAAACCCCCAAAAACCCAAAAACCTCATTAAAACATAAAAATACAAAAATCACTAAAAATCCTATTATCCTTGAGAACCCTTTAAAATACATAATATCCTAAATCTCTATAAAATCATACTAAAAATATGAACAACTAAAACTATTATACCGATAAAAACCCTAAATCCCATTAACAACATAAACTAAACCTCCTAAAAATAATAAAAATACAATAAAAAGGCCAGAAACCACCCTAAAACTCTAAAACCCATGAATGAACCTAAAAACCCTAAAATAGTAATTAACATATAATACAATAAATATTCAAAAAGACCATAAAACATCTTCAAATTCCAAAATCCCCAAAAAACCATAAAGGACACTAAAAACCCTAACAAACTATTAAATACATTAAAACCCAATATTCTATAAAAATAATAATATATATAAAGCATAATAAAAAATTCATATACAGGCCTAAAATCCCATAAAACTCTAATAAACCCGTAATGGACTCTAAAAACCATAGAGGAACCTAAAACCCCTAGGAAAACTCTCAAATACCCTAAAACCCATTAATTCCCAAATACCCTAAAGGACCTTAAAAACCATTAAAGGCATGAATAACCTTAAAAACACCTGGAAACCCTTAAACCCGGAATGAATATAAAAACCAAAAAACCAAAAAACTAGTAAAACATCAATAAAGAACTAATACCCCTAAAAATTTCTCAGATACCATAAAAAACATCAAAACTTCTAAAATAACATGAAAACATTCAAAAACCCAAAAAAATCTAGAATGACATAAGTTCAATAAATCCATAAAAACCATAGCATCCATAAAACCCCCTCAAACCCCTCAAACCCCTAAAAACACTAAAATTCATAAATCATTATAATACCTAAAACCAAAAAACTTTAAAAAATTAAAATACCCCCAAAACCCCTAATTTCCCAAAATAAGACTAAAAACATGAAAATACTCCTAAACCCATTAAAAAAACTAAAACAACTAAAAAATAAAAATCCATTTAACAAAAACCATAACCTCCCATAAAAATAGTAAAAACATTCAACGCCCAAAAATATATAAAGAAACCTAAAACACTAAAAAACCCCTATAACCCTAAAAATCCTTATAACAACAAAACCCTTAAAACCACTGAAAACACCTAAATACAAAATCCTAAAAAACCTAAAACCATAAAAAATTTAAAACCATAAAAAAATTAATTCCCTAAAACATTAATAACCCAAAACCCTAGATGACCTTGAAAGCATAGAGAAATACATTAAAAGTCCTTAAAACCAACAAAAATATTAAAATGACATGAAACCACTAACTAAAAGACCCTAAAAATAATAAAAATTATTATAGAACCTGGAACCCCATGAAATACCTTAAAACCCTAAAAAAGAATAAAAACCTTAATGGGGGTCTGAGAAGACTACAAAAAGGATCATGAGGAGGGTGAATAGAGTTCATTGTATTTTAATTAATTAGAAAACCACCATATTAATGGATTATTGAATTCATTTGTTTTATTTACAAATTATAATAGTGTAAATAATTGAACAATGAAAAAACGGATCTACTATATATATATTGTTATTCAGGCAATATAAATCTCAATGTCCACTCGAGAAACTCTCAACTCATAGTGCTTGGTGATATTCAGTATATTATTCCTTTTACAAGAGACTTTCAATGTTTCCCCAGGGACACCATGACTGATTTCATGTAGTTGACACTAAGTACAATACTTAAAACTTTTACTTGTATCTTGAATGGATTTAAAAACACCATACTTAAATATATTTTAACATGAACCCTCAAAATGATAGAGAGAGAATAAATATGTGATTATAAATGAATTTCAATGCATTATGATAAAACTACAAAAAGATAAGAAATGTCCAGGAGAGAATATAGAAAAGATATTAGGATCATGTAGATTCATCTAAAAACAAAACAATTATGTACTTGATATTATAGCTATAGATATTAAAAATATTTACTTTTTTCTCTTAATAGAGTAGCAAAAAAAATATTTTACAATGAGAGTGAGAGTTGAAAGGAATTTCTCATATTGTTTTGTATTTTCTATTCGTCAAAACTATAATATGAATAAAAAGATTATATTTTAATATCAAAACATTATATCCATAAAAACAGATCTTGGAATAAAATTATAGTTCAAATTTTCTTGAAATTACATCATAAAAAGGATGAGTAATTAAATTATTTGTGTACTGTTTCCTTATCCAAATGCTTGCAAACGTTTTTTATTGGGTTATCAATAAAAACATGTCCAATATTTAATGAATTGAATGAATAATTAAATTAAACTTTAATTATATAAATTGTAATAAATAGTTGGTTAAATAATGTTGTAGCCAATTTTTGATCACCATAATGATGAATTCCTTATATTTCAATTCACGTAATAGAATTGGTCCATGTTTTCATTCTTCACATAGTTGATTTCTTCACATAGATAAATTTGATGTATGTGTTCTTAAAATTAACATATTCAACATAACCAAATGAATATCATATCCATTTTGAACTATATAGTTTATTTTTTCATGTATCAAAATGACATAGCAGATTACACCATGTAACAAATGTACATATCAGTTCCATCAAAATAGATGGTTTCATCGTGTAGGAATTTTATTAACAAAACGTTTTTTTACATAGCCAATTTCTTGTCATGGTTGATTTACTTAGTGTTTTCCTTGATGGGGGAAGTTGGTGAAGCTAATTAATATATGTATCCCAATATCGACATTGTTGGTTTCCTCAAGTAGTTGATTGACTGTACTAATCACAATTTCAATAACATCTACATTATAGAACAACAATAGAATGAAATAAATTAGGGATAATAAAATGATTAAATTAAATGAAAAACAATAATTGATTTGATATGAAGTTTTATTTATTTCATAAAAATATAAAGAACATAGTATATTTTTGAACAACATTAGTATTCAAGCAATTTATCCCAATTCACTTATCACAAAACCCATTAGACAATAAATATGAAATTTTAAATATTTCAATTATTTTGTTTAAAATGTAATATATATATATATATATATATATATATATTTATTATAATAATGTTTTTATCCTTTATTATCCCCCTTAATTAGAAACATCGTCACCAATGGTTTACATATCCCCATTTCTGTGTCATTAAAAATATAGTGTAATTAGTGGAATACACATTTTATTTGGATTTTTGGGTGATTGAATTTTAATGTATAGTGTGGAAACTACATTAGAATTGTTGAAATTCTAAAAATATTACATTAAAGTTTGTATAATAGTAAAATAAATAAATAATTATGTATGATATTAAATGAAAATAATTATGAAGAAACATATTAATTGAAAAAAACTATTTGAAAATAAATAAATAAAATATTCAATAAATGAAAATGAACTAATAAAAATAGAAGAAATGGGTAAATAATAATTTTATTATTTTTAATTGATGATAAAATATAAAATGACTCAAAACCATAAATAACCATATAAAAGAAATTGTTAGGATCCCCTATATTATTGATATTCTCAAAATGAAAATGAGCTTTGGGTGGACGTTTCATGAATGTTGGAAGTGTTTGTGTGGTAGAAGGACGGTCCATCATTGGAGAAAGAAAAACTCTCCCAACATACACAATATAATTTCCTATATATCCAACTAAATACCTATCTCTGGGGTTTTGGGAAGGTTGGTTAGACACTATATCATGATTTCTAGAATTCACACTGAAATCATAATAACATGTGGGGTTAACGAAAATTTTTATTAGAGGTATTAAGGGTGAATCTTCTTATCAATATTGTTAAAAAACTAATATAGTATCTACCATATATTATAATTTTTTATCGATCCTTTTTATTTAAAAAAATATCTACATTCTTTTTTTGTACCTATATAGGTATATCTAGGTGCTGGTCTAAGTGAAATTACACCATCGAGAAAAAATAGAGCATCTAAACACATACCAATCTTATTTATGATATCTGATTTATAGAAATATAGTATAGTAGTAGAGGTTGGTCTATAATTCCAAGATAAAATATATAAACTCTTGTTCAACATTCCTTTAATATATTCAATCCATCTATAATAAAAAATCAAAGGAGCACTACTCATTAAGGCATGCTGAGATCTGGATTAATAAACTAGAGGGTGTAAAAACATCTTCTAAATCTTTTCAACCAAAACATGTAAACTATTCCACCCACCATGTAATGAAATGAAATTTTGGTCCATGTTTTCTAATGATTCTATCAAAATCTAACCAACCTCATTAAAATAACTAGAGAGAGATTAATATTCCATATTAGTGTAAACATCTTGTAATAGTTCTTGAATAGTAGGATTCACTAAGAAAAATTGGAAAAAAAGGATGTATAACACAATATATGTTTATCTAGATGAAAATGGGATAATAAGGGATTCTTATGAGTTTTTGGGAAAAGAATCCACATCCGACATTCCCAAGACAAGATCTTCTACTCCTTCAAAAATCATTAACAATATATGGGAAAATCACAAATGATTCACATTGGTTGTACCAATTTAGAATGAAATAAAATACATAACTTTCTAAGATACAACAAATTATTACTCTACTTGACCACAAATATTTTAATGAAGATCAAAAACCATGATATATAGAGACATTAATAAACCAAAAACTAATTTCTTAATAGCTTCATTGGTCTCCTAAAACTCAAATAATAGATCCATTATAATGGAATTCAACAAAATAATTGTGAATATGTCACATTGAAAATATTATATTTGATTACATTATAAATTTAAATTTAAATACAGCTTATCAAACTAATCCATGAGATCTAGATCCATAGAATGTTTAGGTGTAGATGGATCAATTGGCTGAAACCTCTTAAGAAATTCAAATTAACTCACAACTACACTTTTTCGGTGTGCATGTTATCCCTACTTTAAATTCATAATGATTAAATCTCATAAAAGGATTCTCAAAAAAGATCTAATTGATTCTTTATAATATTATGATCCTTATCTCTTTGATATGATATAAGAACCCCAATTTCATTCATCATTGAATTTGTAGTATAATAATTTTTCATCCCACTTACTTGGGATATAATATCCGGAAGGTATTATTCACTCACCTCATAGGTAAACTGTTGTATAAGTGGGAATATATGAAGGATTTTGATCTAGTCTATTTAGGATGTGATCAAATCAACATGCTTGTCATAATTAACTATTGAAACTGAATTCTCCTTGAGCTATTATTCCCTACTGAAAATGTGTTTGATTATTTCAATATGAAATGGTATGATATTGACTAGGTGGATGATCCTATTTTCTAGAAATATAGATACCATTTTTATATTAGTCATGTTAGGTTCACCATGTATTATTCCCCATGGAAAATTTGTGGATGGATTGTCTGATGATTGATTATAGGGTCGACATGTGTATTATCAATTACATTAGGATAACTAATTTGGAATGGTTACAAATGGGGTTTTTTTGTGGAACTTGAAACACTGATGGTTTATATATCCTTATGGACCTATTTTCCAAAGTTATGTGATCGTTGTTGAGTTTTGACCAATTGTTCTTTAGAACACACATTATTCTAGAGGATGGGAGTTCGGGATCATCACACCCTTTTGGAAAGCATTATTACCTACTCTAGGAAACTCTTATCTATTTAATATATGTTCTTGAATCCTTCATTAATTGAAAAGTATGATTTTTATCACACTTTAATTAACAATAAATTGTTAGCATGTATGGATTTTATAATCATCCATATGTATTTCAGGGTATCCATCAATGGAAACATATTTATGTATCTGAGGATCTCCAATGATGACATCCTCTTACATACTGATTAGAGATTCTTTGGTCATTATTATGATGATGTTGGTTTTCTATCCAAAAAGCAGAGAACTATAAATAGTATCATTATCCATGAATATTTGTGTTTTTTAATGTTGAGTTCAAACCCATTAATAGGATTCATACATATCCATGTGAATGGAATCAAAAACCAAGTTGTTCGATTCCACATAATGTGTCACATCATACTGTTTACTGTAATGTTTTAAGGAACCAACTATATAATTTACCATCACATGGCATGGATTTCTAGGTGAAATATTACTATACAATGTTTAGTGTGGGACTTATTCAAAAGTATCCTAGGGAACATGGAAGGGATATGAATATATAGGTTGAAAATGCCCTTATGAAGAATATAGACTATAAAGGATATGGTTGATTTTTGTGTTGGGTTTGGACCACAGGCAGGATTCCAAAATATACCATTTTTATAGGAATCAAAGCCTATGTAGTTCAATAATGCGGAACACCACTTATAGAGGTTCTCTATAGGGTTGTCTAATAAGGTAGTATTTCCCATTAAGACTGTAGATTTAGGGTTTATTTTAGATGAGGATTCGATATGATGTGGTAATTGTGAATTTTTTGAATCATGGGTATTTTGATTCTTGTTTGAGGCTAACACTAAATGAGGAAGCCATTGGATGAGTTTTTGGGCTTACTCCTAAGGAGGTTGACCTAGTGAATGTGGGTTTTGATTGGGTCTTACAACATTCAAGAGGATGATTGAGCACATGCCATAGATATTCATCTTATGTACCCTTGTTATGGAAGGAATCAATGTTCACGAAGTTCAGGGATGTTGGAATTACAACCTAAGGATGCCTTTTGAGGATATTTCTAATGGAGGCTGACCTAGGTTATAGTTGGGGATTACACAAAGAATGAGGTCCATTGAAGGATTGTTTGGGTCTTACTACATATGATGATTCCCTAGAGTGTTGGTTGGGTCTAACTCCTAACGATGATTACTTGGGGAGTTAGTTGTGTATTACTCCTATGAAGGATTCTTATCTGGTTTTGGATCTTGTATATGTCATGACCATTATAAACCACTAAGACCATGTGATTCATCATCAGTGTGATAAACATGAGGTAGTAGAGGATCCAATAACCCACACAATTTTATATTCTATGAGGTTAATTACATGTCCTCAAGGACTAACAATTATTGATCAACCCTATAGGATTGTGATGAGAGGATCTGATGGAAGGTTCTCTTAAAAAAAATAAATTTTATTGTACGTAGGTCATGACCATTGAAAAACGCTAAGTCCACATGAGTTATGATGATTTATACATTAATGTGAGAAACAAGATGAATCAAATGATCTGAAAAAAACAATATGATATCTCTTATACAATTGGAAGAGGCTGGTTTGATAGAAGAGGAGGTTGGGGTGATGACAGACGGGAAGGAATATGGTGCCCATACCCTCTTAGATCCTTGTATACATGATATTCATGTCATACTAACTATCTATATATGTATCCGGATGAAAATTGGGGAAACGTTCAATACTCCCATGAGATAGGTTGGGGGATTACTCCATAGGTGACTCCCTAAATTTGGATTTCATATAAGGAGATGGGATTAAAATTCCATGTTTAATGGAAAAAAAGTGTAATAATTACCCTATTTTCATGGAACATGAGGTTCTGAGTCTTAGAGATGACAAGTGAAGAACATGGTTCTATCAATTATTCATAAGACCAGGAATTACCTGACACACTTCTCTATGAATATAAGAATTAAAATCCACATGAACCCTGATGACCTAAAATGTTAAGAGGGATATGTGTGGAATCCTCTTACCAGAAGAATGAAAAAATAATTGGTAGACATGTTGGTGTCCATCATTACATGGGTTTTCATGCTCTGGGGCATTTGTGTAAATTACAACATGGACCCTAACATAAAATGGTTCCAATGGAAGTGATTCCCTAGTATGGATGGCTTAAAATATGTCATAATCAGAGGATCTTATAGGGGTAATTATAGGGAGAACTAAGGGAGGCTCACAAAAGAGGTGAAAGACACAGATGGGCCTAGGAGAGTTGATGGTATCCAGGGTGATAGATAACCTAGGAAACATCACATGGATGATAAAATTATAAAGCCTTCAAGGGTCTCCATAGGCATTATTTGAATGGGATCACAATGGTCACTAGATAAGGAGGGGGTCCTCATGCTAGTGTTCATCAATATTGGGGAGAGGATTCGTCAAATGGGTTTTTTGTGTTTTTTACTCTGGGATGAATTTAATTTGAATACTCCCTTTTATTCATCTAATTCATATTTATTTGACTATATATATGGGTTTGGAGGGATTGAGTAAAGGACTAGGTATAAAAGAGTCTAAGGAGGCCTTGATAAATTTCATTAGTGTAATTAAAGACAACATTGTCTTATTTATAGAAACATATAGAACCACAGATGAAGGGGATCATTCTACATTTTATGTCATGATGGAATGTCCTGTCAGTGTGTGGTGACGAATGATGTGTAGTCCAACCATTCATGACAATACACAGATACCCTAAACATCGACACCTCCTGCGGGGTACTTGTGTGAAGCTGGTTTTATAGGGTTTCCAAACATTATCCTTCTTTATTTATCTACTTATATACCCATTAAAATATCTACCTTTGACACATTTTTATCGATGTGATAGAAAAAAGTGCCAAAATATCCTATCCCCCCCCCCTCAATGTTGGATCTAATCAAAGGAATATGGTCTTATCTATAGGAAACTATATAAAAAGGGTGAATGGATCAAATTGGTCATCCAATCTCGTTTGTTTTAGAGGTTTTTATACTTATTTCATGCATGTAGTTCAGCCATGTATGTGGGGGATTGCACACAAGCCATTGATATGGTCTTATTTACATATAAATTCGGTTATTGATTAATTAGAAGGACTTCATTTTTCAAAATTTTCAGTCTCACTGGGCTAGTACTCCACACGATTTCTTTTTCATACGAATTATTTTTAAAAAATATTTCAAGTATAAATGGTATTCACCAACATATTCAACAAATTCATTTAAGTGTGATACCTAATAATTGGTTCTTTGAAGAGGTACATGCATGAGGAATAATTCATTGGTATGATGTACAAGTCTATGCCATTGTGAAACTCAACCATTTAATAAACCTTTCTCTAGAGTGAACATGTCCTCAATGAAACAAATTGTGTACATCTTTGAATGTTCAATGAACACTAGGAAGACTTCCATTTTGAAGGAGAAATATCTATAATGCATTAATGATTCATGAATGTTGTGGTCCATGACTACTATGATGTTTGTGATATTGTTCTACCTGATCTGAAGGGTCTTCTGAAGGAATATCATCATTAATTTACCTAGATCAATTATCTTCCACCTTATGGACACAATCATCTAAATGTTGTATTGATAAATTATTTTATTAATTATACTCTTAAAAAAATGAACAATTATCCTCCAGGGATTGATGAATGAACTATGGTCCAAGTTTGATTCCCTATGGGTGAGTAATCTCCCTCAAAATATGGAGTGTTTAAGGTTGATGATACATCATTTTCCCATGTCGCTACCCCTAACACAATAGATAGGGAGGAGGAATATGGTAATGTCAAAGGTGTATTATAAGGTATCATAAATCAATTTCTTACTTTCTTCCCTATGATATTTCAGGTTAATCTCATGCAATGGAGGAACATGTGATGACTGGTGTTAACCTTGCAGCTGCCATTGAGGATGTTTTTATGGGTTTCAAGTTGTCATAAAAGTGTGATATTCCATGTCCCAATCCAAAAAAAATTGATCATCTCAATGAGTGCGATCACGATAGGTATCTATGAATAAACACACAACATGATTAATATAGTCATGGACTTTGATTAACTACTTGAACATGTTAATATATCTATTACTTTTGAATAATTTTTTAAAATTAATAGGGAATTGAGTGGATGAGAATCATTTTTTTATACAGCCAATATTTTTATGTCTGATTTTATAATCATGAAAAGTTTGAATGTCCAGTTCCATACATGGAAAATGTAATTGTGATAGTGAATGAAAAAGACATCGAATTCCATCCCAGTGCCACAGTTTAGGGGGAATCGTCACAATATAATATTGAAATTGGAAATCTCTCCAAGACATCCTTAGTGAGTCTTATATGTGCTCAAGAGAGGCATATTCATCAAGAATTCTTCATCAATATATTGATGTTAGGGATTCATGGGGGGAATCCACCCAAGATGTTAAGTTTGAGACATTAGGGGGAATCAGGCTAAGCTTCAAATGGTTGAGATTCTAGGGAGGAATCCATCCAAGATACTAAAGAGAGATATTATAGGGAGGAATCTCAAAATGTTACTAAAGATGACAATGCTATGGAGGAATCCTCCCAAGCTATAAACCCATTACTGGGTGAGTTTCATAAAATTAGTTAATAATCCACTATTTATTCTATCTATTACCAATTAAAGGAAAATGTTGAGTATTTCCCACTATCCAGTGCCATCATCTTCTTTGATTGGGACTGAGGGTGGTGTCTCTATACAATTGCAACCAATATCAGAAAGGGAAGTCATTACAGACTAGTAGATATCATAGTAAGGTCAGTCAATATGTAAATTGGTCCTGGAGTACACATATCCCTCTGGAACAGCCCCTGAGTCGGATTTGATTTTAAAAAATGTTCTCCATATAACCTATAGTAGGGATATGAGGTATATATAGAAAATAATATCTAATATTCCTTATTAAGTCATGCATTCATGAATCCATTGACTTCCATTTCTATTTGGTATGTTGATATTAGTGAATTTGATTTCTAATTTATTAATACTATAGTAAAGGAAATTGTTCACAACTGGTAGCCAGATCATGAGCTTCGTTTGGACCTCATAAAGGCGAATTTTCTCGTCAACACTAATTATCTCAAGGGAATTTTATCCTAGATTCAGGCTAAACATACATAGAAGATAGAGGAACATATAAAACAATAAATGAGAAAACCATTCATGTATTTTTTCCATCATTAGGAATTAATTTTTTCTCAGTGGGAGCTCATGGAACTCCAAAATTTATTAGTTTAAATCCAAAATGAAAGGGTCAACTACCATTGTGTCTATAATAGAAGAAAGTTTCCAAGATGAGAATAATGAAGCTATATAGTTGGTTGAGATTCGATAATCAAGTGATGGGAATCAATAGGCCCTTCAATAAATAAAGAGTTAAATTTACATAATGTTGTCATGTATGATGGAGATACTCCAGCCTATGAATGATCCTCATGTTTAATCCTTAATAAAAATAATTTTATTTCCAATCACCTATGTATTCATCCTTATTTTTCTTATGTGATAGTAATATAATAAGGAATCCAAATTTCATAATAAGATACAATTTTTTTTCAGCGAGTTGTAATCATAGTGATGGGACGGTGAAATGCTATAATTTACATCTAATACATGGGGCCTAGAATACATAGTCTGACTATCAATAGTGTTATATGGAAAATCCTGAAAACATGAATCTTTTGTGTCATTACCCAAATATTTTCCTAAACTCAATATAAAGTAGACTTATTGGTAATGGATTTTCATTTTCTTAGACCACCCTTGTTGGTATCTTATCAAAATAGGTTTTGTTTCATTTTATTTTTATTGTCCAATTTTTTCGTAAACAATATAATGTGAAGTTATAATGAGTTGAGACTCGACTTTTTCCATAATTTCCTTTTTGGATTTCTATTCTAGTGTGTACTATGTCTCTTTTTGGGGGTAGTTTAACGTCTTGGAAGATGTAAAAGTGAGACTATTTTTTATTTTGAATAGTTTGACCAAAACTTTTGGGATGATAAACCAAAAAATTATTGCATGTTAATTTTTTTTTAAATTATTCATATCCTCCAATGTGAATTTTGTGACATGATTATCTAGTTTACTATATAAAACATGATATTTTGGAATAGGGGAGGTCTCTCATGAGGATGAATTTACAACTGGTTAACAAAACCATTCCATGGGTTGATTTATAAAAATAAAAATAGGTTGTTTTACATCATATTCAATAGTGGAATCCATTGGCTGACAACCCCATTTTAAAGGATAATATATAAAAATCCAACTGGGGCACATTACACCATATTCAAGAAAATATGTTACCAGGGATTCCAATATTTTATTACATATGGATGAAAGGAGTTTACAGAGATTCAGATTTCTCAAGACCACATAGGGGAGTTGTTTCAAGGGATGATGTCTTAGAATAAAGGGATCAACATTATTGAAACTATGCATAAAATGAAAATAAAGCCTACATAGATTTGGATCTTATAAAGGATGGTATATTTGGTTAGATGAATTATATCAGGGGTGGCCCCTCTCAGAAAAGGGTTAAATCATCGTGTAGTTTAATGTCATGAGACATGGATGTTGAATATGTAGTTTAAAATCTTATGGTGATGGTGTTTTTCTATGCAGTTTAATTTCATCAAATAATCAAATTAAGGGGGATTATAATTTAAGGTCATTAGTTTTCAAAAAAAAATGTTAACGATTCCCCTATATTTGGTTCTATGTCTGGAAATTTGCTTCCACATCCAAGTGTGAGGGGATAATGTTGTAAACTAAGACCTAGGGATTTTTGTATGTGAATATTGGTATGGGTAATGAGGTATTGTAGTTTTTGAAGTTACCAATGATTCAAACACTCATTTGTGGGTTTTTTATAAAATCCCAATTACGGCATGTTACAATGTATTCAATAGTGGCATCCTTTGGATGTCAAACCTATTTTGATGGATACATTATTTAGAGATATTTGGGATGTGTTAAAAAATATTCACGAAAAGAAGTTATTATGAATTATGACATTCTATTACAAAATTATGGTGACTGTTTATGAAAATTAGTATTTCCATGGGCATAGAGTTTTGATTGTTAGAGGAATGTACGTGAATATAGAATAATCATTTAAAGTTAAAATTTCCAAAGAATCAGGGGAATAGGTTCCTTATGTAGGTATGACCTATGCACAACAAATTATGTGACTGTAGTTTTATGTGATTTCATTAAGACCATAATATCATGGAACAACATGTGATTTGTGGCCTTATCGCACCACGGTCATTCAAGCACACTTTTGACATGAGGTAGTAAATTATAAATCGTTTTCTTAAGGATTTTCATATCAGGATTATGTATGTGGTGTATATATGTGAGGTATAATTATATCCTCTTTCAAATAATAGGTTCCATCATTTTTTTGTAATGTATGACATGGGAATAATATGTTTCTTTTTTAGGTGATGTTACAGCTTCTTGAAAAACCCCATTTCATGGGAAAATTTTTTACAGAAAAATAGGGAGAGATACTAAATAGTAAAATAATTGTATCCTTTGGATGAAAACACTATTTTGTAAGCTACATTATTCAAATCCAACAAGGGCATTTTACAATTTTTTTAGCAATGAAATTCTCACAAATCATAAATTCTATATATGTATGTTGAGGAAAGATTATGGAGATCTAAAATTGTGCAAGATTAGTAATATGACATGTGGAAGAGATATTGTCCAATGCACAAAGGAAGTGTTTAGACTAATATTTTCCATTAATTATTACGTCCCTTAAATATATTCAACACATATTTAGAAGGGGAAATCAATGTTTCCTTCGTGTACCCCCTAATGAGGGTACCCAAATCAAAACCCCCTATATTGATTTTGGTTTTTAAGTTGGATAAGAGAATTTTGCATACCATATGGATGGGACTTGGACATTAGTTCTAGGTTCCACTACGTATCTCACAAGAATTAGAATTAAGAGAGGTATAGTTAATAAGGTACCATGTAGTTTAATTTCATGTTGTGGGGATATTTTTCATGTAGTTTATTGTGTTATAGTAAGGATGTTGTCAACATCGATGTGAAAAAAGTGAATATTAATGTTGGAATAGGGTATGGGACTCAAGAATCACTCAGTATCTTGTTGAAACATGATTTAAGCAATATTCAGTTATAAAAATGATTCCTCATGATCATAAAATTTATGTATGGAGGAAAGGGGTTTTCTGGAATATGGGATTATACATGGGGTGAGGAACGATATTGAATCCTCTTATTTAGATCGGACACATACATAAGAGTGTAGGGGTAATTCCTTTATTTTGTTGCATATGGGTCTATTATTATAGATCTTGATTTCAGAATGTATATCATTGTAACTATATCTATCCAAACATAGTTCTTGAATAAATATTTCCCACAATGATAGAATTCAGGTTTGAAGGGAAAGGGTTTTTTGTATAGGGAAATGCATAGTGTTAGATCCCATATTGAATCCTATTATGTAAATATGACTCATACATAAGGAAGTATAGTTATTTAAAATGTTATTTTTTTGTTAGGGACTATGAATAAAGATCCATAAATTTTTATGTTTCTCATTGGAATGAGAATCAAGACACACATAGTTATTGAGGAGATCGAGCAGTTTATTATCATGATATGAGGACATCCGTGGTTCCTTTTGAGGTATTAAAACCATGACCATTATAATCCTAATATGATAATAATTAATCATGTAGGGAATTACATTAAAAAAAACTTTTATACCCAGATAATATATTCTTTGTGTTGGAAAAAAGGAGTGGTAAAATGTTTCGTCCATGAAACAAAGGCAACACAGGTGAAGGAAGGGGGCATTTAGATTATTATGGCAGATTATTTTGGAGTTATGATATAGACATCGCTTCATATATCCCAATATGAGGATCAAGATATACATAGTTATTGAAATCCCATGCTGTTTAACATCATACATTGAGGACATTGGCCTTGAATTTTAACATCATGCATTAAGGATGAAGATGAGGGAATGTGAAGGAGAGGGTAAATGTTGAGGTTAGGCATAAGGATAGAATCATGAGCATCACTATGTATCTCATTATAATTTTAATCATGTTATACATATTTATTGTATTACATGTTGTTTAACATCATGTAGTGAGTACGTTTGTAACGCGATGTGGAAAAGAATATCGCGGCCGGACCTAGGTGTTTTACCCAGGTTTCACTTCATATACTGATAGAGAAAGAATCAATCTACACATTGTCCTTAATAATATGATTATGTTTATATGATTAGTTCATTAATGGTGTGTTAGATTCATTAAAAATGTTTATAGAACTTGTGTTATAAAATTTTATTAATAATTGATTATAATTTAATCCAAAATACATTAATGTTTGTTTCATCCACAATACATTTGCAGAATAAGTAACTACAGCAATGAACCTCCCTCCAGTAGTAGATAATGCATCTAAATGTTGTTTCATACTAGACCAGGATACAAGGGACATCCTAATAGAATGTTATATTTATGAAGAACATTTCATATATTGTCTAAAACAACTAATGTTAGCATCTAAATATTATGTCAAATTAAAATAGTATTTTTTTAAATGAAAGGAAATATAATTTATTCCATTTAAGTATCTTAAAATCATTTTATAAGATAAAAAATAGATTACATAGGATTTTAATGGAATCTAGCACATAATAATACTATAAATATGATATATGGTCTATGGGAAGTTAGATATTGTAGAAAAAATATTCATCTACTTAAATTATTGTCAACTGGTTTCCCAGCTTCATCCAAGTGATGTTCTTCATTAAAACTCTTATGATTAGTATATAAATTACCTATTGTGAGTCCAAAAAATTTATGTATTACAAGTATGTATTTAATTTGATTTAGTACATTCCCAAATTCATTTTAATAAATCTGAAGACCAAAGAAATAGTTTTACTCACCAAATATGGTCATTTAAAATCAATTTTGTTTGATTTTTGAAAAATCATTAAAAATATTTTTATTTGCTGAACAAAATATTACATCATCCACATATATATATATATATATAATAAATGTCCTATGTTGATGCTTTATTGAAAAATATTTGATATGTGATTCCTACTAAATACACAATTAATAAAATTAAATAACCTAAACATTCATACAAAGCTCTGTAATCTAGTTTAAGGCCATAATACCATTGGTATGTTTGAAATAGAATCTAGAAAATGGGGAGTTTGAAAACCATATAGTTGTTCAACATAAACATCCTCCATAATAAAAACATTTTTAAAAGAACATTTATTATCCATCTCATATAACATTAAATTAATATGTAATACAAAGGATAGTTCAATAATAATGGATTTTAGTCCTACTACCATTTCAAAAAACCCTCCATAATATTTATATCATATTGGTTATACCCATTATATATGAGTATATCATTATTCATAGTGATCACACTATTATCATCCGGTTTATTTCTAAAAACCAATTTTTTCCTATGAAAGGATAATGGGTAGGTCTGTTAATTAATTATCAGGCCTTTTCCACATGAACTGGAATAACTATTCTTACTTAGATAAAACACAACTCTAATAAATTATTATATCTTCCATGGTTTTACATTCTATTATTTATATAACAGATGATTATTCTACAGCATTTCCTACACTTCATATAGTCTAAATACTATCATCTATGATTCCTATAACTATTTATATCTGATGTTAATTTAATGTCCTAGGTCGTATATGAAGAACATATTATAGTTCAATAGTATCCATCATTTTAAGATTTGGATCACCAAAATAATTTTCCAAATCATCATCTTTTTTGTTGGACGAGATTGGTTCATGTATCATGTTTTCAAAAAAAAATGTTACTTATTCGACTTGAGTAATATTCTCATCAAAAGGCTCATATTAATCAAATTTCACATGACTTGATTCTTTTAAAATCATTAACCTTGGTTTTAAAACCATTATATGCCATGAATGCAGTATAATAATTATGAAAGGATCCATCCTTAGCCATTGGATAAAATTTTCCATGATTATCCATTGAGTTTAGAAAATAAAAATTCATCCAAATTATATGAATTATCCATTTTTTTACTCTTTTTCCATCATTCATAGGTTATTTTCTTTTATATAGGCTGAAGTATAAATATTTTAAGGAAATAACATAATATATTTATATCCTAGTAAAAAAATGAGCATAGAAGCTATATTCACATTACATTTTCCTAGAGGTTTAATGAAATGTAATATTCCTACATACAACAACACTAATTTATTGATTTTCCCTAGGGGCATCAAAATTATTTCTCATTCCATAAATTTAAAACTAGAAATTGAACTCATGAATTTCAAATTATCCTCCATTGTCACTTCCTAATGATTTAATTTTATAATATTTTACATTTTAGGAAAATTTTCAAAATTTTATATAAAATAAAGAACATTAACTAAAAATAAATAAATTAAAATCATATAAATATAGATAAATCCTTAACTAACACATAAAAAAATTATAATACTCATAGTATTTCCATCATATATGGCCTAAAAAATTTTATGAGTAATTTCTACAGGCCTAGAGGTAGAAAAAAACTGTAATTTATTTATATAATAAATTCTATTTCTTTCCCATTAGGAATACATCAAATTGTTTCTCATTGTTCAATTTATGTTGAGGCAAATCAGAAAATAAATTCGTTTTTGAAAATTTTCCCAAATAATTATCATTGTAATGTCCAAGTATTCTTCTCCAAATCCAAAATTCATTTGTTTAAATATTTATAATGTTAAATTTATTCTCTACAAAAATTATTATGTTCTATGGTTTAGAAATTTTTTTTCTATGTGCCATAAATTTTAGTATTTTATCCTTGAAAAAATGAATTATAGGAAAAAACAATAGAATAACCTTAATTATAAATTTGGGAAATGTATATAATTTTTTTCAATTCTTCTACATATATAACGTTATTTATGATTAATGAGATTAGATTACAAATCGATATGACTCATATAATCATTACTTTGGAATTGTCACCATAAGAGACATATCATCGACTAATTTTTTATAAGGAGTTGAAATTAGGTAAATCTCCACTTATATTCCTTGAAAATACAATTTACATATATTATTTCTCAATTATGTTATTAGACATTTTTTACTATAAAGAAAAATGGAACAAGAAATTACTTTAGTACCCATATTCACTTGGGTCCCAAAATGCTACAAACTTATTATTTCAGACACCAAATCAATTTTTTAATCCAAATTCCATCATTGATTATTGAAAAACATGTTGATATAAAGTCATGTTAAAAACCAAAAAAATAAGGATTCATTAAAATAAAATTATTATCATAGATCCCTAATTACTCAATATTAAAAAATGCATATTTTTAAAAAAATAGTGTTAGGAACCAAATATGTTTTATAAGACATTGGGTTTACCCCATGGATTTTTATTCAAAAAAAATTTCTTGTAATTTATTATTTTCATAGAACCTTATTTATGTAATTTTCGGATTTTTAGAAAAACATGAAACATATTTAAAGTATTGAAATTTTTTAATTTTTATTTATTCTTACAAATTCCTTTAAATTAAACAAGATGAGTTTTATTTATTTGTATTGAGACCTATTTTTATTTATTTATGACCAATATTTCATTAACAACAACATTGTAACAATTTCTTAGGGATATATTTTTCCTTTTAAAGCTTTCATATTTTATTTTAATCATATTAAAATATTAATTTTATTCTTCATTGGAGCATTTTTCATTTTTAGAATCAGATTCATGATCATAAGTATCTATAATGGAAAAGAATCAATTTCTGATTGAATATTTTCTACAAGTTTAAATATGTCTTAAATAACATTGAATGAGTACATTTTATAATGGATATTTTTGTCTGCTAAAAAACACTTTATTTGTGATAGATAATAGTAATGTATAATATAGCCATTCAATATTACCCATCATGATAGGATTATTTGATAAATAAATCATGATCTATCGAAACCGGTTATCCTCAAATATTTTTATTGATATAAAATATATTGATATTGACCCATTGAACATAAAAAATTATTAAAAATCCAGTGAACCCTTTCCCCCTCTTCTCCCTCTATTTCTTTTCCCCTTAGCACATCAATATTGCTATCACGAACCCGTCAAATGGACCAATTCAAAATAAATAGTCTCACATAACTTCGTGTATATTGAGGTATGAATCCCCTAGATACATAAGCATATTATCACTTAATTACTTATTTTTAGGATTTCTCCTTACCCCTCAGAGAAATTGTTTCACTCAAACCCAATGTCAAAAAATTTACCTAATTTTTTGGTTTATTAGATATTTAGTTTTAATAAAGGTTTATTCCTCCCTCTTTGTGTGCCAGCATTGAAGACAATGTGTTTTGGTTCCGCATAGTTCAATTACACTTTATTTAAGGCAGTTTATAAAATTCTTATCATTTATATTTAATATATTTTCCTATTTGGGTCTTCAGATTTATTTATTGTGTGTTTAATATATAGTCTCAATCAAAATATTTTAATTTTTTTGAAGTGTAGATTCAATGTTTTTAAATATTAATCATTATTTCAATTTTATTAAAATTATCCATTAGCATTTGGTACATGTATATTAAATCCACATTTTATTATGGAATATTTAATCATGGATATATTTCGAGTTGTGGATAATTATTATGATTATACCATTCCATGTGGTGACAAAATATGGTTGATTGATATGTTTAAATGATTTTTTTATGTTTCAATTATTACAATGCATGACATATATGTTATTTTGTGCTACATAGTCATGCTTATTAATTATAATAATTATTTTAATGTTAAATATCATACATTAATTATATTAAAAAAGTAATATTATGGAATATTATCTTTATTAATGACTAATATTAGTTATAATCTGGAAATTATTAATTAATTTTTTATTTATATTTAATAAATTATTAGTATTAGATAATAAATATTTGTAATAAATAGTTAACAAATTAAAATGAATTTTCAAATAAATAAGAACAAAACTAAAAATTAATTATAATTTCTAATAATTTGTAAAAATGTTGTTGTTAATAAAAACATTGTATTAATTATTTTTTTTTTTTAAATAAATAACAAATTATTAAGAAATAATAGTAATAATTAGTAAATACTAGAAATTTTGGATAATTTATAATAATCTGCCAAATAAAATACACAATACAAATAAAAATTAATAATTTGTAATATTTATTAAAAACATTGTTATTAATAATTTGTAATGATTTTGTATTGCCTTGTAGAAAAATATAAGAAATATAATAACTTATTGAAAATTCGCAAGAATTAGTAATATGTATTAATAATTAATATAATTAGTGATAATATTTACGTAATTTATAACAAATAATAAATAATTTATAAATATTAATAATAAAAAGTAAATGTTGGTATGAATTTCTAGATATTATTAATAATTTTTAAATATGTGTAAAATAGGATTATTTATAATAAACTGTAAATATATATATATGAAATGCTAATAATTATTAAAAAGTAGTAACATTTATTAAAAACATAATTATAATGAATTAATAATAATTATTACATAAAAAATAATTTCTATAATTAATAAAAAATAACAAATATTAATGATAAAATTAGTAATAAATTTATAATACCACGTCAAAATATAAAAAATACTATCAATTATTAACATATTTCAATAATTAAAAAATGTAGTAATAATTAAAAAAATCGTTATAATCCTTAAATATTTTATAATATTAAATAAATGTGTAGTAAATATTATTAATAATTAGTAGATGTTAGTATTAATTAGTAATAATTATTAATAATTGGTAAATGTGTTTAAATTATGATAGTTTGTAAATAATTGTAAAAAATTTTATTAAATACCATTAATCATTAAAATTTCTTAATAATTAGTAAAAAATTCGTAGTAATTAATTTATTTATTAGTAATTATTAAATAAATTATTACAACGTTCAATTAATTATTAATTGTTAGTAATAATTAGTTAATGTTAAAAATAACTAGTAATTATATTTAATATTTTTTAAATTTTAGTGATAATTTATATGGTTTATAGTAACATGTAAAGAAACAAATGTAAAAAACATCAAAATTCATAATTGTTATTAAAATCATCGTTATATTTATTGAAATATTATTAATAATTAATAATGAATTTTATTACCTTGTAATAATTAGTAATATAGAGTAAATATTGGTATGAATTCTTGAAAAGTAGTCATAATTAGACAAAAATAAAATATAATAAAAATATTAATTAGTCACAATGAGAAATAATTTTTTATGTTAATATTTTGTTTTTTAGATAACTATAGACTGAAGAAGTAGAATCTAGTTTTAATTATATGATCATGATTGGATAAGTAATCAAAAAAATCCTAAAGTATTTGGTATAAATCCTTCTTTGGTTGTGGGTCTTTAAACATTTAAATAATTTGGGTTAACAAATTCTAAATTTTATCTGAAGGAAGAATTAATTTTTCATTTAAAATATATCATATAAGGAGATTCTATGAATTTTATTATAGAGGACTTCATCAAATACACTATGGTTTTCAGATAGTCTAAATTTTTTTTGTATCAATATAGTGAAAAAAAATCAGTAGAAAATAGATTTCATTTTGTTTTGATCCATCATATTGGAGTTTGGTACACATGGATTCTAGCCCCTCTATTTAGGAATCTATAATTTAGAATGATATTCAAAATCATGTATCTGAATCAACTCGATTTTTCAATTTTTTGAAATTTTTTGTGGTGCAATTATATCTAGGAATCCAGATCAGAAAACATTATGTATTGAAATAGTTTAGGTGTTTTCAATTTAAAACATGTCTACTATATCTATCTATGTCTCATAACAAAAATGATTTGTTGACATGAAATAGATCAAATATTTCTGTCAAATAAAATCATAAATCATCATTGTGAAGGTGATTATTGGAAATTATTTGATAAAATCGTGCCTTATTTATCATCTGAACCTCATAACATATAGTTGAGAATTTTTACTGATGGTTTTTTCAATTAGTGCTTACAAAAATCAATATTCTTGTATTCATTTTTTTCATAACTCTATACAACTAACCTCATTATTTAATAATGAAGGAACCATATATATATATATATATATATATTTGGAGCTATTAATTCCAGAACATCTATAGAAGAATATTGATCTTTATTTAAAGCCACTAATATATGTGTTGATTTAATTATGGAATGATAGTGTAACTATATACGATATAGTTTAATATCAGAACTATAAAATGATGGTTTCATTAATGTGGACAATTAGACACTTATTGGAATAAAAAATGTTGTCATGATGGAGTAATCATAGTCTGAAATAATTTTCATACTGCATGGATGAGAACAAAGTATGTATTCTAGTCAATAGAAGAAAGACTAGTTGTTTTACCTGTTAGGGGCATTTCATTCTATGTATCACCCTTTTCGAATGAATATAAATAATTATACAAAAGGGTTTATTGAAAGAGATAAACCTAAATAATTTCTCATAGGTATTTAGGTGAAATCTACGATCCCTTCAAAACCTCTAATTACTATTGGATTTCTATAAATAAACTAAAAAAATATTGTTTTGGGAGAGATCCTAATTGGATAAAAGATTATTTTTTGTTACATATAATAATATTATTATTTATTAGATCATCACTTGTTAAATTTATTGAATATGGATAATAATTATATTGATAACATATTTTATACCATGTTTTAAACACTCGATTAGAAAAAAATTAATGTAATGGAGTGGTCAGAACAGTCACAACATTACTGGTGTCAAAAAAATTGAATTATTTAATGATGAGATGTTAACAAATATAATGACTCTAAAAGAATATTTTGCACATCATAATGAAATTATTTTATTATTATATTTCTGTATTATATATTTGAGGTTACCAAATGGTTGTACTTTTATTTGTCCATGTTGAATCGGAAATGGTAATATTACCAGGTTAAAAAATCATTGTTGTCATGTTATTATGGATATAATAATGCATATTGGTCTTAGAGGGTTTTTGAATTATTAAATTTGGAATTTTTTTTTCAAAATATCCTATTTATTCTAAGATATTTTTTTGGATACATAATATTATGATCCATTGACTATTATGTAAATAGTTGTTTTAATTTTATTTAAATTGGAGAAAATATTACCTCTGACATTCAACTCAATAGAACATTTAATTTTTTCCTTATAAATTGATGTTAATTGTAGAGTTCTAGTGAAATTTTTATAGAAATAACAATTTATAGAAATTAATGAAAAAAGTAAATAAGAAATTATATAAAAAATTATCAATTAAAGGGTGAAATATAGTTGCGTACTTATAGGAGGAAATTTAAAAAAATTTCCCTTGTTACTTTCTACATGAATATCTAAAAAAATAATCATGTGGGTTGCATTGAGTAAAATTTTTATGATTTCAAAAACCATTAGTTGATAGTTTATAATTATCTCGAGATTAGTTTTGGTGTTTTTCATGAATGATGTATTTTAAAAGAATAACTACGAAGATTTGAAAATATTTTTAGCTCAATTGCGAATAAATGACACAATTTGTGTTTTAAGTACTAATTTTTATTAATATTTTAAAATTTTTAATAGAAAAATATATTTATATTGTTTGTTTTGTAGAAAATATGATGATCATATGGTAAAATTTATTACAAATTATCCTTTCTTCTATTAAAGAGCATTGAAAATATAATTTTTCATGTTAGTTTCAATGACAGATAAGTTAAATATTTTATGGAACATTAAATAATTTTTCAATGATATGCATTACGAATATTTTAATTTACTTATAGGAAACACAACATGAATATAAAATTCATAGTCAAATATTTTACTTAAAAACACTCAATTGAAATTATAACAATTTATTAATGGGTGTGTAGTTAATAGAAATTTATTTCATACTGGAATATATGGTGGATCAAAAAATTAAATAAATTATTGTGATTTTTTGAAAAGATCACATAATAAATAAATAGAAGATGAATTTAATAGAATATTGGATGAAATAATTCTGTCATGTTATATGGGACAAAATTATATAGCAATGGTAAATTTCATTTTATTTGATTTTGATCAAGGGTTTTCATGTTCATCCATGACATGTGGTCATTGACCTTTTGTATAAAAATATTACTTCTCAAAATAAGTATTTATGTTGGATCATTAAGGTCATTATGGAAATCACTGTGGAGTTTTTAGATATTTAAATGACAATTAACATGTAATAAAAATGAAATATTATGAAAATATATTTCGTTAAAAGGAAAATGGTTCTCCAGATGTGAAAAAAATTGAATTGATTTAAGGAACATCTTTCCATGTATATATTCTTAAAAAATATATAAATATTAATTAGGTGTCCCACCAGTTAATAACTAACTATATTGATAATGATGATGAAGTGGTAAGGGATGATGAAGCTAAATGTCATATGGATGTTGACCATAATAAATTGGAGTATGATGAAAATGTCATTGATGAATATAAGGATTCATATAATAAATGATTTATTATATTTAGGTATTTATCAATTTTTTTATATTTTATATAGGTATTGACTATTTTTATAGGTATGATTGTATAATTTATAAGTTAGTATATAGTCCTGATGATATATATTTTACCCTTGTTAACACTATAATTTTTTAATTTTTTTATTTTTTATGTCTATATTAAAAATCATTTATAGGTAAGGTTGTTATATTCTTCATGATATTTATTATTTTCTGGAATTTTATTTAAATATTGAAAATTATTTGTAGGTAATATTATAAAATTCTCTAATTTATTTATAGTTAATCATTTTATTTTTAAATTTATTAGTTTTTAATATTTTATATAATAATTAATAATTATTTATAGATTTTTTACTATATTTTTGTATTTATTAGTTATTTATTTTTGATATATGTATTATTAAATATTATGGGTATATTTTTTTATGGATGGATTTGGTCCCAATTATCTATTCCATTCGATCACTGATTTTCTGAATCCTGACGATCATCAAAAACTCCTCTTACCTGCATGTGGTTGCAACAAAATTGTACGTTAGGAGGGTGTGTGACTTCATAGATCGATGATTCTAGAACCTATTCTAGAAATATGTCCATATCCTGATTTTGAACATCTCTTATATAGGAATGTTCAATTGTTTAAAGTATTCATTTTATATTAATTTTTTATATTAAATTTTAATGTAATATTCTTAGTATTTGTTTTTATTTTGATTGTTTTTCGGATATAACTATTAAGTAGGATTGTACAATTTTACGAAATTGTAATTCTATGACTTTGATGTCATGAGATCAGGTTCCAATTGTTTTTTGACATCAAAGTTATGAACATTGGGATGAAAATTAATAAGTAATATACTTTTTTTAAATTTTATTTAATTAGTAATATATTGTTATCAATTTTCATCGAGCATGTATGATCTCCATTAGATGATTTCAATGAGAGATCTTATCCAGGGTAATTGGGGATTTGAATACACAAACATTTTCATTACATTTCTGTAAAACATATGAAATGGAGCGACAGTTGGAGCTTCCATGAAATTTTTTATGCGTCCTACTTCATTAATTGACATGAAATTATCTTTTATCAGGTATGAGTTAAATTGTAATCATACTAGAACATATAGAGTATTAAGAGGTGTTTATCATTTGGGTGTCACATTTATGGGAGGAAAGACGTGAAAAAAATGTATTTTAGTTATACATTTGGTATGTATCAGTGACATATCATATGTAATATTATACATTAATGTATATATTCTTTAAATGTAAACTGCTAGTTATATTAATTTTTCTACTACTGAACCTTCTATTATCGAGTTTGATGTTTAAAATAATGTGTTAACTTATCCTTATTAAAGCAAAATTCTTAGTGATAGATAACTGCATATCATATTCAATATTTTAAAAAATATATATTACCAAATTATTGTTTCATTGATTGTATTAATTTATATTTATATTTGAAGGAAATGTATGAGACTGTGACTTCTAATTCATGAGAGATTCAAGTTGAGAGAAAAGTAGATACCACTATTGTAATATTTTTTTTATTGGGGGGGGGGGTTGGATATAGGAAACTATAAATGATGTAGAGAATGGTCATTCGGCATGTATTTTTTCATTATTGACACCAATTAACTATTATGGTATGTATCTTATTCCATCAGTTAGATCAAATGGAAATCGTGGTGATCCATCAACCTCATTTGTTGCATAGAGTGAAGATAGATTTTGAGATCATGATGGGATGAAATACATGATGTAGAGAGACATGGAGGAGGAGTTTATCAGAATCATGAGTGAGATAATTAGACATTGAAGTATTTTGATGGATTGCGCAATGTGTTTTCATAGACTTTCCTCCCCCTGATCCTACGAGTGGTCCTCCACCCACTGATACAAGTTTATCCTCAATTTTTTAATGACTGTTAGGTATTTTTATAAACATATTATGATTGAAATGGTGTAATATTTTTCTGCATGGTTTTTATATTTAAATATATTTTCTATTTTTTCTAAGAAAATTAAAATTAATTAAAATTAATTTTTCTTATTTTTTAAAATATTCATGTCATTGTGTTGGGTTTTTTCATCCATCAAACTACATATTCAAAAATATTTTTTCTTATTTTTTATTTTAATCATAGTTATTTGAATAAAATTATTTTTTGTGACGGTCCATCCAAAATATGAATATTTACAAGGACAATTTCTAGAATGGGTTTTTTGGTGATTGATTCCTATCTAAAATGAATTTAAGTGATGTGATTATGTCATAAAAAATCATTAGAAATTCATAAATTTATAGCTATGAATAAAAATATTGTACTTATTCTGATTGTTCCATAAAGCACATATTAACCTCCTATTAGATATTTTGCCTTCAGAATAACAGGTCGAACAACTATTTGTGTCTTCACAAGAACTCTATATTTCATTCATGGATTTATTTGATTTATTACAATATCCAACCTTCATAAAATACCTTTCCACAAATATCTTATTATCTTGTAATTAATTTTAGTCTAACATTATGTTATTTTGATTCTTATACAAATTACATGTAACATCTATAGAGTTTACTTCATTATTCATGTGATTATTTTAGGGTTTTCTAAAAACTCGTCCTATATTTTAAATATTGTTGACCATTATTAAAAATGGAGAATGTCCACTATTTGAAGAATAATAATTTAAGGTATATACATCTGGAAACTCAATCATTTTTAATTCATTCATTTTCTATTCATCATCTTATGTGGAAACTTTTAGTGAAACATTCTTATTGTTATCAGTATATGATCTCTAGATATTGTATCCATCTCATATCCGTACAACATAAGAGTTCCAATAAGATATTTTTTTTTTGAAATCATTGTTAGTTGTAAATTTCATAATTTAATCAAATATTCAATCAATTTAGATGATATAAGTAAGAGAACATTCAGAGATTGATTAGGTAGGGCAATTGATGCTTCAGAAGAATAAACAATATTTAAAATATTTTTCAATTGTCCATTCATTTGAGATATGTTTTCTCCATCAATCATCATGAATTTGGAAAATATAATCTTGGAATTACTATAACTGATCTATCTTACATTATTAGTACCATTGTATGCCACTGATATATTACTCCACATTTCATAAGCCATTTAACATTGTGAAACTCGATTGAACTCATATAGACCTAGTCCATATAGGATAGCATTCATGTATATAAATTTTATGTCATATATTGCTTAAGTATTATCATCCCATGTTCCATGTTCATTATTTGGAACCTCATAAGTCTTCATGGATTTTAAATAAAACTTGAGACAAAGGTTCTTCAAATAGATTATCATATATGACTTCCAGTATCGATAGTTATCACAATTAATGTATGGAGATATTAACATAACCATAAATTCTATTTTATCAAAAACACTATCAATTTGAAATATGATCTTATGAATTTAAATATTGAATGATAATAACTCAGAAGTCCCTACCTATGATACAATTGTTTGGTAGGATATGACTACATGATGACTCAAGAGGCGGTGAATAAAGATATTGAAAACATTATTCACTTATAAATCAAATTTATTTAATGTATGATAACTTATTATATTTTCATAAAACATGCTATAAGTGGAAATAAAATACCAAATAAAATGTATTAGACACCAAAAATTTATAGTTGTAAAGGAAATAGAAGTCACCAAGTCCACCCTACAAATTATCAACGACTAGTGTTTAGTGGTTTTCACTAGATCATTCATTTTAGAAGGCAATGTTGGTCCTTTACCCAAGTGATCCAAGACTATGATCAAGTAGTTGACACAAGGTAAAACACCAAGACCTTTTACTGAACTCTAATATGGCTTTAAAAAATACCAACATTCATTTTTTTTCAACCAATAACCATCATAATGAGTGTGAGAATAAAAAAGTGATTACAAGTAATGATCAATGTTTATAAGAAACAAATGATAGAAGAGAAAAAATATATAAGATATAATATAGAAAATAAATTCATCTAGAGGAGAGTCATTAAAAAACAAAAAAAGATTATTGTAATATTGTTGTTGTAGAAAATTTGAATCTAATTCTTATTTAGCTTAGAATTTATAAGAAACAAAAAATCTTTACCAGATAGAGTTATAGAGCATATTCATTATTCCATTGTTTCATATTTTCTCTTATTCACATAAAAAATGATCATGAAGAACTTATATTTTAATTATAAAACATTACATCCAAAACAATTGGGCTTGTAATTATATTAAAGAATTATTTTCCTTGAAAATAACTCGATAACAGGAATGATCAACATATTATTCGAGTACTCATTTCTTCTCTCATAAAATTAAAGTTTTTTATAATCTATTTATCATAAAATATATAGTATAATAGTTAATTCGTCAATAGTAGATTTAAATTCCTCTTAAAGTATACCAATGGTAATGAATAGAAGGTTGCCGAATAATTTAGCCAATTGGAGTTCATTGTGTTCCTAAATTCCACATATATGAACTCATAAAGAAAAATTGATCCATGTATTCATTTTTCTTGAATCCAATTTCTTCACATACCCAAATTTTACATTAGATTTATACATGTATCCTTGGTTCTCATGTAGCCTAATTTTACATTGTTGAATGTATCATGTAGCCATTTTGATCCATATATCCAATTTTACAACATGTTTGAGTCACATAGTTGATTACTCTTTGTAAATGATTTATGTAGCCCTTTCATTGACATAGTCGATTCTATCAAATAGGTGTCACATTTATGTACCAGATTTCCACAAAGCTTATTTCACAATGTAGCAGATTCAAATGGTTGTTTCATTCAAACATGATATTGACATTGTTGATTTTTTGATGAATCTTATTTGTTGATGTAGACAAATATACATGTAGTTTATTGTGTTACATAACTAATTAATATTACTTTTTTATTTTATAAAAACAAAAAAAGTTATAGGATAACCTAAGAATGACTTCAATTATAGATAAAAACATGATGAACACAATTATAACAAAATCATTAGTTACAATCAAGGGGTTTTTAGATAATTAAAACATATATCCTAAGATATAAGTTGTATAAACATTAGTATTCCAATGAAAAAATCCCCAAAAAGGTTATAAAAACTAAAAACCCCAAAAAACGCTAAAACTGAAAACTACCATAAACCCCATGACAACCCAAACCAACCCTAAAACCCTTGAGAGCCCATAAAATCCAACAAAACACTAAGAAAATAAAAAATAATAAAAACCCAAAATAATTTAAATTCACAAAAAGTTCCTAACAAAACCAAAATACCCTAAAAATCAGAAAATTACAACCCCTACACCTATATCCATAAAAAACAGTAAGGCCCTAAAAAAATACCCCAATACCCCTTCTGAAACCCTATAAAAACCCATTAAACCCTACAAACTAGAAAACCCCCAAGACCCTAAAAACCCTTAAGAAACACATTAAACTCTTAAAAACAAGTAAACAAAATAAAAACCCCTAAAAACCTCAAACCCTAGAAAATAAATCTTACCCTAACAACCACAAAAATCCCTAAAAAAACTAAAAACCCCAAAACCCCAAAAAACCCCAAAATCTTTTAAATAAAATAAAAATCCTAAAAACCCGTAAAAAATTCATAAAACCATAAAAACACTAAAGAAACATTACGATCCTAAAATCTATTATTACCCCTAAAAAACAAAAACCCACTAAAACCAATAAAACCCTAAAATTGAAAAAATTCCAAAAAATTCCATAAAAATATCCCAAAACCCCAAAACACCTCAAATCTGTATACCCTATAACCTATACCCTAACCCATGAACCTTAGACCCTATACCCAACATCACAAAAACTAAACCCTATAAATACACACACTGAACTAAACCACCCACCCAAACCATAAACCCTATACCTGAAACTATAAAGAACACACCCTAAAACCTACACTCAAAACACAGTACCCTACACCATGAATCAAAAACATGACCAAATAAACCCTATATGCCCAAACCAAAACCATAAAACCTAAAACCTACAACCTAATCAAAATTCCCACACTATAAACCCTAATCCTAAATCCTGAAACCCTATACCATGAAAGAAAATCCTAAACGGTACACCAAAAACCCTAAAGTATTTACTCAAAACCATAATACCTATGCCCAAAACCCTATACCATAAATAATAACCCTAAATCCTCAACCCTAAACCCTAAACCCTATACTCTACACCCTAAATCCTAAACCATATAACCCAAACCTTACACCCTAATCCCTATTCCTTACACCATAAACCCTAAACCCTAGACAATATACCCTTCACCAAAAAACCTCTACTCTACTCCATAAACCCTAGACACTGTAGGTTAAACCATATACCCTTATTCAAAAAGCCAAAACACAACACCTTAAACAATAAACCCTAAACACTAAACCATATACACAACACCCTATACCCGAAACCCTAAACCATGAACCATAGACCCTAAAACATACACCCAAACATTGTGCCCTACACCCTAAACCAAAAACCCTTAACACTACACCCTAAACAATATACCCCACACCATAAACCCTCAGGCCTGAACCCTAAACCATAAACATTATACCCTGTACCCCAAATTCTAAACCGAATACCATACACTCTAGAAACTCTAATTCAATCCTAAAACAAAAAATTATTCAAAAACTCTAAAACTCTATAGAATACTAAAAACCATAGAAGACATTAAGAACACTAAAATTTCAATAATCACTAAAACCTATGACCACCATAAAACCCCTAAAACCCTGAAAACCCATAAAACCCCTAAAAAGGCATAAAAATACATAAAATCTATAGAAAACATAAAAATAATAATAACAACTAAAACCCCAAAAAACCTCTAAAACCCCTAAAATAACTAAAAACTATAATACCCCTATTAATTCCTTACAACCCACAAATATACAAAAAAAACATAGACACCTTAAAAAAACCATTAATCACAAAAAACCCCAAAATACACTAAAAACATTAAAAACACCCAAATTTGATAATAACCCGAAAAACATAATAAAACTTAAAATGCCTATATACACTTAGACCCAAAAAACCCCAAAAATGCCAAAAACCCCCCTAAAATCCCCTAAAATCCTTGAAACCCCATTAAAATCATAAACACAAAAAATCACCCTAAAATCACTAAAATCAATGATATCCATAGAAATCACTAAAAGCCCTAAAACTTTTAAAAACATAATAAAAAACATATGGAGCCTATAGAATTAGAAAAACCCTAAAAACCTTTCAAAACCCCTGAAAACAAAAAAACACCCTAAAATAAAATAAAAATAAAATCCCCTAAAAACCCCCATATCACCTAAAAGACCATAAAAACCATAAACACCCAAAAAGGCAGCAAAACTACTAAAACACCCTAATAGTCACTAAAACACCTAATTCCCTTAATGTACAATAAAACCCTAAAACAGAATAAAACTCCTAAAACCTTATTGAACCCTAAAAACATTAAAAATAACTAAAACACTCTAAAAGACCATAAAAACCCAATAAACCTAAAGGTCTCTAAAGACATAAAAAATCCAAAAGTGACCTAAAAGACCTAAAAACCTTGAGGATATTAAAAACCCTTAAAAGAACCTAAATTATTTAGTAAACCCAGCATACCATAAATCCCATGAAATGATGCTAAATACCCATTAAAATCCAAAAAACCACCACTTAAATCGTAATACACCATAAAAACCCTAAATCCAACACCTGATATCCTAAATCCAAAACCCTACATACAAAAAACTATAACATAAACCCTAAACATTAAATCCTAAAACATCAACCCTAAACCATATAGTTTATACCCTAAATCTCGTACCCTAAAAAACCCAATATCCTTACACTAAAAAGAACCCAAAAAACAAAAAATAATAATAACCTAAAACCCCAAAAAGAACATAATAAGTCTAGAAAAACATAACCTTATTATACCAAAACCACCCTTAAAACCCCTGATTTCCTTAAAAACCCAAAACCCTAAATACCATAATACCCCTACAACACCATTAAAACCCTAAAACCCTTTAAAAGACCATAAACACCCCTATTGAATCCTAATATACCCTAAAAACACTTTAAAACCGTAAACCCCCTCAAAACCCCCATAAATCCAAAAACACTGAAAAACCATAAAAACACTAAAAAAATCTAAAAAAATTTATAATCATTAAAAAACCAAAAAACCATTAAAATCACTCTAAAATCCATAAATAATTTCTAAAAATCGTGAATCCACAAAAAAACATAAAAACACTAAACGAAACAAAACCCCCAAAGAACACAAATCCCCCTAAAGACCCTAAACATCTATAAAACCCAAAAGAGATTATAAACACTGTAAAACCCTAAAACACCTCCAAAACCGCCATAACTGCTTATGTCCCCTAAAAACAAAAAAAACCCAAATAAACTAAAATATTAAAATATCACCATAATTCCTTAAACTCTTAGAATTACATTAAAATAAGATAAAGACACTCTAAAAATCCTAAAATACATAAATCCCTTTAAAATACCAAACCCCAAAAAACTATAAAAACCCAAGAAACCATAAAAATAATAAAACACTCTAAAAAATCTGAAAACCACTACAAATAGACAAAATCCTTAAAACCTTAAAAACTAGAAAAATTATATAACCATAAAAATTCAATAAAACCCATAAAAGACCCTAAATACTAAAATACCTAAAATAGTGGAGATAATATAGACCCCCAAAAACCCCAAACACCCAAAAAACAACTAAATACCATAAATCACAAAAAAATCAGACCCCCTAAAACCCATAAAAACAATTAAAACAATTAATGAACCCTAATCCCTTTTACCCATAAGAAACCCTAAAAAGGTCTAAAAATCCCTAAAACCCTAAAAAATTATGAACCTTAACTACTATAAAAACCTTAAACACCCTAATAACAAAAAACCCATTAAAATCATAATAAGAAACTATAAGACCCTAAAACCCCAAGGCCACAAAAATCTATAAAATACCCTGAAAACACAAAATTCCCTAAAAACCCAGAAGACCCTAAAAAACTAAGAACCCTAAAATAACCAATAGAAAAGTAAAAGGCCATAAAGCCATAATACCCATAAAACCACATAAAACCCCCAAAAAACATCATAATAACACCTAGAATATATAAAAAAACCCTAAAACACCAAACCCCTAGACCCTGAAAGACCCTAAAACACCATAAAATAACCCAAAAATACACTTAAAGGACCCCTAAAATACATACAACCCCTAATAAACCCAAATTTTATTAAATACCTTTAAACACCCAAAAAACGAATAAATCCATACAAAACCATTATAAAATATTTAAAACTCCTAAAATAGTCACATTCCAAAAAATCAAGAAAATACATAAAAACCCTAACCCCGACTATCCATAAAACCCCATAAAAAGGCTTTAATCCCATAAAATTAGTATACTAAATGAAAATCATAAATTAATCCAACAACACCAAATAAACCATAATACCCCTAAAAACATAAATAAACCTAAAAATATAAATTATAAAATCTTAAACCCATTAGAACCCTAAATAACATAAAACACTAAAAACCTTGGAACCCCTACAAAAAATAAAAGCACTAAAACCCCTAAAAGATTCAAAAAACCCAAAAACCCTATAAACCCTAGAAGAACCTAAAATCCCCAAAAGCCTCTAAAATAACATAAAAACCCTAAAATAAACAAACTCTTAAATACCTTATATACCCCTAATAATACTATAACAAAATTTAAAGCCTAACAATCATAAAAAAACTAATAACCCTAAAACCCCTAAAAACACTAAATCACCTTCAGAATATTTATGAACATAAACCCCTAGAAATTTTAACACCCTAAAACTAATAAAAAATTCCCTAAAAATAATAAATAAACATAAAACCACTAGATAGCTTTTAAAAACACTGATGAAGACCCAAAAACCCTAAGAACCATCAAAACCCCCAAAAAACCCTAAAACCCAAAAAAAATCCATATTTCCAAAAAAATCCTTAAATACACTAAAAACCCATAAAAATACTTAATAACCCTATAATACATAAAACCCATAATATCCATAAACCCATAAATACCATTAAAATCCATTAAATCACTAATACCCCTAAAACCCTCAAATTATTAAAAACAATAAAAACATTAAAAACCCTAAATACTATAAAGCCCTAAAAATCACTAAAACAACAATAAAACACCAAATAGAACTAATAACCCTAAAAACAACAAAACCCATACTGTCATATAACTCTTTAACCCCTAAAACCTCTAAAATACCCAAAAAAACCAAAAGGCCATAAAACCCCAATGAAACTAAAATTTACTAAAAACATTAATAAATGTTATAGAACACAAAAAACCTTATTAAAACCATATATGCACCCGAAAAACCAATAATAACACTGAAAACACTAAAATCCAAAAACCCATAAAAGCCAAAAAAAAAGAAAAAACATACCTAAAAACCCCTAAAACCAAAAAACCGTCTAAAATAACTATAAAATTATAAACCTAGAACCTATGAGCATTGGTAAGGCTATCCACCCTATGTGAGGCACATAAATATATAAAATAAACATACATGATATATAGATAAATCAAAATACAAAACCTATGATTTCACAACAACTGCACTAGCACACACCACATCACTACCACTATAACACACATAAACTGTCACAACTTCTTCCACCATTACATGAACCATACCATAAAACCACCACACAAGACAAACATATTCCCCAATTATGTTATAGGATTCACAACATTATGATGTACCAACTAACACCTATATTCATTTATTAATCCACTAAATTTTCATTCACATAGTTCACCCATTATTTCATTTCATTTAATACATTTTCCACTTTTCCATTTCCACTCCATTGATATTCATTTACCACATAATAATTTATTACACTGATAGTTAGGAAAGTAACACAAACACACAACCAAGTAACTCATACATCTCACATCTAGCATCCTCACAACACCATGAATCCACTGTCATAGTTACACTTCATCAACCAATCCATCTTGCCACAAAAACCACACATCACACATACAAACCTCATATCATAACACAAATTCCAGAAACAATGACCACAAATCATTTCCATGCACACCCAAAACACATCATCACCATTTCACACCGCATCGTACAACTACATATATTTCATCCATTCTATCAAATGACATAATCACAACCCGACGCACCACACAACATATCTTGTCTCCACCACTTCGACAAAAGATCCAAAAAATCACAAGGAAACAAAATAAATCATAGGCACAGAAGTCATTACATCTAGGAATCCACCATTTATCCATGGGATTTCAGAACATTACTTATTTATTTATCAATGGATTTATCACATAAGGTAGATTCCATGGAAAACGAATTTATTACCACAATACGCATTCATAATAATTTCATTCAAGGTGTGATAAACCAATAAACTAGTAAGTATCACAAGTAATATCGTCATAGTTAATACATGGGTCCTAATAGATGTTATTGTCAGAATGGAAATAACATGGAATAAAGTCATAAAAAACATAGAGAAAATCATCAAAACATGTTATTAATCTCCATCTAGATCAATTTCAATTATTCAAATTAATTAGATTTGTTATTCCAACCCTTAATAACAACCCAAAGAAAATGAGACCCAAGCAGATCATACACATACATGTAAAATTAGTGAGAATGAGGATCCCCTTCCTTAAATAAGCTTTATGATATCACTGTACTCTAGAGGTAAAAGAATAAAGTTCCCAGAAACTACGACCACACTACAAAAACACTAGATCACATTAAACCATATTAAAGGGTTATAAAAAGTACATCATATCACACATTCCAATTGAAAAAACTCCACCACAAGGAATATTCGAATTATGAATGGAAACAAATAATATAAAAATTAAAATAACTCACCACAAATTGAAAATGAATGACCACTAGAACCCACATATCAATGTATGAGAAGACATGTAGGATGGTCTCCCAAAATCAACTATGATTTACCCAACACCAAGAGAGGAATATCTAAATGATAAAATAATTCACTGAAATAAAACATATGTCCATAATGAAAGGATCCAATTTTTTATGTAAATCCCACGTTTACGATATAAAACCCTAGATCTATGAAAATAATTATGTTGTAAAACTATTTTATGTTGTAAACCAAAAAATGGGGGTTATTCTAATTTTTTAGGCGACACATCCAGAAATAAAATACTATTTAAACACACTCATTGTGATATCCCCTTGCCACACACAATCCATAAACAACCATCCACACAAGCAAAAAACAACCAAATTATGACATAAACCCCTCTTTTATGGTGTCAAAATCCTACTTTCATTCTATAGTAGCTCCAAAGACACTAAACCTTATCATTCCTCCTCTAAAACCTCCATCATCTCAATCTACCCTCTTAACGACACGAGAAGGCACTAACTGCTATACCAAAAACACTAAAACCCCCTAAAAACAATAAAAACAATAAAAACCACTAAAATACGTAAATCCCATAAAAGGATGAAAACATTTAAGAACCCTAAAAACCCGAAATAACACTAAAAACCCTAAAACCCCTAAAACCCCTTAGGAACCCCATAACCCAAAAACCGTAAATCACATTAAAACCACAAAATCCCATAAACCGCTAAAAGAGCCTAAACCACTGAAACCCCTAATGTCCCATGGAACCCTAAAAACCCTAAAAGCCCTAAAACCTAAAAAACCATAAATGACCCCTCAAAACACAAAAAATCATATAGAACCTTAAATCCGAAAAAGCACTAAAACCCCAAAACCCAAAAAAACAAAAAAACATAAAAAACATATACACCCCAAAACCCTTAAAATCCTAAAACTGTAGAAAACACTGAAATAATGAAAGCCTTTAGAAAACTTAAAAAATTGAAAACCCCCTAAAAAACCAAAAAAACACTAATACCCTGAAAGGCCCCTAAAAACTCGTTAATCATTAAAACCATGAAAAATAAAAAAATGAAAAAATTGTGCAGAACATAATAAAAAACCAAAAAAATATTAGTAAACCATTTAAAAAATAAAATCCATGAAACCCCAAAAAAACCAAAACCCTAAAAACCCATTAAAATCATTAAAAAACCTAAAACCCCATAATGAAAAAAAATCCCCAAAAATCCCAAAACCCCAAAACACCCTAGAACCACGAAATCCGCTATAATCCTTAAAAATAAAAAAGAATAAAACCTAGTAAAACACCTAAGAACCCAAAAACACAAAAAACCATAACCCCCCCCCCCCCCAACCCTAAATACCCAAAAACCCTAAAAATCCTTAAAACAATAAATACCCTTTAATCCTACAAGAACCCATAAAAACACTATGAAACCCTAAGCCATATACCCTACTCCATACACGCTAAAATATACACCCTAAACTCAAGATCCTTCACCATAAACCCTAAACCCAACATCCTAAACCCTAATCCCTACACGATACTCTCTACACATTAAACAATAAACCCTATAACCTGAATTTGATACCCTGCACCCTAAAAAAACTATACACCCTAAACCCAATACCCTACACGATAAACCATAAACCATAATCCATATACTCTATACCCCAGACCACACACCCAAAACAATACTCACAAAAACCTATACACTACACCCTAAACTGTAAACTCGAAACCGTATTCCATACACTATAAACCATAAACCCACCAAACAAAACCCCATACCCTTCACCTCAAATTGTAAACACAACACACTAAACCCTAAACCCTACACCATAAACCCTAAAATATGCACCCTAAACCATATATAATATACCATAAACCATATACCCTACACCTATAGCCCTATACATTGTACCTTTAACCCTATAACAAACACCATAAACCCTATACACCACACCATAACCTTGACACCCTACACACTAAACCCCATACCCTACACCCAACACCCTAAACCCTACACACTAAACCATATTCCCAAAAAAAAATATGAAACCCAACACCAAAATCCCTATACTCTACATCTTAAACCCTAACCCATACACACTAAACTCTGTACCCAACAACCTAAACCCTATAGACTACACTATAAATCCTTTACCAGACACCATAAACCATAAAAACCAACCCTAAAACCTCAATGCAAATCCCAAAACCCAAAACCCTAGACCCAAAACCCCATTCTATACACCCTAAATCCTAAAACCCTTGCCCTAAACCCTACACAATAAACCTAATACAATACACCCTAAACCTTAAACCTTACACCCTAATCATTATACCATACACCACATACAATAAACTCTACACCCCAGTCCCTATATCCTACACCATGTACCCTAAAATCTAAACCATACACCCTAAACCATATAAACTACACCATGAACCCTACACCCACACTATTCTCTATATACCATACATCCTAAACAAAAAATATTACACCCTAAATCATATACAATTTATCATAAACCGTAAACTCTATACATTACACCATACATCCTACACCCTAATAACTAAACCATAACCTTGAACCCTATACATTTCACCCTAAACCCTAAATCCCACACACTCATTCATATACTATGCTACATAAACCCAAAACAAAACATCCTAAGCCGTATTACATGAAGTCTAAACACTACACCCTACACCCTAAACCCAAAATTGTGCACCCTAAACCCTATACCTGGAAGCATAAACCCTAAACCCTAACACCAATGCACTGCATCCTAAACAATGAACCCTCTACCATAAATTTTATAATCAACACAGTAACACCTAGACCCTGTCACCTAACCCTTATACCCTACACCCTAACCCAAAAACCCTATACCTTAAACCCTATACCCTAAAATATATAAAATAATCCCTAAAACCTACACCCTACACCCTATTTCGTACACTCTAAACCCTATACTCTACACCCTAAACCATATAACCTAAACCCTAGAGTCTATACACCACACCCAAAATCCTAAACCGTAAAACATATAAAACAACCAAAACAACCTAAAAACCCAGAAAACACAAAGTAATTATGAAAAAATTCTAAAAACCTAAACACCCCTATAATCTAAGTAACCCATAAAAAAATAAAAAACATAAAAAAACTCTAAGAACCACAAAAAAATCCCTAGAAAACCCAAAGAAAAAAATAAATTCCCAGTAAACCTTATGAAAACACTAAAACCCCTAAAAATCACTCATAAATCCTAAGAATCACAAAACCCCCTTAAAATCCTAAAATTACAGAAAAAACTAATACCCCTAAACCCTAAAAAATCTTTAAACCACCTAAAAACATTAAACCCCAAAAAAATTAAAAAATTATAGAAAACCATAAAAAATTTATAAAACTATATAAAACCATAAAAACACTAAAACTGTACAAAACAATAAAACCCAAAAAAGATCCCTAAAATAGTAAAACCCCATAAAACCCTAAAAATCCATAAAAGATCTTGGAAAACCATAACAACCCTAAAAAATCTGGGTACCCATAAAAATACAAAACAAAAACTAAAATACACTAAATCCTAAATAATCCAAAAAAACATAGAAACACTAAATAATCCCAAAAACAGACTATAACACTAAAAACCCTAAATAAACACAATAAACAATAAAACAATAAAAATAAAAAAAAACAAATGTAAACCCATAAAAATCCAATGACCCATAAAATATCCCCAAAACCCCCAAAATAATATTGAAATCCTAAAACCCCCTAAAAGACTATAAATTTCTCTAAAACCCCAACTAAATCAATAAACTATAAAACACCAAAACCCCTAAAAAACCTAAAAAACCCCTTGAATCCCTTAAAACATTAATATACATAAAATCCCCTAAATACCATGAAACCATAAAATTACATGAAACCCAAAACCCTAAAAACCTAAAACCCCTAATATCCACTCAAAAGACCATAAAACTAAAAACCCACCTAAAACCATAAAAAACTAAAAAACCCTATAAACACAAAAAATACCAAAAACCCCATAAACACATGAAACCCCTACAAAAAATAAAAAACTAAAAACCTTGAATAAACCATGAAAAATTTAAACACTCCAAACCCCTATAAACCCAAAATCCCCCATAAAACCCCAAAACAACTAAAACCCTAAAAACATAAAAACACTAAAAACCCCAAAAATTACGCTAAACCCACTGAAACATGTTAAATGATACCAATAAACCTAAATCAAAAAAAATCATAAGAACCTTAAAAGAACAGAAACACCCTACTAATGATTTTTATAAATCCTAATACCCATAAAAAAAACTAAAAACCCTTACTTCCATTAAAACCCCTAAAAACCCCTAAACCGCCGGAAAACTAAAAAAACCAAAAAATCAAAAAATAGAATAACACTAAGAAACCTTACATCCAATATATGACACTGAAACCCCAAATAAATACATGAAAGAACATAAAAGGACCTAAAACCCAATAAGACATAAAAACACACTAAAACACTAAAAAACATAAAAACACTCAAAACATTGAAAACCGCTTTAGAAACATAAAAACAGTAAAAATCCATTAAATAACAATAATCTCTAACAAACATCATTCCAAAAAATACGAGAACATAAAAAAGAGACTTTAAAACACTAAGAGGACCATATTGTCCAAAAAACCCGAAAATCCCTATAAACCATAAACACCCAAAAAAATCACTAAAAATCCATAAAACCCCCTAAAAACCAAAAATAACAGAGAAACCTAACAATCCTCAAAAACCAATAAAACCATTAACACCCCCTAAAAGACCTTAAATGTTTATAAAAGTGTCTAAACCCCCTAAAAGATTGTAAACCCCCCAAAAACCTGAAACGCATAAAAACCCAACACCAACTAAATCCTCCTAAATCCTCCTAAATCCCCCTAAAAACCATATAACTCCTAAACCTAAAATAAACCCTAAAAAAGAAAAAACATACAAATCCTAAAAATTCATAAAAAAATAAAAACTCTAAAAATAGTATGTCCCCAAAAACCCCAAAAACCCCAAAAACCATGAAAACACATAAACATTATAAAAGAAATAAAACCCCTAAATGACCCTAAAACCTTTTGAATACCCTAAAACCCAAAAAAGACACTAATAACCACAAAATCCATAAAACCATAAAAATATCTAACAACTCTAAATGATCATAAAAAACCCTAAAATCCATAAAAGACCATAAAACCCCTATAAAACCCATAAATACCTAGTATTTCTAAAATCCACTAAAACCCAAAAAATGAAACCAAAACACTAAAAAACCCTAAAGACCCAAAAATAACATAATACACTAGAAGACTATAAATCCCCGAAAAACCATATAGGGTCTAAAACCCATCAAATCTTTAGTGACCCTTCAATCATTAAAAATTCCTAAAGGACCCTGAAAACCCCTATTATCTAAAAAAATTCCCAAAGGACCCTAAAAACCATAAAAAACTAAATATGTTAAAGAACCTATTTTTTTTAAAAAAACCCTACATACCCATAAAAACCCAAAATTACATAAAACCTAAGATGACGCTAAAAAATAGAAAAAACTACTAAAACCCCTATTACTATAACAACCATGAAAACTATAAATATAATAAACCCAAAAGACACCTAAAATACCATAACAATACATAAATATACTAAAAACCCTAAATAACCTAAGAACCCTAGTATCCTAAAAAAACCCTATAACAATTTAAAACCATAAAACCATAAAAAACATAAAAACCATAATAATGATAAAACCTCTAATACCCTAGAAAACCATGAAATACTATTAAAAATCCACATACCCTTAAAAACCATAAAAACAAATAAAACTCTAAAATCACTAAAAACCCAAACACCCATAAAAATATTAAAAACAATAAAAACCCTAACAATCATAACAACTGTTAGAAACAAAAAAATTCTACAATCACTAAATCACCAAAAAACCCTAAAACCCCAAAAAACCCAATAAATATTAAAAATAATAAACCATATACCCTATAACCTAAACTTTAACACATAAACCCTAAACCCTGAACCATAAACCCTAAACCCTATACAGTACACTGAAATCCCAAATCCCAAATCCCAACAACCTATACACAATACCACACACCCTAAACCATAAACCATAAAACCCAATCCATAGTCCCTAAACCCTACACCCTACACAATAAACCTCAAACCGAAATCCCTAAACCATATACCATACACCTTATAACTTAAACTCTACAACCTAAAATCTAAAAGTGAGTAAAAACCAAAAAAATCCCTAAATGAACATAAAAACACCTAAAATACATTAAAAACCCCATGAAACGCAAAATTGCACTAAAACTACTTAAACCCCCCTAAAACCCCAAAAGTCCCTAAAAACCCTATAAACCTCAAAAGGCCCAATAAATTAAAGAACCCATTAAATGAACACAAATACACTATGAAAACATAAAGGACCTGAAAACCCATAAAAACCCAAAAAACTCATTAAAATGACTAAAAATTCCTAAAAAACTAAATACACTAGAAGCCTTAAAAAATTTAAAATCATTAAAAATTACTAATACAAAAAAATACATTAAAATTCAAAAAAAAATCTACAAAATCTACACAACCCTAAATGAACGTTGAAACCATTAAAAATAAAAAAACCCTAAAACCAACTAAAATACATAAAACCCGAAAAGACCCAAAAATGATTAAAAACTCTAAAAACTATAAAATACTATAATAACCAAAAAATCCTAAAAGACCTTAAAATCCTAAAACCAAAAAACCCCTCATAAAACCTAAAATATCAAAAAAAAACTATAAAACCCTAAAACCCCTATTAATCATAAAAACACATAACCCCCTAAAAACCCAAAAACCCACAAAAAATTTAAAAACCCCTTAAACCCATAAAGGTATTTAAAAGACATGAAACAATAAAAAGACACTAAAACCACTAAAAGACACTAAAAACACTAAAAATAATCCAAATCCACTTGAAGTTCTATAAAACCATAAACCCCCCTAATGTCCCTAAAATTCTACAAAACTACAAAAATACAATTAAAACACTCAAATAACCTTAGAAATATAAAACCCCCTAAAACCATAAAACCCAAAAAAAACCTAAAAATCTATTAAAACTGTAGACTGTAAAAAACAATTTAAAAACTAAAGAGTCAATAAAAACCCAAAAGACCCTAAAAGATTCCAAAAAACCCCATAAAACCATAAATGACCCTAAAAACCCTAAATACTCTAAAAATCACTAAAAATATAAAATTAAACAAAAAAACTCATAATACCCTTAAAACCCCTATATCCTATAAAACCAAAAAAACAATACTAAACCATAAAAATAGCTGAAAAGATAAAATCCTTGAATAATCCTAAACCACCTAAAACCCCAAAAAACCCAAATAAACACATAAATCCTTGTAAAAATGTTAAAAACCCCTAAACCCATTATAAATCCATTAAAACACCTTGAAATACCTGAAAACCAAAAAAATCCTAAAAACCATAAACACTAAAATTCCCTAAAAAATACAAGAGAATCATTATACCCTCATCCCACAAAATACCCTAAAACCCAAAAAACAACAAAAGAATGAGAAAAATCTAAAAAAAAATTTACAAAACATTAAATCCCAATATGGTCATGAAAACCCTAAAACCCTAAAAAACATAACAAATCCAAAAAATCCACAAAGAACTGTATAAATCCATTCAAATTCCTCGAAAAAATTTAAAACCCTTAAAAAACCCATAAAACCCCTAAAAAAATCTAACACTTCATAAAAATCTTTAAAGACCCCAAAAATACTTATGATGCTAAAAGACCCAAAAGAACCCAAAAAGACACTAAAAGACCATAAAACCACTAAAAACCCCAAAAACACATAAAATACCAAAAATAGTTAAAAAAGTAAAACAATACTAAAATAAATTATACCCCTAAACCCCTAAATACCATAAAACCACAAAACTACAAAACCCTTTAAAATCATCTAAAACCCTAAATACCCCGAAGTTACCTAAAACCTCTAAAACCCCAAAAAACATCAAAATCCCCAAAACCTCTAAAACCCAAAAAACTCTAGAAATATTAAACCCCGTAATATAGGGAAACCCCTATAAATCCGTAAAACCCTTAAAAACCTAAAGCCCTTTAAATCCCTTAAAAAAGGCCCTGGAAAGACCCTTAAACCCTAAAAGACCCTAAAAACCACTATGATACGTAAAAGACCATAAAACTAATAAAATGCCTTATATGACCCTAACAACCCTAAAAAACTTAATAAACCCTAAATACTAGTTAAACACCATAAAATTCCAAAGTACCATAAAAACACAAAAATTATAAAAAAAATAGAAAACCCTAAAATCTCTAAAAACCACTAACAGACACTAAAACAATTGTCAAAAACTATAATAACCCCTAAAAATCTAAATACCTTTCAATTAATTTAAAACCATAAAATCTGATAATACCTGGAAAAAACTGCTACAGATCCTAAAACCCATTAAAAACAATTTCAACCCCTTCAAATATAAAAATACCCATGAAAACATTAAAAACCCAAATACCGTAAATAAATAAAAACCCCAAGAAACCATAAATGTCGTTAAAAACTAAAAATCCCTCAAAAACATTAAAAGTACCTAAAAACCACTAACACCACCTGAAAACCCCTAAAACCCCTAAAGTATATAAAATCCCTAAAATACATAAATTCATTAAAAAACATAAAACCATGAAAAGCAATAAAAATCTTTGAAAACAATAAAAACCCAAAAAACCCCTTGAAACACATTAAAATCCTAAAAACCATAAAAACCCAAAAACCCATTATAACCCTAAAAAACCTAAAACCCATAACAAACAAAAAATCCTTAAAACCACTAAAAGAACCAAAAAATGAAGAAAAATCACAATGGACCCTCTAAATCATATAAACCTCCTAAAAGACAACAAAAATACCTTAAACATAAATGAAAACCCTAAAAGCCACAAAACAATCATAACCCCTAGAACCCTTAATGGCACATAAATTGAATTAAATTTTAAAAAACCCTAAATAAAAATATATATAAATACCCATTAAACCCCTGAAAACCCATAAAACCCTTTAAATTCCCATAAGAAACCCATAATACCCTGAAAACCCTAACAGCTCTAGGAAACCCCCTAAAACGCCCTAAATCCCATAAAAGTTACTAAAACACCTATAAATTCCCCAAAATCCCAAAAAATATAAAAAAGTGGATATTATTTTCAAACCCATAAAACCCCAAAAAAATCGGTAAATGTTTTATACAAACAAAAAATCTAAAAATCATAGAAACTGAAAAAATTCCATTAAAACCCTGAAATCCCTTAAAACCCAGGAATCCCCTTTAAAACCTAAAAAACATAAATAAACCTAATAATTCAATAAATACCCCAAAAATTTCAAAATCCTAAAACCCTTAACAACCCATAAAACACATGAAAGACTAATCACTCCCCGAAAAGATAAATTCCTAAAAACCCCTAAATGACACTAAAAACACATAAAAACTCTTTGAACCCTCTAAAATCCCTCAATGTCCCTTAACAAAACTAAACATAAAAATAACCAAAAATCCAACTAAAACACATAAAACAAAAAAAACCCCTTCAAAAATATATATGACCCCTAAAACACTAAAGGACACAAAAATCCTCAAAACTCCTAAAAAAAATTAAAAATCCAAAAATCATTAAAACACATAAATCCCAAAAAACCACATAAAAGTCCATATAACTATAGAAAACCTAAACACTGTAAACCATAAAAACCAAATAATACCTTGAAACCCATAAAAACACTTAAATTCTATTAAATATACCATAAATATGGTAAAATCCCTAAAATAAAAAATAATAATCTAATATATAAAAAACCAATATGACTGAATAAAATTCCCAACACACTAAAATAATCTAAAATCCTCTAAAACAATAAATGAACATAAAACCCTAAAAACACTAAAGTCTAAAAAAACTAAAATACCCTAAAACCCAGAAACCCACCAAAATCCCAAAAAACCATAAAAAATCATAAAAATTAGAAAAGAACCTAATAACCCTAAAATCCTTAAAGTATCATAAATTCCACTAAATCAGTAATGGACCCTAGAAAACCAAAAACCATCCATAAGACCCTAAAATCCAATAAATAACCCAAAAACATAATAAAGGACCCAAAAACCAAACCCCCAACCCACCCCAAAACTTAAATATAGTAAAAGACCAAATATTTCTCCATACCTTAAAAACCCTAGTAATAATAAAAACTGCAAAAAGACTAAAAAACCTAAAATCCCCCAAACACATTGAATGGGCCAACAATTGTAAAATCTATTAGAAATAATAAACCCCTAAAAACATTTAAACCACTAAATAAACTAAAAACCCTAAAAATCCTAAAAACAATAAAAACCACAACAACATTTAAAATCCCAAAAATCCTAAAACCCCTAAAAACCATAAAACACACTAAACCCCATTGAATCCATAAAATCCCTGAAACCCCCCATAACACCAAAAAACCTTAAAATACCATAACATTCCGAAAACCCAAAAAACCTCCTTAAAAAATACAAGACCCTAAAAACCGCTAAAATCCTAAAAGAAAAATAAAACCCATAATCCCAAAAAACACTAAGAATATAAATACTTATAAAACCCAAAAAAAACCAAAAAATACAATAAAACCCCCAAAAAACATTTAAAGTCCCAAAAACAGTGAAAATTTCTAAATGACCCTAAAACACCTTAAAATACCTGATAAACACAAAAACTTGAAAAACGAAAATAAACCGAAAAAACTTAATAAAAGCCCCAAAAAAACTAAATCCCCCCCCACTAGAAAAACCATAAGAGACATTAAACCTGAAAATACCCTAACATCTCGCAAGAAATTCAAAAACACTAAACCCCCATAATAACCCAAATATCCCATAAAACCCTAAAACACCTACAAACCTGAAATACCCATAAAACCCTTATATCCCATAAGACACAATAGAAACCCCAAACCCCCAAAACCCAAAACCACCCAAAACTCTAAAAAACCCTAAAACCCCAAAGCATCTTTAAAAACCCTAGAAACCCTAAATCATCTAAAAATCCCCTAAAACCACAAAACCACCTAAACATATCAAAACCCTAAAAGCTTAATAATTAAAAAAACATTAAAATTACAACCCCCACTGTAAACGAATAAAAAACCCAAATTAACTTTCGAATCCAAAAATACACTAAAAAACTAAATGACAATAAAAAACATAAAACCTAAAAAACCCTTAAAAACACTATACACCCTATAAAATCCATTAAAGTCCTTAAAACCCCCAAAATACCATAAACATCACTAAAAAACTCTAATACACATAAAACCCACAAAAACCCTATACACCTTTACAAATCTATATTACCCATAAACCCTCAAATCTCCTTAAAAACACTAAAATCCTAAATGTCACTAAATATCTTTAAAAACCAATAAAAAAATAAAAAATCATAAAACCCATAAAACACCTAAAACCCTCAAACCCTTATAAAAGACCCTAAAACATCAGAAAACCTGAAGACCCTAAAAACCATAAAAATCCAAAAAATACCATACTACCCTTAAAACCCCTTCAAACACTTAAAATCCCATAATGATAACATAAAAATCCATAAAAAGACTAAAAAAATACACCAAAACACTAAAAACCACTTAGATTGAATAAAATTACAAAACTCCCAAAAGACTCTAAAATCCTATAAAACAATAAAATAACAAAAGACCCTAAAATAATTAAAGACCATAGAAACCCTAAAAGGCCCTAATATCCCAAAAAGACACTAAAAGTCAAAATACTCAGAAAGGATCATAAAAATTATACAAGAACTTAATATCCCTAAATCCCTTAAAGGATCATAAAATCCCCTACACCCCTAAATGTCCCTAGAAAGCCTAAAACCCTCCATATGTCGCTAAGATCCTAAAACAACCATAAATCCCCGTAAATGTCAAAATCACCAAACCCCCCAACCATAATGATACTATAAGCCCTAAAATTTACTAAAACCCTAAAAAGCCTTAATAATAATATTAAAAACAATCAAAAGACTCTATGAACCATAAAATCACAAAAAAACATTATATTGTAGTGAACCCTTAAAATATTTTAGAAACCCTAAACCCCTAAAAACCTATAAAACCCCTAAGACACTGAAAACCCTGAAAACTGAAAAAAATCCTAAAAACTGCTAAAACATTTAAAATCAAATTATTACTAAATCCCCCGAAAACCATAAACCACCCTAAACCCCCTATGAATCTATCGAAACCCCTTAAAACCCCCGAAACCCCAAAAATTGAAAAGGACTATTAAAATCCGAAAACACAAAAAAAACCTCATGAAAATTAAAAGTCCCTAAAATCTGCTAAAACCCAAAAATATCCTTAAATCCCAAAAACCCAAAAAACACTAAAAACTTTAAAAACATTTATATCCCAAAAAAAATCAATAAAAACACTAAAAACTCTAAATGTCCAAAAATCCCTGAAAAATTAAATATGGCCTTAAAACACCTTAAAGACACAATAAACACTAAAACCCTAAAACCCTATAAGAACAAAAATAACCCTAATAAAAAACCCAACAACTACTACCCCCTCCCAATCTAAAAACCATTGTGTACCTTAAAAACCCCTAAAAAACTAAAATCTCTAAAAAATTCCAAAACCCATAAACCCCCTAATAATAGAAAAATCCCATAAAACCCGTAAAACACCGGAAAACCTTAAGTCCCCCTAAAAACATAATACCCACTAAGACACATTAAAAAACCCAAAACCCCAAAACCCCAAAACCCCTCAAAACACTAAAACGCCTAAGCATCCCTAAAATCCATAGAAACGCTCAAACTTATAAAACCCCCTAAATACATAAAACCCACTAAAACATCAAAACCCTAAAAACCATAATAATCCAAAATCAAGAAAATTACTAATAGACCCCCTCCCCCCACTCTAAAAAATAATAAAACCCCTAGTTAACCCTAGAAACCAATGAAACAAAAAAAATCAATAAAATACAATAAAAATCCTAAAACATGAAAAAAAACCAAAAACACTATAATCCCTATAAAATACCTCAAAGTCCCAAAAACCCCCAAAACATCATAAACAACCCTAATACCCACTAAAACACATAAAAAAAACATAAAACCACTTCAAAATTCTATATTAACCTAAACACCTCAATTGTACTTAGAAACCCTAAAAATTTTAAAGGACACTAAATATACATAAAACCCATTAACCATAAAAAAATCCAAAAACACTTAAAACACCTAAAACCAAAAAACCCCCATAACAGACCCCAAAACTAAAAAAACATAAAGATTATAAATATCCATAAAAACTATAAAATAATCTAAATCCCTTTAAACACTTAAAATCCCTTAAACATACCCTAAAACCATAAAAAACCAAAAATTAAAAAAATACACGAAAACACTAAAGACTAGTAAGTATGAATAAAATTACTAAACCTATAAAAGAATATTATTTCCTATAATACCTTAAAATACCATAAATACCTAAAAACATTAAAGACCATAAAAACAAAAAAAGACACTAAAAACCCAAAAGGATACTAAACAACCAAAAAAACCATGAAGGACAACAATAATTATAAATTTACCTAATAAACCTAAAATTGTTAATGGAGCCTAAAATCCCATAAACCCCTAATGGACCCTAGATAACCTAAAACCCCCCATAAGACCCTAAAATCCCCAATTCAACACTAAAAATCACGTGAGAGACTGAAAAACCAAACCCACCAACCTTAATCATAACGATAGTAAAATCCTTAACATTTCCTAAAACACAAAAACCCAAATAATAATAAATACCCACAAATGACTCTAAAAACCATAAAGTACCCAAAAAAATTAAAAGGACATAAAACCATATAATCAATTAGAAACCCTAAAACCCATAAATAACTGAAAACACCAAAAAACACTAGAAACAATAACAACCCTAAAAACCTTAAAGACACCTAAAACATTTAAATCCTACAAAATTATAATACCCCATAAAACAATAAAAACACACTAAAGCACCTATAAATCCTTAATAACCCTAAAACCCCATAAAACACCCAAAACTATAAATGACCCTAAAAATCAAAAATACCAAAAAACCCCATATAAAACCGAGAGACCCTAAAAACTGCTAAAACCCTAAAAGGCCATTAAGTCCCAAAACCCTAAAATGATACTCAAATCTTTAAAAATTTATAAAACCCAAAAAAATTAAAAACTTACAATGAAAACCCTAAATACATTAAAGGACCTAAAAACACTTAAAAAATTATAAATGACCCTAGAACACCTTAAAAGACGTGTTTAACACTAAAATCTTAAAAATCTGAAAGAAACCAAAAAATACTACTAAAAATACTAAAAACTACTAAATCCCACCCACCTCAAAAATACATAGGAGACTTTAAAACCCGCAATGTTCCATAAAATCTCAAAAAAATGCCAAAACCCCTAAACCCCCATAATAAACAAAAAAATCCAATGAAAACCTAAAACACCTATAAACCTAAAATACCCTTAAAATCTTAATACATCCTAAGTCACATTAAAACCTCAAAACCATAAAAACCATGAAAACCCTAAACCCCTAGAAATCTACATATCCCTAAAACTCCTAAGCATCCCTAAAAACCCCAAAAACCCAAAAACATATGAAACCCATAATAACATCAAAAATTCCCAAAACACATCAAAACCCTAAAAACCTTAATAAACCAAAAACTTCAAAAAATTTAATCCCCCCCACTCACAAAAGATAATAAAAAACTTAATTAACCCTAGAAACCGAAGAAAACCCTAAAAATCACTACAAGACCATAAAAATGCAAAAATACTATTTAAACCATTCAAAAAATTATAAACCCCTATAAAAAATAATAATTCATAAAAATATATAAAACCCCTAAAAATAATCAAAAGACATAAAACCAAAAAAATACCTGAAAACACAAAATCATCAAAAAAATCCCTAAAAATCCTAATAAATCCAAAAAAATCAAAAATAGTGAAAATACTTTTATAATGATACAAACCTAAGAAAAGTAGACAAAACCAAAAAACAAAAAACCATTATACTCTAAAAATCCTAAAAACAAATAAAACACTAAAAAATACTTAAAAACCAAAAACAATAAATCACAAGAATCCCCAAAACCTAAAATAATCCCAAAGAAAACATTTAAACCCCTCTAAAACTAAAAAAAATCATAAATTCACGTAAACCCTAATCCCTAAACCATAACCCCTATTCCCTACATGCTAAACCCTAAATCCTAAACACTGAAACATATACCCAAAACCCAAAACCTTGTACCATATACCCTAAACACTATACCATACACGCTAAACCTTATACGCTACAACCTAAAGCCTAACCCCAAAAACAACAGTATAAAACTCAAATAACATAAAATAGAACTAAAAAAGGAAAAAAAACAACTTAAAAAACTATAAACCAATAAAAATCCTTAAATAATAAAAAATCATAAACCCATAAAAGCCTTGAAAACATTAAGAACCCCTAATAACACTAAAAAACATAAAACACAAATCTCCCTAAAACACCCTAAACCACATTGAAAACACAAAAATATATATACATATTAAAAGACCTAAAATCCCTAAAAACCTAAATACGCTTATGAAAACACTAAATCCTAGATGAAAAATCTAAAAAAACTATTATCCTTTAAAACCCTATAACCTTACAAAACCCTAAAAACACAAAAACCCATTAACAAAATAAAAATACCATAAAATTAAAAAAGAACTTTAAACCAAAAAATTCAATAACATGTAAACCCAAAAAATGCCTAACAAAACCCTAAAAATCCAAAAACAACTAAAATAACCATAAACCTCATAATATATTCCCCAAACCCCTAAAAGAACCCTAAAACAAACTAAAATCCCTTATAAGCCCTAAAAACAATAAAAAGAAGAAACAAGAAACTGAAATCCTAAAAAAACCCTAAAAGCACATAAATCTATAAAAATTCCTTGAAACCACTAAAAACAATAAAATTCCTAAACACTTTTAAAATAATAAACGAAACCACAAAACCTAAAAAATCATAAAAAGACCCCTAAATGAACCTAAAGACCCTAAAACTCCCTAAATGTCTCTAAAACCCCAAGACCAAAAAAATATCGTAACACCCTTGAAAATAAATAAAAAACCTATAATTCATAGAAACCTTAAAAAAACAAAAAAGAAACTAAAATCCCAATAAATCTAATTAAACCACTAAAATATCATAAACACCCTAAAACCCCTAAAACAAATAAAAACACTTATAACCACAAAAAACTAAAAAGAACCATTGAACACCTAAAACCACCTATAACTATAAAAAACAAAAAATCTAAAAAACACTAAACAAATCATAATACCAAAAAACCCCCAAACCTCTAAAACCCCTAAAATACTCAATAAACCGTAAAAATTAAAAAAAAACCCCATAAATACACTTAACACCCGTAAAACACCTAAAACCCCTAAAAACCCCAAAATACATAAAAATATGTTAATGTAAATAAAAACTCATGAAAACCCTTAATATCTATAAAACCCACAAAAACAATAAAAAACCATAAAACCATTACCCCCTATGAAATACCTAAAACCCCCCAAAAAGACCTTAAAAACAATAAAATCCCTAAAACACTTGAAAACACTAAATGTTCTCAGAAAACACTAAAAACACTAAGCGACTCAATAAACCCTAAACCCCCTAAAAAGATACTAAAAATACAATAACATTAAAAATTATAAAGAAATCCTAAAACACAAAAAGACACTAAAAACACTAAGAAACGTTAAGATGCCCAAAATATAGAAAACCCCTAAAAATAATAAGGTAACCTAAAAATAGAATACCCCCAAAATCTAAAATCCCGTAAAAAAAGAACCCAGAAACACTAAATAACCATAAACCCTAAAACCCATATATATAAAGAAACATTAAAAAAAATCCTAAACACACTAAAACCAAAAAACAAATTCCCAAAAAACTAGAAATACCCTAAAAATCCATAAAACATAAATCCTTAAAACTCCCAAAACCACAAACACCCCCCCCCAAAACCAATTCAACCCTGAAATCATAAAATACACAAACACTCAAAATGACCACAGAAACCGTAAAAACCTAATTGAAATTAATATCCTAATACAATAAACGAACCTTAAAATAGTAAAACTTCTAAAAATCCTAAAAATACAAAACCCTAAGACTCTATTAAACCAAAAAGAACCCTAAAACCACCAAAACCCCAAAACGACCCCAAGAACCCTAAAAACACAAAACACCCAAAAACTACAAATACACTAAAAACATTAAAAATCTAAAACATCCAAAAGACCCTAAAACATCAAAATACATTAAAAACTATAAAAACCCTTTAAACCAAAAACAAATTGTTAAAATAGAAAAAACCAAAAAATATCTAAAATATTAAAAACCCATAAAAATTAAAAAATTGAAAACAGTAAAATCCTAAAAACCATAAAACCCCTTTAAAATCCTTAAACCCCTTAAATTCCTTACAATAAATATAAACCCCAAAAACAAGATTACCCTAAAGAACATAAAACCCTAAAATAACCCTAAAGCTGTAAAAATAGTTAAAATTAATAAAAACACTAAAAAAACAAATCCCTATAAAGTAGAAAAAACATTAAGACTTGAAAAAACTCTAAAAACCATAAAATAAGTAAAATTAAAATAATACCCTAAAAACCATAAAATCGGAAAAACCCGGAAAAATAAACAAAACTACCAAAAAACCTAAAAATGTTAAAATAATTAATACCTTAGTATCCCTAAAAATAAACTAAAACCCTAAAAATCCTAACCACTGTAGAAACCCCTAAAACACTAAAAACACATACACCCCACTAAAAACCATAAAAACGTATAAAATTTTTAAAACCTCTACAAATATTAAAAAAATGTAAATACCTTAAAGAAGTTAAAGAAACCCTTGAAAAACCCCTAATAACATTGAAAAAACATAAATCCCTTAAAAACCCTAAAAACATTTAATGCCTAAAAATCCTAAAAACCCCAAAACCCAAAAAACCCAAAAAACCCAAAATACCCAAAATACCACTATAATTCAAAAAAAATCATAAAAATAAAAAAAACCCTATAACATAATATATTTTAAACCATAAAACACATAATAAAAAAATGTTAATTAAAAACCTAAAACTCTAGAAGAATATAAAATGGCATAATATCATTTGAATCCCTATAAACCCCTAAAACCCCAAAAAACCGCCAAACCCTAACAAATATAAAAACCCTTAAAACCCCTAAATAAAATTAAAAACAATTAAACTCCAAGAACACTAAAATTACATACAACACTAAAAAATCTAAAACACAAATAAAAATAAATACAAAAAAAATACTTAAAATTATTTAAACCACCTTAAAACTCGTAAAACCCATCAAAACCGCTAAAAACCCTAAAAAAAACCTAAAAAAACGAATCAAACATAAAAACCACAAAAATCATATAAAGGCCAAAAAACCCAAAACCTACCAAAACAATACGAAAAAATTAAAACATCTAAAATTCTAAAAAAACATTAGAAATACTTAAACACCTACAATCCCAAAATCCATAATAACCCCTCACCCTGTTAAAACCCTTAAAATCCCAAATAACAATAATAACCACTAAGAAACTGAAAAGCCCTTGAAGAATAGTAAAAACCGCAAAAATGTAAATTATCCTAAAATAAAATAACCCCCCCCCCCAAAAAAACCTAAAAAAACAAAAAATACTGAAAAACATTAAAAAATGTGAAAAACCTAAAAAAACATAAAAAATTGAAAAAATATTAATAGAAAAATCCATTTCAAGTATATAACCCATAAAATGAACCTAAAAACCCAAAATTCTCTTTAAACCGAAAAAATCCCTAAATACCATAAAATTCCCAAAAATTTCTAAAAACCATAGAACCCATAAAAATTACAAAAAAACACTAAAAACAAATAAAACACTAAAAATACCTGAAAACCACAAATAATCATAAAAAGTCCCAAAAAACATTGATAACACCACATCAGTTAAAACCCCTAAAGAACCCAAAAAAGCTCAAAAACTCACTAAAATCCCTAAAATACCTTAAAACCCTAAACCCTTAACAACCCCTAAGAATAATAAAAAAACTCCTAAAATCTCTAAAGATAAAAAAAACATAAAAATATAAAAACACATAAAAAACTATAAATATCTAAAAAAACTATGAAAATCTTAAAGACATTCAAAAACATTAATAAAACTAAAACATCCTAAAACCAATTAAAATTCCGAACCATCCCTAATAGACACTGAAAACATTACAAACTCCGAAAATCCTAAAAAAAAATAAAAACCATAAAAATTATTAAAACCCAAACATCGTTAACAATGTTAAAAACTATAAAACCCTAAAAAGAATCAAAACCGTTAAAAACATTAAAGATCCAAAAAACACATAAATGATACTAAAACCATAAAAAACCATAAAACACTTAATCACTATAAAAAAAATTTAACAAAATAATACAAATTAATAAAAAATCCCAAAAATCCTAAAACACCTAAAACCCACTAAAACCTCTAAAAACACCTAAAACACCTAAAACCCATAAAAACTATAAATTCCAAAGACCAAAATGTCGAAAAACCAAAAACCACTTAAAACAATAAAAACCAAAAAACCCCTATGAATTTATGAAATCCCTGAATTTACTAAAAATCCATAAAACCATAAAAACAAAAAAACACATATAATGACCTTAATATTCTGAAAACATCCAAATTCCCAAAAAACCCCTATACAGTCCTAGAAACCCAAAACCAACTAAAACACTAATCCTAAGAAATTACCTTCAATCCCTAAAATAATAAAAACTACTAAAACCTGTTAAAACCATATGAAACCAAAAAAACCAAGAAAAAAACCCTAGGAAACATTGAAACCATTTAAACCCAGAAGAACACTAAAACCCCTAAAAAATAAAACCCCTTAAAAATATATCAACCCTAAAACACCTAAAACTCAAAAAACATTAATAAACCCAAACACTAAACACATTATAAAATCATTAAAACCCCTAAAAGCCTCTAAAAACCCTTAATACACCTACAAAACACTAAAACCCTAAGAATACTAAAAAAAATTACCAAAAACCACTAAAGGACCCTAAAAACCATAAATACCTAAATACCCCTAAAACAATGAACAACCCAAAAACCCCTTAAAACCATTAAAAAACCCAAAATACCATAATAATACAATAAATAACTATGGAAAGACAATAAACCCCAATAAAAGCATAAAAAGTAAAAAAAAATCTAAACCCCTAAAAATCCTAAAATACCATAAACCTCAAAAGGTCCTTAAAAACCATAAAAAAAACAAAAAGTCTGTAAAATACCCTAAACCCTAATGGATCCTAAAACATACTTAACCTAAAGACTCTAGAAATCCTAAAACCCTAAAAACAAAATAGGACCCAAAACCCCCATAAATTCTAAATAAACCTAAAACCCCTTAAATCCCATGAAATATTGTAAAAAACCCTTAAAACAATAAATATACATTAACACCATAAAAAAATAAAACTCCATAAAAACACTAAAAGAACATAAAACCAAAAAATCTAAAAAAATTCCCAACAACCATAAAAACACAAATGTCTTTAGAATCCCTTAAACAATTACAATAGCCTAAAACCCCACAAAAAATTCCTAAAACCCCTAAATCCCTAAAAAAACCCCTAAAAACCTAAAAACAATAAAACCCATGAAACCACTGACAAAACCCAAAACCCTAAATATCATGTTACCTTAAACCCCTAACAACCATAAACCCCCACCCATTAAATAACTCCTAAAACCCCTAAAACCACGCAAAAAACATAAAAACCCATAAATGTCGTAAAACCCTTCAAAAAAATAAAATTCCATTAAAAGGCCAAAAAACACTAAAATCCCTAAATTCATAAAAAACAGTGAAAAAAACCAAAAAACCCTACACCACATACCCTAAAAACAATTAATACAAAGACAACCCTAATAATCAGAAAAAACAATAATAAATTCCTAAAAAAACAAAAACAATAGACCTCATAAAAACCATAAAACCACTAAAAGACAATAATGAACATAAAATTCCATTAAATACTAAGAAACCAAAAAGTCCCTAAAATAATAAAAATTCTCAATGACCCTAACACCCCTAATTGTTATGAAAACACATAACCCCAAAAAAGATCCAAAATATACTGACATACACTAAAAACCATAAACACCATATAATCCCACAAAATCAAATAAAAAAATTATTAAAACCATAAAACCCCTAGAAATCCATAAAAATACCTGAAATGATAAATTTCATAAAATTCATGAAAACCCCAAAAAACCCTAAAAGACCCTAAAAACACTAAAAACATAATACCCTAAAATAGCTTTCATAATGTTAAGATACATTTAAAACCCTACAAACAATAATAAAAGACCTAAAAAACCAAAAACCCAGAAAACATTAAAAATCTACAAGACCCTAGACAACCCTAAAAAACCCAAAAAATCCTAAAACGCCCCAACGAAATATAATTACCATAAAACCCCAAATTAACCATAAAAACATGATAAAATTTAAAATAATCCTATAAACCCATAAAATACATAATCTATAATAATCCCAAAATAACAAAAATCTCCTAGAAATTTGAAACAACCCATAAAAAAGACAGAAAACCTAGATTCCATAAAATGCCTAATATCCTGAAAACCCCATAAAACACCTAAGATCCCTAAAAACCATAAATAGATTAAAAATCTAAAAACCCAAAAATTTAAAAAAAATATTAAAAACCCTAAAAGCCCATATACCAAAAAACACCTAAAAGTCCCTAAAATACCTAAATAATCTTGAAAAACTAAAACATACTAAATAATCATAATGAAATTAGAGAACCCAAAAACACAAAACCCACCAAAAAGAACCCCAAAACCATTAAACATCATATAAAATCCCTAAAAATATAAAAAACCAAACCCCAATCCCATAAAATAACAAAAAACCAAAAAAACTCCTTAAAAAACCAAACCCCCAAAACCCCTAAAATAACTCTAGAAAACCAAAAACCCCTAAAATAACCCTAAAAATACTATAAACAGTAAAATCATTAAAGCCCATAAAACCCCAAAAAACAATAAAACCTCATAGAAACCGTGAAACCCATAAAACTACTAAACACCTAAAAAACCTAGCACTTGTTTAACTAAAAGCACCTAAAATCTGTAAAACCCCTAAAAAACCCTAAAAACCTAAAATCACTAATACCATATAAATCCTCAAACCCCCTTAAAATATAGTAAAAACCATAAAACCCCTGAAAACACTAAAAACAATACGAGCCACAAAACCTAGAGAACTAAAAAAGCACCAAATAATTGTAATATCTACATAAAACTCCTAAAAACATTAAAATCACTAAACACCTAAAACCCCCTTAAATTATATTAACCCCCTAAAACCATGAAAACACCCTAAATACCCCCAATGAGATCAAAAAATAGTATAAACCCCATAAAATACCAAAATTCATGAATACCAATAGATATACATAAAACAATAAATCACTAAAAAATTAAAAAAAGAACCCTAATGATCCTAAAAACTTCAAAAACATTAAAACCCATAGGACCTATTGAACCCATAAGAACACCAAAAATCGTAAAAACCTAAAACTCCAAAAACAATAAATAATCTGAAAACCAAGAAAAACTATAAATAATGCTTAAAAATCCTTTAAAAACATAAGACCCCATAAAATCATATAAACCACAAAATAAACCCTAAAACACCCTAAAAACCTAGAACACCAAAAGAGCACTAAAAAATCTAATTAGATTCTAAAAAATCATATAAACCCTAAAGCACCCTAAAAATCTAAAACACTTAAAATCCAAAAAATACAAGAAAACATCTAAAAAATCTAAAAACCAAAAAACCCATATAACCCCAAAAAACCCAATATATCCCAAAACACCTTATAAACCAAAAATCGATTAATTCCTATAAAAACCATATAAACACATAAAAACCCTTATTAACACAAAAAATTCTAAAAAACCTTAAAAATCCATCAAAACTCTAAAACTGTGAAAACCATAATACATAAAAACCTTATAAATACAGTAAAATCCTAAATAACCTTAAAACCCCAAAAATACCTTATGTCTATAGAAATTCTAATAGACTATAAGACACATTAAAATCCCAAAAATACCATAAATACACCTATAACACCTTAAAATAATAATAAACATAAAACTACTCAATAACCCTAAAAACCCAAAAAAAACCCATAAAATCTCTTGAATACCATAAATATATAATAAACCCTTAAAATATATTAATGATTAAGAATCATAAATGAAAATAAGAAAAATCCAAATACAGTAATATAACCTTAAATGAATTAAATACTAAAATTAAACAAAACCCTAATGTACTCTAAAAACCCAATAAAACCCCTAAAGGACAATAAGAATCCTAATAATCAAAAAGGACCCTAAAGACCAAGGAGGTCCCAAAAATCCATAAAGGTCACACACAAAAACCTAAAGGACCCTAAAATCATAATTTTACCCTATAAAGACCATCAATGTTCCTACGAATAAAATAAAAGTCCCTAAAAGTGTTAATAACCAGAAAAGAACAATAATGACCCAAAATCTCCGAAAAACCCTCAATGTCCTTAAAATACCACTAAAAACATTAAAATACCACAAAACCGTTAAAAACCATAAAATACACTATATATACCTTTAAAACCATAAAAACCCCACCCCCCAGCACCCCAAAAATATTTCAAAACACTTAAAAAATTTGAAGCCCTACAACCCCTATTTTTTAAAAAAACCATAAAAATCTATAATATAGCGCAAAATACCCCAATAACCCTATAGCCTAAAACCCCTTAAAACCATAAACCTCCTAAATACCCAAAATAACATAAAACCCTCAAAAAATCCCAAAACATCTAAAAGATTCTAAAAAAACATAAGAACCCTAAAACCCCTAAAGGCCCTAAAAACCTTGAAAAACATAAAAACCCAGAAAGTCCAAAAATATCCTAAAAAAACTAAACCTCATGAACAACCCTAAAACATGAAAAACCATTAATGTCGACAAAAAACCTTGAAACCCAATAAAACCCCTACAAATCCTAAAAACACAAAAATCCCATAAAATCCAAAAAAACATTAAAAACCCCAAAAACGCTAAAAATCTAAAACCATAAACACCTAAAACCCCCTAAAATCCTAAGAACCATAGAAACCCTAAAACCCCAAAAACATTTAACCCACCCCCAACCCCTAAAAATACTCTAGAAAAATAAAAAAACTAAATCCCCTAAGAATCCAAAAACCCCTAAAACCTCTAAAACACCCCCAAAACCCAAAAAACAATAAAATCCAAAATGTCCTATAAACACGTAAAACCCCAAAAATCACTCAGAACCCCCAAAAAACCAAAAAACCCCTAAAACAGTAAAATCCCTTAAATCCCAAAATTACCATATGACCTTAAAACCCACTACACCCCCTAAAACCCTAAAACACTTAACACACCAAAAGGCCATAAAACAATATAAAATTCCTTAAACACTAAAAAACATAAAATATACAAGTACCCTATGAAAATTCCTAAAATCACAAAGAAACTAAAAAATAAAGGAAACCCTTAAAACCCTAAAATTCCTAAAACACACAAAAAATAACCTAAAACCCCAAACCACTAAATGTCCCTAAAACCAATATACACTAAAAAACTAAAAAGATCATAAAGTACAATATAGAAAAAATAAAAAAAAACATAAAATACCTTAAAATTCATAAAGTACCTTATATAACCCTAAAACCCCTAAAATAATCTATAAACCCTTACGCACCGTTAAACCTATTGAAACCCTAAATACCATTAATACCCTATAAAACCATAAAAATACCTAAAGAACCTACAAATGGTAAAAAAATTAAGAATAAAAAATCACCGAAATAATTAAGAACCTTATAACAACCCTAAAACCCCATAAATCACAAAAAATATAAAATCACACATCAAATCCCTATAAACATTAGCAAACCCAAAAAACATATTATCCCCAACCCATAAAAACATTAATATAGAAAAAAATCAATATAGATATAATAATACTCGAAAAAATTACAAACTCTAAAAACACTAACAACCCTTAAAATCATAAAAACCCATAAGAAAATCCTAACACCTTAAAACAAATAAAAAATCATAAGAAAATACTAAAACCCATAAAAACCGTAAAATCCCTACAAAACCATCAAATCACTAAACGCTACTGAATACCCCATAAAACCATTAGGAATACCAAAAGTCTAGTAAAAACCATATATCCATAAAATCCATAAAACCACTAAATACTCCTAAATGAATATAAAAACCCATAAAACCCCTAGATGACCGTAAAACCCAAAAAAATTAAAAAATATTAAAGCCTTGGGACATCATAAAACCATATAAAATACCAAAAAATTATCCTAAAGACCACCTAAATCCCCAAAAGACCCTAAGTCACCAAAAATACCTACACCCATAAAACACCCTAAATAACCTAAAACCATTGAAACCCCTAAAACCATTAAACCCCCTAAAATCCTTTAAACCATCAAAAAAACATTGACAAAATAAAAGACACATGAATATGCAAAAACAAAAATAACTTAAAAAATAAGAAAAATCCTAAAAACCTAAAAAACCCTGAAAACATTTAAACCTCCTAAATAACCCTAATACCCTTAAAATCCTCAAAGACACTTAAAAGACCATAAAATCCCTAAAACACATGAAAACCCAAAAAACCCATAAATAAAAATAAAAAACCCTAAAACCATTAAATCGTGTAAACCCTCAAAAAACTCTAACACCCCAAAATTAAACTAAAGACATTAAAAAACTAAAATAAACCAAACAAATCCTAAGTACAGTAATAAATCTACAAGCTTATTAAAATGATAAAAACCATAAAAATGCTGAAATTCCATAAAAACAATATAGATTCCAAATAGATTAACAATCTAAATAACTTTAAAAATCCTAAACCCCCAAACACCCATAAAAAACATAAACCCCCTAAAACCCTAAAAACATAAAAAACCTAAAATCCCAAAAAAAATGATAAGACCATAAAACACCTAAAAACCCGTTGAAAACCCTTAAAAATTTAAAAACACCTAAAACACTAAAAACCCTAAAAACCCATAAAACATATACTGATATTTCAAAAAAAATTAAAAAATTAAAAAAAATTAAAACATCCTAATGACCCAACCCCCCCCCCCCCACACCACCACCAAAAAAACCTGTCAACCCCATAAAAACTATAAAAATTACTTATAACCTCTAAAAAAATATGTAAATAAAAAATACCCAAGAGAACCCTAAAAATAAATTTAAAACCATAAAACCCCTAAAAAATATAAATAATTCGTATAAACTCAGAAAAAAACATATAAAACCATAACATTAAAAAGACACTAAAAACCTAAAAACCCCCAAACCCCTAAAAATCCCTAAAACCCCTAAATCATCTAATATCCCAAATAACATGTAAAACCACATATAAATATACAAAAAAACATAAAAACCACTAAAACATAAAACATTATAAAACGTTGAATCCCATAAAAAATCTAACATGCCCTAAAACCCCCTAAAACCCGTACAACTTTAAAAATCCACTAAACCCCATCAAACCCGTAAGAACCACAAAAAACATACGTGTCTAAAATCAAATAAAATACTATAGGGAAAAAAATTATTAAACCACATAAAATGATAAAAACACATTGGAAACAATAAAACCCCTGATACCCCGTTTAAACAAAAAAACCCAAAATAACCAAGAAAACCTGTAAAAACCCCTAAAAGTCATAAAATTCCCTAAAACCATAGAAAAAACATCATAAGATAACTTAAACACCAAAAAGAGCTTAATAACCTAAAAACACTAAAAATAATTAAATCTATGAAAATACTCAAAACAGATAAAACCACTATATCCCATTAACAATCCCTAACAAACCCAAAATCCAAAAAAACAATAAAAACATTCAAAAAATAAAATCCCACAAAAAACAATAAACCTAAATGTCCCTGAAAACAATAAAAGCCCTCAAACATTATAGAAAACGAAAACCCTCAGAAAATCTAAAACCCGTAAAATGAAGAAAAACTGGTAAACCCTTAAAAATACATAAAAAGCCGAAAATCCCCTAAAACACCCAAAACCATAAATAATCACTAAATCGTTAAATAACCATTAACTCCTTAAATAGTCTAAATCCCATAAGGAACACCTAAAACCCCATAAAAATTTAAAATCCCATAAATTTCATAACACCCACAAAACCCTAAAAACCATAACAACCATGTAAAGCCCTAAATTCCACAAAACAACTAAAAAAACTAAAACACCTCAAAGTCTAAGAACACTAAAATAATTACAATAAAAAAAATCCTTATTATACATAAAATATGAAAATACCTTAAAAAATCTAAAAACCCTAATAAATATAAAAAAATAAAAAACACTAAAACCCCATAAAAACCAAAGAACATTTAAAAACCCTTAAATCCCGAAATCCCTAAATTCTCATTAAGACTCCCAAAATAGAAAAAAAAACTATAGAACATAAAAATATATCACAAAAAAACCAATTAAATACCTAAAACACCCTAAAACTCCTAAAAAATATAAAAACACCCTCAAAACCCCTTATGAAAACTAGAAAACTCAAAACCCCTAAACAGTCCGAAAAATCACAAAAACCTAAGAAAACAATTAAAACCGATAAAAGATTTATAAAAGACCAAAAAAAGACTAAAAAAGCTAAAATACAATAGAAAACACTCTAAATATAAAGGAACCTAAAAACACTTCAACCCCCAAAAAGACCCTTAAAACCGTAAAAAAATTAAATGTCCCTAAATAACAAAAAAACCTAAATGAATCTAAAATCTATAAAACAACATAAAATACCCCAAACCCCCTAAATGACTCTAATAAATAAATAAATATCTAATATACCCATCAAAAACATAAAACCCAAAAATACCTTAAAAACCAGAAAAACAAAACATGTCCTTAAACACTCCTAAATTACACCAATAATCCTAAAGACCCTAAAAGCCATAAAACCACTAAACAAACCTAAAACCACTAAAAATTTTAAATGACACAAAAAAATAAAAATACCTAATGGATGCTAAATACATTTAAGAAAACTAATATAACTTGAATACCCTATAAAAACCCTAGAAAAAACTAATCCCAAAAACATTTAAAGCCAGAAAGACATTAAAATACAATAATACACCTAAATTACCATAAAAAATTGCAACCCCTATAATCCTAAAAATCAAAAAACCATTAAATATCTTAAAAACTGTAAATCACCCTAAAATCTACAAAAACCATAAATGTCACTGAAAATCCTAAAAAAACACCCAAAAAATAAAAAAAACACTAAAACCCATTACAATACCATAAGAAAAATAAAACCCATAAAAATGGAAAATAATTAACCGCCCCCACCCAAACCCATTAAAATGTAAAAATACCTAAAAACCTCATGAAAACATAAAAACATTAATACCCCCTAAAATCCATAACAACTCATAAAAACCCCCAAAGAACCCTACAAACCATAAAGGACAAAAAAATCACCCCCACCCCCAGCACCATCACCACCACCACAAAAAAACCCTAAATATCCATAAAAACACTAAATTCCCTAAAAAAACCTAAAAAATATAATACCATAATGAACCCAAAATATCATGAACAACATAAAACCCCTAAAAAGAATAAAATACTCTAAATCCCTAAAAACTGGGAAAACCCTAATTCCTCTAAAAAACCAGATCCACCATAGACCTAAAAGACACTAAAAATTCTCTAATACCCAAAAATACCATTAAAATCCTTTAAACATAATAAAAAATTTAAACCACCCTAACAATACTATAAACCCTAAAAAACCATAAAACATTAAAAAAACCCTTAAATCTCATAAACACCCCAAAATCCATAAAAGACCAGTCAACTGTAAAACTACCCTAAAAACCACAAATCTCATAAAACCCACAAAAAAATTTAATCCTTGAAAATAACTAATCACCTTAATAAATCTTAAAAACCACTAATAAAACCAAATAAATCCTAAATAACCTAATCCCCTTTAATGTCCTTCCATAAACCAGAAAAACCCCATAAAACCAAAAAAACCCATAAAAACATAAAACCCATTCACAACATTCAACATACCCAAAAGAAATCTAAAACTAATAAATACTTAAAAAACACTATACCCTATAATATAATAAAACTCTAAAAACATTTAAAACATTAAAAACCAATTCAAATCTAAAAACCCAAAAAAGATGAAAACCAATAAAACCCCTAAATACCATAAATCCCATCATAATACTAAATAGAAATAATATTATTAAATTAATTAAAAGACTAAAATCATTAAAATCCCTAAAAACGTAGAAAACACTGAAAAATGTAAAAACCCCTAGAAACCCAATAATCCTAAAACCCCTAAAACTCCTAAGAACACTAAAACCCCTAAACCCTAAACCATACACCCTAAAAACTAATCCCAACACCCTAAACCATATATCCTAAAACTTATACCCTAAACCATGTTACCTACATCATAAAACAAATACCGTACACCCCACCTCCAAATCCCCAAACCCTACACCCTAAACCCATTACCCTATTCCTTCAACTCTACACCATACACTCAACATCCTACACCATAATCCAGAAATCATAGACCAGAAAACCTATAAACTAAAACCTAAATGATAATCTCTACATATTAAACTTTGATTCCTACCCCATAATCCCTACAACAAAAACCATAAACCCTATAGCCAAAATTGTTTACCCAACACTGTAGACCCTATAACCTACACATTAAATCGTTAATGTGACCCCATAAACCCATACCCTACACCTTAAACCCAAAACCATACACCCAAAACCATATCACCTAACCCCTAAACCCTAAACTGTTCACCCTAAAAATAATACACTATACCCTAAACCATATACCAAATAGCAGAAACCCTACACCCTACACCCTAACCCCTATACCCTAAACAGTATAATGTATAGCGTTTATCAGTAACTCTATACCCTAAACCATAAACCAAATCCCCTATACCCTACTCCAAAAAAATTATAAAATAATCCATATACACTATACCATATACATTACACTCTAAACCCTATACCGTACACCATAAACCTGTAACAATAAACCCACCAACATATACCCTAAACCATACACGATAAACCTTATACCATACTCCCTAAATTCAAAACCATGAACCCTAAAACATATATCATACACCCAAAAATCTATTCCCTACACATTATACCCTATTCCCTATGCCCTACACAGTACATTATAAACCCAAAATACTACACCATAAACCCTATACCCTACACCTTAAACCTTAAACCCTACACCCAAAACCATATACCCTACTCACTAAAACATGGATCGTAGAACCTAAATCATATACCGCACACCCTAAACACTAGACCGTAAACCCTAATAATTATACCCTCCAAACTAAACCCTAAATTCTACACCCTATTCTCTAAACCGTACACAATAAAATATAATCCATACACCCTCTAAACTCTATGCTACTCCCAAATCCTAAATCCCTACACCCAAAAACCCTATACCCCACACCCCACACCATAAACCCTAAACCATACACACAAAACACTAACTGTAAACCATAAATCTTATTCCCTATAATATAAACGCTAAACCCTAAACCCTACTTTGAAAACCCTATACCCTAAAACCTAAACTCTTCAACCTAAACCATATACCCTACACTATAAACCTTAAGACTTACACCCTAAACCCTTACATGTACATTAAACCGTAAAACCCACACCCAAAACATTATAACCTAATCCCTATCCCCAAAAAACACCCAAAAGCCTATACCCAACACCATAATTCCTATACCATACACCATAAAACTAAAATCCTAAAAACCCCAGAAGAACCCAAAAAAATCGACAATAAATATATAAAACCACAAACCCCTAAAACCCAAAAAAACATAAAATCCAAAAAACCCTACAAACCTTTAAACCCACCCCCCCAATATCGAAAAAACACTATAAACCTAAAATCCCATGGTATCATTATAATTCAATAAATAAGGAAAAGGCCTAGAAACCCTAAAATTCACTAAAAAATCTACAACCCTAAAAAAACCCACACAAAACAGCGAAACCCATAAAAAAATTCAAGAAAAATAAAAACCCAAAATAAACCTTAAACCATAAATCCAAAAAAAACCCTAGAACAACCCAAAAATCCAAAATAAATCAAAAAAATACTAAAAAACCAAAAACCCAAAAAAACCTACAAAAAAAATTAAAAACATCCCTAAAACCATAAAACAACTAAATATATAAAAACCACTGAAATCATTAATAATTAAAAAATCCCTAAAAGAATAGAGAACATAAAACCCCCTAAAAACTCTAAAATCCATAAATCCCTAAGAATTTCCAGGACACCCTAGAACCCTAAAACAACTAAAACCCTAAAACTCCCCAAAACATCAAAACCCTAAAAACCCTTAAAAACATAAAAATACCTAAATCCCTATAAGAAACCTAAAAACCCAAAAAGAACCATAAAACCCAAAAATAAAACAAAGAATATTCTCAAAAAACTATAAATATTATAACCTAAATCCACTATAATGGCACTGAAAACATATAAGTACTAAAACCCATAAAAGGATGCAAAAACAAAAAAACCCTAAAATCCTTAAATAAAATAATAAATTATGAAATTTTCTATAATACCGTGAAAACCTAATTCAAAAAAACCCCCTAAAAATACCTCTATACAATGCATAACCCCTTAAAAGACCATAAAACTCGTTAAAACCCACATAAAAAACTATAATGACACCAAAAACAATATATCACCCCAAAAAATAAAAAAACACAGTCATACCCATATGAATCCTAAAAAACCTAGAACCCCTAAAAGACACTGAAACCACCAAAAAACTATAAAATGACTAAAATATCTAAACCCTTATGCCATTTAAAACATAATAAACCCTATAAAAACCTAAAATCCATAAAATCCCTAAAATCCCATAAAAAATTAACAACACATATATCCCTTAAAACCCTCAATATAACAATAAATTTCTAGAAAAATAAATTCCTAAAACGCCACAAAATAATAAAAACCCAAAAAATACATAAAACTCATAGAGACCCTAAAAACCCATAAAACCCCAAAAACATTTAAATACACACAAAACCCTAAAATCCAAAGGAATGATCTAAAACCTAAAAAAACTGAGACCCAAAAAGACCCCAAAACCATAAAAACAATAAAGGACACTAAAAACACATAATTTCCCTAAAAACAATAAAATACCATAAATCCCGAAAAACCCCTAAAAGACCCTAAACCCCTCTTAAACCCTAAAAACTGTAAACATTTTAATACCCAAAAAGCCCTTAAAACCACAATATGACTTGGAAAATCCCATAAAATTCTAAAAATAAAATAACCCAAATAAGCAAAAAACCCCATAAAACACATTAAAACCCTTTAGAGTACAAAAACCACTAAAAACCACAAACTACGTTAAACAATCCTAAATAACCCCTAAAAACCCTAAATACCTATAACACCCAAAAACCCAAAAAACAACTAAATACTCTAAAAACCCTAAATCCATAAAAACCCCTATAACAAGAAAAAACTAATACCAATAAAATATATGAAAACCCCAAAAGACCTTAAAAACATGAAAATCTGTAAAACCCATAAAAACCATAAGTAACTTGAAATAACCCCATTTAACTCTAAAACCCTAATCCATGTTAGAACCCTAAAAAATAGAAATACATAAAATGCTAAAAGCCCATAAAATAGAAAAACCCCTCAAAACCATTAGAAACCCATAAAACCCAAAAATCCTTATAAACCTTAAAAATCATTCAAAAACCTAAAAACCCGCCAAAATAACCAAGAGACCCATTAAAACCTCAACAACCCTTAAACCTAATTTAAAACACAAACCTCAACCCCCCCCCCCCAATTGAACCTAAAAACCAATAAAGCCTCTATAGAATCCCAAAAACCATTAAAGACCCTAAAAACCATAAAACTATTAGAAATCCTTATTAACAACATAATACCCTAAAAACCCCAAAATCTCAAAAAATCCAAAAATACGTAAAAACCTAAAAATTGAAAAAGAACATAAAAACCCTAAAACTATATAGATGGAACGAAAAATACTAAAAACCAAAAGATACAGAAAACCCTAGAAAAACTAAAATATCACGAAAATAACTAAAACCCCTAGAAACACATAATAGGACAAAAATACCATAAAAATAAATAGACCCCATAAACCCTAAAAGACACTAAAATACCTAAAATAACTAAAAGACACTAAAATAACCAAGTAATCAAAATAACTATAAAAAATCATAAAACAACATTAGGACCTAAAACCCCTAAAAACACAAAAACCACTATAAAACTAAAAGGTCCCAAAAGACCTAAAATTCTAAAAACACCAAAAAAACTTAAAACCCTAAATGACCTAGAGCCCCAAAACACCACAAAAGACATAAAACCCATAAAAATCCTACAATCCCTAAAAAACCAAAAATAAAACAAGAAGCATAAAAACCCTCAAACACTAGACACTATAAACCCCTAATAATACCTAAAACCACAAAAACCTATCAGGACCCAAAAAGGAATGGAAAATATAAAAAACCCAAACCCCCTAGATCCCCAAAAAAACATAAAACACTAAACACTCTCAAAAATATAAAATCAATAAAATACCAAAAAAGTCCATAATTAACATAAAAACTACAATAACCACTAGAACCCTAAAAACTATAAAAACAATAAAATACATAAAAACAATAAATACCCTCAAAAATAAAAACATAAAACCCCTGAAAATTTAAAATTACCACTAAATGCCAAAAAAATATCTAAAACCCCTAAAACCCTAAAACTCTAATAACACTAAAAACCATAAACCCACATAAACATGCTAAAAACCAAAAAACCAAAAAATAAACAAAAACAAAAAAACCATAAATACTCTAAAAACACACACAAACACTAAAAACCCCTAAAACCCAAAAATTCCCAACAAAATTCCCTAAACCCCATACAAACATTTTGGAACACCTAAATTTTTAGATATCACTAAGAACAAAAATAAACTCGCAAACCCCATAAAACCCTAATGAACCTCAAGAACCCGACCCCACACCTATATCAAAGAAACCCTAAAATTATAAAAAAAAACCCTAAACAACGCATAACACCTAAAACACCTAAACCAACAAAATATCCAAAACCCATGAAAACCCTAAAAACCAGAAATTCCATAAAAATAATAAAAATACCTAACACCCCTAAAAACCCTTAAAGACAATAAAACAGTTAAAAACATAAACTATAAACCATACACCACAAAATATATACCCTACACACTAAATAACATACCATATGAAAATAATTGTGTACATTACACCCTAAACCCAATAACCAACACCCAAGACCCTAAAACCTAAAAAACATACATAGTAAACCATAAACCCTACACCCAAATCCCAAAACCCTACACCATAATCCCTTAAGCATACACCGTAATCCATATACAAAATACTATAACCCCTAAAATATTCTAAAACCCTAAAATAAATTTAAAGAAATTAAAACACCCTAGAAGTAACTAAAATACATTTACACCACAAAAATTCATTTTAACCCCTAAAACCCATAAAAGATGTGAAAAACCCTAAAATTCCATAAAAGACCCTAAACCCCTTAAATTACCTTAAAAAATAAAAAATTAATCGATCCAAAAAACCTTAAAACTCTAAAAAAACTAATACCCTTATAAACCAAAAAATCCAATAAAAAGAAAAAACCTAAAAAAGATAAAAACCCCTAAAACCCATAAATCAAACCCCAAAAAAATAATTTTTTTAAAAACCTTTGATTCCATAAAAGTATAAATACCCCAATAAAACCCAAAAGGACATTGAAAACATATAACATCCAAAAACCCCTAAGAACCTTAAATAACCTAAAATATTGATATTTTTTATAATACCCAAAAAATTAATCCCATTAACCTTCTAAAAATACCCCAAGAAAATCCATAACCACATAAAATACACTAAAACTTGATAAAACACACATAAATACTAGTAATGACACAAAAAACAATATAATTCCACAAAAAATAGAAAAACACACAAATAACCGTAATGAATCCAAAAAATCCTAAAACCCCTAAAGACACTAAAACCCCCTAAAACCTGTAAAGCCACTAAAATCTATAAAATCCATATACCCTTTTAAACATAATAATCACTATAAAATCCTAAAACCCTTTAAACCCCTAAAATCTCTTAAAAATATTAATAAACCATAAAAAACCTAAAACCATCAATATACCATTATATTACTAGAAAACTATATTCCTAAAAGCCTACAAAATAATAAAAACCCAAAAAATACATAGAAATCCTAGAATCCATAAAAACCTAAAAACCCCAAACCATTTGAATACACACAAAACCCTATAATCAATAGGGAAACTCTAAATCCCCAAAAAATAATGCCTTAAAACCCTAAATAACAAAGTCCCCCAAATGTCCCCAAAACCGTAAGAACTCTAAAAGATTATAAAAATCCATAAAGTCCCCCAAAAAATTAAAAAGACCCTAAAACCCAGAAATACCCAAAAATACCCCGAACCCCTATAAAATCGTAAAAGACTATAAAACCCTAAACAACCTCTAACCCCTTAAAACCATAATTAGACTAAAAAAACCCCTAAAATTGCTAAAAATAAAACAACCCAAAAAATCGAACAAACCCCTTAAAACCATTAAAACCATTTATAATATAGAACATATTAAAAACCATAAACACCCTAAAATTCCTAAAAAACACAAAAAATCCTAAAAACCTATAATACCAAAAAATCCAAAACACCACTAAATATGATAAAAATTATAAATACATAAAAACCACTAAAAACAAGAAAAACCTAATACCAATAAAAATCTTTTAAAACCTAAGAAAACCATAAAAACATAAAAATCCCTAAAACCCCTTAAAAACATAAATTACTCTAAAAAACCCAAATTAAGTCTAAAACCCTACTCCCTATAGAAACCCTCGGACACCAAGAAATATAGAAGAAGTTAAACACCCATAAATATGAAGACACCTCAAAATCATTAGAAACACCTAAAACCCAACAAAATCCCTATTAACCTCTAAAATTTACTTAAAAAACTGAAACCCTACAAAATACCCTAGAAAACCATTAAAACCTCAACAACCCTGATGCATAACTTAAAACAGTAACCTCCAACCCCCCCCCCCCCCCCATTGACACAAATATCCAGTAAAACCTCTATAGAAGCCAAAAAACAATTAAGGACCCAAAAAACCATAAAACTCCTTAAAATCCATAAAAACAACATAAAACCCTAAAACCCCAAAAAATCAAAAAATCCCCAAAATAACTAAAACCCTAAAAACTAAAATATCCCATAAAAACCCTAAAACCCCATAGATGACACTAAAAATCCTAAAAATGAAAAGTTTTAGAGAAACATCTGAAGAAGATAAATGATCATAAAAATAAATAAAACACCTTGAAACAATTCAAAGGCCTAAAAGACCATAAAAATTTAATAAAACACCATAAACCATAAAATACACTAAAATACCTAAAATACCCTAAAATAACCAAATAATCATAATAACTATAAAACACCCTAAAACGAAATTGTAGCCTAAAACCCCATAAAAACAAAAAAAACAATAGAAAAATAAAAGGACCCAAAAAATCACTAAAATCCTAAAAAAAACATACAACCCTAAAACACCTAGACCTACTAAACACCTTAAAAGACACAAAACCCGTAAAAACACTATAATCCCTAAACACCCTAGAATATGACAAAAACCATAAAACCCCCAAAACAATAAACACTATAAACCCCTAAAAATACATAAAACCACAAAACCCCATAAATACCCCAAAACCCATAGAAACCATGAAAACCACCAGACCCCCTAGACCCCCTTTAAACCTTAATATAATTCATTAGTTAATTGTTTAACATTTTGAGAATTGATGTATAAAGAGGAATAACAAGGAGAGTCTATATTTTCCAGGAAATAGTTGAGGAATTTTTCCATTAAACCATGTTTGTAATGTCTATATATGTCTCACAAAATAACTACATTGACTACATGACTTAAATAAAATGTATATATCAAATAAAATCACAAAAAAACCATGTGATGGTGATTATTCGAAACAGTTTGATCAAATGCATCGTTATTTTTCATCTAAACTTTATAATAGATAATTGAGTATTTCTTCTGATGATAGTTTTATATTAAGTGATTACAGAAGTCAATATAGTTATTTTCCTATATTCATAACTCCATACAACTAACCTCATTAGTTTCTGATGAAGGAACCATATATATATATATATATATATATATATATATATATATTGGTGGTAATAATTCTAGGACATATGAATAATAATATTGAGCTTTATTTGAAGACACTAATTGATGAGTTAAATTATCTATGGGATAATGGTGTAACTACAACTGATATGGTTTCATATAAGAATTTCAAAATAAATGTTTCATTAAAGTTGACATTTAGTGACTCACTAGGATATGGGATATTTTCATGACTGAGTAAACATGGTCTAAAATTATGTACATACGTCATGGATAATAAGAAGGTACATATTCTTGTCAGTAGAAGAAAATGTAGTTATTTTGAAATTCATGGGATATTTCTTTCAACAGATCACCATTTTTGAAGGAATAGAAATAAATATAGATAAGGTTGGATTGAATGAGATGAACTTCAAGAATTTCATTAGGTATTTAGATAAAATCTATCAACTCTTCATAACCTCCTATTACATTTGGATTAACTATAAACGAACAAAAAATATATGCTTTTGGGAAAGATCGTAATTGGATAAATAATAGAATTTTGTCCCTTTCATATCGGTATGATTTAATAGATCATTACATGTAAAATGTAATTAATATGGTGAATAGACTTTTTGATAATATATTATACCATGCCCAAAACACTTCATAAGACAAATGTTAATGTAATAGAAGGGATATATCATTCACAACTTTATAGGAATCAAAAACTAGAATTATTTGATGTCTAAATATCACAAAATATAATGAATCCAAAAGAATATTATGAACTTTCTAAAGAAATTATCTTACTATTCTGTTATTGGATTAGAGATTTGTGGTTACTAGATGGATTTTTATATATGTTTTTTTGAATCATAAATTGGAATATTACCTTTCTAAAATAACAAGGTATTCATGTTATAATGGAAATAATAATTCATGTTTTTCATCGATGGTTGTTCAATTATTTAATAGAATATTTTTTTATTGAAATCTAATATTTATTATATGTTATTTTTGTGAAGACATACGATTATGATCCATTGAGTATTCTGTAAATAGTTATCATTTTAATTTTATAATTATTGGAGAAAATATTCCATCTGACTTTCTACTCAATCTAACATTTAATTTTGATTTTTTAAATGAAGCTATTTGTGGAGTAAAAATAAAATTCCGATTGAGAATATAATTTTATATATATTGGAAAAAATAAATCAGAATATATGTAACAAATCATCAGTTGAAGGGTCAATTGTAGTAGTATATTTGTAGGGAAAAATTTCAAATTTATTCTCTCATTATTTTCAATATGAATATCCTTTAAAAAATCACATAGGTTAAAATGAGTAACATTTAATGTTGAATATTACATAATCGATTAAAAGACAGATAAGTTATGATTTTTATTGTGGAACATTTAATAAATTTTTTAATGAGATTTGTTGTGATTTTTTTATTTAATGAAGGAAACACGAAATGAATGTAAAATTAGTAGTCAATTATATGATCTAAAAAACTATCCATTATAATTGAAAAAATGATTCAATGGGAATGAGGTTAATGAACATTGATTTCATACATGAATATAAGGTGGATCAAAAAAGACAATGAATGTTAGATTTTTTAAATGATCACATCATTAATAAATTGAAGCTGAATTTCATGGATTATTGGTTGAAGTAATTGAGTTCTGTTATATGTGACTATATTATATAACCATATTAAATTTCATTTCTTTATTCTAATATAGGGTTGAATGATCATCCATGAAATGGAGTCATTAACATTAAATATAAAATTATTCCTTCTCATGTAAATCACTTTAATTGGTCCTTTATGTTTATTATGAAAATTATTGTGTAGTTTATTGAGAATTAAATTATTTCTAGTGTGTAGTAAAAATGAAATCTCATGAAAATATGTTTCATGAAAATGAAAATTATTTGGTGGAAGTGTATCAAATTGAATTTTTAATGAAAAATACCTAAATACATATCTTAGCCATCAATATATAAAAATCACAGATGAATCACCCCAGTTAAGCGCTAATGATTTTGATAATGTTGGTGAAGTATTAATAGATGATGAAACTAAAAGTAATAAAAAAGTTAACGTTACAAAACTGTAAAATGAGGTTAGTATCATTGATAAATATGAGGATGAATATGATTAATTATGTATTCTGTTGAGGTATTTATTAGAATAATTATATTTTATATACGTATTAATAATTTTTTACAGGTAATAATGATTAATTCAGATGAAATAGTATAGTCTTAAAGATCAATGTTATCCACTCACTAATTTATTTTTTTTAGTTTTTTATATTTTATATATGTATTAAAAATAATTTATAGATAATATTATTATATTTTAAATGATATTTATTAGTTATTTATATTTGTAATCAGTTTTAAAAATTATTTATAGGTAAGATTATTATATTCTAGAATTTATTTATTGGTAATTATTATTTTCTTGTAATTATTATTTTTTTATATATTATGTATGAATTAATAATTATTTATAAAAAAAGTGTTATTATATTTAAAAAAAATTTATATTTTTATATTTATTATTTCTATTATATATTTTTAAGGGTAGAAATATTTTTTTTACATGGATGGATATGGTCTTAGTTATCTATTGCATTCTCTCACTAATGATGGGCTTCCGGATGATCGTCCAACCTTATCTGACCTTCATGATAAGGATACAACAATTTGTGTTAGGAGGGGGTGATACCTTGTAAGATTGATGATTCCAGACCATATTTTAGAATTATTTCCAACTCTTGGTTATCGTCATCATGTATATAGGTATGATAAATTATTTAAGGTATTCATTTTTTATTAATTTTTTGTATTAATTTTTTGTTGTAATATTCTTACTATTTGTTATTATTTGCATAGTTTTTCATGAATAACCATTAAGCAGGGATGTGCGATTTTTGAAAATTAATTTTTTCTAAATTGGGTGTCATGGGATCTGGATCGAATTATTGTTTGACATCATATTTATAACAATTGGATTACACAATAAAAAATAATACATTTTATTTGAAATTTATTTTATTAGTAACATTTTGTAATCAATTTTCTTAATGATATTATGGTCTCCATTCGATGATTGCATGACAGATCCTATCTGTGAAGAATGAGTGATTTATATTTGTGAACATTTACATTATGTGGTATAAAACATAAGAAATAGATACATATTTAGAGCTTCAATTAGTGTTTTTGACCTGTCTTTCTTCGTTCATCGACCTGACTTTATCTCAGATCAGGTATGGGTTAGATTCTAATCTTACTAAAAAAGGTAAGGCTATTAAGAGATAGTTATCATTTGGGAGTAATAATTGATTGAGTAAGGGGATATCATTATGGTTTGGGAGTCGTACATTTGGTAAGCTTGAGTGAAATATCACATGTAATATTATTTATTAATGTATGTATACTTTAAATGTAAATTTTTCACAACATTACGTAGTCTTCTACTAAACCTTATATTATAGAGTTTTAAGATTATAAAATATCTAAACTTATCCCTATACATGGTATATTCTATTTGAAAAATATATCAAAATCATTGATAAAGTTTCATAAAAATATTATACCAAAATAAATATCATTATTATTCTAAAATCTAATTATATTTTATGAAATGTGTGAGACTGTAACATCAAATTAAAGAGAGATTCATGTTGAGAGAGAAGTATTTATCACTGATGATTCTATTTTTTATGAGGGGTTTTGGATAAATTCATTTATGAATGAGGTCAAAAATGGTTGGGTGAATGGTACTGGTTCATGAATGACACCTATTAGTTGTTATGGTACTTATACTATGTCATCAGTTACCTTGAAGGGAGATTATGTAGAGTTATCAACATTTTCTGTTGCATAGTATGATGATATCTTGTGAGATCATGATGAGATGATATATAGGATGTATAGATTCAAGGATAATGAGTTTGAGTAGCGACCTAAGTGATATGATTAGACATTAATGTATTGTGATTGCTTCTTCAAAATGTTGGTATAGAAATTCCTCCCTCTGACCCATCAAGTGGTTCTCCTTCCCTAATAAATTTTGATCTTAAATTGTTTATGATTGTTTGGATTTTTTGATAAAAAATATTATTATTGAAATTGTGAAATAATTTTATGAATGTTTTTTAAGAATAAAAATTATTTTTTATTTTTTCCTAAACAAAATAAAAATTATTAAATTTTATTGTTAAATTTATTTAAATTTTTGTGAAATTGTCATGGATTTTCTATCCATCGTAATTTATTTGTAAAAATATTTGTTTCATTATTTGAGAAAGGAATCACAATCTGCCACAAATAATTATTTTCTTTGGCAGACCATCCCAAATAAGCATATTTATGATTCCATATTATAAAAAAGTGTTTTTTTGGGATGGATTCCCACCACTAATGAATTTTATGAAGCGATGGTGTCTGAAAAACACAATAAAAATCATAAATTTATAGTTGTGAATACAGAGTGTGTTGAAATTGTGAGTGTTACATAAATTGAATATCTGAATTTTTGTTAGATATTTTAGATTTAGAATCTCATCTTGAATACCTATTGGTGTCTTCCTAAGAAATGTATGTTTCCTTCATGGATTTATTGGGTTTATTGTTATATCCAGACTTCTTAGTATTAATTTTGTAAAATATCTTATTATCTTAAAATCGAGGGTAGTCTAACACGATGTTGTAGAGATTCATACAATCATTTCATCTAAAATCCCTAGATTTCCTTCGTACTTCGTGTTCATATAGAATAGTTTTCAAAAAACGATTCTATAATTGTAATTTATTGACCATTCTTAAAAAATTTGAAAGTTAAATGTTGGAAGAAGAACAATTTGATGTATATTCATCTAATGAATCAACCTTTTATAATTATTTTCTTTTATTTTTGTCACCTTATGAAGTTATAAATTTTAGTGCACCATTTTTAATCTTAAACAATATATTCTCATTGGTATCAAAATCCATATGAACATCATACATCATAAGATTTATAATAAGATCATTCATTTTGAATTATTTTGTAGTTTCAAATATCCCAATTGAAATTGATATTTCATTCCAATTATATGCTAGAAAATTATGAATATTCAAATCTTTATCATGGTGAGGAATTGGTGATCTATAAGAAGAAACATTATTTACAATCATTATAAATAATCCATTCAATTGAAATATGGTTTCTCTATCAACAATCATGAATTTTTCATATATCAACTTGGAAGCACTTTACCTAGTCTATCATACATTATCAATACCCTTTTATGGAACTGATATAGTACAACCCATTTCATAATTCATTTCAAATTATGGAACTCAATTGAAATCATCAATACCAAGTCCACATATGATAACATTAATGGATTTGGATTTTATGTCATAGATATATTTAGTATCATAACCCCATGTTCCATGTTCAGTATTTAAAATCACATAAGGCTTCATGGAATTTAGATATAGATTGACACAAAGGTTCTTCAAATATATTAGCATCTATTACTTACAGTAACTATAGTTTTCACCAGTAATTTATAGAGATATTAACATAGAAATACCATCCCTATTATCAAAAACACTATCCATTTCATAGATGATTTTAAGGCTTTAACCCAATGAATGATAGTATCTCAGAAGTTAATACATTTGATACCAATTTTGGGTTGTAGTAATCTAAACAATGAATCAAGAGGGGGTGAATTAAGATATTGAAAACTTTATTCACTTTGAAAACCTCCTTATTTAATGTATGATAACTTGTGCTATTTTCATAACACATACACGAAGTGTAAATAAAAGCAAAGATAAAATGTTTTAGACGCCAAATATTTATAGCCGTTAAGGGAATGGGAAGCCCTTAGTCCACTCTACCAATGCTCAACTCATAGAGTTTTTTTATTTTCTCTAGACATTTCCTTTTACAAGGGAACATTAGTTCATTTCCCAAGGATTTCATGACTGTGTTCAAGAAGTGCCCACTTCATACAATACCTAGAGCATTTATTAAACTCCATCAATTCTTTACAAAATTTCATCCTTAAATGTTTTTTACGAAGAACATTCAAAATGACTGTGAGAATAAATGAGTGATTGATAATAAATCTCACAGTTGTAAGATACAACATATAGAAATGATGAAATCTATAAGGTAGAATATAATAATTCAATGTCTATCGAGGAGAGTCTTTTTGAAACATAACAATGATAATTTTAATAGTGTTGATGGTAATAATTTGAATCTTATTCTTGTTTATATTGGAAATGAGTAGAAAGAAAAGAGAATCAATGGAGAGAGTGATATTTCAAGTGATTTATTCCATTAATTCATATTCCATCTTATTCACGCTATAATTTATCAACCAGGACATCTATTTTAATTAAAAAAATTTATATAAAAAAACTAGGCTTGGAATAAAATTCCAGGTGCCTTCTTCATGAGAATACCTCAATAACAGGATGAGTAATAAAATTTTATAGTACTTTTCCTATCTATGGACATGAAACCATTATATAATCTATTTTTTCAAAAAAAAAGATACAATAGTTAATGCATCAATATATGAATTAAATTACACAAAAATTTTACCAATGGTAATAAATAGAAGGGTGTAGATTGTTGTAGCCAATTCCAATTCACCATGTAACTAAACTCCACATATTTGAATTCATGATGTAGAATTGATCCATGTATACATTCTTCATGTATCTAATTTCATTACATATCCAATTTTGACTTAAGTGTTCTTAACGTATAATGCATGCTCATGTATATAAATTTGACATAGTTGAATGTATCATATATCCATTTGAAACAACCTAGACAACTTTACCACATGATCAAATCATGTATCTAATTGTTCCTTGTAAATTATTTATGTATCCCTTTCATCGACGTAGATGACTTCTTCACTTAGGAGTTCCATTTATGAAATGAATATTCACATAGCAGATTTCACAATGTAGTAGATTCACATAGGTGTTTCATTCCCACAGATTATTGACGTAGCTAGTTGCTCGACGTAGCCTGTTTCTTGATGTATCAAAATTTCCATGTAGTTGATTCCCAACCAAATCCAATTAAACCTACTAATCATATTTCATAAAAACATCCAAAATCATTGGTTTACAGAATAAAGACTGATGTTAGAGAAACAAATTTGATTAATAAACATAAAATGAAATCATTAGTATCATATTTAGGTGTTTTGAGATAATTAGAAAATATTTTACATCAGATAAGTTAGAACAACATCATTATCCCAACACCAAAAACCCTAAAAGTTGAAAAAAACCCTCAATCCCAAAAAAACCAAAAACCCCTGAAAACCCAAAACAACACTAAAACCCCTAAGAACCCCAAAAAAACAAATAGCTCAAAAGAATATACAGAACACTAAAAACCCTAAAAACAAAAAACAAATAAAATCCTAACAAACCAAAAAACCATAAATATCATAAAATCATGGACCCCCTACAATCCATAAAAACCCCTAAGACCCTTAAAAACCTGAATATCCCTAATACATTAATAAACCCTATCAAAACAGTTTGACGACAAAAAACTATAAAAATGAAAAACTCTAAAAAATGGAGGAAAACCCTAAATATCCTAAAAACAAATAACCCACTAAAAAACCCTAAAACGTAAAACCATATAAAAACAAAAATATCCAAACAACCCAAAAAATTCTTAAAACATTAAAACCATAAAACTCCTAAATCCCCTAAAAACACTATAAATCATAAAACCCTAAAATCTATTAAAAACCATAAAAACACAAAAACCTCTAAAACAAAAATCCCTAAAAACCATAAAAACAATAAAACAGTCGTAAAACCCTAAAAATATAAAAACCTGAAGAACCACTAAAACCAATAAATCCATAAAATGATATTTTTTCTAAATTCCCCAAAAACCCGAAAATACCCCAAAAATACAATGAACCCTATACCCTATACCTTGACCCCTACACCATAAACCTTATACCCTATATCCTAAACTCTAAAACCTATGAATACAAAAAATGAACCTAAACCATCAACCATATAACCTAAACCAATTACCCAAAACTGTATACTACACACCCTAAACCTTAAACTCTAAACTCAATACCCTACACCATAAAACTTAAACCCTACTCCTAAAACCCTATATTCTAATACATAAAACATCACCCTAAAAACCTACGCCCAAAAAAATACACTCACACTATAAACCCTAAATCGTACACCCGAAACCATATGAAATACTCCACAATCCCAAAACACTCCACCCAAGAGCCTAAATTCTACACCCTAAACCCTAAACCGTAGGCCTTTAACCTTATAACAAAAATTTTGACCTTAAACTATACATCCAAAACCCTAAACCCTACAACCTAAACCCCAAATACTAAACCATAAACCCAAAACCCTATTTCCCACACCACAGACCCTAAACCATAATCTTTATACCCTACACCCTAAACCCTATACTCTACACCCTAAACCCTAAACACTAAACCTTAATCCTTATACCATAAAACATAAAACCAATACCCTACACCTTAAACAGTAAACCCTAATCCCTAAATCCTATACCCTACACCATATTACCTAAACCATATAACCTAAACCCTATACCCTAAACCACAAACCACAAACCCTAAACACTATATGCTTCACCATAACCCCTAAAACCTATTCCATATAACTAATAACCTAAACCATAAACCATATACCATAAACTCCAGAAACACTATAAAAACCCTAAGACAAAAAAATTAAGAAACCCTAAAAAAATTCTAATGGAAAAAAAAACAAAAGAAAACAATAAAAATAATAAAACCCCAATAAACCCCAAAACCTATAAAAACCCTAAACACCCTAAAAAATTCGTTAGAACCCTAAAACCCTTCAAATACCCTAAAAGACATAATAACCTGAAATAGTAATAAAACCTAAAACCCATAATACCTCTACAAATCCTAAAAACATCTATAAATACTAAAAACTATAAAACCCTATAAATCCCTTAAAACAAAAAAGAATAGAAAAAAACTTAAACATAAAATAAAAAACATTAATAAAACCAAAACTATACTAAAAACACTAAAAATACTAAAAAAATAATAAACCTAAAACATAAAACCCCTAAAACCCTTAAAACCCCTCAAATCTCTAAAAACCCCCCAAAACCCCTTGAAAATCCTAAAGACCCAAAATAACCATAAAAATCCATAAAATAATTCAAAATCCATTAAATTCAGTTAAAACACTAAATACATCAAAAAAATTAAAGGGAACTGAAAAAACCATAAACCCATAAAAACCATTGAAAACCTCTAAAAAACCCAAACACACCCTTATAACATAAAAAATTTTATTTCCCCTAAAAACCCCCAAAACCCCTCAATGACCCTGAAATCCTAAAAAACCTAAAAAACCCTAATACCAATAATAATCCAAATCACACAATAAAGCCCTTGAAACCCCTAAAACCCACATAATACCTTAAAAACATAAATGATTATGAAACCCCTAAAAATTGTAAAGGAACCTAAAATCATTAAAATTCCTAAAACATCCTAATGGACTGTAAACCACTGAAAATCATAAAGGACCCCAAAATCCCTAAGAAATCCTAATGTGACCTAAAACCCCTAAATCTCTTAAAGCGATGGAAACCACCCCCATGGACACTGAAGGATGTAAATAAACCCCCAATGACCCCAAAACACTTAAAAACAAAAAAAACCCATTAAGATCCAGTGACGACCACCCCCTTAAAATCTTAATAGGACTCAAAAACTATAAATGCTACACCCTACATCCTAAATCCAAAACCCTACATCCTAAACCCTATACCCTACATCACCAACCATAAAACCTATACCATAACCCCTACACCATACAATGTAATCCATAATCCCTACACACAAATAACCATATATTTCAAACCCAAAAAGAACCTAAAAACCTTAAACACTCAAGAAAAACCGAAAATTCAGTAAAATACACTAAAAAAACTTGAAAACCATAAAACACTAAAACATAAAAATACCCATAAACCCTAAAAGACCTTATGTACCCTAAAACCTTAAAAGATCCTAAATCAACTAAAACACACTATAAATCACTAATCCCCTTAAAAACCCTAAAAACCCTAATGAATCATAAGAGGCCCTAAAAACCCTTTAATAGCCTAAAACCCCCTAAAACACCCATAAATCAAAAAACACATATATCAAAAAACACAAAAAATGCATAAAACCCCCAATGTGCCTTAAAAAATTTATATACCTTAAAAAACAAAAATTCCCTAAAAATACAAAAAACCCATAAACAATCTATATAAAAAATAAACCCAAAAATACATAAAAACCATAAATGACCAAACTCCCCACCCCCCCCCACCCCCCACAAAACCCCTAAAAGACCCTAATCACACAATAAAAAACTACAACTGACCCAAAACACTATAAAACACGAAAACATCCCCAAAACTCAGAAAAAAATTATGGCCCCTAAAAAACAAAAAAAAACCCCAAAGCCCCTAAAACCCTAATTAATTCAATATTCACCAAAAAAATTCATAAATCCCCTCAGGAATTCTATAAAATACCTTAAAAACACTCTAAAACCTTATAAATCCTAAACCAATAAAATAAAAATCCCATAGAAACCATGAAAACCCTATAAACTATAAATACTCTAAAACCTGATAAAATGTCAAAAAATCACAACAAACCATATAAGTCCTAGAATCACTAAAAACCCAAGAACAAATAAAACCATAAAATAATTTTAAACCCCCTAAAAGTCCCCAAAAACAAAAAAAATACATAAAAAATTTGATAATACACTAAAAACACATAAACCCAAAAAAACCAATAAACACAGCTAAAAACCCCAATAACTGAAAAAACCAAAAAACCCCCTAAATAAAATAAATTTTTTAAAATATCGCTAAAACCATAAAAAACATTAGAATCCCTAAAAGAAAAAAAAAGTCCCTAAAAACCCTAAAACCCATAAAAACCCTAAAAACCCTAAACACCAAAAAAACTAAAAAACCCCTTAAAATAAAAAAAAAGACCATAAAACCCTAAGACAACTAGATACTCTAAAATGTCCCTAAAAACACTAAAAACCCTAAAACACTTAAAATCCTGAACACCCTAATAGATCCTATAAGTATCATAAGATACACAAAAGCCATAAAATCCCTAAAAACCCCTAAAAGCCCCCAAACAACATCCTAAGACACCTAAAAGCTCTAAAAGTCCCAAAAATCCAAAACACACAAAAACTAAAAGTCCCTAAAACAACCTTAAACAACCCTAAAAGGCAATTAAAGAACCATTAAAAACCATAAAATCCCAAAAAGAATCTAGAATTCCATAAAAACCATTTAAACCCCCTAGACCACTGATACACACATAAATACCCTTATAAACCCTTTAAAACCCATAAAACCCTAAAAACCTCAAATCAATAAAAAAATATAAAATTCCCTGGAAACCATTACCCCCACTATCCCTCAAACCACATATAATGGAAATAAACACTTAATAACCTTAAAAACAATTAAAATCCGTTGAAAATAAAATAACCCTAAAACCAAAAAAACCCCAAATAACCTAAAAATTCCTAAATACAATAAAAATTATAATAAACATAAAACCCATAAAATACTAACAACTATAAAAAACCCTAGAACCGCTAAAACCATTAAAAACATTAAAACCCCGAAAACAATAACACCACTAAAAGATCCAAAATCCAAAAAACCCTAAAACCCATAAATGAACATAAAATCCATAAAAATAGTAAAATACAATAAAACCCCCAAAGAAACTAATAACCATTAAATATCATAAATACCTATAAAATAACACCAACAACATTTGAAGACCAAAAACCAAAATAATCACTAAAATACACTTAAAACATTAAACCCCATAAATCCCCCTAAAATTTATTAAAAACCTAAAACCCATAAAACCCTAAAACCCTAAAATAATCCTAAAAACACTGAAAACCATAAAAACCCGAAAACCCATTGATAACCATTAAAACAACTATGAATACCCAACCACCCAAAAATTGGTAAAAAAATTTAGAACCCTAAAATACCCTAAACCCCATAAAACCTCTAAAAACAAAAAACCCCTAAATACCCTAAATTCCCATAAAACCAATATAAATTACTAACACACATTAAAACTATACGACCCATTAAATCCCTAAACACTTAAAAACTATTTGAAACCACAAAATCTCTAAAACCCTTAAACATCCTAAAATTTTTAAATACCATAAAATTGTTAAAAAAACATAAATACTAGAAAACCCTTAAAATACTTGAAACCCCAAAGAAAACACTAATAACACTATAAAATCTAAAAATATTAAAATAATAGTAAAATTAATAAATCCATAAACCCTATAAATCTTCTACAATCCCTAAAAAATCAAAATGAAATAACCCCCCCCCCCCAAACCCTAAAAACCCTAAAGGCCATACAAACCCCTTAGAACCCTAAAACCCCTTTTAAATCCATAGATGACCCCTAAAACCCATAAACTCCCGAAAAACCATAAAATCCATAAAAAATTAGAAACATTAAAAATCCAAAAAAACCATAAACACACCTAAAAACCATTAAAAACCAATAACCCCCCCCCCCTAAAGACCCCAAAACCCTTCTACAGTCACTAATAACACTCAGAACATAGAACCAATGAGTGTATTTTTGGCCATCCAACTAATATTGGGAACATAAACAAATAACATAAACCTACATGATATATTGATGACACACAATACAAAACCTGTAATTTCACATCAGCTCCACTAGGGCACAACACATCACCACCACTATATCACACATCAACCATCGACACTTATTCCATCATCACATGAGCCACACTCCACAACCACCCCACATAAGAAACTTATTACTAGTTTATGTTACAGGCTTCACAAAATTCTAGATATATCAATATCCACCTACATTCATTTAATAATACACTTCATTTACATTCACCATGTTCACTCATTTATTCCTTTCATTTATTTCCTTTAACACATTTTAATCTACACACAACTTTTATACATTTACCACATCATAATTTATTCCATGGATAATTAGAAAACTAACACAACCACAACACACAATAACTCACCTGTCTCGCATTAATCTTACCCACAATAGCATGCCTCCAGTACAATCGTTGTGAAGCATCAACCAATCCATCATGTCACAACTACCACACATCACACATCCCAACCACATATCACTGCACAACATACAAAGATAAATACTACACCTCATCCCCATACACAACTAACACACATCACACATCCCAACCACATATTGTTTCACAGCATACAAAGATAATTACTACACCTCATCCCCATACACTACTAACACACATCATCTCCACTTCACAGGACATCACACATCTACCAATATATCATCGATGCTAACCAACCACACAATCAAAACCCCAACTACCACAAAAAATATCTCGTCTCCACCACTAACCAAAAACGCCCCAAAGAAATTCAACACAAAAATCGTAGGCACACAAGTCATCATAGATGGTATTCAACAATATATTCATGGTATTTCACCATATCACATCTTTATTTACCATGGGTGTAATAAAAAAATCATATTCCATGGGAAACCACATTTATATCCAAATATACATTCATTAATCATTTATTTGGGGATCGATCGCCGAATATAATAGTAATAATTACATGGAATATCATCAAGGCGAAAACAACGCTACTAATAGATTTTATTTTCAGCAAGGTAATAACGTGGAATAAACTCTACAAGAACATATTAAAAATAATCAATACATGTGATAACTATCCATCCCCATAAATTTCAATTTCTCCTACTAATTACCAATATTATTCCAACCCTTACTATCCTCCCAAAGGATATCAATACACTTCATATCCTACACAGTTCATATGGAAGGAGTGAGAATAAGGATACCCTTCCTTAAAAGAGGCTTTCTGATCTCGTGGTGCTCTGTAGGGAAAAGAAGAATCTTCTTAGAAACTAATACCACACTACAAAAACCCCATATCACCCTAAACCATAGAAAAGGGTTATAGAAATTACATCATAGTAGAAACATTGATTGAAACAACACCACCATAGGGAACACCTATAATATTAATGGAGAGAAACAATAGAAAATGGGGAATAACTCACCATAGATAGATAATGAATGACCCCCAAAACCCATGAATCATGGTAAGAGAAGACCCAATAGTTAACGATGTAAAATACCTAAAATCAATAGAATAACCAAATAACTAAAAAAATAAATAATTCTATATAAAAACCATAAAACCCCACTGAAAATACCTAAACAACCTAAAACCCACTAAAACTCCTAAAACCCTAAAAACCACTTAACAAACTAAAACACTAAGGAACCCCCTAAAAACCAAAAAATATAAAAAACCATAAAACAAATTAATAACCCCAAAACTGTTAAAAAACACAAAACCATTAAAACATTAAAAATCCTTGATAATAAAAAAACACCTAAAACCCCTAAAAAATTCCCAAAACACTAAAAACTGTAAAAATCCCAAAAAACTATGAATGCCCTAAAAATACCTCAAACCCCTAGAAATTCCATTGATTTTAAAATATCACTGAAAAATCTAAAAATCCTTGAAAATAACTAAATCCTAAAACACTAAAAACAATAAAACCCATAAAACCCCTAAAACCCTAAAAAAGTTATATAAAATCCCATAATACCCCTTTAAAATCCTAGAGGACCATACTAACCCAAAAAACCCCAAAGAAAATAAAAACACATTTGCTTTCCTCAACACCCCCAAATCATAAAAATACCCTAAAACACTAAAAACCGAAAAACACCCCAAAACTCCTATAATACATAAAACTCATAAAAATAAATAAAGGACCTATAACACCTAAAAACACAAAAAAATTAAAATACCCTAAAAACATAAAAAAATAGTAATGGCACTAGAATACATAAAAACCCTAAAAAACTCTAAATGCACTAAAATACCTAAATTCCTAATACAATAGTAAAGCCAAATAACCCTAACAAAACTCTAGAAAATCTTTGAAATAGTTAAAAAACCTAAAAAATAATAAAAACACTAAAACCATTAAACCCCCCCCCCCACCAACTAAAACCCCTAAAAACCATAGAAATCCACATAAAACCACTATGATCATAAAAAATTAATTCTCCTTAGATCCCAAAAAACCAAAATTCACCTAGTGGATCTAGAAAACCTAAAAATTCTAAAAGACACTAATAAACAACAAAAATCAATAAAATAACCCAAAAAACAAAAAAAAGTACATATTAAAACAATAAATCCACCAAACCCCAAAATACCATAAAAATAATAAAAAATCCCAAAAAACAATATATAAACCCAAAAAACAATAGAACACCCTAAAACCAAAAAAACATACTAAACCCCTATAGAAACAAAAAATAACCTTAAAACCAAAAAAACCTCTAAAACCTCCCAAAAAATCAAATCAAACCCAAAAAACCAAAAAAAATTATAGAACCCATAAAGACCATTTAAAATATCCTAAAACACAAAAACTGTAAAAATCATAGAAACCTATAAAACACCCATGATACACTATGAACTCATAAAAACCTGAAAACACCCTAAGAACACCAAAAAATGAAAAGAAACTAAAAAACATATAAAACCACTTAAAACAACCAAATACACAGACCCCCTAAAAACTAAAAAACCTAAAAATAAATGGAATACCCTATAATACAAAAAACCAATATAACATATAAAAATCCTAAATCCCCAAAAAAACTCTAAAACCCTTAAAATTTCTAAGAAAAAAAAACATTAGTCCCAAAAAAAATCATAAGAAACCATGAAATATAACAAAATAGCCTAAAAACCCAAAATGTAACACCCTTGTCTTACACGATTAATTTCCCTTTGAATAATGCAATAGCTTGCGTTGTACACAACGTGGAGTTTTAACATAGCACGACCAATCAAACTAGCCATTATGAATAGTAATACCCACTCTTTGAAATTTAATAATTATTATTTTTCAAAATAGACTTCATTTTTGGATTTTTAATTTCTAAATTATCATAGGGAGGATTTTTGGTATTATTCAGAAAACATTCAATTTTTGATACATTTTGAAAAACACTGCGTTATTGTTTAAAACCAACATTTTATTTAAATAAATATTTATTTTATATAAATTTATATTATGTAAAAATAGATACAAAATAAATATATAAGTTAAATGTATTTCATTAGAGTCTTTTTATAATAATATTATATATATATAATTTTATTCAACTTTTTACTGTCTTTTACCCACCTTCTAGGAGAATTTGAAATTTTGAATAAAACTTAATTTTACTACTTCTTTGAGTTGAATATCAAAAATATGGGATAAATGTTAAAATCAGTAATTAAATAGTGGTCTAATATGATGAAAATAATTTTTTGGTGAATAGTAACAGTTGACTTTTATTTACCACGGTTAAAAAAATTATGTAATTAAAGGTAAAAATGATATTATAATTACCCTGACACAGGTCATAATTATTTTTTATTAGTGTATTTAGACCAAAATCATCCTTATGAATAAACTATGATCCTTTCTACCCAATTCTAATATATTAGGATATTTATTATTATTATTTACAAATAAGACTTAAAAGTGTTAAATTCATTGTTTAATAACTAAACAATTTTTTATATGCATATAGAAAAGATAAATTCAGCAATAAATTCTTATTATAAATGTAAAAATATTTCCTAAATTATGGAATTTTATTTATAATTTTTAATCCTTATATAATTAAATTTATGTATGACCCAATGATGATGCAGCAATTAACTAATTAATGAAATATTAAAATAATTGATATTATAAATATCAAAATAAATTTAAATTGAGACTTATGATGAATAAAACTAATTTAATAGTTTAATATGACATTTTAGGGTTGATTTCATAAATTTTATTCGAAGTGATAACATTTTAATGGATTTCGAAAAAATAAAATACTAAATAGTGTCAAAATAGACATAATTGTGTTTTTAAAACAAATACTATATTATTAATTGATATAATTTTCTTAAAAATATATTTATTGTAAAAAGGACTTATATAAGGTTAGATATATTAATAATTAACCACATGGGCTTATTTTGTCTTTTTATTGTATGTTTATTGACCATTTATTATAATAATACAAGAGTACATAGTAAAATTTAACTATTTAACTAAGAGTTAAATCTAAAAGATAAGGTTAATATGGTGTCCTAAACCTGTCTAAAACCAATTGGTTGAGAGGTATTCTACCCAACCCCACATTCTCCTCTAAATAAATCATTTTGGAGACATTATAAACTGAATTGGGTTCTGTAATAAAATAATATTTCAATCTTTTCCTAAAGTGACCCTCTCCTCTCTTATAAAAGGGTACTTCCCCTTCTCTCAAAATTACACATCCAAATCCATTTAGATCGGCCAAAACCTACAACAATATCCTCCCAACTACCCTCACATCATCATAGAGACCTTAATTTTTTCAGAAAGGAAACCTATGGATCCCTTCTGTTCAACTCAAATGGAAACACCCGAAGAAGAGGTAATAATTTCACCACCTCTTTCAATGTTTTTTCCTCTTCCACTTCCTATTTATTTGTTGTTTCCATACCAAAATAATAACTATACTTCCTTAAACATACAATTATGTTATTATAAATATGGTAAAACCATATTCATTATTCTATCCATCCTATGAATGACAAGTCACTATATGTGAGCACATACGGTTAACCATCTCCACGTCATGGTGTAGTTTGTTATTGAAGCACATAATTATTTGGATGGGTTTAATAATGATGTATAATTGATGGAATGAATAAATATAACATGTTAATTATTCTTTATATATTATATAACATTCAATTATATAGTATTTCAGCTTCTATTGAATGATATTTCCACTTGTGCGTATGTACGGATTACCGTTTCCAGGAACGTGATGAGATTCATTCCCCATTGTAACCATTCAAGAATAATTATTATTTTATGGTTACAAATAATATTTAATAATATAATATAATTCTGGATATTAATCAAACAAATCCTATACATAAAATATAATACTTACATAAAAAAACATACAATGGAAAATGAATTTTTTAGCACCCGAAACAATGATACTTCTGAAATATTATTAACAAAGAAAAATTAGAAGATCACATATGACATCATATTATTGTATATAGTTATTTTATAATTTAATTATAATTTTTTAACAATTATAAAATAGATTAACATACCATTGACTAAGGTAAGGTACAAGGTATGTTCTAATTTTATAATATATTTATTTATTTGAGGTTGTTTATACATAAGTATCTACTTGGACATTTTTATCATCCACATCTTTGTTTCTTAAAATTGTATTTCAAATTTTTTTACTATTTCATAAAATATGGGTTAATGTCCTTTACACATTTTTTTTACTTTTTTTAAAATGTTTTTAAAGGAATCTTTCTGTCTTTTTATAAACAAGTAACTTTGTGACCAATTTGACGAATTAAGTTAAGAATACTTTTTATCTTATACGACTGGTGTAACTATTTTCCACCATTATAACAGCTTCAAAGATTCCATTACATGATAATAAGAATATTTTCAAAATAAAATTTTTCTTTTATAATTATGTGATTGTAAAATTATTTCAAAATAGAAAGAGATATTTCTTTCAAATTTTTTTGATTTCATCTATATCAACATCCGTTGATGGATTTTACACTTTCTTGAAGTTGATTTATTATGATAAAAATATTCCATATTGTATTGAAGTTTTTTTTATATGTTTGACTATCGATGTATTATTTTTATATCATTAATGGTTTATGGATAATGTATTAGCATTTTGTATGTTAGTTTTAATACGAATGTTTATGTCATGTTTCAACCATTTCAAATGAGGAATGAATTGGACATAGTAAGTCATGGGTATATACCTCTATAGCTCCTTGATACATAAGTAGGTCTCATGAGACAAACTAATGTCTTGAACTATGTCCTTGAAAAAATCATTATTTTTAGTGTTGGAACAAGGCCTTGACTATGTGGTTATGATGTCTATAATTTTTGATTTCATCATTATGAAATTTTCTATTAATTTTCATGGGATTATTTGACGAGTATAATATCCATGTGAATATGTAAATGGAATTATTTGATTTATTATTTCCATATTATGATGAAGTTTATGATTAAAAGTCTTGTGTCTTAGTCTTATAAATTTCCTTAATTGTTTATTCTTATTTATGAATGTTTTCTCTATATTGTAATACTTATTGAGCATCTGAGATCACCCCATTATTATTTTTTATTTTTTATAGGATGAAAATAAGTATATTATGAATAAAATAAAGGGATATTCTAAGAGATATTATTGGGTTAAAAGGAGACCCAATGTTTTTTTCATGATGTAATGTAAAACTTATGTATGTATCTAGTACTTCCAAGGCTACTAAACTGATCTTTCCTTCACGATTTGATCTCTTGTGATCATGCCATTGTAATAAAAAATGCACTGACTATGGGTAACTTTGGTTTGGCGTTATAGATTGTATCATAGGAAGTTAGGTACAAAACATGGAGGATATATTTATAAACAATCTGACTAAGGAACATTAACCCAAGATAGACTTTGAGGATTAGTATAGAAGAACTTCCTAGAATTTTGGTAATGTATAAATTCTATGAGTTTTCCAAAAATACATCCCTTTATGGATACGAGTAGGTATAGGCGGCTCTGGAACAGATATCCCTAGGAGTGAAAACTCCAACAAGGAGTTTTGGGCTTGACCCGAGTTATCCTGTTACATGGTAATGGGCCTTGCTGCACTATTGGTTACGACACTCCTATGGGATATTCTTAGGATAATTCAAATTTTATTTACAAACCATTATAATGGATGTATGTGTATCTACCTCCATAATGAAAAAAAAAATTTATTATTATTGATTATATCCATAAACTGTTCAATTTATGTTAAGTGTTTTACAAGTTTGGAATTATCTATTGTCATTCATAAACTAATATAGTGTATTCAATTATTTAGAAATGGTTCCTAGTGAAAGGAATGAATATTGTATCATGGCACATAATCCATGTTGGTATTTCCCTCCAACTCAAGAAAATTATAGTGGAGCTGGTGATACAACTAATGTTGATCATCTTATCACCATACTAGGACAACTCACTCAGGTTTTGAATAAGAACCTCACCCATATAGAGCACCTTGATCCACAATGTAGAGGATCACTGTTAGACTGATTCATGAGGAAACAACCACCAACATTCAATGTGACTAAAAATTCACTTGTATATGATGAATGGATATGTTCCTTAGAGAAAATATTTTATTCTTTGGGGAGTATCTAAAGGGAAAAAGTTTTTAGGGTAGTTTATCGCATCACGGGAGATGAAGATCAACGGTGGTTATTAATTCAGAATAAAAAGAAGATAAAGTAGTATAAAATATTTAATGGAGGGAGTTTAAAGAAATTTTCTTTGAAAAATACTTTCTTCATGACCATTGATCTGATATGGAAACGTAATGTCTGAGTCTGAGGCAAAAGGAGGAAGATAATATCGCAAAGTATGAGGCTAAATTTACAAGGTTGGAAAGGCATGCAGTATATTATATATGTAACCCATGGAGTAAAATGTATTTATTCTTCAATGGGTTAAAACTATTTCTTCATCGAGCATTAGTCTCACAATCCTTCTCATCATATGAATATATTTTCTCATGTGTTATCTAGATAGAAAAGAAATTATCTATGTCTTACAAATTTAAATAAAATAATGAGAAGAAGAGATCTGTTGAACACTATGGAAATGGAAATAAGGGGAAGAAGGGAAAGGTTGAAAATCCAACCTGTAGTAATTGTAGGACGAAACATCCTAGTACATGCCTGAAGGGAATGTGAGTCTATTACAATTGTGGTGAATAAGGACACAAAGCTCATGATTATAAGGTAAATAAAGAGGATATCAATGTTGAATGATACAAGTGTAGATTAATATTGAATTATGCTAATAAATTTCCAAAGATTTATGGAAAAATACCTCAGAAAAGGCCAAGGCAGAAAGGCCATGCTTATGCGATCACTACTGCTAAGGTTGAAGCTTCAAAAGATGTGGTGGAAGATAATTTTATGGTTTCCTCATGTTTAGGCAATGCTTTATTTGATTCTGAATCATGGAATTGTTTCATATTTGTCTAGTTTTCTATGAAAATTATATATTTCCAATTTGATTTAACAAGGGATATGTCAGTCAAAACTCCTAAGGGAAGCATCATTGCAACAACGTTTTGTGAATTAGTACCAATTAGGGCATATAAATGTTTTTATCTACTAATATAATCAGCATACCCATGACTGAATTTGATATAATCCTTGGTATGTATTGGATTTCGGACCATGATATGAAAATTTATTGCAAGAATAAGGAGGTTATGATTTTCGATGATGATAAGGAGTACCTTATTTTTGGAGAAGAAACATCACCTCCAGATTCTTATCTAGATCCGCCCCCAGTAGCTCAACAAAATTAAAATACTTTGGAGTAAGAGAATGAAATAACTATGGGAGAGGAAAAAATGATCAAATAGAGGAAGTACCTATTGTACAATTATATATTGATGTGGTTCTAGAGGATTTACCTAGAAATCATTAATAAAGAGAAATTGAGTTTTCCATTGATTTAATTCATGGTTCAAGGCACATATCGAAGACCCCTTATAGAATGAACATGGTGGAATTAGTGGAACTAAAGAAACAACTAGAGGAATTGAGTAATAAAGGATTTTTTATCCCTAGTGTTTCTCCATAGGGAGACACTTTTCTTTTTGTTAAGAAGAAAAATGGATCTATGAGGTTGTGGACTTACTATAGGGAGATCAATTCTATAACAATAAAGAACAATTATACCCTACCTCTCATTGATGATTTATTCGACCAACTTCATGAAGCATAATATTTTTCAAAGATTGAACTTCGATCTGGATATCATCATTTGTGTGTGAATAAGGAAAAAATTTCGAAAAAATCATTTTAAACTAGGTACGGGCATTACGAGTTTACAATAATACCTTTTGGACTGACTAATGCACCCTCTATTTTCATGGATCTAATGAATATAATTTTCAAGGAATATCTTGATGACTTTGTAGTAGTATTTATTGATGATATCGTGGTTTACTCAAAAATCTATGAAGATCATGAAAATCACATGCACACTATTCTGAAAACTCATAGAAGAAATAAATTATATGGGATGTTAAGCAAGTGTGAATTCTATCTTTAGATGATTTCGTTTCTTGACCATATTGTCTCTAAATATGGAATCTATATTGATCCTTCTAAGACAAGATCAATCCAATTATGCAAAGCACCAACAAGTATAACTGAGGTTCACAGTTTTATTGGTTTAATAGGTAATTATCACCATTTCATCCTGAATTTTTCCTAATTGGATAACCCATTAACCAAGATAACAAGTAAAGGTGTTAAATTTTTTTGGATAGAATATTTTGAATAATGTTTTGATGAACTTAAGAGAAGATTAGTCAATGCTCCTATCTTCACACTACAATAATAGAATTGTGGGTTTGTTATTTATACTGAAACATCGAATAAAAGTGTTGGTTGTGTCATTATACAAAATGATAGAGTTATTGCCTATGCATCACGACATCTAAAAATTCATGAACAAAAATATCCCACACATGATCTTGAGTTCGTAGATATAATATTTTCATTGAAGATATGGAGGCACTATCTATATGGTGAAATTTATGAGATTTATACTAATCACAACATGTTGAAGTATATTTTCTCTCAAAAAGAACTCATCATGAGGAATAGAGATGGACTGAACTATTCAAAGATTATGATTTCACTATACACTACCACCTGGGGAAGCCAAATAAGGTGGAATATGCTTTGAGTAGAAAGGATCATGGAGTTTTGAACAAGATGAGAGTAGAATGGGATCATATGGTCATGGATCTAGTAAATATGGATATGGTAATAATCATGGAAGATGAAACATCAATACCTTTTCAAATAGTTTCCAAACCATCTTTACTATAAAGGATAAAAAGTTCTCATAATGATGATGAGGTGTTTAAAAACAATATTAATGTTTTGAATGATGGGATATTTATTGACATCATATATGAATATGGAATTTTGATATTTCAAAAGAGGATTTGTGTTCCTGATATACCATATCTAAAAAGGGAATTATTTGATGATGCTCATAGCTCAAATTTCTCTACACACCCAAATAGCACTAAGATGGATAGATATTTGAAGGAAAATTTTTGGTGGGACAACATGAAGAGAGAGATTTATGATAATGTGTCAAGATTTATGGTTTTTCAAGAAGTGCAAGATGGAAGAAAACATCCTATAGGTGTCCTGAAACCTCTTCCCGCACCTAAGTGAAAATAGGAAGATATTACGATGGACTTTTTCATTAGACTACCAAAGACTCCTAGATGGAAAGATGCAACATGGATCATTGTTGATCATTTTACCAAGTCAGTACATTTTCTTTTTATAAGAGATGATCTAACCACTTGAATGTCTAGAAAGGCTATATATTGATGAAGTTATTAGACACCATGGATTTCCAACATTGATTATTTCTGATCATGATCCCCATTTTACATCCTAATTCTGAAAAATTCATCAGAAGTCCTTGGATAATTAACTTCATTTGGGAACTTCCTACAACCCTCAAACTGTTGGAAAATCAGAACAGACTATTCAAACAATATAATACATGTTGAGACCTTTCTCAAATGTCTTTCAAGGTATATGGGATCAATATTTACCTCTGGTATAATTTTCCTATAATAATATATTCCATTCAAGTATTGAGTTGGCACCTTGTGATGCATTATGTGGAAAGAGATGCCACACACCAACTTGTTGGGATGATGTTGGTGAATGAAAACTCGTAGGACAAGAACATGTTTAGGAAACAATTGAAAAGGTGAGGACTATCCAAGCCCACATCCAAGTATATCAAAGTAGGAAAAAGAGATATTCCAATAACCGATGAAAATAATTGTAATTTCATGTAGGAGATAATGTTTTCTTGTATATATCTCCATGTAAGGGTGTTATATGATTTGGTATGAAGGTTAAATTGAGTCACAGGTACATCAAACCTTTTGAAATTCTAGTATGGATTGTAGTTATAACATATCGTTTAGAAATGAATAAAAGTCTCTCAAAAGTTCATGATGTGTTCTATGTATCACTGTTGAGAAAATATATTCTAGACCCAACTAATGTACTCACCTATGAAGAAATAAAACCGGATCCCGATCTTCTTTTTCGGTGAAGAGCCTATTAGAATTATTGATACTATAGAAAAATTGTTGAGAAACAAGACGACTTGTCTCGTGAATGTTCTTGGAAAAATCATAACATGGAAGAGGGAAAATGGGAACCCAAGTGATGTAGGATGATGAAGTAGCCAAATATTTTTATGCCGTAACATTATAGAAATATTGAGGATGAAATTATTTGAAGGAGATAAGAATGTAACACCCCAAGCTTCCACGGTACATTTACCATTCAATAATGCAATAGTTTGCATTGTACTCAACATGAAGTTTTAACACACCACGACTAATCCAACTAGTTTTTATGAATAGTAATACTAACTTTTCTAAATTGTATAAATTTTATTTTTCAAAATATACTTCGTCTTTTGATTCGGAATATCAAAATTAGCTTAGGGTGAATTTTTTGTATTTTTCTAAAAACATTCAATTTTTGATGAATAGTGAAAGAACAGTATGTTATTTTTTAAAACAAAATTTTTATTTAAATAACTAGATATTTTATTTAATTTTATATTAATAAAAAATAGATACATAATACCTATATATTTTCAATGTTATTCATTGGAGTCATTTTATAATAATTCTAGATATATAAAAATTTACTGAACTCTTTACCGTCTTTGACCCACCATCTATGAGCATTTGAAAATTTTCATAAAACAAAATTTTACAACTTCTTTGAGTTGAATTTCAAAAATATGAGATAGGGTTGAACTCATTATGTAATATTGTTTCAATAATATGAAAATAAATTATTTGAATAGTAACTTTTGACTTTTATTTTCCATGATATAAAATAAATAGGGTAATTAAAGGTAAAAATGATATTATAATTACCCTAACACATGTAATAATTTTACTGGATAAGTTTATTTCGACCAAAATCAACCTGAGGAATAAAATATGATCCTTTTTACAAACATGGATTAGATTTGGACAGTTGTTATTGTTTAATTTAATGAAGAGTTAATTGTGTTAAATTCCTTGTTTATTATCTAAACTATTTTAATATAGTGTTATACATAAGATAAATTCGACTATAAATAATAATTATAAATATAAAATTATTTCATACATAATTTTATTTTATTTATAATTTTTAGACATCAAATAATTAAATTTATTTATGAAACAACGATGATGTAGTAATTACCTTATTAATGAAATACTAAAATAATTGATATTACAAATATCCAAATAAATGTAAATTGAGACATTTGATGAATTACACTAATTTTATTGGTTAATATGACATCTTAGGTTTGATTAAATATATTTTATTATATGTAATAATGTTTTTATGGCTTTCAAAAAAATAATATACTAAATAGTATCAAAAATGACATAATTGAATTTTTAAAACATATAATATATTATTAATGGATATAATATTCCGAAAAATTATACGGTTAAGAAAAATGACTTAGAACAGGTTAGATATATTAATAATGATCCACTTGGAGTTATCTTTTCTTTTTATTTTATTTTTGTTAACAATTAATTATAATAATACAAGAATACATGGGAAATGTTAAACTATTTAACTAATAGTTAAATCTATAAGATATGGTTAATATGGTTACCTAACCCTGTCTAAAACATATTTTTTTGAGAAATTTTGGACCCATCTCCACCATAACATCGAAATAAGTCATTTTTTGAGCTATTATTAACCTAATATTATTGTGTAATAAAATAATATGTCAATCTTTTCCCAAAGTGACCCTCACGTCTACTATAAAAGGTTACTACCCATTCTCTAAATTAAACACCCCCAATCCATTGGATCAAACAAAACCTGATCAAATAGCCTCTCAAATACCCTCACATAGACCTATAGGCCTTACATTGATAATAAATCCATTCAATTGATTCCATTTGATCAAAACAAAAGCAAACACCCTAAGAAGAGGTAATAATTTCACCACCTCTTTCAAAGTTCATTTCTTATTCCAGTTCATAATTATTTGTTGTTTCCATACCAAAATAATTCATCGAGTACCTTATACATACTGTGATGTTATTATAAATATGGTACAACCATATTCATTATTCTATCCATCCTATGAATGGAAAACTCACCATACGTGCGTACGTACATCTTACCATCTCCACGTCATGCTTTAGTTTGTTATTCAACACTTAATTATTTGGATGGGTATAATAATGAGTATAATTGATTTCAATAATAAATAAATCATGTTAATGATACTGTATATATGATAAAACATCCAATTACATACTATTTTATCGTCAATAAAATGATATTGTCCCTCGGGCGTACGTAAGGATTCTCGTCTCCAAAAACACGATGAGGTTCATTCCCCATCGTAAACATTCATGAATAATTTTCATATCATGAATAATAATAATAATGTATAATAACTTAATATAATTCTTTATATGATTAAAATACATCCAATACATAGAAAACCTGACTTACATAAGAAAATGTCTAAAGTAAAAAGAATCAGCTAATAAACGAAACGATGATACTATAGAAATATCATTAACAATGAAATATTTGAAGATCATATATGATATAATATTTACGTATGTTGTACTTGAATAATTTAATAACAATAATTTCACCATTATACAGTAGGGTAACCTAACCTCGAATAAGGAAGAGTACAAGTTAATGGTTAATTTTACAATCTCTTTATTGTCCGAGTTTCTTTTTAAGAAAGTATCTATTGGGACTTCTTTATTATCCACAAAGATGTTTCATAAAAATGTACTTCATTTTTTTTCAATTTCTTAGATTATGGGTTAATTCCATTTATTCCCTTGGTTTAATTTTTATAAAATGTTTTTAAAGGAATATTTCGGTTGCTTTCCAAACAAGGTACTTTCTGACTTTTTTGACAAATTGATGTTAGAATGTTTTTTTACCTTCCATGGTGGGTGCAACTATTTTCCACAATTAAAACACCATCAAATCTTCCTTTACATGTTTTTTTGGCGCCAAAATATTACACGAATGGAAGGGACGAAAAAGACGACCCGTTTGCTGCCTCGCGAAGCACCTACACGAAGCACCCCAAGCATCGTGGTCCCGCGAAGATCCAGAGGCGGTACCTCTCTGTGAACGAATTTGATGTTCACGAGCCCACCACGAATCACTGGAGTCGGTACCTCTCCATGAACGAATTTGACGTTCGTGAGCCCGCCGAGAAGCACCGGAGGCGGTACCTCTCTACGAATGAATTTGATGTTCACGAGTGCGCCGCGAAGCACCTGAGGCGGCGCGGGAGTTCTGCTTCGCGGTGCCTCTTTCCTATAAATACTGGGCTCCCCCTGAGTCCTAGGGATGGACAATCTGACCATTCGGCTTCTCCTCTCCCAAATCGCGAAGCACTCTTTTCCCCTGAGAATCATGAGCTCCGCGAGGTACTTATACTTCGTGTGACGCCTTCGCTTTGTCTCGTTTTGATCCCCTCTTCCGAGAGGGATGCCCTTCACGAAGCTCAAGTGCATTAGAGAAGGAGGGGGATTCCTAAGGGAACCCGGGAAGCCGCGGAGTGTTTATGCTTCATGAAACACCCATCCTGTACCAGTGATTCCCGTGCTAAGGCAGGATCGCTACACATCGCGAAGCACACTGCTTCGCAGCACCCTGCTTCGCGAGGCACCTCCTCTTCGCGAGGCCGTGCTCCGCGAATACTGTTCTACTTCGTGAAGAAACCTCCACTCACACCTTTTCTGCATGCTAAGGCCAAGGCACTCCACTTCGCGAAGCACACTCCTTTTCTTGCCAATTCCTCTTCCCGTGTGACCCTCCAGGTTTGCACGATGTGATTTCAAAGTCCCACGGACAACACCACTCATAGCGTTGCTTCGCCTAATGCTTCTTCGCATAGGCACGCTAACGGCTAATGCTTCTTCGCATAGCCACACTAACTTGGACCTCTCGATGGTTCTCTCTACAACCCCCCTTGACCATGGCCTTACTGGTACCTTCTCTCCCCCAAGGATAAAAGGGTACCAGTTATGTATGTCCTAGGGGTGTGGAGTGAAACCACCTCGTCCGAGCTATAGGACATTAAACTGCCAAGCACCACGTCCTCAACACATGATGTTAAACTGTGACCCGACCTCGTGCCTCGCACGAAGGGTCCCCCCAGCTCGAACATTTTTTACTCCACTCATCTCCACGGGAGTGGAATTACCCCAACCCCCCCCCCCCCCACAAGGGATTATATCTTCCTTATTGGAGCTGCATATGTTCTCAGGAGAAGGGTGACCCTAGTTCCCCAACAGATGGCTGCACCCATGCATCTCCGTACTTCCCCACTACCAGGTTCAGTGGAGGGCATGATAGGGAACGAGTCAGCTCCAATCATTGGTCCAAAATCCCTCTTTCGCTGCACTTTTCCGCACTTCAGGCCTCCATCATGGAGTAAGTCCCAGCACCATGGTCCGCCTAACGCGTAAGCCCCTCTTCGCTTCTCACGGACCAACCCTTCGCGGTGTGATCGTCAGGTCCTTGCTGCCTCTTGTTTATCACACCGAGCATGACTCATGTGGGCTTAGAGTTGGAATTTTCCATGACAACACCTCGTCCAGCATGACGTCAAACCGTTTTCCCTCGTCCAGCATGACGTTAAACTGTACGCCCCCGTCCAGCATGACATTAAACTGCACACCCATTTGAACTACGAGGTCTGTGATCCATGTCAAGGCATGGTACGTAGGAAGCCTCCATGAGGTTCAAGCCCGCCAGCCATCATTTCCTCACGTCGAGATCTACCTTCATCCAGCATGATGTTAAACTGCATTCTAGTCTGACGGAAAGCTGTTGTGACCAACCCGAACTACGAAGACATTGATCCATGTTAAGGCATGGTACCTAGGAGGCCTCCCTAAGGTTCAAGCCCATCCTCCTTTAGACCAAGGTCCCTCATTCCTCACGTCGGTTCGACAACACCCACCAACCGAACTACGAGGACTTTGATCCATTTCAAGGGTGGTACGTAAGAAGCCTCTATGAGGTTCAAGACCACCACACTGTCTTTACAACCTCATTCACGTCGGTGCACCCCCGTCCAGCATGACGTTAAATTGTATTCCACCATTTGAACTAAGAGGTCCTTGATCCATGTCAAGGCATGGTACGTAGGAAGCCTCCCCGATGTTCAAGCCCATCCACCATCGGATCAAGGTCCACCTTCACGTCGGTTCGCTGACGCATCAGATCAAGGTTCACTTTCACGACGGTTCGCTGAAGACATCCATAATTTGAACTACGAGGTCTTTGATCCATGTCACAGCATGGTACATCAGAAGCCTCTATGAGGTTCAAGCCCACCTCTCATCGTTTATTCACGTCAGGGTTCATCTTCGTCTCACACGACGTTAAACAACATTCCGGTCCCGCGACAAGTCGTTGTGACCAACCTGAACTACGTGGTCTTGGATCCATGTCACGGCATGGTATGTAGGAAGCCTCTCAGAGGTTCAATCCCACCACCTGTTGGTCACTCCGACCTCCTTGACATTGGTTCATCCACACCCGGGCAGCCTAGTGTGTAAGCCTCACACCATCTGGACCAAGGTCCACCTTCACGTTGATTCACTGATGCATCGGATCAAGGTCCACCTTTATATCGGTTCGCTGACGACATCCATCAGGCCAAGGTCCAACTTCATTCTGGTTCACCGGCACCATCCCAAACTACGTGGACTTTGATTCACTGCCACGGGAATACGTAGGAGGTCTCTTCGAGGCTCAATCCCAACCTCATCGTCGCCCTTGCGATGTTCCCTTGCCATTCCCCCCTCCACTTCATTCATCCATCCATCATCCACCGTAATTCTCACCCGGACCGTCATATCCCGGTGACACCATGTCGGTCCGATCCTCTTCACAGTCGCCCATTGGCCGGTCCTGGTATCGGCACCCCTTTAAGGGAAATCCCTCAATCTGATCCATTCTAGCTAATGCTCTGATCAGTTCGATCCGTCCCCGATGGACGTTAAACTCACAACATACCCTATGTTAAACACATGAAGCTAAGGAAAACCTCAGATATATGTCTATGGCTTATAATCCCCTGCACTCGATGTGGGATGCCTCGAGCTTCCACGCCCTCGAGAAGCCCTGTGACCAGGGATAATAGACATACATGCCAGGTCCCCAGCATCCAGACACGCTACTGATGCCTAAATGTGACTACTCCCCCAAATGATGGTTGGTGCCCTAACCGAACCCTTTGGAATGTCCCGACAGAAGTAGTGTAATTAACCAGCATCCATGGAAAAAAGGTACTGGGAAGAGTTTCACGAACAACGTGTTAAATCTATGAGGGAGACCCAGACTAGGTGACGACTTCCGAGGAGGAATCCACAGAAGGAATAACTGACATCTCATCATCCCGTTTCGATCAAGGAGAAGACGTACTTGAACAAGGAACAAATGCCGCCCACCTTTGGAAAGCAGGAATGCGGGGCAACAGCTGCGCATCCTCACAGACGGATGCGCGTGCCCCGGCGAAAGCATCGGAAACAGAAATGGTGAACCTGACGTGAAATTCTTCTCCTCAAAGTACAGATTAGTAGCATTTGAGACACTAGTAGATTGACGTGTCACCGGATCCAGATATCCAGTGCCTGGTCCCACCACGAAAATGGCGGGCCTGTTGTGAAACTCACTGGAAGTCGAGGCAGTAGAACGTGGGGCCCTCCATTCTGCAACGTGTTGGTGTGGATCCTTCTTACAGACCTGGAGAATGGAAGGACGCTGGGGCATTGGTTGTCAATCCTTTTTCCTCGCAGTGATGATGAGTTGATCCCTTCGTTTCCCAGGAACCAGGTTGCTGTTACGGAGATGCGATCACCGCCCTATCGCCTACGCAGGGGCATGGGAAACACGGGCACACCCACCCCGCATGGCTCTACTACTGCCACGACGTCCTCTACATCCGTGAATACGGGGAACCCACATCCCCACTCCCCATCATAGATCATCCATTTAAGGGTGATCAATAACCTTGTACGTAGGTACGAGGAGGAAGGGGTCATCCCTACTCAGGATATGGCCCGCCTGGACCTGGAGGCATCCAGGCCCCGCCGTCAACGCCACCGTAATAAGCCACGTAGGGAGCCCTTTCTCCCCACTCCAACGTTCAATCGTTTCAGGAGCCTGTCCCCAGAACGCCTCGACGACTCCTCGCCTTATGCTGACGAGACGGGTGACGCCCGGCTCGGCCCGCTCAGGGTCCCTACCCAAGAGCTCCAGGCAGGGGCTCCCACCCGACCACGTCAGCGCCGCCATCCTACTCCGCAGGAAGAGTAGGCAGGCCATGCCCCTGCACCACCTGCACCAGTTCGTTTGACCCGACGTCAGCATCGGGCCCAAGCTGAGTACGCTCACCCAGATACGTCGACGTCAACAACTACCGTGGCCCAAGCCACTGCTGACGCACGTCATGGAGTTCCTAAATACACCGGGTAGAGGCACTCCTTCACCCGACCAGGATCGAGGCCTCAGCCGCCCCACGGGTAGGCTGGTTTGACTCTCAGGGTCGCAGGTCCGGGCGATGATTATCCTGAACCAATCCGCGGTAACGTCGCCCCATACGGAGGTCCTCTCCGTACCACCATTCCACGGAGCGTAGTCTTTCCCCGCTCCAATGCTCGTCACGGAGGTATGCCTCATGCTACCCCCATCCCGAAGGAAGACCTGCCCCACGGCAGTGACGCTCGGCACTGAAACCTTTCCCGCACCCACTATACAGGGTATGGAGTCCATCCTCCTTCCCCTGACTGTCGATCTGAAGGCATTGTCCATTCGGTCCTTCTCCAATGTGGGGGTCCTCCCTAAGTCCTCTCTACAACTGGTGAAGGTCCTCGCCCTAGAAACTTGGGGAGTGAAGGTCAGCCTCACTCTACCTGCATCGACCAGGAAGATCCTCCCCATGCTCCTTCCGATTCCAACAGAGGCTCTGCCCACATGGGTGTTTTCCATGGAGGTCCTCCCTATGTACCCTTCGACATTTTACCTGGTGCCCCTCGCACCTAGTCTATCTCGAGTGGGGGCCCTCTCCACCATGGTGCCACCGCCGCCCCGAGACTATATGTTGATAATCAACCTTGTCCCGAAGAGCCACCCAGGAGCAGGAGAGCAGGTCATCGTCACCATAAGAAGAGTCATGGGGGAGAGGGTGGAGATCAAACCGGCCAGTTTCTCGGATTCTGATGCAGAATGCGACTCAGCGATAGAACCTTCTCCCCGCTCCTCTGCATCAAGGACTGGGGCAGGGACCATGTGCGTCAACATCATTCTATCGGAATGTGAGGTGCACCAGATTCCCACATCTCTCCACAGGTACATCCAGGAAGAGGAAATTGTGGAAATTCCATAGGTCTCAACCGTGCAATCACCACTATTGTTTCCAGAAGCACCCTCTACCTCTACTAGAGATCACAGAGAGCTATTTTGGGGACCAACAGCGATAGAGCAATGACATGACCTATCTCCGGCAACCACGACTCATGTGCTGGAAGGTGTGGCTATCATCCCATAATATCGTGATATAGTGGCTAGGTCACCTCACTCTTTAGAGGATGGCCCGGAATTCGGCAGCCATTCATCTCATTCGCCGTATTCTCCGCTGCCGAGTTTACTATCCCAGAGGTCCGCCTCGGTACTGCTACCGGTCGCTCAGCCGCCCCCGGTTGACGAGTGGGGAAATACAGGGCCAGACCCCGAGTCTGAACCCAGGAGATTCTGGAGTATTCTCGCAGTGGATCACTTCCTGGAGAAGTTCTGGCCGACGGCGGCGCTGAACATTCGTGCACCAGAGTCCCTTACCCATGAAGAAGTGGGGTTCTTTTGTCAACCCCCATGGGCGACACACTTCCGCCATCGTTACGAGCAGGTGATGTACCCCAGAAGTCGAGATAACTTTGAAGAAATCGGCGAGAAATTCTGCCTGATCGATTCGGCCGCACTCCTTGTGGCCCAGCACCCTGAGTCACCTGACCGTCAGAGCACCCTTCAACTAAAATGTGTTCATAGTTTCAAAGTACTCCACAGAGTCGTTAGGGAAGCTATCCCCCATGTTCAAGTTTGTGGTTGGGGATGCTATGTCGCTCTCCTCTTCGACCCCATCCGACGGCAGCCCGATTCGTTATGCGACATTGAGGACATGCCCTCGAGAGGGGTCGCGGTCAACATGGCTGACGTAGTGGACAAGGAAGATGAGCTTGAATTTCTTGATGGAGACTTACCCCCCCGAGGGCGTACCGCCACTACTGGACCCATCAGAGAGGGTTACCCGTCAGCAGTGGAACCTTCTAGGACTTCCTGTACTGACTGAGTCGTTGTTACTCGGTTGAAACGCCGGCAAGGGTATGGAGCACGTCGGAACTGTCAAGCACTCCGACCTGTCTGCCTCGGTGTAGAAAACAGACGACGATCACGAGAAGGCCACATTATGCCAGAATATTGCTGAGCAGAAGAGGCTGGTTGATGAACTATTGGCTAAGCGCGCCGCAGAGCGGCGACCCGACTACGGTAATCCCATGCCGGAGTAGCAGGGGAAGGAACAATTTCCCCCCTATGAGATGCCTCTAGGAAACCCTGATCATGCTACTTCCGTAGACTGGGCATAAGCAGGAACTTACGGGAAGAGGGCATGATACGTCTCACCAAACCCCCCAGAACGATGGGGCAATCTGAAGAATCTAGTCTAGGTTCCCCCAGTCGCCCCACAGGCCGTTCTGCCAGTCGATCCACGAGCTGCCGAAGCCATCTATCAGGTTGAAGAACCTGGAAACACACTTGTAATTAGGGATCCCCGTCAAGACAGGGACCCCGACTTGGATGATCTTATAGCGGCACTCATTGCCCGCCTCGAAGCATTGGAAACGCGGCAGTTGGCAATCCCACCGGATGGCAAGCCGTATCCTGCATGGGAGGATGATATGTTCGCACCCCAGGGTTTTGGGAACCCCACTTTCTCGCCCTTCAATAGGATAGGGGACCCGCCACAGCACTTGGTTCATTTTATCTTCCACATGTGGCCCCATGTTGGGGACTATGGCCCCTCATGAAGCCGCCAAGCTCCGATGTTTCGTGCAGAAATTGGAAGGTCCCGTATTTTTCTGGTATAGACAACTCCCTATCAGATTAGTGACCGGTTGTGAGGATCTCCACCGGCAGTTCCTATATCAGTTCAGCTCCACCACGCAGAAGGCCATCATTGTAGTCCTCTTCAAGTGAAAGCAAAGGCCTGATGAGCGAGTCGCAGATTTCATCGCTCGGTGGAAGGGACTTACGTACTCCCTCGATATGCCCTGACTCGGGAGAAATTACTGATGATGTGTGTAGGGGACGATAAAACGGAGCTGGTACCCTCCCTGATTACCCAGAACTACCCTGGAGGGTTCTGAGATTTCTCATATTTGGCTCAGCACCTTGAGGAGGCTCTACAACAGGCTAGTCAGGCACGTTCGTTGCCCCCTATAATCCCAGCATGGAGGACCGCCAGAGCTGAACCCACCACGGTGGCCCAAATAGAAGCCCCTGGGCAGCTAGAATTACTGGAAGTGGCCCCATCCTCGCAACCCCACAGAGATCATCCACCTCAAGCGTAGGCTCTTGCCCAGCAGTGACCGCCTCAGAATCGACAGGTTCCCCCGCGCAATGCGCCACCTCCACCTAGGCGAGACAATCAGGCGCTGCCTCCGCGGCAGGCCCCTCCGGCCCCTAGTTAGGGCCAGGCCCCCAGGGCCCCCTATCTTGAAAGAAGGCAACAGACTTATTCATTCAATGAAAATCAGGTCCATGGCTACTTCTGAAGTGCTCTAGAGCAAGGGATTGTGTGCCTACCCGAGTGCCGAAGGCCGGTAGAGGCGAATCTCACCGATCACCCCAACTACTGGCCTTATCATCGGATTCTGGGTCACACCCTCAAGAAATGCTATCTGATTAAAGTCTGGCTTCAAGACAAGGTCAACAACAACATAGTCAGGTTGGGCCCAGCGCCAACACAAGTGGCGGGTGTCTTTGCAGGGTCAGAGATCGGTAGCGACAGCAGAGGCGAGTGGTAGCAGGTTCCCATCCACGGATCCCGGAAATACGATGACTCGATGGCTCAAAAAACCATCTTCCATGCCAATGGTTTCATCCGGGAGCACCTAAAGTAGCTGGAACCTTCATAAGAAGTATCCAGTACCTCTGCATCGCCTTCACAGTCGACCTCTTCCCAAAATGGAAAGCAGCGACGACGCAAGAAGAAACAATGCGCTCCGCCGGTGCTGTCGTCATCCCAAACTCTTGGAAACATTATGCCCCCTGAAATGGGGATTCCTCCCAAAAATATTCCCGGTGGTGGATGACTCGTCGAGTGACATCCAGGGGTATGCTTCGGTTAACACCGTGGAGATGGTAAAGCCCTATATGACTCCCGACGAAGGGGAATGCCAGACAAGCCTCCCCAACATCCCCAGCCGATGTCAACGTCAGCGGAACCACAACCATGCCCGCCGTCAATGCACTTTAGCGGGCACTTTTAGCCAAGCCGTGCACGCTACTGAGACTAGGCAGTAGGCTCAGTGCAGAGCTCATCACCTGCAACCCCATCTAATTCCCTCAGCTCTACCTCCACCTCAGTTTGTGCTACTAGATCAGGGAGAGCTGCATCGTTCGTATCACAGTCAGTCTTAGTAGCTACAGGCCAGTTTCCGCTGTCTGATCCTAGTCCAGCGACTACTCTCCAGGCTTCAACTAGTAGGCAGCAGGATGTAACCAGTACTAGCCAACCGATGGTTCAACCAGCAGGACTCGCTATGCCTCCAACTGCCGAACGACCTCCTGTAAGCAGAGGTCCGTGTTTGGCATGAAAGTATGATGTCCTGAAGCACCTGGCCGGCATTCCGGCAAGGCTTTACATCCTTGAGGCCCTTCACCTGTCATCTGAAATGCGTGAGGCACTTGACGAGACCTTAAGGAGCCCCCTTCAGTTTGAGATGGAGGTAGCAGCTACAGATGCCTTCCATGCCGAGACAATGGAGAATGCCGAATGTCAGGCAGTTATCTCATTCTCTGGTAAAGATGAGGACCCTCTTATACAGGGGAATATTCGCCCGCTGTAAATCACTGGCCACTTCAATGGTGTGGAATTCCGCCGCTGCCTCGTTGACACAGGTTCCGGAATCAACCTAATTCTGACTTAAAAATTGTGAAATCTGGGTCTGTCTGATGGTGATTTAACTCCCTCTGACCACGGAATCTAGGGGTACGATAAGACCGAGCAAACCCCGGTCGGCAAGATCCGCCTGAAGACTCAATTCGATGGCTTAATTGCCAACACCGAGTTCATGGTCGTCTCTCAGGACACTTCCTACAACGCGTTGATGGGTAGGACATGGCTCCATCTACATGCAGCGGTCCCTTCTTCATATCACCAGTGCCTTAAGTACTCACTCAATGGTCAAGTAGGCATGCTCCAAGGAGATACGTCTCCTTTTGCCTCTTGTGAGGCCCGATATCTGGATGTTGATTATTACATGAGTAAGGATAAGAAAATACTAGTAAGTGGGGATGATCCCGCCCCGGTCACAAGTGATCCCTGGGAAAGCATGGATGATGCCTACATCCTCCTGATCCACCGATTGGAGGCCACGACCCCTGACATGGGGCAGTTTTTTGTTGTTTCGGGTACGCATGGAAGGCATGTTCCCGTGTCCAAGCGGCGTTAGGAAATCACCTCGTACTCCTACATCAACTAGTCTCAGGTGATCCCGGAACCTCCTACCCATGTGTCGTACCAGAATGTCAAGCTTATGACAACGACAGTACGCCAAACGTGTCTCTTTCACCAAGATGGAATCAACTGACTCAGGCCAACACATCACCACTGCTTTGATGTCATCAAACGTGGCCCCTTAGGCCGAAGGCCAGATGGGATAGGGTCGACTGCCTTCATTTCTATGGTCTCCATGGTGAGTGAGTCTCCTGATATAATGACCACTGCTGCCCAAGCCGGTACCAGCTAACCCTCAGGTTTTGATAGCCCAGAAGTATCTCCCGTCGCGGGAAATCCCCCCACGGGTGGAGAGGAAGACCTAGAGGATGCTCCCCCCGCCTTTGAGGAAAGAGTCTCTACCACAATGGATGAACTGGTACATGTGAACCTTGGTAGTGAGGCAGATCTGAAACCCACATTGATCAGTGCAGCCATATCCCCCGAGGAGCGGCAGTAGTACGTAGACTTCCTCAAACAACACCGTGACGTTTTTGCCTGGAGTTACAACGAGATGCCAGGACTAGATCCCCAGGTATTCTTTCACTGTCTGGGCCTCCCGGAAAACCATCGTGGGTTTAAGTAGCCTCCCAAGAAGATGCACCCTTCTCATGGTGCTATGGTTGAGGCCGAAGTTGACAATCTTATCAAATCCAACTTCGTTAAGGAAGTCCAGTACCCCAAGTGGCTTGACAACATTGTGCCAGTCAGGAAGAAGAATGGGTAGATCAGAGTCTTCATCGACTTCCGCGACCTTAATTGCCACTTACCAAAGGATGAATTCCCACTCCCAGTGACGGAGTTATTGATTGATGCCACGGTCGGGTTCCAAGCTCTCTCTTTCATGGATGGGTATTCTGGTTACAACCAGATCCGGATGGCCCCCGAGGACGAGGATTCCACTGCCTTCAGGGCTCCCCAAGGTACCTTTTGCTACCAAGTTATGCCATTCGGCTTGAAAAATGTAGGTTCCACTTATTAGAGGGTCATGCATCGCATATTCAAGCCGATTCACGGGACGCTGGTGGAATGCTACGTAGATGACCTAGTGGTGAAATCATGTCAGCGCCAGGGCCATCTCAAAGACCTTGAGAAGGTGTTTGGTTTCCTCCGTTCCTGTCACCTGAAGATGAACCCATTGAAGTGTGCCTTCGGGGTCACCTCTGGGAAGTTTCTGGGCTATGTTGTTAGATACCAAGGCATTGAGATCGACCTAGAGAAGATCAAGGCCATCAGCCAAATGCCTCCCCCGAGTAACATTCAGGAACTTCGAGGCCTCCAAGGCCACTTAGCCTCTATATGCCGATTCATCGCGAATCTGGCCGACAAGTGTAGGCCTTTTTCCCTGGCTCATGAAGAAGGGCACCGCCTATGAATGGGATGAGGAGTGTCGGACCGCCTTTGAGGAAATCAAGCAGTTTCTGCTCCACCCTTCGGTTTTGATGTCGCCCATCTCCTGAAAGCTGTTGGTCCTTTACGTGACCACCCTAGAATGATTCCTCGGTGTACTGCTCGCCCAGAAGAATAACGAGGGTACTGAGAATAGTCTCTACTATCTCAGCCGCATGCTTCTCGATACAGAGGTCAGATACTCCGCTGTCAAAAAGAGATGCCTTGCGCTCGTCTTCGCCGTACAGAAGTTGCAGCATTACCTGCAGCACCATGAGGTACAATTGGTCTCCCGGGTAGACCCACTGAAGTACAACCTAAATCTCTCCATGCTGACTAGCTGACTAGCATGGTGGGAGGTGATTCTCCAGTAGTATAATATCATGTTCGTACCTCAGAAGGCCATTAAGGGACAGGCGTTGGCATAATTTTTAGCTGCCCATCCAACCTCCGCGGATCAATCCCTGGACCTGGATTTTCCTGATGATACGATCCTCTCAGTCGAATATGTTGTCCCATGTTGGCAAATCCATTTCGACAGTGCCTCCCGAAGCCCCACTAGTAGGAGTCTCAACGATCCTGAGCTCAACAGAGTGGGCTTGGGTATCGTCTTCATTACCCCGGTGCAAGCCGTCCTGCCATACTCATTCTTGTTGTTAGAAGGTTGTACGAACAACAAGGCAGAGTACCAGGCTCTCATCACCGGCCTCGAGTTGGCCCTTGAGATTGATGTGCCCCATCTACATGTGAAAGGAGATTCCAAGATGGTAATCAAACAGGTCAATGGCGACTATGTCGTCAGGAAGCCGGAGCTTGTACCGTTACTGGAGTACACCCTCCACCTAATGGCCCAGTTCTCTTCTCGACCAGAGATTACCAATGTCCAACGGTCACAAAACGGTCAATCAGACGCCTTGGCTGGCTTAGCCGTGTCACGCACAGAACCCGAGACAAATGATTTGATCATACATGTGGCACACCAGAGAGTCATTTCCCCTGTCACCCAAGAGGAAAATTATGGCCTCTAGGTAAGTCATCTCACCGCCGGACCTTCTACATCAGGGGTCCCGGGTTCGTCAGCCACAGTGGTTGAAGCCACTCCCGACTGGATGGCACCTTTTGTCGAGTATCTCCAAAATGTTCGCCTCCAAACCGATCTGGCCGAGAGCGAGCAAATCTGACGCCGTGCGCTATAATTTACCCTCCAGAGCAGTCCCAGTCTTGAATAGATCCTTTATAAGCGGAGCTTCGATGGAATACTCTTCCGTTGCATTCAAGGAGTAGAGATTCCTCATGTTATTCAAGAGGTTCACGCTGGTTCCTGTGGCACCCATCAAGCTGGGCCGAAGCTGTCTCATCAAATCCGGAGGTTGGGGTACTTCTGGCCCTCTATGATCCACGATTGTATTGGGTATGACAAGTGATGCCATGTGTGCCATGTTCACGCCAACTTCCTACATCGTCTACTGGAGCCCCTCCACCCCACCATGTACTTTTGGACATTTTCGGTATGGGGACTTGATGTAGTGGGACCATATCCACTGGCAACAGCTCGCCAGTGTAGGTTCATCCTGACTGCTACAGATTTCTTTTTTCCAAGTGGGTAGAGGCAATTCCACTCAAAGAGGTCAAGGCCCATTCCATCATCGACTTTGTGAGCTCCAATATTATCCACCGGTTTGGGTTCCCTCATTCTGTCCTCACCGATAATGGCACCAACTTCCGAGATGCTGAACTGAAGAAATTGTACGCCAAGTACGATATTCGTTCGAACTATACCTCCCACTACCTCGCGCATGAAAACGGACAGATCGAGGCGTTCAACAAAACCCTCTCTAACATTCTGCATAAGATGGTTGTTCAGAACAAGAAAAGTTGGCCGAACAAGCTCCCCAACGCCCTATGGGATTATCAGACGATGACTCGCAACTCTACCCAGGTGACCACATATTTCCTGGTGTATGGGGCTGAGGCCGTCCTACCCATTGAGATCCAGATGCCACTATTACGCACTATAGTCTATGATCACCACGCATTAGAGGAGGTGGCCGAAATCCATCTAGCTGAATTAGAAGGACAGGATGAGAACCGGCTTCGTGCCCTGCACAATCTGGAAAGGCATCGGGATAAGATAGAGAGGGCCTTCAACAAGATGGTTCGCCTCAGTTATTTTCTACAAGGTTTCCTAGTACTGGCCCTTTGAGTGCCAATGATCCCCGGTAGGAAACCGCCCATGCTAGAACCCAAATGGGAAGGGCCTTATATCATCCATAAGGTTTACCCCAACGGGGTGTACTTCTTGGTGACCATAGTAGGTGAGCACGTAACTCCTCCCACCAATGCCAGGTTCCTCAAACGGTACTTCGCTAGATCCTAGAGGGTCCCACACGACCTTAAACTGCAGGTTATGGTCTAACAGGACCTTAAAATGCACCGCTATCCTAGTGGACGATAAACTGCAAAATGGTCCGAGCTATATGACCTTAAACTAAGATCTCCTTGTATCCTTACTGTTAGACGTTAAACTGCAATCTTGACTGAGGCTCAGCCTCAGGCCCCTTGGCCTCCTCGGGCCCCTGGCCCCCGTCCTTACTATAAGACGTTAAACTACAAGCCAGTCAGACCATCTTGACCGAGGCTCAGCCTCAGGCCCCATGGCCTACTCGGGCCCCTGCCCCCGTTCTTACTGTAAGACGTTAAACTGCAAGCCAGTCAGGCCTTCCTGACAGAGGATTAGCCTCTATCCCCTTGGCCTGCGTCGACTCTGGATATCTAATGGGATTGTACGGTGTGGTGTGGGATTACATCCTCATCCACGTCGGGTTACCAGCTGTACCGTACATATACCAAGTTGAGACACATTTCTCGTCCAGAACAACGCTAGATCGTGCTTCATGAAATACATGTGGCTTGATTCCCATCTTAATGGGATACGTTGGAATGCTCGGACGCCTCGTCTTGAGCCCATACACAAGATTTTATCTCCCACTATTCCCCCTGGAAATAGTTTCCTTGGAGGATCCTTGCGTAGCAAAGAGTAGGCTTTCTTAGCCCCGCTCATACAACCCCGCTCATACAAGGATTGTAAGGGTTGCACCATGGGCCCACACTCGTTCTTCTATCCTCCCACGTCCTCACCGCATGACGCTAAACTTCATGGCCTTCAAGAACTACGTATGGCTTGATTCCCATCTTAATGTGATACGTTGGAATGCCCGGACATTTCGTCCGTTGGCCCATCCCAAAAGCCAAAATCTTCCCCTCGGGTCAAGACATATGGCAGGGTGCACACTTTTACCCCAACTCACATCGAGAAAGCCTCGACCTCGAGGAACTTCCCCCCTAGAGATGTTCTCATCTTTCATGGATGGATACAAATATGATTCACCCACTCCTTGATTGGGATTCAATCATTTTTCACACCCGGAGGGACCCCCAAGAACGGCCTGGATACTACACCCAAGGGATCTCCTACTGATACGGGCCAATGCCCCTGAGGGTTTTCAAGCAACAAGCCGATACAAGTCCCACATTGAGAATTTTGTCAAGGGTCGATGCTCATTTGTTTCTCCCATAACAGGTCACCATAGGAACGTTGTGTTTAGAACTTGGTCAACAGTGTCCTGGATCTTCGGGTCCACCCCGAGATGTCCCAAACATTGAGTGTAGTGATTCATTCTACCCCATCCCGAAGTGACAAACTTCCCTCTGGGTGGTGCTAGCTGTAGGGACCACGAACCCGATTCTCTTATAAGGAATGTACGGTGTGGTGTAGGATTACGTCCTCATTCACGTCAGGTTACATGCCATGTCGTAGACACCCCCTGATTAGATACAGTTATCTCTTTCCCCGTCCTCACGTAAGATGCTAAACTGAGAACCAGCCAGGCCTTCCTGACCGATGCCTGACCATAGGCCCCTCAGCCTTCTCGGGCCCCTTCTCCCATCCTCTTACTCGGGGTGTACGGTGTGGTGTGGGATTATGTCCTCATTCACATCGGGATCATGTACCATACTGTACGCCTTCCCTCACGAGGCCCAACCTTAGGCCCCTTGGCCTCCTTGGGCCCCTGGCCCTCATCCTCACTGCAAGACGTTAAACTGCAAGCAGGTCAGGCCTTCTTGAACAATGCCTAACCCTCAGGACCCCTGTCCTTTTCGGGCCTCGGCCCAGGCCCTCTCTTATAGGAGTGTATGGTGTGGTGTGGGATTATGTCCTCATTCACATCGGTTTATTCTCCATACCGTACACCTCCCTTGTTTGGGGGTATATTACTCCCCTCCTCATCTCGTATGACGTTAAACTACATCTAGAGAACTACGTGTGGCGTGATTCCCATTCTCTTGGGATACGTAGGACCACCTGAATGTCTAGGATTCGGTTCCAGCCCCATCTCTCGGGAATCTTCATCCCACCTTGGCCCCTTGGTCTACCCTTCTTCTATGAGAGGATTGTATGGTGTGGTGCGGGATTGTGTCCTCATTCACGTCGGCCTTGTAATGACCATGCCATATACCTCTCCCTCCTGAGCAGTTTTGTCGACCCTTTTCGGCGGTTCACCAATGCGCCTAAGGGGACTTTGGTTTATTACCTGGAATGCCAAACTTTACCCGGACACGTCCGCACCCACTTTCCAGGCATTTTGTATCCCTGCATCAGGGGTTCCATAATCTTTCACACATGGAGGGACCCCCAAGAACGACCTGGATACTACGCCCAAGGGCTCTCCTACCATTACGGGCCAACACCCCCGAGGGTTTCGGACATCAAATCGATAAAATCCCACGTTGTGAATATGGTCAGCGGTCGATCCTCGTTTGTTGTTCCCTCCCTTCAGGCTAATGCGATATGGGTGCTGCGTTTCCACCATGGTTAATAGTTTTCCTCTATCGCAATGCCAACCCATTAAGCCTAAAATGTCAGGTGCACGATTCGCACCATTCATCACTTCATCGTATCCGATTAGAGTCTCAGAACTCTTGGTTCTTTTCCTCTGTGCACGTCTGCGCATTGGGGAAACAAGCCGCGTCAACAGTGTCCTTCGGGGCTCTCTACCGGATCCCCTCTAATGGACGCCCCATGTATTGCGATGAGGATTCCCCCCCTTGTTTCCCACACTGAGTTTAACTCACGTGGGCATAGGGATCGGGTTGACGTGTGTGCTAAATTGGGAAGTTGTTAACATTCATGGTTCGAGCTCTAAGACCATAAACTAAGATCCATCTAGAACTATGTTCAGCTTGATTCCAATCTTTATGGGACACGTAAGAATGCCTAGACCTTCTGTCTTTGGGTCCTGCTTGAGTTCAGCGTCCTACCTCTAGGACCCTGACTATGGGGCTGTGTGGCGTGGTGTGGGATACGTCCTCATTCACATCGGTTGTGTCTCATGACACCATACACATTCCCCTCCTAGCATCGCATCTGCTACGTCTGCGCTGCATGACGATAAAAAGCACACTTGGTCCTATCACATAACCCTAAACTGTGACATTATCATCCTGGTTGCACGACAAAAAAAGACACTGCATTGTGATGACCTTGTTATAGAGGACATCACATTGGGTATTGGTCACATGCCATGCCATTTGTCAATGCCTATCATGGCTTGATTCTTGTGGCGACACCACGACCTACTACTATAGGCCTCTCGCTTCACAAAAAAACCACTCACCTTAAAGGACAAACAAGATTTATCAAATTCCGCTTCTTTTAGTGCAAGGGCCATGCCCGCACTCCCCTTTTCCCCTGGCACTGGTATCTTACCATGTCACCTTTCAGAACTACGTATGGCTTGATTCTCATCCTCATGAGATACGTAGGACCGCCCGGTCACTTCCCCGCGGGCCCAGCCAAACCTTTGTGTTCGGTCCCTCGACTCGAGCATTTCCTCAGAGAACACATGGTATGTAGGGGTTGGGTCCTCATTCACGTCAGGTTTTGTTTCCATGGGTCCCCTTCTCCCTTTACCCATTCATGGTCCGAGCTCTAAGACCATAAACTAAGATCCATCAAGAATTATGTGAGGCTTGATTAACATCCTTATGAGATACGTAGGAGCACCCGGGCACTTCCCCGTGGGCCTAGCCTAACATTCTCTTTTGGTCCCTGGACCTAAAACCTATCCCAAGGAGGTCGTGCGGTGTGATATGGGATTGTGTCCTCATTCGTGTCGGGTTGTTCATCGCACCACACACACCCACTATTCCCATTCACACCAGGTGTTTGAGTTACTCCACCATGTGCCTCTTATGTTTCCTCCATCTATCTAATACATCTCGTTGTCGTACTCAAATGTGTTTTGACAAAGCCCGAATTGGGTATCTTTCATGGGTACATTCCCTTCGTCCCATGACCATGCTTTGTGAGCTCACTATTTGGATCCTCATCCTCTTTCACATCCAAAAGGACCCTCAGATGACATGGATACTAGGCTTTAGGGCTCTCTATTGATGCTGAACCTAAGGGCCCTTCAATCGTTTCGAGCCAATGTCCCTAAGGATCTTTGGCAACACTTGCAACATGGTCCCGTGTTTCGAACATGGTCAGCAGTCAACCCTCATTTGCTTGTCCCCATTCTAGCCTAACGCGATATGGACGCTGCGTTTCCGCCACGGTTAACAGTTATCCTCTATCATCATGCCGCCGTCATTGTGATCCAACTCTCGAGAGACACGATTCACACATTGCTACATCCTCATGTTCACTTGGAATTACAGCATATTCGGCTCTATCTCTTCATGCATCTAAGTGCACCACATGGGAATGTTAGTATCACGGGGTTGGTATTCACCAAGTGTCCCTTCACCCTAACCTGCCCTTTTCTGTGTCTGGAAAGTCCCACCACTACTTCTTATTTCCCACACCAAGCATGACTCACGTGGGCTTAGTAGTTTTGGCGGGATGTGTACCAACACAGACATGCTTCTCATCGTCCCGCATGACGTTAAACTACGCTTCCAGAACTACGTATGGCTTGATTCCCATCCTCATGGGATACATAGAGACACCATGGTATTTTTCCCAGCGTCCAGCCCATAGAAATCATTAATCCCATCCTTCCCCTTTTCACCCCCTGGTCGGACCCCTCGCTAGAGAGGACCTGTCCCAAAGAAGGGAGGATCCATGACCAAGACAACGCGCCCATCTAGCGTACTCCCACCACGGTGGTGTAACTACCTAAGTGTTGGATTCTGTTCGGACAAACCATCACTCCATATTCCATGCTTTGCGTGCCCCTTATTCGGACCCTCGTCCCTTTTCATGTCTGACGGGACCCCCTAACGGCCTGGTTTCATGCCGCATCGGTTCACCTACCGTCCTGGGCCAATGTTTCAGAAGACTATTCATGTTTGGAAGGACCCCCTAACAGTATGGATGTTTGACTTATGGTCCGCCAACTATCCTGGGTCAATGTCCCGAAAGATTGACCGATAATATTTGTGACATGGTCCTGTGTTTCGAACATGGTCAACGGTTGACCCTCATTTTTTTCCCCATTACAGGATAATGCAGTAAAGATACCGCTTCTCCTCCAGGGTTAACGATTATCCCTTATTGTCACGCCATCCCCATAGTGCTCTGAATCTGGGGCATCGTAATTCACGCTTCCCGTTTCTGTCTGTTCGGACTGATTCCAGTGCCCCTGGTGTTGTACCGTTCGTGCATGAGGGCACGCTGAAGAAACGGTAATTCGGCTATTCTGAAAAGTTCCTTATCTGGTCAAGTCTCTCCCATCTTTCGGAAATCTGGACTGGTAATCCAAATCCCGGATGCCTGGAGCATGGTCTCCACTACTATGTTAGGTGGGACGACAAGGCAACTATCTCCGGTTTCTCACCTCAGGCTCGACCCACGTGGGCTTGGGGAATTATCACCAAACATACCGCAAACATTGTAGGGATGTAACAAGGCGATTAAAATAGTGGAAATCATGTGCGCTACGGCATTCAATACAAAGAAGGAAGAAATTGAAGCATGAAAGTACCAATAAAGGTTTTTTTTTTTGTTACAATACCTAGGGGTCGACTCGCCCCATGCACGGGTTGACCCCATCAAAAGAGAATTGCATCTCCGCCACCCGTTGGCTTGTGGCATCCAAGGCTTGCTGCCACTGACTCAGCTCCCTCTCCTCCTCAGCAGCGGCAGGGCGTAGTTCATTAGCCTTGGCTCTTGCCCTCTCTACCTCTGCCTGAATGGCAGCCCTCTTTCCAGAAGCCTGCCTCATAAGCTCCTCCGCCTCTTCCAGCTGGGCCTTCAACCAGGAGATCAGCTCATATTGAACTTTAAGATAGGCTGAGTACTCATCCGCCCGGGTTTGCAGCTGTTGGACCTCGCTTTCAGCCTCCCGGAGCTTCGTGATGTTTGTCGCCTTTCTTCGCTACTTTCCCATGCTGAGCCCACGATCATGCTCTCGGATCTTCTCAGACATAAGATCTCGGATGAGTGCATGTGGGCGTTGGGCATCCACTCCCCCAGCGCACAGTTCGCACATCCATGAGCGAAGTCTTTCCATTTCGTCCAGCCATAGTGCTTGGGGGTGTCCTTGATGAAGCGCATGATCAGCTTCAACGACCGGTAGCGGACTATGCTGTTGTCTTCCTCGTCGGAGGTCGTTTTGTCCCAGTCTACGCAATTGGTAGGCTCGTACATAGGATACACCTGCAAGAAGTCCTCGACATGATCTGCATCTGGCGTTGAATCCGATGTGACATCTGGCGCCAATGCAGGCGCGACAGGAGTGGGATCAGCCGACTGATCCTCTTCATCAGAGTCCACCTCGATGACCTCAGGCATGACCCTGCTGGTGGTCCCGCCAGTGATGATGTGTGTTGCAACTCGGGGAGATGGGGGGGACTATCGCCACCATCACCGGCATGCCCCTAGGAGGGACGCCACCATACATCCCGACTAGTCTTGCCGCAGCAGCCCACTCCAGTCGGAGAACCTTACGACCGAGAGGGACATAAACGTTAGTTGGCATAGTCTACATATGACGACAAGGAAACTGGTAGAGGAAACTTATGGAGATCGACCTCCGGGTGCTTCTCTTGAGCCGATACTGACAGGACCCTGAGGCGAGGCCCTCCGTATATAGTTGGAAGGTCTGGAGATTTTGGAGGAGCCACCTCGGGTGCTCTGGTCCCACCAGATGCGGAACTGGACGCAACCATAGGCGCGGGATATGAATGTCCTGCATCATCACCCACTGAGGGGCGAGAACGAGGCATGCGAACAAGTTCCTCTTACATGGCTCAAATGTCGGTGAGAAATCCATGATGGCCTGAGAACGGACCATAAGGAAAGAAGTTCGAAATGCTACCTTGAGAGCCTCTACAAAGTCATCATAATTTGAGTCTTGGTCTCCGACTTCGCCCTCCTCCAACAAGCTCCCGCATCCTGCCTCATCCTCCCAAGAGGAGTCCTCTGAATCTTCCAGTAGGGGGAAACACTACCTTAGATCAGCGGTCGATAACTGTGGGGGGACCGTTCGATTCAGTAGTACCCTCACTCGGTCTGTCATTTGGCGAGGGACACCACTAGAGTGAATGCAATCCTCCAACTCGTCCATGTATTGCTCTGCCTCCGCCGGAGACTCCATGAAACTAGCCCGGACTAGGCCTATTCCCAGTAACTCCATCCCGAGGCAATTCAAGTGCGCCCATATCTCGTGTGGGCTGAGGAATTCCCGGTTGACATCCCAAATGTCCCAGGCTTCCGGGAAGACGACATCCTCTTCCATGTAGATATGACACAGCCGCTTCCCCAGAGCCTGAGTGGATATCCTATGAAATCCCCTCGGTGGCCGCACCTCCGGATGGCCCTCCTCTTCCGGAATCACCGGATTCGCCGCTGCTGCCACACCCTCGGCTGGTGCGGGTCTCGCAGCCATAGCAGCCCCGCCACTGCAAGAGGCCCTAGCTGCCCTCCGACCCTGACCTCGAGATAGAGGAGGCCCACCTTCGCCAACCCGAATAGTTGGCTACTTCAGCATCTCCCCTGGGTAAGCAGCTTCCCAACTAATGGCATACTCCCTCACCAATCCGAAAGCGGCAGTGGATGGATGCAATGCAATTCGCATCTTCCCATCTTCCAGTGTGAACATGAGCCACATCTGCCTCATCACACATGGGTTCTCCTCGTGACGCACCTCCTAGTAGAACTGCGGGGTCAACCGCTGGAGGCACCGGAACTGCCTTGCAAACCGATGCGGGGTGTACGGTTCGCAAAGTGTCTCATGATCCACTCGTGCCACCAAAAATCTGCCTCGAAAGGCCAGGAGGTAAGCCCGGTGTTCTTCAGTTCCCCTCCCGTCATCAGTAAGTATCCCCATTGGCAATGGGAAGGGGTGGAAATTAAACTCATCCGCCCTCCACACCCGATTCAGCACCATCGGCTCGTTTAGTTTGAACGGGAAGCTCCCGACTGCATTCTGGATGGAGGGGTGGAAGTTTGATCCCAGCGGAGAAATAGGGTTTGGATACTCATAGATCCCCCTGATGTGCGCCACAATCCACCCATACAGGAGGTGGAAGGGCCTGCATATCCTTGGCGGCTTCCTGCCCTCGCTAATGTGCCGCAGAATTCTGTACAGCTTGGCGAGCATTGGAATCCCCAGATTGGCCTGCTGCCTCATGGCCAACATGGTCACCATAATAAACGAGCTGGGCCGCACCCCCATGTTTGTATCCCTCACCGGTAGGATCCAACTGCAGATGAGAGCTGCGATGAACACCGCCAGCCTAACTATTGGCTATTGTTCTGTGCAGACACTGAAACCCCAAGTCTTCCATTGGCTGTCCTCCAAGAACCACCAAAACAAGTGCTCCTTACCCTGTTGGGCCGCCCTTGGACAGGTTCAAGGTCTTGGAGGGAACTCTTGATTCTCTAGGATGTTCAGGAAGCACTTGAACAATTTATTAAAGTGGACATCCCTCACTGCCTCCTTGTCCTCTCCAGGGACGAGTGCCATCAGCACTGACGCGAGTCGCGGCATCTTCTCTATATCCTCCCACGCGCTCATGACGGGGAGGAACTCATCATACATGGCCTCCAAGATCGGAACCCTAGAAATCTGGTGGACATCCCACAGGCTGATTCCCACCTCCCCATGATGCAGGTGAAAGGTATTGGTCCTTAACGACCATCTGCTCAGCAATTCCGGCATCAGTTGTTTCGGTTGGTAAATGTTGAATTGGGAGGCCCATCCTGCCTCATATAACCCCACTCTCCTTAGCTCGGCCCCAAAATCCTCACATGAGGCACCTACCCAGTAGGCCCAGGCCCAGTCATCAGTAAAGTTGCCGCCCTGGCATAGGTCCCACTCATCGGACAATCCTTTCTTAGAATCCTGCAAAGCCACCTTCAGCATGGTATGATAGAGAGGAGGGGTCGTCTCCGGTTGCAGTAGCTTCCCATCAATATTGTTCACGTGGTTGTAGAGACATTCAGCGGTAATGGGCGTGAAGTCATCCTGCGCATGACCATTAGCCGCCCTGAACCATTGGTGCTGAAATGGCGTGCTCCTAAACTAGCAAACTGGTTCGTCCCTACTCACCTTAGTGATTAAGACGTTATCCCTCAACCTGAATCCGTAAAATGGCAGCTTCTTACCCTGCAGATAATTCTTCTGACCCTCTGATAGCAGATCTGTCAAAGAAACGTGGTCCGAGTGGCTTCAGACCACCTCCCCAAGGCCTGGAAAATTTGACCATCTCATACCGACGGGAGACATCTACAAGAACCCCTAATACAGCTTCTCGATGGGCCATTTCAGTTTCGGCACTCAGAAAAGAATTTTTCCATAACAGATTGCGAAGCTGGATTGCGAAGCCGACTCACGAAGGTCGGTCGCGAGACCAAGCCACGGAGTCTGACCTAGGTCGGCAAACATGAGTTCGCTTGGTGCGGTCGTGGAGTCAGAGACCTGCGGTTCTCCACGAAGCTCGATTCACGGAGAGCGGGTGCGGAGTACGCAGAGCTTCGCGAAATCGTGAGCACAAAAACACAAGAAAATCAAGTGAAGACAAAAGAGGTCGACCAATCTCTTTATAGGCGGCGACCCCAGAGCCTCGCGGCACGCCCTGCCCGCGCGGAGCATCGCGGCGCATCCGGATCCGTGGCCCCGGTCTGCACTGCGGGCCCTCTTTGTGAATTCGCATCGTGAACCATAGACATTTTTGGTGATTTTCCCTTAGACTTCAACCCTTCAGCCCTTCGCGGCTCCACGTCTGAGGGGGGGCATTTTTTGGCGGCAAAATATTGCACGAAAGGAAGGGACGAAAAAGACGGCACGTACGCTGCCTCGCGAAGCACCGACGCAAAGCCCCCCGAGCATCACGGTCCCGCGAAGCTCCAGAGGCTGTACCTCTCCGCGAACGAATTTCATGTTCGCGAGCCCGCCGCGAAGCACCGGAGGCGGTACATCTCCGCGAACGAATTTGACGTTCGCGAGACCGCCGCGAAGCACCGGAGGTGGTACCTCTCCGTGAACGAATTTGACATTCACGAGCGCACCGCGAAGCACTTGAGGCGGCGCGGGAGTTCGGCTTCGCGGCGCCCATTGCCTATAAATACTGGGCTCCCCCTGAGTCCTAGGGATGGACAATCCAACCTTTCGACATCTCCTCTCCCAAATCTTGAAGCACTCTTTTCCCCCGGGAATCATGAGCTCCGTGAGGTACTTCTACTTCGCATGACGCCTTCGCTTTGTCTCGTTTTTAGCCCCTCTTCCCAGAGGGATGCCCTTCGCGAAGCTCAAGGGCATTCACGAAGGAGGGGGATTCCCAAGGGAACCCGGGCAGCTGCGGAGCGTTTATGCTTCGTGAAACACCCATCCTGTACTAGTGATTCTCATGCTAAGGTAGGATTGCTACACATCGCGAAGCACACTACTTCGTAGAAACCTGCTTCACGATGCACCTCCTATTCACGAGGCCGTGCTCCGCGAATACTGTTCTACTTCGCGAAGCACCCTCCACTCACACCTTTTCCCCATGATAAGTCCAATGCACTTCGCTTTGCGAAGCACACTCCTTTGCTTGGAAATTCCTCTTCCCGTTCGACCCTCCAGGTTTGCACGATGTGATATCAAAGTCCCACGGACAACACCACTCGTAGCATTGCTTCGCCTAATGCTTCTTCGCATAGGCACGCTAACGGCTATTGCTTCTTTGTATAGCCACGCTAACGTGGACCTCTCGATGGTTCGCTCTAAAACCCCCCTTCACCACAGCCTTACTGGTACCTTCCCTCCCCCAAGGAGAAAAGGGTACCAGTTTTGTAAGTCCTAGGGGTGTGGAGTGAACCCACCTTGTGCAAGCTATAGGACGTTAAACTGCCAAGAACCACGTCCTCAACACATGATGTTAAACTGTGACCCGACCTCATGCCTCGCATGAAGGGTCCCCCCAGCTCGAACATTATTTACGCCACTCGTCTCCACGGGAGTGGAATCACCCCCCCCCCCCACAAGGGATGATATCTTCCATGTTGGAGCAGCGTATGTTCTCAAGTGAAGGGCGACCCTAGTTCCCCAACAGATGGTTGCACCCCTGCATCTCCGTACTTCCCCACTACCAAGGTCAGTGGAGGGCGTGATAGGGAACGAGTCACCTCCCATCATTGGTCCCAAATCCCTCTTTCCTTGCGCTTTTCCACACTTCAGGCCTCCATAGTGGAGTATGTCCCAGCACCATGGGATGCCTAACGCGTAAGCCCCTCTTCTCTTCTCACGGACGCACCCTTCGCGGCTTGATCGTCAGGTCCTTGCTGCCTCTTGTTTCTCACACCGAGCATGACTCACGTGGGCATAGAGTTGGCATTGTCCATCACAGCACCTCTTCCAGCATGACGTTAAACTGTATGCCCTCATCTAGCATGACGTTAAACTATACGCCTTCGTCCAGCATGACTTTATACTGCACATCCATTTGAACTATGAGGTCTTTGATCCATGTCAAGTCATGGTACATAGGAAGCCTCCATGAGGCTCAAGCCCTCCAGCCGTCATTTCCTCACGTCGAGTTCTACCTTCTTCCAGCATGACGTTAAACTGCATTCCAGTCCGACAGCAAGCCGTTGTGACCATCGCGAACTATGAGGACTTTGATCCATGTCAAGGCATGGTACGTAGGAGGCCTCCCTGATGTTCAAGCCCATCCCCCTTTGGACCAAGGTACCTATTTCCTCATGTTGGTTAGTCGATACCCACCAACCAAACTACGAGGACTTTGATCCATGTCAAGGTGTGGTGCGTAGGAAGCCTCTACGAGGTTCAAGCCCACCACCCGGTCGTTCCGACCTCATTCACATCGGTTCACCCTCCTCCCGCATGACGTTAAACTGTATTCCACCATTTGAACTATGAGGTCTTTGATCCATGTCAAGGCACGGTACGTAGGAAGCCTCCCCGAGGTTCAAGCCCATCCACCATCGGATCAAGGTTCACCTTCACGTCGGTTCGTTGACGCATCGGATCAAGGTCCACTTTCACGTCGGTTCGGTGACGACTTCCATCATTTGAACTACGAGGTCTTTCATCCATGTCATGGCCTGGTACATAGGAAGCCTCTATGATTTTCAAGCCCACCTCTCATCATTTATTCATGTCAGGGTTCATCTTCATCTCGCACGACGTTAAACTGCATTTCGGCCCACCGGAAAGTCGTTGTGACCAACATGAACTATGTGGTCTTTGATCCATGTAACGACATGGTAAGTAAGAAACCTTTCAGAGGTTCAATCCCACCACCTGTTGGTCACTCTTGCCTCCTTCACGTTGGTTCATCCACACCCGGGCAGCCCAGTGTGTAAGCCCCACACCATCTGGACCAAGGTCCACCTTCATGTCGGTTCGCTGACGCATAGGATCAAGGTACACCTTCACATCGGTTCACTGACAACATCCCTCGGGCCAAGGTCCAACTTCATGCCGGTTCAACGGCACAATCCCAAACTACGTGAACTTTGATTCCCTGCCACAGGGATATGTAGGATGTCTCTTTGAGGCTCAAGACCAACTTCACCGTCGCCCTTGCGATGGTCCCTTGACATTCCCCCCACCACATCATTCATCCATCCATCATCCACCCTGATTCTCACCCAGACCATCATATCCTTGTCAGACCATGTCGATCCACTCTTCTTCACAGCCGACCATGGGCTGGTCCTGGTATCGTCACCCCTTCAAGGGAAATCCCTCAATCCGATCCATTCTAGATAATGCTCTGATCGGGCCGATCCGTCCCCGCTGGATGTTAAACTCGTGACATACCCTGTGTTAAACACAGAAAGCTGAGGAAAACCTCAGATATATGTCTATGGAATATAATCCCACGTGCTCGTTGTGGGATGCCTCGGGATTCCACGCCCTCAAGAAGCCCTGTGACCAGGGATAATAGACATACATGCCAGGTCCCTAGCATCCAGACATGCTACTGATGCCTCAACGTGACTACTCCCCCGACTGAAGGTTGATGCCCTGACTGGACCATTTGGAATGTCCTGACAGAAGCAGTGTAATTAACCGGCATCCATGGAAATATGGTACTGTGAAGAGTTTCACGAACAACGTATTAAATCTATGAGGGAGACCTGGACTAGGTGACGACTTCCGAGGAGGAAGCCACCTAAGGAAGAACCGACATCCCTTCATCCCGTTTCGATCAAGGAGCAGACATACCTGAACAAGGAACGAATGCCACCCGCCTTTAGAAAGTGAGAATTCGGGGCAATAGCTGCGCGTCCTCATAAAACTAACTCAATTCATTGAGAAAACTTAGATCTCCATACACCACCTAGTATATTGGGAATTGAAGGCCATTGTCTTGTAGACACCATTGTATGACTATACTGACAATGTTTCAGAATCTTTATATAGGTTTCCAATAAAGAATTCAGTCATGCAGAAGAAAATTCTCCCTCCGGGCAGGCCTTTCCTATTTCCATATGCTCACTAGAATTCATGCCTCGTATTAGTTCACTCAATCTAAAATTCCTTGAAACAATGCCTTAATATTTTATTACTACTCATGTCTTGGGAATGTCTTAATAGCTTGGCCAATTATCCTCCAGTTACTTAGGGATTCTGTGTAAATTTCTTAATCAGATGCCATCAAAATTTCATGATACTTGTTACTCAATGTCGATTATTGGGCAATGAAATTCCAAAGAATATCTTCACCTCATGATCTTGGGAAAGAAATGAATCCATACAGGAATGTACAGCATGAGTCCCATCAAACTAGAATACTCATATACACAAACACATTCTCCACCACTATGTGTGAATCTGATCCACATATACTAAAATTGTAATGGAATTATTATTGTCTCTATTCATGTCATCATTTGAGATATAGTTACACTTGAGCCTGATAACTCTACACTGTCCAGGAAACAATGTTACGCTTCCCTATGAAAATTTATGAATAGTTTATGAACTACCCTACTCACAACTATATGAGATGCACGTCATTACCCATCCCATGGAATCTTTGGCTTGAAATGCCCCGTTTATATTCAGGTTCCCCCTTCCAAAAATTATAATCAATGTCCAGAAGGATCCAGATCCCCATAATCATCCACAATCATTGAAAATGGATGGTTATTTTCCTTCTTAAACCATTTATTGTCTATTGATATAATACCCCAATGGCTCTGCATAAGTTTCCTGCAAAATGACATGTAAAAAGAGTAAAATTTTCTTTAGGAGAGGATTTTACTACTTCAGTATGCCCCTATGAAATTTATGTCCCAACCCTTGGTTTTGAAACCCTCCAAACTATAGTTTACATCTTTTTCATTTTTTTATGTCTCTATATGGTTGTAAAATTATGGTCAAACTACTTTGAAAATGGTAAATCGTTTAACTCCCAAGTCTGAGAGAAAAAATATTAAATCATAAGTATCATGTGTCATGATTATATGATTTTAAACTGTACCATGCTCTATCCCTCATCTATACATGTCAATTTTGTGTATGAGTGGTTTCTTAACAAAATACTATATAAATTTCACTATTACATCCAATTATCATTCCCCCTATGGGCCACCCGTTGTGGATTTATCAAGACAACAAAATATATATTTTCATTAAACTACTGGACCATCAGAAATGGAAGGCATGTGTCATTAGGAAACCTTTTTTTACTCTGCCCATAATGTCTCAATGGATCTCCATATGTTTCGCACAAAAGGTCCAATAAACCAAAGGCAAACTTGTCCTCATGAGAGGGTTCCCTAATTCCATATTGTTACTGGATTCCATGCCCCCTATCATATCCCATACCAATAAAACAGAAAATCCTGGTCAATAAAAATCCCCAATCCATGTCTGAAAAGTATTGGGACATCCATGGTCCATAAACCCTAATTTTGTACCTCAACTCAAAATTTATGGTCAAAGATATTCGACATAAAACATCATTCATGTTAGACCGGTTCTCAAGACATTAAATTTCCCATACAAAAAGACAAACCTCGCTAGGAAGAAAACACATAAAGAGAAACCTGGATAAAAGTCGATTACTAGCTCGCTAAACATTTACATTGAATAGTTTTGGAAAAATATTTAAAAACGAAAAAGTTTATAGAGATAGAATTCTTGTCAAGTCGAATACCTACAAAGGGTGACCTATGAAAAATTCATGTTATACTCACTATTCCCACATCGAAATTAGTCTTATTAAAAATAAGGATTATAATAGAAAATTCTCAAATTTTTTAGTTTTTTTCTTGTAATCCTAGAAGTAGTCAAACTACACTCACTAATACCATTTACATAGGAAAAAAACATTTCATGATTTTATTATTTTACTAATCTCAGATATTATTTCAAAAATGAATTTGGTTGATATTATTGTTTAAATGTGTTCAATTATAAATTATTTAAATTGATAGAAAAGTTGAAGGATAATTACTTGAGATAAAATTATTTTCATTATATTAAATAAAGTTATTGTGGGAATCCACATTCGAGAACCTCTCTATATGGGCATGGTCTAGAAATTAAAAAAGACATTCAATGAAGTCACAATGTTTTATCAATGCATGATTCAATTATTCGATGGCCTGAGAAATCTTTAACAATGTCATTGTCTCGACATCCTAATCTTCCTTCAATGCCTCCACCTACTTCACATTTTCAAGGCCATCATTTTCCCCTTCCTCCACTAGATAGTGACCCACATCAACAGTGATTGTGAAGTGGACCCATTCATATTTATGTCCCCTAGTTCTATTATCCTCTCATACACTTCTAAATCAATATTCTCCTATATGGAAATATTTTTCATGAGTCCTATATGTTTCTTTAACAATTACCCAGCTTTCTCAACACCTTCATTCACAAGGATTTTTCTAGTAGCAGCAAGATAACCCATAAAATCCACTTTGTAATGATGAGACTCGAGCATTCCAGTTCCATCCCTAGCGTCAAAAACATGGTTCACTATGTAATAAATGTAATGATAGTCGAAGCATCCAAACCCTAGTACCACAAAGAGGTGATGTAATCTTGGAAATTTAGATGGAATATCTACAATAGCTGTTTGGGAAATCAACCTATATATGTTTTTCTATGCTCTTTAAAGGCTTGGAGGAAGGCAGTTTAGACCGCATTAGATGGTTTCAGAATCACATCCAAATGATGGAATGTATTCAATAATAAATGTCACCAAAGGAATCCTTGACTCAATGACTACAACTGGACGTGACCCTTAGGCTGCTGTATCATTGGCAACATCGAATGGAGGAGAGACCGAGGTTTCAACTATCATTGCATGTTCCTTTGGTTACGATCCTGAAGTCTAGAGTGAGATAAGTGAACAGTCGTGATTCCCAAACGTAAAAAAATTGAATATACCTAAAAAATTTTGAATGGTGGAAACCCAAAAACCTCTTATAGAAGCATTAGTAGATTTTACATCCATTTTGGAATCATCCCCCGATGAAGAGGGTACCATATCTTCAATGTGAAATTGATCATTAGGGTCTTCAAATGGAACTCGAGGATTAAGGACATTCTAAAATAAATCAAAAACCACCAATATACCTCTTATAGAAATCATATTAATAGTGATAGTCAGTTTGGAATAAGGCACTATGTCTAGTTTTGAATTTCCAGGAGCTCGGATCACTGCCTCCCCTGTGGTTGTGTCATCTAGAAGAGCAGGATCTGAGTTCTTAATCGGTGTAATAATTTGTAAATAGAATCTATATACAAGGGTGGGGTTTATTTGGTTTGGGGTACCCCTATCCACATATTTCGGATCCCCCATTTTACCCTCTTACAATTGAAGCCCCCTACCTAGATTTATTGTCACTATCAGTGTTGTCATATCCTTATTTGTAATGGAGGGATAGGGATGCTCACTTGTAGCATCAACCTCTGATTATTCACCCACTATTTTGGATGATTTCACCTAATACTGAATAGGAATCCTCAAAGGGATAAGGATGCCCGAAACTTTCTTGGATGGCCCAGCCTCTCTAATCTATTCAACAACAACTGTTTCTGGTACTTCCACTACAGCAGAATGAATATGAGCTGCAAACATCTAGGAAACTACTACCTGATTAATTGTCGGTTATTCATTATTTTGTGCATGTGATGACTAGTTAGTAAGATGAAGGAATTTAATATAGAGTCCTGATATATAGATATATAAATAATTTATAATCTTCGTCATGATGCATATTGATAATTAATATGACTATACACATTTTTTGGTACACCATGGGGATGGATATCTAACGAATGTATCATGTGAAACAAGGGGATGTAACACCCTGATATTATTTTCTATAACCACTTCCATATGCTCAGTGGTGCTAAGAGAACCTTCTACAGTGACCCCCATGTCTGAAGGGGCACATCCCCTGGCTGTAGTACCTCTGGGGGAGTATGCTAGAGAAGGTACTATCTCCTAGGCCTCTGCTGACTCCTACAATAGTAAATAATAATGTAAGAATCATTACAACAATAGAAATTAAATGTTGGGTTATCAAATAATGTTATCTATTCTTCTATTTCATCTAAATATGAGAATATAATAATCCCTTTTACTTTATTAGACCAACAAAGTATATCATTGGATGAATGGAGGAACCTATCCATCTTGTTCAGATATATGGATTCTTCATCTGGATATTATTGAATAGAAATTTATGAGGGTGTGATGGAAGCTCCATATCCCAGAAGATCGATGTGTTCATATTGGAGAAGATCCCAAATGTATTCGTTAGGAAAATTTTCCCCTAGTCATCCAAGGCCTCCTAGACCCTTGGAAAAGCAGACGTAATGAGAATGAATAAGGATATAGTGTCTTTCCAAAGATGTAAAGAAGGGTCCACCAACCTAAATAGCTTTTTGGGTGCCAATGAAACCATGGAACCCCCAAGGTATGGACATTTGTGAGGCTCTAGGTGCGGATGAGGAATATCCTTTACTCTAATCGCAGATGGTAAATTGGAAATTTTTTCACTCTCAGAGACATTATAGTCCTCATTTATCTCACAACTTATCATGGCCATCAGTCGAAAAGAATATTACACTATCCCTTTAAACCATGGAGCAGGGCCTCAAGATCTTATAGATAAAGATCCACCTTTATGGGATCTTCATCATCAAATATTTCAGAAGGCACTGACAAATATCCAATTCAATTATTGGAAACGTCATTACCTTAGAGAAAGCACCACAGTGAATGTGGGGATTGAGCCTGCAATTATTCGTGGTTCCTCAATGTACACCATTTCCTTTAGGTATCTAGAAAGGCATCATACGGAGGGATGATCTTCTGGTTCATGGTGGTAGAACAGATAACCTCATTAGTCTAATAGGTTTCACCCCAAGATCTCAAGACCTTCCTAGGGGGTTCAAAACTGATACACTTTCCAAGAGATTTTCCCTGTTGAGATTTCACAACAGTTTCCTTTTTCTTCCCCTTAGAGCCATATGCCTTAAGGGTCATAATAGTGGGATCCAGCTATGACATATGTCTATTCATGTATAATGGAACCCAAGTATCAGCAGAACATATTGGGGGAGTAGGAAAAATACCCTCAGAATCATGAATCATAATATTGAACTATGTATTTTCTCGGGTGAACATTTTCCACAACTAATGGGATTCCATGAAATTTTTTCCTAGAACATGTCATATTGGGCTGAGGGATATAACATCTAAACATTTTTAAACTAACGACTAAATCTACAAGCCACATACCCCTCACTGAAAAGTTTCTCATCAATACAGGAAACTAAAATACATTCTCATAAAGAAAAGTGATAGACTCACTTAATGAAGTCCTCTAATTCATAACTCACTATGGTAGTAGTAGGGGGAGCATGAGGAATATAAGAAAAGCGATAATGATAGTTGATTCTAGTCATCACTTATAATCCATTCCGTTAATTCCACTCTTCCCAATTATCATTAATGAGAAATACCTCTATAATGACCCATGCAAGTGCTCTAAAGAAATCCTCGAAGAATGGAATTTTGATTTGGAAGGGGATTGATTAATGTATAACCCCCCTTGTGGGATCTTATCTAGCCCTTGAGGAAATAAAAATTCTTGACCAATCGATAAGGTGGACTCCCCTTGATGACCAAGCCTAATAAGTGATAGATTTTTTACAACATCACAATATCCATGTTGATGATTTTCCAGTGTCTAGATGAGCGGTCATGACAGTGATTGTGAATCCCAAACTGCCTGAGACACATACTGGAAGAAGCTAACCAATAAGAAACATGGTAAAGAAGGCCACAAATAGAAAAAATCTATCGAGATTAGGAAAATTTTCCCATCCCCATTCATGATATCATCCCTCACCCATGATAAGCTAGTAGGAACCTACTCACCTTCAGGTGTCCTTGGTTAGGTAGGACCTAGGTTTTCATACACTAGGCTCTTGAATGCTTCTATTATAAAATGCTTCACTCCAATCATAGAATGATATGTCCAGCTTAAAACAAGGAAGGGTATCCTTTGAATTGGTCATCACTTGGTCGATAAGTTACTTATCAAAAAGAAGGGGTCCCCTCCTCCTCATCCCATACAGAGGAGTAACATAAAATTTCATCATACATATCTCCGATGAGAGGAACCTCTGAAATCATCCAGATATCCCCAATAATAATACCAAACACCCCATGGAATAGATAAAATGTGTTGGTATATGGAAGCAATAAACTCTAAATCTGAAAAAATGAGGGTACTAGCTTGATGAGAATAGGATTGGGATAACCAATCAGCCTCATACAACACCACAGTCTAGAATTCACCCTATAATTTTGCACAGTTTTTTCAAACCCAGAATGTCCACCCCCAGTACCCAAAAATGATCCTCCAGAAAAATGGTCCCATTTTATTATAAACCATTATATTCTTTTTCCATGGACATTTGGGCATTGATATGGTAGTAATGGGCCTTATCATTTTTCTATCATCGTGCATCCTTTGAAGAATGAGGTAAGTATTTCAATAAGGACCCAAATTATGTTCCATTCTATATGAATGATCCTTTTGATAATATAAGCACCTGAGGAATGGTTCTATTGATTAAACAAGCTGTAGGTCAGTCAACCCGATGTGGTTCAAGAAACATTGTATCAAATAGTACACCAAATCAATAAAAGTGCAGGTTGTTTGAAATTGGATACTCCCTCTGACCCGTGGTAAGTTGGTTTATAACTATTGATAGAATTAGATGAAAGGGAAATTTTCATCAATAGATAATATCATCTTCTTCCATCATTCATCAACAACTAAAATGAGAGAAGCTGTAACACCACTAACAACAGCAGTCTGTGGAAGACCCATTGTTGTACCTACGTCAAAAGACCATGGAAAAGGATAATCCAACAATATTTGGAAAATGAATCAAAATGGTCCTCTTTCCGACATCTTTTAATGGTTCACATATGATACCACTCATGAACCAATATTTCGACGAAACACATGACGCGATGGCCTGTAGGGTGTTGGCTAGAAAATAAAATTTTTCGGGAATCAAGCGAGTCGTACACTGACCCTCACTATATGGGAGTTATAAATTATCATATGAAAATTCAATGTATAGTATTTGGATATTAAATTTAGATTGTAGATAAAGGTGGATGTGAAGGGTTTGTGAATTTTTTAAATATATTTTGCTGATAAATGATCATCTGAATGGTTTTTAGTTCATAATATATAAGGATAGTTCATGAATGAAGGCGAACACAAAGGGTGATGGTTCACATAAGTAGAAAAGGAGGAATAAATTCATAGAGTTATGACTTCATTGATAAAATAGGTAAATTAAAAATTACATGGTCCCCCCAATATATTGGCGTCATCACCCATATGGGTGCACCATTATACCTCAAAATAGTTCAAGTCAGGACTACTTTCTACATCATAACATCATCCTCTTAATTCTGATTGAAACCCATTCCGATGGGGGAATTTTTTGGGTCTTGAAAAACATAGAAAGGTAAAGTTAAGACATCCACAAATTTAATAAATTAATAGATGTAACCGTTACTAATAATTTTATGGAGGAATGTTGAAGGGTCCATATTTGGAATAGATAAATTTGGAGACACAAACTAAAATTCCTCTGTGGATCACCACTTATTTTGGTGGACCACTTTGAAAAATCTATGCAAACAAAGCCTTTCACAAGAAAATAATGATTAAAATGACTCTTCAATAAACTATGTCATTGGCAGAATGGAGGTGGAAGATTCTAAACCCATGTATGACATCATCTGAGAAATGTGTTTTTTGGAAAACAGAGGTGGATAAATCCAACCCACATATAGTCCCCATGAACTAAAATGGTTTGTAGGTGAGAATAATCCATCATCTTCTCACAAATAAGACAAAGTCATTTGTGGGATTAAGGCATTGATTTTCACCACTACAAACCGCAACCCCATAGACCTCTAGTGACTGAGTAATCTGTAATGTGGGTGATCAGACAAAGTGATTCCACAAAAGGTGTCATTCCACCCATAGATCCAACATCCCTGACACTCAAAAATAGTAACTCAAGGGAGAATGAAAAACAGGATGTAAAAAACACATCTCGGAAATCATGGGAAGAAAGACATCAGAGACGAACGTTTGACGTAGTGAAAAACTGTGAACAATTACCAATAGGAATAAACCTTCGACATGGCATTAAAGAATAATAGCAAATAAATATTTTCAGCACATGAACCTACATGGAGAACAATAAACGACATGGACTTTGTTGATGAACTTCTTGAAGGCTATATTATTAATTCTCCCTTATTCAATTTGGTGTCTTCCATATCCAATTTCCATGAGAATGATACCCAACAACACATAGTGCACCGCTACATAGATTGAACCAGGGGACATGTAACAAAAGCACTATTCGGACCACATCTAGGTTTGCATATCATCATGGTATGATGATGGTTATCCCACCATTGTAGAAACAAGTAACGTGGGGAATTCCACATCCCATATGAAGAAACGGTATGTGGAATGGGGTACCCTTGGATGTCCAACCATGCGTCTTCAATCAGCTCCTTCCATTTATGTCATATCCTCCGTAGACCCTCTGTGAGTCAGTCCAATGGAATTATCCCAAATCATCTTCAATATCCATATATCCTATATGCTACAACCACCAGTCATATCAATGTTACCTTTTGAGTTTAAATACCCCTGCTAAGCGGAGACTTGTAGGTAATCTCCCCAAATGGTACAGACCCTTGAAATGTCACTAAGTTTACATTACCATGGAAAAACAGGTTCCGACCATGGGATACTCACATGTACCTCCCTATTATAGGCATTAAATGCAATCATTGTAATTTCACTTCCATGAGGGCCAGGGATAACTAAATGAGACCACACTTGTGATTAATTTTAATAGGGAATGACACTTCTACCATTTCCCAAGAACCAAAATGGATCTCCCCCTAATGTAAGCCCCTATCCTTTATTAAAGATGGTGACATTCGTTTCACTCTTCGCCTTAGACGGGGACACAGTTGGATAGATCACATGATTTGACTATCTAGTATATGAACACAAGGGAAGAAATTGGCACACTCATAGCACCTCTCTCTCTCCCTTTTTGTTCTTACCCTATCCTCTTCCTCCATTATCATCCTCTTTTTCCATCGACGAGGAAAAAAATATGTGTGGATTTTTTTAATCTTTCACATCCTCTTGTTTCTCACACCAAGCATGGATCATGTGGGATTAGAGGATTATGATTATTAAAACATTCACACAATTCATTAGGAAATGAACAATGAGAACTCTTATTCCTTTTTTGATCAAGATACAGAAGACACCTACCTATGGCCCGGTTATGAGGGAATTTTTTTTTAAAAGTCAGTCCATATAAAATTTTCCCCCAACTCACTAGACTAACCACTTTAGGAATAAGTACTGATTTAATTATCTTATAATGGAATATTCTTATGTGTAATGCCCACCTCAAACCAAACTAGGAGGTATGTGATTAAAAACATACTAGTATATGGTGGAAGTATCATTAAGGTCTAAACCCAACTCCCAAATCACCTTAATGTTCTCTGGGACATATCACTGATAGGGTCATATCCTCCCAAGAGACCATATCAGTTTTTGGAATCTTATGCTACTTTGGTGTAGATTCCACACTAATTCATGACTAGGAATCTTACATATAGAAATACTCACCACATGATGTTAATCTACTTGGATAGGTCCTTGTCACACAAACTTAAAAGGTGTTGTGTCCAATAATGTGACACCAAACTACAAGTAGTCTGAATCCTCTCATGATGATAAAAGGGATGATCATATTGGGGGTTTGACCCTGAAATTGAAACAATATCTATCCCCATAGATGACGATAAACTCTAGGGAACCTCATAACGTGGCTTAAATCATCATTTTCTCATAAAAATACTCCGAAATCACTAATGAGCCTACAAACTGGTAACATTAGATACACATAGATGTCTTCATTAGTTGAGAAACTCTGATACATATAGATGATTCCAAACCCATGAAAATTTTGTATTTATCTTCTCACCTAGGGGTTGTCCATAGAACAATTCATGGGAATTATCAAACAATTCATGAACATATGAAAATTGCACAAATCTATAAGAGAGTAACAAAATAAGATATACTTCACCCAAAAGGGTGTGATGAGAACAAACTCTCATCCTCTAAACCAATAAAGTTCATAAGTGTTGTTGGCCAAATCATCCAATGAACATCATACTTTGGAATTTAGGTCTATTTATCGTGGGTAAAATGGCCATATGATGTTTCTGGATCTGCAAATAAAACCATTTGAGACCATATGAGGACATCATAGATGACATTGGTGGATTTGACAAACACATAATCCCCAAAAATCACCCACCAAGACCATTCATCTTTGGAACATGCATCATAACACTAGAATGGATATACTTCCCCATCTTGGTGGGACTATCTCTCACACAAAAAACTGTGAGGATTCCAATCAGTTCAAAACAAAATAATGTCATCCTGACATGAGTCCTTTACCAGTGTGTCTACATTACCCCACTTTAAGCCCCTTTCTCATCAAAAAGGATGAGGTCCTGCTAAAATCATCAATTACGCATGTGATCAATAGATGCTACTAGGAAAATTATTTATTTCATCACATCATACATATTTTATAGATCTATAGGGATCCTTAAATCCAAATGACATCCTAAATGTTCTAGCAGACACATGTGATGATCAATGCCCAGACTGATTCATCCACAAGGTACAGGAATCCATCACATACTCAGTGTATTCAATACTGGGTTTCAAACAGGTTGATCTGAGAGTACCACTAGAAGGGTAATATCCCCATGATGGAGTTTCCAAGATAGGCCCTCCAATAATTGAAACCTCTCCTGCATCCTCTTTAGCCACAACCGCCATTCTAGAACAAGTTGGCCTCATGGGTCTTCTATAATCACTTCAGAAGCATGTCCCCAGATCACGAATACTATTAACTCTATATCTTGATGGAGGTGGATGTCGAATTCGACCAAAACATCATCCATTCTATAAAGGATCCTCTCTCAAGGACCCCTATAAGAGAACACCAATTCCAGAACCTTATGACCCAATATCCTTACTCTATAGAGGATGTCATACCAAGGGCTCCTAGTGATGTCTAATGGAAATCGGACCCTATGATAGCTTTCCGAGGGTGCTAAACAAAACACTCAAAAAATTCATCACCTTTGTTCCTATGGTGGGGATTAACTGATCAAAAATGGTGGTAGACTATGGGTAGGAATATATTTAGGCACCAACTTCTAAAGAAAACCACATAAATAGAATGAAAACCTATGAGTGAACGCATATCCTTGATCAGTCTTATGAAGCCCACCATGGAAACATAGCTGTAAATTAGAAAAAAGTTCATATGTATTCCAACGTTCACCAGTGATGCAATGCAATTTATTTGGAAAATTTTCATCATGTGAAAATCTCTATTCACGAACAAGAATACCTCCATCTAAATAGAGTGACAAAAAGATACAAACTTGCACAAATTACCACTAAAGCCTACCAATACATCCATTTAAATAAGGCTGAAATCTTTGGGAAGTCATATGACACTTCCAAATAATATGAATACAAAAAATCAAATACTGTGTAAAACAATAAGAAGATGAAAATTAATACATACTATAATAAATCCCATAAATCATATATAGTGGAAGCAAAATATTAGAAATGTAAAACTCATGCAGATGCATATCAAGACTGTGAGACAAATATAGATCAAAATGAGAAGAAACAAATTTATTCTCCAAAATATAAATCCCACCAGTCAAATACGGTCGCAACAAGAGAAATTAGATTTAATATCCCAGATACAATTTGGTGGAAGACTCATTCATTGACCCCAACACTAGTGTAATTCCAGTTCACACTGGAAATACATAGAGGATCAGAACATGAACATACTACTTATCTGACATCAGAATGGGAATTTATACTCATTCCATGAAAATATGTATCCTAGAACATCCTCTAAGTCATGGAGGGCCAAATTTCAATTCAAGACCATATCCTCCATGATTTTCAATATTTCATCATGTTTGTGGAAAAAGAATGGTGGCAGGTCCACAATCTTATCTCCCTTTGTGGGGTGATTCATCCACAAAATAAGATAATCACCCTAGAGTGTAATTGCATTCCTACTCCAGTCCTGGAGGGTTGATAGCCAAATTACTTGATACAAGGAAAACCACATTAGGAACAAACACCCATTCAAAATGGGGGACATTGGTCCAGAGTGGTTGATTCCCAAGGGTAGGAATATTTCAATTCCATCACTCAAGACTCTCATCGGAATATCCCGATGACATCACAAGAACCAATCAAATATGGAATCAAATATGAAGGTCTAGAACAACAACATGATACCCCATTTTCCCTCAAGAGGGAATCAAAAAATGAAAAGTTCCAGTGTGAGGTAGAAAATGAAATGTAAATTCATGGGCCTTCTCTACAAAAATATGGAGTTCAGGATTCCATTAGACATCTATAATTAGGAGATCAAGATCCTATCAATCCATTACATATTATTGATGTAGAAATAGAATTTGAACCCCCCCCCACATTATTTTTACGAGAATCATTATACTTCCACCCTAGAGAAACCATAGGGAATATATATTGGGAATGAAAAAATCAATCAAGACTTCCTATATAATTATGAGTTTCATGGTATCCCTCCATTTGACTAGATGATCGAAAAACAAGAATGTGCTACCCTTTCTATCATCCACAATTGTGGTCCTCCCTAGGTTATACATTTTATATATCATTCTCCTTATGTTCATATTTCAATCAATGATAGTATTCCACTCCATGATGGTGGTTACTATGAATGTCCTCCCTATTGTGACATCATGCAACGATAAGGTCCACCCATCATTTCCATTCATCCTAGAGGTCCCCCCAAAGATGCATAGTGAAAATATTCTCCCTGTAGCTAGATATCAACCATGATGGTAGCCTTTTCAATAATGGAATTCATTGCAATGATCCTCCATACAACGAAAACAAATGGTATCAAGGTCCTCCCCTTGCTATGGTCCACCCTTAATGTCCTCCCTTAGGTACTTGATATGGAAAATCTACCTAGAGTCACACACTAAGCTTCAATGGTAGTTCTCACCACCACATCCCCATCTACAAAGGTCCCCCCAAAGGTCGAAATTCACAACGGCAAGAAAGTCCTCCCCTCACCGGTCCAAATAAAACAACTCTCTCATATTTTTGAGGTTCTTGGAAGGATTGGATTTGATATTCAAGAAAATATTTCGATTAAAAGGGGAATCCTTTTTCATCATGAAAATGTCTTGGGCCCAATCTCATCCTCTGACCCACCCCGCACCATTCATGCATCAGTGGAATCCCTACTAGACCTGCTAATCAAGATAAAATCATCGTAAATCAACCAATTTGGGAACACCATGTAGAGGGAGACTTGGTATAATAACATCATAATTTTTTTTCCATGTGAAAAAAAATATCTAGAGAAGAAATAAATGTAATGTTCTAGCCCATATCTACTTCTCCGTTAAATATTCCAAAATAGATTTCAATAGAATGTATGCACAACATTCACAATAATATCTTTATAACATATTACCAGTTGAAAATTAAATTTCTCCGCTATGATGGGTATGCAAGCCATAATAGTATGTTGGGGGACCTTTATTGAAAAACAAATTCTAGAAGGCCTTCCGTCTTCATGGAAGACGTGGTCATAATGGAAAACGAGAAACCTTAAATTGAATTGTCTCCACACACTGCACAAATTATGTTGCCTTATCAGTGATCCCTCGTCTGGTGTTCATATCCGATGGTAGGGAGAACATGGAGATCTTCACTTCAACCCACATCTCATCTTGTAGAACCCACATGAAATTGAATCTTTCCATTTCTTCATTAAATGATTCTAGGAAAATAAAATAACTATTCATGAAAGGTGTCCCACTCAACAATAACTGGACTTGAGTTTATCTCAAAATAATTAGGCTTGATGAGAGAAAGTCATCGAAAAACACATTTACAAGTCCACTGAGAACATTTATCAAGATCATCACCTAAGGGAATTGAACCAACAAGAACATATCATGTCCTGATAATAAAATTATTCATTTGTAGATGTGACACATTATCTAGATCACAATTTCACTGGAATGTGTGATATCGAGAAGGAGTCAATCATAATAACAATAACTGTATTATTGGAGAAACCCCAGCTCATACACTGTGGGAATTTTTTAGACAATATTCCCCCATTATCCAAAAAAATTAGGGCTAAGACACATCAACGAGAGAATAAGAGTAACCCCATCCTGCCGCACTAGGGGAATTTTAACCTTAACCACCTACCAAGTGTAGGTCAATAGTATCCAACACAGGGAGGGAAAAATAGATAGGTTACTCATTAAATACCTTCCAATGACTCATGTACCACAAGGAGGAGGAACACTACACGGTCACGTCAAGGATCCCTTCAAGTAACTCTTCACCAAGAAACTAGAAAAGGATCCTAGAATTGTAGGAGAAGATCTGACAATGGGATCAAGTTTCCCTCCTACCATTTGGTGCCCGGTACGCCACCTACAATGTGGTATTCATAGGATCACATCATTCATGTCATCCCCAATGATCTCATGGAAAAAAATACAAATGATGAAGATGAAAGAGAATATAGTTCCCTCTTGATGGTTATTCAAACTGATCATGAAGGTGTGTGCACTCAGAACCAAAGAGTTTCTCTAAATTTGTGTTCTCCCTTATCCAATCCATCATTAACTTCCATAGAAATATTTAAAAAGGAGAATAATAAAAACATGTTCATACACGACCCACCACCTTCTCATGAAAATGATGCTCTGACTATCAATGATAAATTAGCCCAATAGGAGGAATAAATTAAAGACCTAATGAGAATTAATGATGAAAAGCTTCAAGAAATCAATCCTTATAGATATGTATCTCAGGTATAAATTCAACATAAACTCCCAATAGCGGATCCCCTACCATGAGGGATCCTCCCAGAAAATCCATAAAGGCCCAAATGAAAATCTCGTATGGCGTAGGGACCATCAATGTATTCGAATCCAGCAACAGGAAAATATTATGATTTCTCCCCATTGAGGAAACACTCAGAGCACATCTAGGTGAACATTCAATGGATACCACTGAACGAGTATCCTATTTAGTTACCAGTAGAGTTGGCATGTTGAATCTTGACCCAAGTTGTACCTACCCATACTGAAGTACAAACAGATATGCATCAAGGGTTCATGAGTACCATCAAGTCATTAACAAATCAGTTTTAAGTGATGGAATTGTGGAATTCCATGACACATCCAGAATGGAATCCATACCCCATCTAGGTAAGCAACGTTATACCATAGCCAAATTTCGAGAACTCTGTATTCCCAATGTTCTATAAATCAGTTTACCTTGACCAACACCTGTAGCACTACTCCTCTTACTTTGATCCCATGATGGGATCCCTGAAGCAAAAAAGATGTACTGAAGCTCAGTTTTTTTTTGTGTACAATTCAATGTTCATCCTTTTTTTGGTACACAGGTTTTCCAGCAAACTCAAAAATATTATTGGAGGATATCCAACACATGTTACTATTCCTGTTCATATAGAAGTTTTTAAAGACAACGGTACGTGACATAATGAACTAAAAACAATTATAGAATGATGAAGTTTCAAAATTAATTGTTAGATGGAAGGTTTTGACTAAATCCTTAAACCGGTCACTCCCCCAAGATGAGATGTTGTCCGTGTGCATTGAAAATACCATTGAAGAACTAAGAACACCACTCATTCTAGGGAAATATACATGTGTATTATGTGACATCTCTTCCATTTACCAAAGGAGATATGATTCCTAGTAACAAACTAATCACATTTTCTGGGAAGCCCCATCATTCCTTGTGAAAACAGAGGGAAGAGATGAAGCGGCTTATGTTACTCTTAAAAAACCCCATGTTCCAACATCGACACCCAAGCCTAGAGGAAATCATGCAGGGGCCTCGACAACCATAGTCTCCCCCGCCTCATCATGATGATAGAAGAGTAATCATGCAAAATCATTTTGAGGAATGGATGAATAATGATTACCCATTCTATGATAACTATGTTTGTGTGTAGTTCGTATCAGCCATGAATTGAAACTTCCTCCATCTTCTAGAGCCGAAGAGGTACAATGATGTTGGTCTTAGTGAACTTCCAGATTACTGTCCCTTTCGCTAGATATTAGAACACAACAACCATGTGTGCATGGTCATCAATGACCTCATACAATGAATGATAGATTCTAGAAAATTCAAGATGGGGATATACCTAACACAAGTGGAATTTGATTCCACCTTTAACCCAGATGACGGAGAAGAGTGGAATATATTTGAAAATAAAATAGAGAAAAAGTTATATAGTCGGGCGACTCGGAAGATAGTCAACCGAGCCCATGGTATACTCTGAGCCTAGTTTATGCAACAAATTGTGCCCCCAATGGCTCGTAATTCAAGGAAATGACATCTTCATACTCACAGTCTTCCAAGGCTCAAAAACATAAAAAGAAGTCCAATCAAAAGGGAAGAAAGAAGTGAATTAATTTTAACAGTCGCCAAGGACAAAGATGGATTTAACACTCTCATATTTCATGCCACTAGATCTAATAGTACGGGGACCATTTGGTCAAATGGCACAACTAGAGAAAGATAATGATGCATAGTCATTATCATATGTGGAAATACATTTCAGCTTCCTCAATGTAATCCAATAAATGGCCCACATCTATAATGATTAATATGGTTATCAACCATAATTCCCAATACCTAATTGGGGGTACATATGGAGAAGACATGGAATATATGGATATTAAGGGTGATGAAGTAGGGGAATAAATAAAGCTTATGGCCACACCCCCGCTCAATACTTTAGTGTTTTAGAAACCTATGTAAGGACCCTGCAGCAGACACAGTAGGGATAGTAAAATTCACATCCCCCTATAAGAAGCCAAATTTTTCTGATATTTCTTCAATATCCATCGGAGGAGGTACAAAAGAATAATTTCCCTTTTCATGTGGGCGTACCAGTGGGACTTAATCCATGATGGATTGAAGATCCTTCTAAATCTATCCCAAGGGCCTTCCTGTCATCAAGAAACACTCAATCACCTAATGAGCTTGTGGAAGATTATCCTTGAGATGGGAATCGAAGGGTTTTAGATTAGTAATAATATATTCTAATGCAATTTTCCTCAACACCAGAAAATCATTCAATCTTGGGTGCACTGAATCTATCATAACATATCATGGAAGAATGTATCAATTCATTTATAAGTCCTAAAGAGTTTGAAGATGAGGTTACAGCTGATAATGTCTACGAGATAGAGACCAATCCTATAGAATTCCACATAGTTATCTATTTCATAGATCATGATGAAGACACCATCATGCAGGGGAACATCAAACACATATATGTCTGTAAATATTAATTATTTTGATGTGAGAAATGACTTTATTGAAAATGTATCTAGAGGTAATCTCCTCCCAATATGGATACTTCATCAGCTGGGCTGTAATGAAGAATTGATTAGGCCAAATTAAGCTCAAAACCCAATTAGGTTATCTCGTAGCTCACCCAGATTTTTTGTGGGTCTGAAATAATAATGCCTTCAATGACCTTCTAGGAAGGCCATGACGGAATCAACATACATAAATTTTCTTTTATTCCCATTAGTGCCTCAAATATAGAATTAATGGATAGAGTGGGAATATTTAGGCCGATAAGTCCCCATTCAACTTATAAAAGTCACAGTATATTGATGTCGAGTTCTACAAGATGAAGGTTAAGTGAACTCTAGTAAATGGTGTTGATTGGATCCCTCCCAATGGTTTGGAAAAGGTTCATATGAATCACATCATGCATTTAGAGGGAGAGTATGTGATTTCCATCAATTATATTGATTGCATATGTCCAAATTTGGATGCATATTCAGAAGTCATCATGATATCAATATTTCCCACAGAGTCTAATAATGTCAAAAAAGGCCAATGGTTCCCATGAAAAAGGTGAATTATCAAATACAAACACTCGTGATCAATCCTCATAGCTCTAGAAAATCCTTTCCTCAATCACGAGGTAATAAGAGGAAGAAATCACACCTACACTCCTCTCACCATTGTCTCCAGTGGAATCCCTGAAGCCCGCTGAATTGGAAGAATTTGCATCATATCCTAGACACTAGAACCACAACTTTTCTCTCAACTCTGGGGATATCATATCAAGAATTGTTTCCTATTAGAAGAAGGAGAATATGATGAGTATGAAGAAGAAGAGGAGAAATAAGTAGGCCATATGGATTCCCATCCAACATTTTAGGAGGGAATGTCTACCAGAATTGATGAACTCAATGAAATAAACAAGGGTACATAATTATACCCACGACCTAATCTGTTTTTGCATCCATTACTTCAAAATATAAATAGGTGTACACCTCTTTCTTGAGGGAGAATTGAGTTGTTTTCACCCAAAACTATACAGAAATTCCATGCCTCGATCATGATGTGGCCACTCACCACATGGGCCTAACTGAAGACCAACATGGTTACAAGCATGCTTCTAGAAGGACACACCTGCCCCATGCTGCTAGAATAGAGGCTATATTCGAGAAGCTCAATAGATTCAACTTCATATAGGAAGTCAAATATTCTATCTGGCTGGAAAACATTTTCCACGTCAAAAAGAAGAATGTAATGATTTGAGTAGGCATTGATTTTAGTGATCTTAGTATGCATTTTCTGAAAGATGACTTCCCAGTCCCGATCACAGAATTTTTGATCAATGCAACTACCGAATATGAGGATTTCTATTTCATGGACAGATAATCAGTTTATAATCAAATCCAAATGGCCAAGGAAGATGAAGAATCCACCACCTTCAGGGCACCACAAGTAGTGTTTTTCTATAAGGTTACGCCTTATTGTTTGAAAAATGTCATCCCCACATATTATTATGCCATGAATCGCCTTTTAAAGATCCCTAAACCACACTAAAACCCTCAAAAATAATAAAAATATAACCCCCTCCCCTAGAAATCCCAGAAAACCCTATGACCCCTTAAACAAAAAACCCTAAAAACACTAAAAACCCAAATAACAAAAAAATTGAAAAATAACACTAAAACCCAAAGAAATCCAAAAAAATGTAAAAAACCCATAGATAAATCTTCAAAAATATGAAAAACCATAAATTGATAAAAATACGCAAAACCCCTAAAACCCCCTTGAATTAATAAATTCTCAAAATACCATATAACCCCCAAACCCCCTTAATGAAAAAAATACCCATAGAAACCCTAAAGAATCATAAAACCTAAAAAACACTAAAATCCACCAGAAAAACCTGAATGACCATAAAATCTGTAAAACCTTAAATACCATAAATAGTAAACAAAACCCAAAACCCTAAAAACACTAAACACACTATGAAAATGTAAATACCACAATACCCTAGTCCCTACACACTATTCCCTACACCCTAAAACACATACTCTATACATTAAACCATAAACCCTACACCCTAAACCCAAAACCCTACACCGTAAACCCTAAAAGACCCTAAACCCCTACAACCGCTAAAAACCAAAAAAAATCCTAAAATTACATTGCACCATTAAAACCCTAAAAACCTGCAACCCCATAATAAATATTCAAATTCCAAAATAAATTCCTATTATATCCTAAAAACAAGGAAAAATATAAAGGACCCTAAAAACCCATAAAATACCAATCAAAATTCTAAAATAGCATAAAACCCCTAAGACCACTAAAAACCCTAAAATCCTAAAAACTGTAAAAAAACTGAAAACCCAAAAAATCCTAATAATCATTTTAAAAACCGTAAAAATTTATTAAACCCATATAAACCCTATAACCCCATAAACCTAAAAAAATCCAAAAACCACGAAATAATCCCCCAATCCTCTTAAAACAATTATATATCTCCAAATCGAAAAATAACCCAAAAACTCATTAAAACACAAATAAAATACCTATAATGTCCCCAAGGAACATTATAAGAAACCAAATATACTAAAACCCCCAAAACTATGAAACACATCAAAAAATAAAAAATTGCCAAAAACCCTAGCAACCTTAAAACCCCAAAACCCTTAAAATATCCCTAAAACCCATATAACTAATAAAAATACCATAAAACCCCTAAAAACATTAATACACATTAAAACACCAAAAAATATAGAAAAATCCAAAAAATCATAGAAAAATATTAAAAATCCTAAAAACCCCATAAATACCATAATACACCTAATAGACCATAAAACCACTAAACCCTAAACACCCTAAAAACTCTCAAAACTCTTAAAAACCCTAAAACCCCAAAAATCCCTAAACCCATAAAAACCCTAAAAATATAACTAAATCAAAAAATGGCTATAACCACTTAAAAATCATAAAAATCATAAAAAATCGTACGGGACCCCAAAATCATAAAAGACTCTAAAATATACTAAGTGACCTTAAAAACCAAAAAATCCAAAAAAAATATAAATACCCTTAATAAAAACCTAAAAATCTCAAAGGCCTCTTAAATCATCTAAGTCCCCGATAACCCATAAAAACCCCTAAACCTGCATAAATAACCCAAATCCCTAAAAACTAGAAATCACAATAAAAACCTAATGACACTCTAAAAACCATAAAACCCCCAGAAAATTATAAAAATACCCAAAATACTTATAAAACCAAAAAACCCAAAACCCCACCAGAACACTAAAATAGACAAAAGGCATAAACCGCCATAATTACCCCAAATCCACTTAAATCCATAAAAAATAATGAATCATTAAAAACCATAAAACATCCTTAAAAATACCTTATAACCACTACAAGTACCAAAAAACCTAAACACCCTAAAAAGGCTGTAAAACCATTAATAGACCATAAAATACCCAAAATACACAAAAATCCTATAAACACAAAAACACCATAATTTACTAAATATCCCTAGATTTTTAAATACCCTTAAAAACACAAAACTCCCCTAAAAGTCTAAAAAATCCTAGAAAACCCTAAAACCCCTATAAAAATTAAAAACCCTAGAAAACAATATAACCCATATAAACCATTAAAAATCCTTAAAACTACATGCAATACATAAAACCTGAATTACCGAAAAAACATGAAATTCTATAAAAACCCACAAAACACTTACAAAACACAGAAAACTGTACAAAACAAAAAAAATATAAATCCCATAAATCCATAAAGGAACTGTTAAACCCCTAAGACCCCAAATGGGCCATGATGATCCAAAGTTAAACCTAAAATACCCAAAAATAATCCTCCAATCGTCTAAAAAATTATAATAATACTATAATAATCCTTATAATCCCCAATACCCTTAAAACAAAATTATTAAAAATAAATAAAAACCCCAAAAAACCCAAAAAACTCTAAAAACCCTAAAAAAACCTTAAAAATTCCTATATGATCCTACAAACGATACAAACCCTAAAAACCCATGAACCCAAAATAGGCCCTAAGGAACCCTTAGCGATTAAAAAACCCTTAAACTCTCTATAAAACTCTAAAAACTGTAGAACACATATAACCCCTAAAACCCTAAAAATAATGAAACCCTCAAAACCCTAAAAACCCGAAAAAGCCCAAAAAAATTCCAAAAACCATAAAGACCCTAAATATCCAAAAACCCTAAATTAAAATTGAAAAACCAAATTCCCCAAAAATAATTCTAATATCTTAAGAAACCATGAAACCCCGAACAACTGTAATAATATAAAACCTCATAGATCTCCAAAAACACAAAAACCAATAAAAAACTAATAACCATGAAAAACCCAAAAACACATAATACCATGAAAACCCTAAAACCCATTAAAATACATAATACCACTATAATCCAAGAAACTCATTTAAACCCGAACTGACTGTAAAAAACCTAAACAACCCCATATCCCAATAATACCCTAAATCCAAAAAACTCACAAAATTCCTAAAACCCCCAAACCCTTAAAAATGATAAAAACACTAAAAATCCAAATAAAACACAAAACCCATAAAAATTGTAAAATCCATATTATCCAAAAATCTAAAAAAATCTAAAAATCCATAGAACCCTTAAAACCCCAAAAAACACAGAAACCCTATAAAACCCCTAATGCCTCTAAAACCCCTAAATATTTATAAATACCCTAAAATTACCTAAGTCCACTAAACATCATATCCTCGTTAATAGTCCTTAATCCTCCCATGAAATAATAAAAACACTACTAAAATTAGATCTCTATCAAACCCAAAACCCCTACTAAAAAATGATTTAACACATATTCTTGTACAAACCAAAAAATGACCAAAACAACTAAAAACACCAAAAACAATATGAAATACACTAAAAACCATTATATACACAATAAACCCATTAGAAACCCTAAAAAACATGAAACCCCAAAAAACAATTAAAACCCCAATACCACTTAATACCCTTGAAAAAACCTGAAAATCCTAAATAAACCTTCAATACAATAAAATAAAAAAAATTTAAAAACCCTTAGAATACCTCACCAGCCCTAAGGGGCCCTAAAATACCATATGAACACTGAAATCCATAAAAACCCTAAAACCCTTAAAACCCCTAAAAATCCAAAGTAAAACCATCAAACCCAATAAATAACCCAATAAAAATCCAAACAGCCCTAAAACACAAAAAAACCTTTAAACCCTTAAACCCCTTATAAACTCATAAATACCTAAATAACATATAAATATCTTAAATCCCTATATAATATAGAATACACTAAAAACCTAAAAACCGAAAAACATCTCATAAAACCCTGAAAACCCACAAAACACCTAAACCCCTCAAGACTCCTAAAAACATGAAAAACACAAAAAAAATAAAAAAACAATTTAAACTCCTATGAAACCCTAAAAACCTAAAAACCATTAATACTGCCATATAGACCTCTAAAAGAACCTCAAAACTCAAAATACCTTAAAATCATAAACAAATAAATTACCCAATAATATATCCAAAACCCTGAAATACCCTAAAGACTCTAAAATTCCATAAAAACAATAAAAACACTAAAACCCTTAAAACCCCTAAATGAAACTAAGAACACAAAAAATTGTAGAATACAGTAGAATAACCTAAAAAACTAAAACTTACTTTAAACAATAAAACCCCCCTAACGGGACCGAAATACTATTAGAAACTATAATGGGCCCTTAAAACCCCAACAACCAAAAAGATCCTAAGAACCCTAAAAGGTCATAAAGCATCCTAAAAATACCAAAAGTCCTAAAAGACTATAACTACACCGAAAAATACCTATAGGGCCCTAAAAACCATAAATACTTGAAAGGACCATAAAACAAGTAAAAGGATGTAAAGAAAACTAACACCCCATAAAAGACAATAAAAACCTAAGAAAATAATAGTCCCTAAACCCCCTTAAAACCATTGAAACACCTAATACCACTAAAACCATAAAAAACCTCTATAAACTACAAAACCCTGTAAAAAAAACTAGAAAAAACAAAAAACACTAAAATCCACTAAAAACCCTAAAAACACTAAAATACATAAAGACAGAAAAAAACCTAAAAACCATTAAAAACTTATAAATACCCTAAAAGTTCCTAAGAACCATTAAGAACATTAAATGTATCTAAAACCCTATAAAACAATAGTGACTATAAAAAACATAGAATCTAATAGACTATAAGAACAATATATCCCATAAAAACCCAGAAAACATTAAAATCCAAAAAATAACCAAATACCTATAAAACCCCATGAAAACCACCTACAACTGATAAAACCTCCAAAAAACACTAAGATCCAAAAATTCCTAAAAATCCCAAAAAACATTAAAACCCTAAATGATTTTGGAAACCACAAAAAAACCTAAATGACCCAAAAGAAACAATATATGTTAAAAACCTAAAAACTCTATAACACCCTAAAAACCAATGAAACAAATAAAAAATTGAAATTCCTAAACATCCCAAAAATATATAAATTGATTATAAAAACACTAAAAACACCACAAAACACTAATTAACCCTAAATCCCCAACCCTATGTGACGCTAAATACTGAAAAAAACCACTAAAACCCCTAACATACAAAATAATCCTAAATACCTAAAAAAGGTTAACGGGACCTAAAAACACTGAAAGCATTAAAATATATAAAAAACCATAATAATAGTGAAAACTATAAAACAGTATAAGACAATAAAATCCCCTAAAAATAAAAAAAAACCACACAAAGCATTGAACAATCGAAAACCCTAAGACCCATTAAATACACTAAAAACCAAAAAAATCATAAAACCCTTACACCCCAAAAATTTCTATTAACATAAAAATACCTAAAAATACTAAAACCCCAAAAATATTAATAAACATAAAACCAAAAAATACCCAACATCCCTAATAACCCTTTAAACCCCTACAACACTAAAACCACTAAAACCATAAATATCCGTAAAAACCATAAACCCCGAAAAAAAATATACAAACCCAAAATACATTAAAGGCCTCTAAAAAACATAAAACATCTAAAACCCCAAAAAACCATAAAAAACAATAAAAATCTTAAAACATTAAAAACCCTAAACCAGTAAAGACCCAAGGACCATAAAAACACTATAAACCCTAAAAACCTTAAAAGATGATAAACACAAAAAAATACACTACAAATACTTAAGAAACCCAAAATAATCACTAAAAACCCCAGAACCACAATCATTAAATCACCCTATTAATCCTAAAATACCTAGCAGCACTAAAAAACTAAAAAAAATCTAAAACCACCAAAGACACTAAAAAACCCCTAAAACCCACAAAATCCATAAAAACATAAACCTCCACCCCACATCCCCTAAAAACACTAAAACTTCATGATAACACTAAACTCCCCTAAAAAAATTAACATCCTAAAAATACATAAAACATTAAACACCCCTTAAATCCGAAAAAATCCTCAAACGCATTAAAATCCCTAATACCCATAAAACTCCTAAAAACATTTAAAACAGAAAAAACACTAAAACACTAAAACTAATAAAATCAAAGAAACTCATAAAAAATAATAATTCTAAACACACCTAAAATTTGTTTACACCCCAAAAATCACCAAAGTCCTGTAAAAACCCTAAACCCACAAAAACCATGAAAAATCTTAAACCCCTAAATACCTTAAAAACACATAATAGATCAAAAAAACCAAACAACCCCAAAAATAACATGAAATCCTATTAAAACCCCTAAAAGACCAATAAATGCCCATAAACACCTTTAATCCAAAAATACACTAAATAAATAAAAACCATAAAAACATAAATACTCTAAAACCCATAAAAACCCTTAAAAATCATATAAACCTCAATAAACCTAAAAATATGCCCTTAAAAGTCCCTTACCCCCTAAAATATATAATCCCATACAATGATAGAAACAGTATGACTACCATATAACATATAAAACTCCTTATACCGCTAAAAACCTTGAAAACCATAAATGGGAAAAAAATAAAAAACATAAAAAAACCATTAAAACCCTATAACCATTAAAACCCTATAACCATTAAAACCCATGCATTCCCATAAACCGCATAAAAACCAGAAAATATATAAAATCTATAAAATACATAAACACCCCTAAAACCACCAAAAATCCAAAATAAAAAATAAAAAATTCCATATAAAACAATAATGAACCTAAATACCATAAAAGAGCTCTAAAACCCTAAAAACATAAAAAAATACAACCCTTTGAAAACTCCAAAAACTGTATAAACCGTAAAACTCTAAAAACATACAAGTGACCTAAAAACCATAAAACACTAAAAACCCTAAAAACCTTTAGAAGTTATTAAAACCCCAAAAAAACCTGCAAAATGAAAACAATAATGACATTAAAACCGCTAAAAACACTAAAAACCCATAAAACCCTAAAAACCCTAAAACCTTAAAACCACTAATAACACTCAAAAGATAGAAAGAGCCATAAAACACTCTAATAATACCTCAAAAACCCTAAAACGCTAAAACCTAATTAAATTTAGAAAAAAAATCCCTAAAACCCTAAAAAACCTGAAAACCCCTCAAAAACCATAATAAAAAACAAAACTTCTAAGAAAACCAAAAAATCCTTAAAACCCATAAAAAATTTAAAACCCTAAAACCCATAATAACATTGAAACCCCAATTAAATCCCTATGACATCATAAAATTATGAATGAATAGAAAAATACCCAAAAAATACCCTAAAACCACAAAAAATTCTAAAAAACCAAAACACTAAAAAGACCCTCAATACACAATACCCCTAAAATACAACCCTAAATCCTATAAAAACCCTTAAACATCCTAAACAACAAAAAACAAAAAACCCTACAAAAATAAAAAAATAAGTATCCTAAAACCACCAAAAATTATATTTCCCACATTACTAATAATCGTAAAACCCCCTCAAACCCTAAAAAACCATAAACCCCCAAAAACCATAAAACCCTAAGAACATTGAAACAATCCAAAAAAAAATTAATCCTAAAACACTAAAACAAACAAAACACATTGTATCCCCCAAACTGTAAAAAAAACCGAAAAAGTCAATATTTCATAAAGAACCCTAATAACCCATGATGTCCCTAAGAAACACTAAATCCCCCAAATAACACTAAAAACCCTATAAATAACTAAAAAAATACTGAATCCAGGAAACCACCAAAAAATCCCAAAAACCCTATAAAAACAGTAAAACCCAAAAACCCATTAATAATATAAATAACTATAAAATCACTAAACCCAAAAAATTCGTAAAACCAAAAAACCATTAGAAAACTTTAAAAACCCAAAACCCTTTTAAATCATAAAAATTTCCAAATCCCTTCAAAACCATAAAACATTAAATCCCTGAAAATGATAAGAATCCCAAAAAAACCCCAAAAAACACTGTAAAACTCTAAAAAACAATAATGACCCTAAAAACCATAAATAAACACCAAATAACAGATAAAACACTAAAAACTATACAAAACCCTGAAAATCTCATAAAATAATATCAAACCTAAAAACTCCTTAAAATTAATACATAAAAACCCAATAAATCCTGAAAACTATAGAATACCCTAAAACAATATAACCAATTAGAAAACCCTAAACACCCTAAAACCCATTAGATAAACTAAAAACCATAGATATCCCTAAAAAACAATAACCCTAAAAACCTTAATAATCCCTAAAGACCATAAAACCCCTATAAAACCTAAAATCCCATAAAAACCATGAAATCCTAAGCAACCTAAGGGCCATAAAAATCCATAAAACATCCAAATGACCCAAAAAATAAAAAATAACCTAAAAACCTAAAAACCCGTAAATTAATAAAATTTCTTATAATACACATAAAATCCCAAAAATACCCTAACCCCCCCCCCAACCCTAGGAGACATTAAAACACCTTAAAAACTCAAAACCCCCTATGAGACTATAAAATACCCTTAAACCTCTAAAAGACTCTAAAAACCCAAAAAAAATAATGGTTCTAAGAAACATAAATAACCAAAAATAATATAAGACACTACTAATTATAAAAGGCCATAATACCCTAAAATCTGTAAAGGAGCATAATAAAATCTAAACAATAAAATGACAATAAAAATAGTAGAACCCCCCAACATGAACATAAAACCTAAAACCCATAAAATAAACAAAAACACTAAAGACACTAAAATCCATAAGAACCATAAAAGACCCTAACACAATAAAATTAAATAATACCCTTAAGTAACTAAATTACCCTAAAAACCCTAAAATCCCAAAATCACCATATATTAACTAAGAGACTACAAAACCACCAATACACAAAAAAAATCCTAAAACCCCAAAAGTCCCCCAAAATTTTAGATATCATCTTCCCAACACCCTAAACCCAAAATGATACAATAGAAACCCTTTTCAATAATCCATAAACCATAAACACCACACCCTAAATGCTACAACCTAATCCCAAAAAACTACACCCTACACCCTAAATCATAAACACAACACCCAAAACTGACACAATATACCTTAAAACCTAAACCCTACACCCTATACCATATACCATACACCTTAAATCCTAAACCCTAATCACTGATCCCAAAACCTTATACCCTACTACCTAAACCCTATACTCTATACCTCATATCCAATACCCTACACCCTAAACCCAAAACACAATACAAAAAACTGTTTAGGTAAAACCCAAAACTAAAAACCCTACATCCTAACCCATATACCATAAATAAGAAACCCTAAAACCGTAAAACCTAATTCCTAAACCATAAACCCTATACCCTATAACCAAAATATTAATCCCGACAACACAAAACCTACACCCTAAACCCTAAACCCTAAACCGTGAACAAAAGAAACAATACCCTACACCCTAAACACTCATCCTTGCACCTTAAACTATATATAACACTCCCTAAACCCAAAAACATACAACCTAAACATGATACCATACACCCAAAGTCCTATAACCTACACCTTATACCCATAACCCTTCAATCGACACCCAGTACAACTCACACTAAACCATATACCAAACACACTAAAGCCCAATCCCTGCATAATAAAACCAATACCCTACACACAATACCATAAAGACTAAACCCTAAAACCTATACCCAACACATTAAAAATGAAAACCTACACCCTAAATTATAAACCCTACACCATAAAGCCAAAAGACCCTAAAAATTCTGAAAACGGCTTAACGAACCTAAAAATCCCTAATACCCTTGACACTATTTAAAAACCATGAAAATCTAAATAAATTAAAACCCTGCAAACCAAAAAAGACTTTAAAAACAAAAAAACCCTATAAGACCATAAAATATTCTAAAAACTCTACAAAAATAATCTAAAACACTTAAAACCCCAAATGCACTGTAAAAAAACTAAAAACCCTATGAAACAAAAAATATCCGTAAAATCCTTCAAATCGCTGAAAAAGAAAAAACTCTAAATACACAAAAAACATAAAAACATAAAAACACAATAAAAACTGTATCCATAACCATAAAAATTAAACCCTATTCAAGAAACAGTATAACCTACACCAAAAAACATAAACCCCACACACTAATCCCTAATACCTACAACCTAAACCCAAAACCCTACACCTCAAACCCGATACCTTAAACCCTAAACTCTAAACCATACATCCTACACCCTATACAATATACCGAAAACCTAAACCCAATACCCTAAAAATTATACAAAACAACAAAAAATCTTACCCCTATACCCTATATACGAACACTTATACGATACACTCTAAACCTCAGATATGAAACCCTTTACCATAAACCCTAATCCCTAGACCCTACGACGTATACTCTAGACCCTAGACCTTAAACCATAAACCTTAGAACCTATAACATACACCATAATCCCTAGATGATATACCAAAAAAATATGCAATACACTCTAATCCTTAAAACCTAACCATAAATCTCTATACCAAGCACCCAAAACCCTTTTCACAACACCTTAATCACTATTACCTACACAATAAATCATATTTCATTCACCCTAATCCCTAAAGACTAAATCTTATAACCTTAAAACCAACACACAAAACCCAAAATCGTATACCCTAAACCCTAAAACAACACCCTATACCATTTACCATACACCTTAGATTCAAAAATCTAATCTCAAAACCCTATACCCTACACCCAAAACTGTTTAACCTAATCCCAAAACCTAATAACCGATACCCTAAACCCTAAACACTAAACCCCAAAACCAAAATCCTAAATCCTAAAACCTAAACCAATCACTATACACACTAAACCGTAAACCCTACACCTCAGAACATATTCCCAACACCCTAAACACAATACCTTGCACCCAAATCCTTGAACCCTACACCTTAAACCCAGAAACATACACGTCAAAACTAGAAACATACACCTCATACATTATACAGTATACCCCAAACCCTATAACCTTGACCCATTCCCATATAAACTACATCATAAACCCTAAAACATACATCCTAAAACCTATACCCTACAACTTTAAAACTACAATCTGACTCATGAACCCTATACCCTACACTCCAAAATGAAACATGTACACCCTAAACAATTTACCATACACCATAAACCATGAAGCCTGCACACTAATCTCTATTCCAAACACCCTATTCTATACGTCATATACCATAATCCTTAAACCCTATGGTTTAAACAGCAGACCCTACATCGTAAACACTAAAAACCATACCATAAACACTTAAAAACACAAAATATTTAAATGTATCTAAAAACCATTAAAATACCCTAAAAAATCAAAAACTACTAAATACCATAATATAACCCTAAAACCATAACATAACTAACATTCCTTAAACCCGTAAAATATCCTAAATACCCTATAACCATAATAAATTAACAATAAACCCACAAAAAACCTTAAAATCACTAAAACCACCTTAAAACCCAAAAACCCAAAATACCTAAAAATCCCATAAAAAGGGGAAAACCATAAAAGCCATAAAATAATAAAATCTCTAAAAAAGATAAAAACCATTAAAGACCCTATAAACCCTCAATTCCCATGAAATCCCAAAACCCTGAATTCCATTAAAACACTAAAAACAATAAAACCCCCCGATGTCCCATGAAATAAAAAATAAAGAAAAAAAACCCAAAAATCCAAAAATAACTTAACACCTTAAAGAACCTAAAAATCCATAACATACCCTAAACCCCCTAAATGGTCATAAAAACATAAGAATCCTAAAAGACCATAGTAGATCCTAAATCGTTAAAATCATTAAACCCATAAAATCCCTAAAACCCCTAAATATGCTCTAAAACCCCTAAAAGGTAATAAGCACCTAGAAACACAAATAAACCATTAAAACCCCTAAAACCCCAAAAAACCCAAAAAACCATTAAACCCATAAAAATAAAGACCCCTAAAAACTCTAAACCACTATAAACCGTAAAAAATCTAAAAACCCCTAAAAACCATAAAATCCTAAAAACATTGAAATATAATTAAAATCCAAAAAGAAACTCAAACCAAAATCACCGTAAAATACCTTACTGAACCTAAAATACCTTCACAGACACTAAATACTAGAAAACACTGAAAAACCCAAAAACCCGAAAACCCCTGAAAACCTTAAAAAACAATGAAGCTCATAACAAAACCCTAAACACCCAAAAAACCCTAAAATCCAAAACCCTTAAAAGCGTCTATATTCCCTAAACCCTATAAAAAACATAAAAACTATGAAAACACCCACAGATCCATGAAAATCCATAGAAACCATTAGAAAATCAAAAAATACATACCACCCTAAAATCCCTAAAACCCTATGAAGATTAAAACCTTAAAAATTCATAAAAAATATTAAACCCATAAAAGACCCTAAAATATTAAAAAACCCCTAAAATGACATAAAGCACCAAAATCCCCTAAAAAGTACCTATAACTACTTAAAGAATCCAAAGAATCATGTGAAACCCATAATATTTTGTAAAACTCTAATAAAAACTAAAAACACAGAAATGTACCTAAAACCATAAAACCCTAAAAACACTAATTTTTTTTAAAAGACAAAAAATCCTAAAATTCCTAAAACCCCTTAAAGACCCTAGAACACAATGAAAATCCATAAACCTCCTAATGACACTAAATTCCCCTCAAACACCCTAAAAGACCACTAAAACCTTGATAACTTATAAAACCCCTAATTACCGTAATAATACTCAAATCCATAAATACCCCTAAATCCCTAATAAACCCTTCTACACTACCAACCTTAAAAATCATAAATACACTTAAAAACCGATAAAAACTCTTCAAAACCCATAAACCCACCAAAAACCCTAACAAACCCTAATGAATTAAAATAAACTAAACCCTAAATGCCTAAAAACCTTAAAACCCTAAAATGCACTAAGAATACATAAAACCCATAATAATTTGGAAAAAATTGAAATACCCTAAAACACTAAAAACCCCTAAAAATCCAAAAAAAACCTAAAATCTCATAAAAACACTAAAACCTCTAAAATCACTACCAAACCCATAAAAACCTAAAAAAACTAAAAAATATAAAACACATGAACCAAAAATACCAAATAACCCCAAACCCCCATTTAAACCCTTGAATCCCTCAAAACTAAAAAAACCATAAAATCCATAAAGAACGCAAAAAAAACCCAAAAATCTGTAATACCAAAAAAATGCTAAAGGACCCTAAATATCATAAAAATCCTAAAACTAAAAAATAACCCCTAAAAAGACCTTAATTACCCTCAAAAACCCTGAAAAAATCCTATAAAACACTAAAAATCCATAAATACAAAAAAGACCCTAAAACCTAAAATCCCTAAAAAACAGTAAAAAACCCTAAAATTCCTAAAATCTCGAAAATACCCATAAAAACATAAAAAAATTAAACAAAAAAGATAAACACACAAATACCATGAATACCTAAAAGTAGTAAAACTCATAGAAATTCTTAATAATATAACACTCTAAAAATATGAAAACCCTCAAATATGTAATAGATTTTAAAAAATAAAATTAAAAACCTTGAAACCTTAATGAAATTCCAAAAACCCATATAAAATTGTGAAAATCAGTAAACCACCATAAACCCATAAATAATTTAAAATCCATTAAAATACCTAAAAATCACATAAATATAAAAAACATCTAAAAATTTTAAAACCCCTAAAAAATGAAAACACTAAAAAACCTAAAAAGTCTTAAAGTAGTTAAAAACCAAAAAAACCGCTACAAGCCTTAATACTGAAAAAACCAAAAACCCCCTAAGACCATTAATACCCCTAAATATAATTAAAACCATTTAAATACTATTAAAACCTTAAAACAATAAAAACCAAAAAAACATGTAAAAATATTCAAATCCATTAAATCCCCTAAACCCCCTAAAAACTACTTAAATTCCCTAAACACCCTTAAAAATACTAATAATACAAAAAGGGATATAAAAAACAGATATTCCGACAAAAATACCTTAAAATTATAAGAAACCATTCTATCCCAAAAAAAATAGTGAAACCCTATAACCCCTTAAACCATTAGAAACACAAAAAACCCCGTAAAATCCAAAAAAACCCTAAAAATAACCCCCTTATAAAATGTAAAACCCCTTAAAATTTAAAACAATCCTACAATACATAAACAAATAAAACCCCCTTAAAACCCTTAATAAAATGAAAACCCCAAGAATACCTTAACAACCCTAAAACCCCTAAAGAGCATTGAAAACCCTATCAAACACTAAAAATTCAAAAAAACCTACAAACAGTTAAATCCCAAAAAAACCTAAAAATACCTAAAAATCCATAAAATGCACTAAAACCCATAAAAATACATAAACTCATAAAAACACTACGAACCCTTAAAAAACCTAAAACATTAAAAACCTAAAACCATATTGACCATGAAAACACCAAAATCCCTCAATAACCCCTCAAAAACACTTCATACTTTTAAAATCCCAAAAATCCAAAAATCCATTAAAAATTAATACCACAAAAAACCTTTATCCATTGAAACCCGAAAACCCATAAATCCCCTAAGAAAACTAAATGGCCCTAAAAAAGACAATGATCATAGAAAAATGTAAATCCCCTAAAAGCAAAAAAAATCATAAAACACTAAACAATTGTGACCCCTTAAAACCCCTATAAACCCATAAAATAACCTAAAACCCAAAACCCCCATAAAAATAAACAAAACTCAAAAACCCATAAAAAATATAAAAACCCTAAAAAACATTAAACCCCCTAAAACCCATGGAATTTCTTAAACCCTAATACTCCCTAAAATACGCTAAAAACCAAAAAACCAAAAAAGTCCATAAACCCCTAAAAACCCATAAAAGAACTTAAAATATATAAATGACCCATAAAACCATAAAAACCTAAATGAAACTAAAACCCATTAAACCCTAATAGAAAATAAAAAACCCTAAAAATCCAAAAAAGTATCCAAATACCATAAAACACCTTAATGAACATTGATGCCCTAGAAGACCCCAATACCCCTAAAACCCCCTAAAGGAACCTAAAACCCCTAAAACCCTAATTGACCCTGAAAACCAAATAAACCATAAAGAATCATGAAACCCTAAAAAATATAAAGGGTCCAAATAAATATAAAAATACCCTAATAGAAACAAAAAAATCATCGAAAACCCAAAAAAGCTATTCTGTCAAAACCCAATGAGTCATTAAATCCCCTAAAACCATATAGACCATAAAGGACACAAAAGTACCTAAAAACCCAGAAAACCCCCAAAAAACTAAAACACAAAAAAGTCAATAAATCTTCCTAAAATCCATATAAATAATATAATAAAATACTATAATTAATTAAAATTGTATAACACTAAAATCATTAAAACCCACAAAACCAATTAAACCATACAACCAAAAAAATAATATTACCAATTAAAAAAATAAAAAAACATAACAAAACGCTATAAAACAATAAAACCATAAATCTATAAAACCCTAAAAGTTCTAAAGACACAAAAATAAAATAATAAAACCCTAAAAGCCACTAAAAATGTTATCAACCCCCTAAATGAACCTAAATAACATAGAAAATACATAAAGGTCAATAGAACCCCAAAAATAAAAAAAATATCAAAAAGACCCTAAATAACTCTAAATAACTGTCTGAGACCCTAAAACCTGAAAACTTTATCAGACCCTAAAACCCAAAAAACTTTATTAGTCCCTAGAAAACTGTAAAAAATCCCAAACCCACTAAAACACCTAAAAATCATAAAACCACTTAAAAACATAACAATGAATGATTCCCAATTAATTCCCCAAACAATATCAATATACAAAACCCCTTATAAACATAAAACTCAATAAAACATCCAAAAATACACAAAAACACCTAAAATTAATAAAAACCCTAAAAAACATAATCCATAAAAACCCCAAATTTATACAAAACCCAAAAATACCTAATAAAATCAAAAAACCCAAAAAAACCCAAAAACCACCCAACAATCCTTAAATCCCTAAAAACCCTAAAAACCAAAAAAACCCAAAATCCATAAAAACCCGAAAAACTGTGAAACCCCTGAAAACAAAAAAACCCCAAATATCGTAATAACCACAAACCCCTTAAAATACTAATAAACCTAAAAACCATAAAAAATCATAAAATGTTGAAAAAATTAATAAGAACTATAAAAACCTTGAAAACCATTAAAATCAATAAAAATGAAAATATAAGATAAAAACCTTAAAAATCCTAAGACCCAATAAAATCCATTAAAATTATGAAAACCCTTAAAATATAAACAACTTAAACCTTATATCATACACCCAAATCCCCAAACCCTACACCATAAATCCTAAACCCTATACACTAGACACTAAACCCTACACCCTAAAACCTACACCCTAAACCCTCATCCATACACTCTACACCATAAACCATATACTATACTTCCTAAACCTAACACGTAATCAAATTAATCATAAAACCTATACCCTAAATGTTCTACCCTAAACCTTATACCTGACACGCTAAACCCTATAAGCTACACACAAATGCCAAATCCATAAAACCTATACCCTATACCCTACACCATAAAAACGAAACCCAACACCTAAAATCTGAAACTCGGCACCCTAAACCATAAACCCATCACCATAAAACCTAAACCCTACACCCTACACCCAAAACCCCACACCCTGAACACTATACTATAAAATTTAATCCTTAAACCCTAAGCCATGTACACTACACTCTAAAGCATACCTCCTAAACCTTATTCCCTCAGCAATTTACATTATACCCTACACCATAAGTCCTATAACCTACAGCCTTAACCCTATACCCCACTTCCTAAATCCTATAAATTACACCAGACAACCTATACCCTACACCATAAACCCTATACCCAACACCGTAAACTGTAAACCATTCACCCTAAATCCTATACTGTATACCCTAATCCCTACACTATACACAATAAGTCCTAAATCCTAAACTCTAAACCCTATATCCTGAACCTCAAACACCATACCAAATGACCTAAAATGATTACCCTTCACCCAAAACCCAATACCTTAAAACCAAAACACATCACCCCAAACCCTACAACCTAATACTAAAACCCTACACCCAATACCCAATACCCTACACCCTAAATCGTAAACCCCAAACCAAAACCCATATATCATACACATTTAATGATAAACACTACACCATATATCTAACAACCTGATCCCTAAACCCTAAACCCAAAACACTACTCCATAAACCTTCTACCCTACACCTTAAACACTAATACCAATACCAATAACCCCACACACTAAACCCAAAACCCTATCCCATAATCCATTTTAGGTCCACCCTAAACCCTAAAATCTAAACCTTACACAATTAACCCTATACCCTATTCTATAAACCCTAAACCCTACACCAAAAACCATATACCATACATAGTAAACCCTATACCCTATCCCAAAAACCCTAAACTCCATACAGTAAATAATATAATGTATTGGATAATCGATACTCCCTAAACCATATATCATGCACCCTAAAACCAATATCCAATACTCTATGACCTACACCTACTACCCTAAACCCAAAAAACCAAGACCCTAAATCCTATACCCTAGACCCTAAATAACAAACTCTATACTCTACCCCATAAACCCTAAATCCTAAACCCAATTTCATATTCCCTCCACCATAAAAAGGATAAACCCCAAAAACCCTAAGCCTCAGAAGCTAAACCCTATACCATATGATGTAAACATGTTAGTCTACACCCTAAACCCTATACCATACACCAAAGACTCCATACCCTACACTATAAATACATAACCCTACAACTTTAAAATAAAAATAAAAACCCAAAACAGGCAAAAAATTTGAAAACCCCAAAGAATAATAGAAAAATCCTAATAATCCTAAAATAAATAAAATAACCTAAAAATTTAAGAATAAATAAAAACTATAAAAATCCAAAAAAACCCAAAAAAACATCACACCCTAAAAAGCTCCAACACCCCATAAATGACTAAAAAGAATAAACCCCCAAATTATCCATAAGAACTCTTATATAACCCTAAAATACCATAAAAACCTTAAGCCCCATAAAATCATACAAACCATTAAAAAAACTAAAAACCCTAAAACCCTAATACCCTATTACCGCTTAAAGAACCCTAAACCAAAAAAAGAACCCTAAAATCCATAAAACCCAAATAAACTCAAAAACCCCTAAAATAGTAAAAAATACTTAAAACCCATAAAACCCCTAAAAACACCAGAAAACCTAAAAAAACAAAAAAACTAAAAATCCAATAGAGTGACTAAATGAAATAAAAACCCAAATAACCAGTAAAATTACCTGAATAAATTAAAAACCATGAAAAACCTATAAATCTCCCTAAAAGGCCCCTATGAGGCCTTGAAATCCCCTAAAACCACATTAAAATACACCAAACCCCAACCGCAATCAATACATAAAACAATAAAACACTAAAAAGAAAAAAAATACTCTACAATAAAAAAATAGAAAAATACTCTAAAAAAATCCCTCAAAACCCTAAAACCTCCAATAAATACTAAAATCACTAGAATCACCTAAAACCTATAAAAACATTGAAAAACAAGAATGTTTCCTCCACCCATAAAACCCATAAAACCACTTAAACACCTAAAACTTAAGAACCCTAAAATTTCAAAAAAAAAACACTCAAACCCCTAAAACCACTAAACCCCCTAAAACCCTAAAACACTAAAATAGACCTTAAAAAACTAAAATTCCAGAAAAAACATGAACACCCAAAATAATCCAGAAAATCCATTGAATCCTATAAAAATACTCGTAACCCTAAATCCACTAGAGCCCCCTAAAACACTAAAAACCCTAAAACCCTCAAACCGTAAAAGACCCTAATAGCCATAAAAGTCCCAAAACCCCCAAAAAACCCATAAGACCCTAGAAGAATAATAAAGAACCTAAAAACCATATAAAACACCAAAAATATAATAAAAACCATTAATAACATTAAAACCCCTAAATAGAGAAAAAAATTACCAAAAATAAAAAATATACCCAAAAACCCCCAAAAACCCCATTAACCATAAAACACCTAAAAACACCAAAAACCTCAGAACTATAAAAACCCTTAAAAAATTAATACCCCTAAAAGACAATAATAATCTTAAAAAATGATAAAACAAAAAAACAAAATACCCTAAATATCCTAAATACCCCTAACCACCCTAAAATCCCTTAATGACCCCAAATCGCCTAAAACACCTAAAACATGATGAAAATCCCTGAAATCAGTAAAATAATTACAAACCTAAAAATAGAAAACCCATAATAACCATAAAATTCCCCTAAAAATGTTAAAGGAATCTAAAAAAGATAGAAACCCTCAATACCCTACAAACCCTAAAACGCTAAAAACCCATAAATCCCCAAAAATTCAAAAATTTGTAATATTACCATGATCACCTATAACCACCTAAATCCAGATTAAAAATCTAAAAACCCATCAAACCGCAAAAATAACTAAAAACTATAAAATTATATAAAATCCAAAAGCCTTTATGAAGCTTAAAATATTAAGCAGTGAAAAAACAAAAAAACCATAAAATAACTAAACGCCCTTAAAACCAAAAAAACTAAAAACAATAAATACCCTAAAAATACTAACATCCCTAAAACCCCTAAAATCACAAAAAATTATTTAGAATCCTATAAAACCCTAAAACCCATACTAACCCCTAAAAACATTAAATCATTAAAAAACTAAAAGTAATAATATCCCTAAAATACTATAAAATAACCAAATACCATAAAAAGAAGACTGAACACTAAAAGACTGTTAATCCCTAAAAATAATAAAATATCTTAAAATCCTAAAACCATAAATTTCATTAAATGCCCTGAAATTCCCAAAAATACTAGAAAATCCATAAAATAATATAAAAAACAATAAAAAAATTAGGGAACAAAATACAATAAATATCCCAAATGACCCTAAAACCACTACAAATCCAAAAGGACACTAAAAAAAGAACCCTTAAAAACAAAATATCCATAAAAGACCATAAAACCTTACAACCCATAAAAGTCCCAAAAATCCATGAAAACCCCAAAAATACCTAAAAGCAATTAAAACCCTAAAACATCTAAAACCCTAAAAACCCTAAAACCCCAATAAACCCAAATAGCTCTATTTCTCGTCGAGGAGTTGTGTTAATGTGTTTGGTAGAAATAAAAAAAATGGTGGGATGGGTGATGAGCATTTTTCCTTAATAAAGAGACTTTCACCTCGCCATCATTATTTCGACCCAATCCACATCGTTATCCTTTAGGTGAGATTGGATTGACACTGTGGGGATTGTAAAATTTTCTCCCATCCAAATTATAAAGGATGTTTTATAGCCAAATTATACCAATATGTGATTTCATGTGGTTATGTATTTGTAAAATCAGTCCTCTAAGGGTTGACATCCTCATATGGACTCCAAAGGGTTTATTTGTGGATCCAAAAACACCCAACAACCCTATTATGCATTATTCATGGACCTTATTTCCTATTATAGGTTCTCATTGGATGATGATTTTTCCAATGAAACTTAATGACATTATTGGTCAAGAGGATTGGAGGACACACTAATCGCACCATTTTAGGGGAAATTATTTCATATTTTAGGACTCTCTTGTAGGTTTAAGTTTTGTTTATATGTTTATGAATCCTTGGTTAATTACAAAAGAGTGTATCAATGGTCTACCCCTAGTTTATAGGATCATCATTGATATACATGGATTTGATGCTATAGAGGAAATGCTTACTTAAGCCATGAAATAAGGCACTTTGATATATATCATCATCAAGGAGGGACAGAAGGTGGTTTGATGTTGGGATAGGGTCGATAAAATGGGATTCCTATATATCATCAGGAGAGGATTTGTAGCCCATTTAGTTCTATTACCTTGGGACTTGGACCTGGTGGGAGGCCCGTTTTCTGGGGGCATAATCTGATGGACCCTTTTGGAAGGCCACCCCTTTTTACCTGAAGCCTTCTTGCAAGCATCCTACGTATCCTAATGTGAACTGGAATAACATTTATCATAGTTCAAGATGGTTTTGGGAATATGCATGAATGCATCCCATTTTAGTGGGACATGACTGGGTGAACCCTTTGGTGAGGGAACCCCTTTTGAGCTCGGGTCATCAAGTATGAATCCTACATATCCTAGTTTGAACAAGAATTAGAGTTCTCATAGTTCAAGATTAGTTTATTGTGTGGATGTTGCAATAATCACTAGTATCTGAGACCTCTTGAGTCATAACCATTTTGAGAAACAAGATGATGTGAGAGACTCAAAAAATCACACACCTTCTCTCCCACTGATGTGAGAGGTCGGGACTATGATAGAAGAAGGTGATACAATTGTGGGAGGGGTGTAGAGCGATTAACCATTCTATGTGGGATGACATTGGAGGTTATGCAGCTCATCTCCTAGAATATTATGGACATAACTTACTGAGAGTGTCGTAGAATGTGCTCTTGGAATGGGGAAGAATATAGAATCTCATTAAAAGGATATGAAAATATGACCCATTTGTTTGATCACAATTCCTCATTGAATGGAAAATCAAGTGATCACCCTTAATCACTAGAACATAGATGTTCATGTTAGTGTCCCAGGATTGGAAGGTGGGTTACCATGGTAATGTAGACCAACAGACATTACAGGAGTCCAAACTGTTGTGGGGAGGTCCTCCATGACTCCTCTTACCATGGTTATGTAGAATCAGGGGGGCACGCTGATGCGCCCAATGATCAAATCATATGAATCATGTGGAATTGGAGGAGGTTTTGGCCTGATGTCGAGGGGACTGGTTTCTAGAGGAGCTATGGAGACTAGACGGTAACGGAGGGGAGAGATTAGAGATGGAGGTATGTACACCAAAATATTCCCCATTCTTTATTTTTTATTCTCGTTAGGGATGGGGGAGCTCTTCATACCATAGTGGAATATGGGTAGATGGGTCGTCCTTGTACCAAAGTAGTATGCTGGATTGGGCATTGACCCCCATGTACCAAAGTGGTACACGGTTCTGGATGTTGTCTACCTTGCTTCTTTGGGTTCCATCCACGTACTGATGCAGTATACATTTTAGGGTTTTCTCTTCATAGCAATACACTATGTGGAGCACTGTATTGAAGGAGTGTCATGGATCCTATGGTTCACAGGGAGTTCATCCATGAGAAATTTATGGTTTGAGATGACTACATTTAGGTTCATGGTTTACCCATTATAATTATGTTCCATCTTTTTTGGGTTCACGACAAGATATACCTAACGAAACATGTTTTTCTATTTGAGAATTGTCAATGATTCAAAATCGAATCCAAAATCGAATCCAAAATCCTCTCTGAATTCTTTTTTTCTATTATCTAGAGTCTCCTCATTTCATTCTTTGTCCACCCACATCTCAATTCTTCCTATGCTCCTTTTATAGAGCACTGGGAAAATCAAATCTATGGTAATGTGGCACTGTTTACAGAATCCCATTGAAGAAATATCTCAAAGCACAGAATACTCAGTCAATCAGGGTTTGTGGAGGCCAAGGCTCATAGTTCATGGTTCATGGAACCCTTCCAACATGCTTCATCCACAAACGATTGAGTTTGATAGATTGTTTGTGGATGGCCATCATTCTCTTAATACCTCTATCGATGAAGTTTGTGGCTTCCTTGGTTTTCTATAAATCACCATATGGGCCACAGCCTTGCGGGTCCTTCTGCTCACTGATAGTTCATTGTTCATGAATTTTTCAAACCGTTCCTGGGGATGGTACTCGGGTCACCTAAACCCATAAAAAAATCAATTTTTTCATCCCATGTTTACAATTAAAGTTTCCACAATTTTCTTTTCTACACCTCTATGAAGGTTTAATTCCATATACAAAGTAATTTTCAGAGTATTTCATTCCTTTTTCAATGATTTTTGGACCCCACAATGTCCCCCCATCATAATGATGTCCATTCAGAAAGAAGAGGAAACTATTCTTATGTAGAATAATTCGTGAACTGAAGTGGTTTGCAGTAGAATAGATAGGTCTGGTAGGTGGGGACCACACCTATGTATAGGGGCCCAGTTCCTTTGACTTTTACCATTTCTCATGAAAAATGTGATCTTAAATCTCCCTCAGAATTCTAAACATATATGTGCATAGTCTTTTTCAATATCATTAATCACAAACCACAATATACGTTCCATGAACCTAACACTTCACAATTTCTTCGGCCCGCAAACCGAATTTTATATTTCATGTACAACGTTGTTGAAATAGAAACTAAAGTACGGACTTCCGTGTATGATAACTCTATGTGATCTATATGTTCCAAACACTGAACATAAAATGGAAAACTGAACATTAAGCCTTATTAATACAATGTTAAACTTCTAATTAGCAACATTTAATATTATCATGGTGATGCCTCGGTTCATGGTTCTTCGTTCCTTGAACATTTTTTTCTATTTTCCAATGCACTGCAGGCTAGTGACTAGTGTGTCTTTCTAATACCAGTGGTTGTACATGATATACAGCTTACACATGCAACTGAAGTATGTGGGAAATGGTCTCTGCGAACTATACATTATGCGGGATATGGATTCCATGTACTATTTTCAGGAGTAGTATGTGGATCCCCATACAGAGCATCTTCTAAACCACTCATCCATTTTTGGGTGGCCTTTATCTGATTATTTTCCCATTGGACTGACATTTTTTGGGATTTTTTATCTTTCTATGTAGGTTGTAATAGATCTTCCATGGACTTTGATGAAATCGACCAAGACGAGGGAATCCATGGTTGAGGGTACTGAGGACCATCATTGGTCCAAAATTTTTCCTCGAGAGAACATATAAAAATATCTCATTATTCCATATCTTCTATATTACCAATTGTCTTGGATGTTTCCACTTTATGGAATTGGTCTTCTTGATGGAATTCCTTTTCCATTGGCTGAACCTAATATGCCTTTCTTTCTCCTTGAAGGATCCCAAGGTCATGGCTGAGCAGATATTTCCCCAAAGGATAAGTCATAGCTACTCTGATTCAAGAGAATGTGTTCATACAAAATTTCTCAGCACGGACTCAGAGAAATTTTAGCTGGCGCAACACTTCACTATGATTTGACACCTAGGAGTACCCATCTATTATCATCCTTTATCAAGAAAACCGTATTGGTGGGTGGAGAACCAATAATGACCTGTGATCTGTAGGATTCTTATCTGGTGAATGGGTCTAGGAATTTGGGGTACAACAAATTTGTTTAGAGTCCCCCAACATGTTGGATTCAGTGAAATTATATCGGGCAACTTGGGTCTCCTAGTTCGCTGCATTCTCCCGGGTCAAAATTCTTTTCAAACTAATTAGTATATTTTTTTAAATCACTAATACCTCTATTTTTTCACATAGAGAGGTGGGAATAAAATTATTGGACATCCACCTTCTCAGAGACTCCACATCCTCGGAAATATGTATAACAAATTTCAACCAACAGTCTCTACATGGGATTATTCTAAACATGTCTCCTCATTGACAAGGATATTACTGGTCATGGAGGAGGGATTACATGATCACCCACACTATGAACTCTCTCTTAGGCCATTTTATGATTGGATAGGGTCATTTCTGAAGGATAACAAGAATAATCTTAGATCACACCATAGTCGATCTCATCCATCTTGTCAGTCCCGAAAAATTCCAGGGTCATAGTGTGCCACCCTCAGTGAGGGATAATATACCACCTGGGGATATGAGATTCGACCAGATGTATCACCCTGATATTATATTATCATTTTTATATTCCATGTTAGTGACTTTATGTCTCATCACATCCCATTATGTATACACCAGGGTCAGAGTATTCACTACGATGATGGCTTCTATGCCGGAAGAGGGTCGACTAGTTAATCTATCCATTCTTACACTTACCCAACATTTTGATTTTCAAGGGATAATAAAAGAAGTTAAATATATGCATCATCTCAATAGACCATTTCAATTTTTTTATGGGTGGTTAGTAGGGAAATTCTCTTTCTATGAATATCAACACACATTGAGGGTACCTCGCTCTGACTTTCAACATGCCCTTCACAATATCGCCTATGTTCCTCATATGAATATAAGGATTAGTGATCTAGTCAGGCTTCTTAATGATGGTTATCAATACTAATTATCACAAGAACCTACCCATAATGGGTCATTAAGGGTTGAAAGGGGAATTTCATCTGTGGAATGTTCATACATTATTGTGCTCGAAGATGGGATTCTCATTTCTCGCATAGATCGAGTGGCCATTTTTGAGCCATATCTCCCTTTCCAATTTTCCAGTCAATTTGGGTTCCGTCAACAGACTATTCTTCTTCTTACCATTCAGGTAAGGGGAGAATCTCATTCCATAATTCCTCACTACAAATGAGTTATGATGATGCATGAAGGTATCACAATAGAGTTTATCATCCCTTATATTACTGGATCCCTTTTTTCTATCTAGAATATGCCCAACTGCAGGAGGGTTGTTACCCTGATGAGGCGATGAGAAGACCAAATTGACAGGTCCAAAATCCATTAACCATCATTTTACCTATCATGGACCTGAATATCATGCCATTTATACCTCTTCCTCTAGAAAATGTGTTGGGCACGCCACATATTACTTTCCTTTTGGTGATAAGATGTTTGATCCTCCATCAGATGCCTCTGGAAGGGGATTCATATATTTGTCTTATCTCGGTAGGGAGTGATTCAGACTAATCACCTCCTATGGATACAACCCACAAACCTAATGAGGATGGACTCATAATAATGTAACCAGATACCCTATATGATTCCCCTAGTCTTCTATGTCCTACTCAATAGGTCGAACCATCTTAGGGGAGGGAGAGACCCCAACATGAGTAACCTATCATAGGTAACATCCCAATGGTGTAATGACACTTCCCACCTATAGACCTATTGAATCAGGGGAGGTCTAAGAATCTAGTTCCATGAGGATACATCAAGTTGGGTGAAAGTAGGCAGGGCATCAATTATGCACCCTTTCCATGGAAACATCTCTATCTCGCTTTATTGATGAGACATACAACTTCTAGAAGTTCATTTCTGAATTGGGCTCTGGTGGATTTTATTATGAACATATGTACCATCTCATTTACTAGATTGGAATAGCCCAAGAAGACCTCCCTTCTTGGAAGGATAAACATTAAAATTTCAATTATTTTCTTCATTAGTAATGACCTTCCGAAAAGTCTCTTAGTATCTCGATCATCAGACGGATTTGGAGGCAAAGGCTCTTGATTTGGTGATCACCCAAAAAGAGGATCTTCATGAATGCGAGGCTGGCATGGAATGATTGAAGGCTCAACCATCCTCCATGGTTTCAAATTATGAATCCATCAAGAAGAAATGGTGGGACGTTATAGCCATTATAGAACATGTACACCCGATGGTAGAAGCCTAGGAGGAAGAGAAAACTACTTTAGAGATGACCCTTGACACCCAAATGATAATCCCATGCCCATTTTTGGGAAGGGGGCTCTCAAGACTTGTAGTAACTTTCCAAAATGATGATGTACACATTTTCTTTTGAATCTATAGAGTGCCTCAAAACAAGAGATGTTCCTCTAATTCACATTATAACATTTCATTTTTGGGAAAAATGGAATGATTTTTCCCTACAATGATTCTTCTTTTATTTTTCACTATAATTTTAATTAATCACAATTAAACCTATAAACATTATTTCTATTGGAGATTAACTGTAACTGGTGGTTTAAAACCAATAAATTGAAATAACTGAATCAGGATCTATTTTTTCCAAAGTCACGGGACTCAACATGCATTGTTTGACTATTGATGAGAAAACATCATGAACATTGGTGTCTTTTTCCATTATTACCCTTATTTTTGCCTAAGTATGTTTGGTATGGGCATAGATGGTATAACAAGACTTTTTCATAGGCCTCCATTTGGGGTTTTTCTACCAAAAAAGATTTATGTCTCTTTTGATTATTTGATAGCTAAATTTTTTTCACTAAACCATACGAATTATAGGTTTATCAAGCTAATACATGACTTTTATTCAGGGGTTCCCTATATTGGTTTTCAATTCAGCGAGTAATGCTTTTTTTGCTAGAGTTTTATTGTTCTTCCAATCATAATTGTTATTAATGTTTTAGGTCGAACATCTTTGACCAAACTTGATGATAAAAGGGGCCTAATTTGTAATTCATTAGCTAGGAATTTCCTAATAATCATAGAAATGAATAAGGAATTTTTCTTGACCGAGAATTCATTTTTTAATGTATATGAGCATTAAGATGAATTCTAGGAATATAGTGGTAAGAGAGGAATCTCATGAGGAATAATTTTCCTTTGGTTATGGAAAATTTTTTAAGAAAAATTTTCATAGCCACCGGGACATGTTGTGCATAGTCAGACAAATGTTGTCTATAAGACATTGGCCTTCCATTTCTGATTTCCTGGGATATTTATCACACTTTAGATTTTGTTTTAAGGTTGGGGATCATAGTGGGTGGCCTATCTGATGTATGATTCCTGAATGTATTTTTGTAATTTGTATTGTATTTTAATTTGAAACAACATCCACACAAATTTTAGTTTTTGTAATGGAGACAAAGTGATGCATCAGTTCAATTAGAAATTCTTTTCAACTCTGGGAATTTGAAAATGTAAATACATGTAAGTTGAAATCAAGGGGGATTATAAATATGATGAGGGATATGTGACATAAATGACATCCAAGCATACATAAATTTGACATGACTCTCCTTAGTATGAATTTTCCTTTGGTTGATAGTCGTTTTGAAGGTCACATATGCGGAGCCACTGTGGCATGATGTGTATAGTCAAACAAATGTGTCTGTAGTACACTGGCCTTCCATCAGTGATGGACATGAAGGATTATTGGGATTTTTACCATTCTAGAAAAGGAATTTGGATTATGAAAGGGGTTCCTAAATAATAAAGTAGGAACTTCTTTGTCTGAGCATTATCTGGAAACTAAAAATAAGTGGGGGCATTTGTTCTTTAATATGTGGATCAACTTCACACGTATGGATGAGGTTTCTTTATTTTACATATGACTTGAGAGACCAGAGTTTAATTGGAATAGGTTGTTCTATTATACCTAGGATCTAGGTAGGAAAGATAATGTAAACCATGGATTTGTGGGTTCATGAATCTGGAGGGATGTCACGAGGCTTTGGAGTCATTAGGTGTACTGATGAAAGAGAGGAGTCTCATGGGGATGAATTTTCCTTTGGATGATGGTCGTTTTTTAGGAAACATATTTAGAGTCATTGAGGCCTGATGTTCATAGTCAAAATAATATATCCACAGGGCACTGGATTTCCATCTCCGATGGTCATGAATGAAAATGGGGTTTCATGATTACTTAATGCATAAAGTTTTATGTGTGGAAGGAGTGTATTTGGATACATTAGAAATGTTCGGAATGTGATACACTCATGGGATCAAGTGATCACCAAAATATATCAGACTCATACATAGGGCAAGGAATCTATCCCAACATTGGATTGACATTTAGTTTAATGTCCTACTACCCAAACCCTTGGTTCCTTATGAGGATGGGAACAATAAGATTCCTTTTATGGTCATGCATCTAGGATGAAACTAATGGAATTATTTTCCATGATGAAATGGTGGATATACAACTAAGGTCCCAAATCTCACATGAGCTATGATTTGTATGAAAAATAAGATATTAAGAGGATTTTGGGTCACTACATAATAATGTCATAACAAATCGTTGGGTAATTCTATGCTTCGACCAATTCTTTGTAGTTTAACAACATGCAGTAAGGATGAAACTGAGACACTTATTTCTTTTCAGTTTATCACCTTTCAGTGAGGACATTGAAATAACATTTGATCGTTGTGTTATGGGGAAAACATGTCACAAAGACCATACATAGCTTAGACCTAATCATGTTTGGGATATTATGGTATTCCATTGATATGAGTGATGAAAGAAGGTGTAAACCATAGTCTTAGGGTCCATTTGACATAGAAGAATAACAGAAGCCTTAAAATCCCTTGGGAATATATAAATAGGAAAGAACACTCCTGGGGATAAATTTTCCCTTGATTGTTTACTATTTGGTAGACAATATATGTATATCCACCTAGGTATTATGTTAATAGTCAAACCAAGGTGTCCAATGAACACTAGACTTCCATTTTAATGGCCATGTATGTTTATAGAGATCCAAGAATTCCAGTAGTATGGGGTTCGACAAATGGGAAAGAAGTGTATTGGAATATAAGAATATCCAGAATGTGATTATGCAGGATCTACTAAAGCTTCTTCATAGATATGAGTCATATATAGTGGTAATCATGATCTTTTGTCTCCATATGTTGTCAGAATTAAAACATATAGTTTCCATCATCTCTTTAAACATGTTGTATAGGAAACTTGGGGAATTTTTAGGATCTCATGTCATTGATAATCGAGAAATACATGACTCTTGAATAACCATGCAGATTAATGTCATGCATTTATGACCTTTCATGCTTTCCCTGATGCATGTCCCACCTATTCATGATAGAATGAACATTTATTTCATTGGGTGGATGGAGAGGAGAGCGGATTCAGGCGTCACTACCTATACTTCATGGATAGGAATCAAGACATACATAGTTCATTATGTTCCCTACAGATTTTTGGTTCACATGTAGGGAAATGAGAGGTCATTTTTCCTTAATTGGGGGTTAGGCCCGGATGTTAAATCTAGGCGATACATCATATCCTGCAAGGGTTGGAATCAAACCATGTGTTCTTCTAAATGTTATCTGTACCAATCTGAATCAGATGTAGGAGTAGGGGAATTTTGATTCCATCCTCTATGGTGGTCCGGTCAATTGTATTACTCTATGATTATTTCATGTAAGGGAGTCCTTACCACCAATTATAAGCTCACATGAGTCATACTCGATGTTAGAAATAAGGTGAAGAGATGATTTTCACTGTAGTATGATGTGTTATAAGATACAATATAATAATTTTTTATATGGGGGATGGTCCAAGACCAGGGTTTGAGGAGTCTCTACATATCCAACTGATGAATGGGAATCATTCCATATGTAGTTTTTTGGATATTATGCAGTTTAACATCTTGCAGTAAGTATAGACATCATAAATTTTAATTTCCTATGGTTATGACAATTTTGACCATGTAATTTATCATCATGCGAATATGATGATTTATTCTATGCAGTTTAACGTCGTGAATATATGATGCTATTCTATGTAGTTTACTAGTCTTACAATTGGGAAATTCATCACAGTTACATGAAGTTATTCTTCAAAAACCTTTCATTAGTGGGAGATGTTATGAGCTTTAAATCTATTGATATCAAGGTATATGCTCCATTGGATTAGACCCCATGTATTATTTATGGTCCCTCCCACCTTGGATCATTCATTGGGGATTTATTCCCATGTATCATTAGGGTTTAGAGGAAAAACAACATATCTTCCTCGAAGAAAGACTAAAGAAGAAACTTTTTTATGAAGGCTCGTTTGATCTGATTTTGATAGACATCCAAATGGTTCATAGTGTGCATCCTTTTCTCATCAACATGATCCAACTCGCCAAACCAATTCTGGGATTGATCATCCATGGACATTTGATCACAAATGGCCACACATTGCGATGGAATTTTAATTTCAATGGGAAAAACTCCTCTTCCATGTATACTAGTGAGTATGTGGTTTCATAGGTGGTAGTGTGGGTCATGGTCAAGTATTCCCACAAAGCATGAAGGATATTGTCTAGAAACGATTTCTTATCCTCTGATACAAAATTTTGGAGTATGTTGGACAAATTCTTATTGAAATACTCTATCTTCCCATTGGTTGCTACATGATAGAGGGATGAACAATTTTATTTGATTCCATAAAACTGGTATAACTTGTCAAACTCAGTAGGGAAAAATTTAGTCCCATTGTCTATTAGTATTATATGAGGGAAACCAAATTTGGTACTGATGTTGGACTTTAAAAATATGATAATTTTTTTGTCTCGACCACTTTGAAGGGTATGGCTTTCGCCTATTTGGAGAAGAAGTATGTTACTGTGAGAATGAACTTAATTTTTTTCAATGGTGGGGGGATATGGTCCCACAAAAACCATCCCCCATACTGAGAATGTTCAGGATTACATATCTGTGTAATGAAGCTTTAGTTCATAGTGAATAAAATTGGAATGAACTTGCTGGAATGGCACTTCATGGTTAATGTTGTACAATCCATTATCATAGTGGGACAATACTATCCCTGCCTTATAATTTATGGGAGAGATTGCTTATTGATTGGTGTTCTCCTCAGGCTCCAGAATTCACTTCATTCATGATAGTAATAATCTATTCACCATCGATGTACCTGAGAAGGATTCTATCAGGCCCCATTTGTAGTGACATTTTTACTGTTTTGACCAATTGTACAAGGTAAAATTGACTTCCCACCTCCGGATATGTTCTCTTCCAACCCAATCTGATTAGAGAACCCCCATCGGAGGTAAATTACAATGGTATTCAACCAGCCAGTGGTGTGACCATACTTCTTAGAAATTGTTTTAGTCTCTTCAATTCCCTCCATATTGTTCTGAATAAATGTAGAGACCATCCGATGGTGGGAAATTCTTATGAATTTTTCATCCTGGTTTGGATCTTATATTTTTATAGTTTTATTTTCCAATTATTCTAGTTGAGCATTTTCTAACTGAGGACATAGGTCAGTGTCATCTCTGAAGGTAATTCTGCCACCATTTCTTGTACATGGATTATCTAGGGGTCCAATACATCTTTTATAATGGAATAATTATCTTAAACATACATGATGCCCACCTCTTAATTATATTTAATCTCAAGGTTTTTGGATCTCACATGAAGTTCTAGCTTCAAGCCTGCAATGACGGCCCAGTATTCTAATTCATTATTTGCGCAGCCCATTGAATCTAAGAAGGAGTAAGGAATGAAGGAATTTTAGTGGATATAAATTTAGCACCCAACCCCACATAGTTGAGCAAGGTATCATCTATCCTTCTCTCTATTGGGATTCTAAAATCATCGTCAAATTACATTTCCCATTCTAGGGGACTTATTGGGTGTAAAATACATCTTCTATAGTAAATTCAGTATCCAATGGGTTCATTTCTTATGAGGGGCGATCCCTTAGGAAGTCTGCTAATTCCTACCCATTTATGAATTTCTAGGGCACATATAGTGTGTCAAAAGTTGTAGGATGAATGAACACCATGACAGGCATTCAGTTAGCGTTGGTCGACTGAGGATATACATGAGTGGTTTGTAGCGGGAGACCATATGGACCTCGTGGTGCTGCAGATAATGCCTGAATTTTTTAACCGCAATTATTAGGGCTAGGATGTTCTTTCCAATTCATGAATATCGAATCTCATCATCATTATTTGTTCAACTATGGTAATAAATGGTGTTCTTGTTACTGAAATCATTCTTATAAATAAGGAAAGCACCTAATGACTAGTCAAAGGTGGATACATACAAAATTAGGGATCTCTTCCTGACTGGCAGTATCAGCACTGGTGGGATTAAGAGATATCTTTTGATATTGTTGAAAACATCTTGACAATCATTGTCACTCAAATATGCCACCCCTTTCTTCATTATCCTAGTGAAAGGAAAACAATTACCAACATGTTTTGATATGAAGAGCCTAATTTAGGATAGGTTACACAAAAGACCCCGTAATTCGGTGAGGTTGTGAGGAAGACACATGCCAAGGATGGATTTTTTCTTCTCCGAGTCGACTTTAATGAAGCGATGGCGTACAATGAATCTGAGGAATTTTGTAAATATAAAGTAAAAAAACACTTTAGGGTATTCATAATTAATTGTTTATACTATTTTCTGTTGAATACAATTTCATGATATGTCTTGTGGTTTCATCATTGTCTCGATTTAACCACCAGATCGTCGACATATTACTTGATGAATTTTCCTAGGATGGGCTTGAAAATATGATGCATGGGGTGCTGATATATAGTTCCAACATTATTAAGGACAAAGGGCATCACCATATAAAATAACACTCCCTAGGGGTCCCCTAAATGTAGTTATTTCTTCATCTCCTTGGTCTATTCAGATCTGGTTGTATCAAGAATTTCCATCAATGAAACAGATGGCCTCAAATCTAGAAGTCGCATCAATTTTTGATTAAATGATTGGGAAAATGAACTTCCCATTGAGGTCCATGATGCCAATGCAGAATCAGATATTTCCATTCGTCTTTTTGATAAAGATTATGTTTTCCAACTAAATCGGAAATTGGACTTCACAAATGAAGTTTGCGTTGATCAGTTTTCCAAATTAAGCATATATTTTTTATGCATGTATCTGATGAGTCCTTCTGACAGCCTTTTTATACACATGAAGGTGTTTTAGTAGACCCAGGTGATGATTGGAATCCTCAGAATCGAGGCCTGGCATTTTTGTGTATCTCTAGGATAACACATCCTGATTCATCTTTAAGAAGTAGGTATATTACACTTGCTCATCTAAAGGCATAACCACACTAATCATAGTGGGACACATGTCATCATCAGTGCCAATGTTTATATCTCTATGTTCATAAATTATAATGAAGATTCCTTATTCAAATGTGTGAGGGGCATTTTTGAGGGTTTCATTTTCTTCTTCACCATCATCCTCTTCATCATCTTCCTCCTCTTCCGATGGAGAGAGGATTATTGAGATGAACTCTCTGGGGTTGGGAGAGAAACTGGAACTATGACTTATGGAAACCAAAATGGTTCATTTTCCCCCAATTCAATACTTGGAATTCAATAAAAATGATGGATTTTCCTTGATTTCTTTCACAGAAAGGAAATCTTATTCTACCTTGATTAAGGAGTGGATTGTGAGGAGTCTATATAATGGGCTGAGAGTATCTCTATTTGGGATTTCCCTATCATCATAGGGGCCTTCACACATTTCATTATCATTGGACTTGGTGTCCATAAGTGAAATCATATAGATGGATGAGTCTGTACCTAGGCATGAACATATGCACTCAACCTGGTTGATGGGTAATACATACTCTTCCATAGGCTCTTTGAATTGATCGATGGGATCCATTTCCATTCCACATGGGGTGGTCATCTAATCAACGTCATCGGCCAAAGACTTCTTCTCTTTAGCTTCATATAACCCGTCATTGATGTAATGCGACTCAAAAGATTAGAATGGCAATATATTAGTGTACAATGTACTGTTTTTCCCATAAGCGTAATATTTGATACATTAAGGGTAAGATTAGGTTTTTTTTTTGATGTAGCCAAGGCCTCTCTAACAAGACGTTGAATGCTGCACCTTGTCGCACTACTAGAAATTATAAATCATACATGAGGTCACTAAGAATATTTTTAAGCTTTATCTATCCCAATAGCTTCTCCCTAATTTTATCATATCCTAAAAGAGTTTTGGTTCAAGGTTTTATATTTTCCTCATCATAGACCAATCGATGATGTTTTCAAAGTGTGAGGAAGTTGACTTCAGAGCCGTTGTTAGTGAAAATTCTATAAACATCAATGACATTCATCATTCATGAAACATATAAGGTTTTTATGATCCCTTTCATGATGGAGTCATCACCATGGTCTATAAAGGAGATGACGATGTTGCATTATTCGGGATTGGTCTCCATTTTATAGACTTTGGCAGCTGCTTCTTTATCCTCGAATTCCTGGGGACTTAGTAAGGCTTTTATGAGTGTCTCCCTAAAGTCTTCATATAGACTTTAGGTATCCAAGATTGACAATTTTTTATAGTACTAATGGAAGATGCTTCATAATATAATATTTATGGTAATAAAATGTCACATTATGGATTGGGGATTCAATTTCATGGGAACTTTAGGGGCTTGATCTTTTGAGGTAGATGGTCCAGCCTCTGTGAGAAAGCTGGTGGTGCTGATGTGCTTTCTGATTTTGGAGGAATTGGTCTGTATTTATGCCTTGTGTTATTGGACATCTGTTATTCCTCCTATGGATACTCATATATAATTTTTCATGTATTTCTTCTGGAGAGGTTTTGAAACACTCTGGTTCTTGTTGTGTCTACTAGAGGGTTCTTCTATGGGGTCTCACAGTGGTAATGGTTTGATCTAAGGGGTGTCCAAGAATTAGACTCCTTCCAGGAGCATTACAACAACAAAACCTTTGGCCTCTACATCCTATTCCTCCAGAACATCGGTTGGATGTGTGGAATTTGGGTTTTCTTACATCTTCCTCATCATATAAAGGGTCCATCAAGTAAATGAAATTAATGGAGCATATGATTAGTTCTTGATCCGATAATGATTTTGTCAGATATCCTTCTTCTGATTGGGCCATTTAGTGGTAGGTGACCATCTTTTTTATGGGAGGGGTGGTGCTCGTTATCCCAATTCTACTAGAATGATGTCTGAAAGTTTCAAGATCAGATTTGGTTATGGTGATATATAATCTTCTTGCTCTTACATTCTACCATTCAGGCTCTCAGATCACTATGAGGCTGAGGATGATGGTTGTGTTGCTTTAGGAGCTATTGGGCACCCAATTGATTAGTTCAACAGTTCAGGTAGGATGCTATGAGCTCAGCTGACATTCTTCAAAGTCATCCAACTATCAATTTTTTTCACATTTTTTCACATGACTATTTTCCATTCATTTTCCATTCTTGGGTCTATGGTGGATATATACATCACTTGTACTAGCATCAGATAAAAATTGACATGTCCGGAATCCACCATATTTTGTAGGAGTTCCTTGAAGATGAAGCATTCTTGGAAGTTGTGTCCCATTATCAATTTACAGGGACAATAATATGGATCGACATCAAGACCCACTTCATCCAAATTCTTTTGGCTCCCGTAGCCAAAGCATGTTGATATTCAGGGAACCTATGAAATAACCAGAGTCATTGTCATCATAGAAGGAGAAGACTATATTTTTTCATTCCTTGAATTGATTTCTTTTAGCAACCATTCACTAAGATTTCTGAGGTGGGGTTGGCTATTGGGGTCTTTCATAGTTCTCTGGAGGCTTGGAAACTAGAGATGGTGTTGGGGTGGATTATGCATGATAGAAGCTGCATCAAATTTTCTATTTATTTTTCATAGGGCTAAAGGGGATACTCGGTACTTCAGATTTGACCACTTTAAGGAGTCTTATATCCATTGGGAAATGGTGGAGAAATATTGAACCCACTTTTGTACTTAACTGGGATGATCGGTGTTGGAAATTCATCACATAGGTTATCAATGCACATAACATGCATTTCATCATGGGGGAGACTTGTTCATGGATTGGTTCTTGCCTTTGGATCTTTCAATGATTTCTGAAACACTTTCATTATATCATTGCATATAATTAATGAGATCACTAACCATTTTCATCGGCAATATTTAACTGAACTTGAAGAGAAAGTGTCACCAGAGGTCCTCCCATCCTCTGATTGAGTTAGATAGTAAGAGGGTATACCATAAAAAGGATATATCATATAGAGTTCACACGAAGAACCAAAGTTTTACTACTTATTACTTATTGGTGGATACCATCATGGGGTCACAATAAGCGGTTTTGTACAATATATGATATTCCAGGTCCCCCAAAACCATTGAAAATTGGTAATATCAGGTTCCCTAAGGTAGGTGGTGGTAGACCGCTGCTCACCAAATCAGTGTAGGGGTTTCATTACGGTTTTATAATAGCATGTCTCCCTTCCATTGATTTTAATAAATCATTCAATTGTTTGACAATATTCAAGAGACCTTGATGGATATCCTACTAGAAATGAGCTTGGTCAGCTACAGTAGGGGGAAAATATGGATGTACCGGAAACTACTGGTATTTGGGGTAGATACCTAGCTAGAAATATCCTTTGTGGGTTTTCCAGAATGTATTTTGGACATTTTCCCAGTTGAGGGAAGACTTGATGTCCATCCTAGTCCGGATTTAATTAGGTTGATGGTACAAATGCGGGATTGGATAGGCATCTGAGATTATTTTCTTTTATCGAGATGAGTTCATGTGGAGAGGGCACCTCTTCAAGGAAACCTTGTTGATGTTTTGCTGTAGGAACACATCCAACATGATATATCCCTCGACGTAGCACAAAATTGATTCGCATGAGCTCTTTATTTTCCTCCTAATTCTTGGAGAATATTTCTTCGAGAGTGAGAGACACGTTATTCATGGTGAGAAATATGTTGGTCATAGACGACCTGGTATTTATTAATTTCCTTTTTCGGGATTTGAAAGGGAGGATGTAATGGGTTAGCGTAGGGTGGAACCATTTTTAGGAAAACTCTCTCATTCTAGTTATGCACATTTTTAGGCTCAGTGTGGGATGCATTCATGAGGGAACCATCTTCTCTTGTGACCATTAAATAAGTATCAATTAATGTGAGATCCATGGGGCTGATGTTTAAAATGTTCACTAATACATAATACATTGGGGGTGGTGTAACCGGTGCTAAATGGTAGGAAATAATTTTTTTAATCCATTGTTGGACTTTCTCCTTACATTCTGTGGTATACTTCAGTTCTTTCAGTGAAAATTGACTTGAAGGGATAATTGATCTGATATCATGATACGAATTCATCTCTGATGGTATGAAGCACGAGATGAGGTGTAGTGGGTGATCTCTCTACTCTTCATTCATCCCATACAAGAGAAGGAACACATCCATTGTGTACGAATTTGAGGTAAAAATTCCCCAAGACCAGTGGGATGGAGTTGCTCCCATTATTTCATTGATGTGATATTCTTTGGGATCATTTGTATTACATGGGAATTTGGAGATAAAAATTCCCCTAGCCCAGGAGGTTGGGTCTATTCCCATATTTAGTTGGTATCTGCTACTGCTACCACCTTTTTGATTTTACGAACATCTTCAAAGGTGTATACTGGGCATGGAACTAAATTTTCATAGGATACATTCTCATTAAAAGACAAGAGCACTTCATGCATGTAGGATTCCCTAATGCGGGAAGTCTTCTAGATGTTCTTAGTTTCCTAGACCCGAAGATCTTTGATGGATTGATCTCATCGGGCCTTATGCTTTTGTGACTCACACTAGTCCAATTCTTATGTATAATTCCACCATCCCTAGAATTTATTTCATTTTATTTCTTTCTTTGGGTAATTAAATTGAAAATTTTCATTTCCAATATGGTTGTTGGAGCATGACGTGGTGTGAAGTGTAGAGCTCTTTGTTCTCCTAACCCCAAAATATGAACATCTAGTGGGGAATCACCGATGAGGCAATGAAAATTATAAAATGCATCGAGGAAATCCAGTTCAAGGTTTTTATTTCACCATTCATATCGGGGCCACCATTCATACAGGAGGGCTTCATGGTTTATTAGATTGTGAAGCTCTCCTAATATGTTGACATGGTCTGCATACCGTTCATTGGGATATAACTTTTCTTTTAGCTAGATAAGAGTCATCTATATATTTTGGTGAATTTTATTCATGCATTCCTCAGACACCTCCCTTGGAATGTCGAAGTGATAAATGTCCATGGGCCAATACATCACAGGTATATTATCTTTAGATTGTTGTCTTATCACAAGAAACTTACCATGTTTTTGTTCATTTGGGGACTCCTCTACTTGATATTCCCTGCTTGACTACTTCTTAATAATTTAGTTCATGTAGCTGGGATGGTAGGATACTCCTTCATATTTGATCATCACATGGGTGGATCAGATGCTGAATGTATCCTAGGACTGCCCTCTAGTTGGGAATGGATATCACCAATCATCCACAGAGTTTCTGACATGTCTAACTCTATTTTTCTGAGTTCCTCGTTGTACGAGGGATTTCACACATTTCTCTTGAAATGGGGAGGACCTTCTTGACACTGTGAATTTTGATTTAGATTAGGACCTTGGTAAGTGGTTCTACAATGGAGATTGATACTATTTCAACTTGATTCCTGGCCATGGGGAATAACCCTACATTTTAATCCCTGGGGAGGACCTTCAGGGAAGGAAACAATGAGTTGAGGACCTTCAGGCTGGTTGATGTCAATGAGGGGAGGACCTTCTAATTTACTACTATTATGGAGAGGATTACTATCACTACATGATATCTTACTGTAGGGATAATTTCTACAATGTGGATCCTGGGGAGGGCCTTCAGGATGTACTGTAAGGAAGGGGGAGTTTATCATTTCTCGATGTTTCTAGGGGCAGTACCTTCACAACAACCTCCATTGTTGGGAGGGCCTTCACAATAGTCGTCATCATGGCTAAATATTCCAACATGAATCAGTGTCTGACTACAATGAGTATCATATCAGTTGTCTATACCCTATGGAGGACCATCCGGGCGAATGACAACAAAGGGTGGACCTTCTTGATACATGATCTTCTTGTCAAGGGGAGGGATATCCAGAAACACATTAGGAGATAGGCTATCATGGTTGATGAATCTTCTCCCATTGATTATGCCTCTATGGGTACTTTGGGGAGGACCTTCAAAGATGCGGGTAGCAACATTGTAGGGAGGGCCTTGGAAACTGTAACTACCACTTCCATAATTTGGAAATGGACTGATAGTGTCTTGATCCACTTATGATATATTCTAGAGGGCATCAAGAATTTCATCTTCTTGCTGAGTGGGATCATGTATGTGCTTTTCATTTTTCCAGTTTCTTTTTGCACATTTATGATTTGAGCGCTCTCTTGCAGGTTATCTGGGATATATGTTGTTGGTAATAGAGTTCATATATCGATCCCTATATTGTTGCTTCCCATGATTCCATCCCGATATGATGATGTACATATTGAGTTTTGGTAGGGATATATACCTACCCTAGGGCGATCACCGCTTTAGAAAGGCGTCCCCCAATTAGAAAAAGTTTTTTTTTCAGATGCAGTTGTCCATGTATCATGAGATATAGTCTTCGACCCTCCTGGACTAGAGATGGGATGCATAAGTTCTACGGTGTGATGAAACCAAGTTTCGAGTAAGTCATTCTATTCGTGGAAACTGGGTCATGGGCCTGATTTGTCAACTTTGGTGCCTATGAAATGATATCCTAGCATGTTTGGATGATATGGTCTGGAATAAACATTTGATCCTTCATCATTGGTCGGATGTGCATAGATACATCATTGTTTGGAACATGTATGAAGGCATATCCAGCTGTTAGAGAAGGGGTTTTTTCATGCTCCGATCCTCCAAAGGTTTCTAGTTGATACCGGCAGTTCTCCTATGCCAGGACAGAGGAACAATTTCACCACCATTTTTCTTCTCTGGTTGCTAACATTTTTTTCTTCTGGGTTTCATATTCATGAGAATGAATTTTAATCTACTATTTTTCCACTGTATTTGTTTCATGTATATTATATGAATGCAAATGAATTTTACTCTTCTCATATTTACATGTCTCCATAATTGGATTGTGGTATTGATACACATCAGCTTGTATTTGTGGCTACCTATAGTTGGTTTCCACTATATTTAGATAGAGGGCTTGATATGATTTAGAAAATATTTTTTCTTTACTGCAGCTCATTTCAATTAATTTTGGATGAAGGGATTCTTTTACCTAATCACATACATACATCTGCCCATAATTTTACACTTTATCTACACAGCGCGACCAACGAGCACTGGTCGGAATGTTGACATTCTTGTATTGTGCCACCCTATTTCTATGGTGGGATTGAGTGGAGGGGGAATAGTTGTATGTATTCCCATTGAATACTTCCACATTTTAATGGAGGTGTTCCTCCTTAGGAATCATCATGATAACATGTCCTTGATTATATGATTCCACAATCGGTGTGTGTCCTGAGAGGAATGGGTCCTTTGGAATTCCATAGGTGATACCAGCATAAGATCCTCTTCAGATTGAGGATTAGTGGTCTCCAAGTGTTTTTGTTGAAACTATCTATAAGGGGCACATGTGTAGGACACTTTTTCAAATGAGATGAACTCATTAGCATCGACTTAATTTTCCTCCCTAAGATAAGGGTGGTACGTGTTGCCACGTTCCATGTGGAGGATCCCAAAACGACTCGTGATGATCACAGGGACTACCTTGTGATAGGATTCCAACCACAACTAAGGAGGCAACTTGTGGGCTTTTGTAGACTGTAGGACATGTCTTGTTACATCCAATGTGGGGAGAGTATTATTTTGGTGGCAATCTCTAATCACTATGTTGGACACCCAACACTGATGAGGATAGATTGGATAGGAGGTCTTTCTCTTTATCATGGACTCGACCACCTGTGGGATTGATAAGGTGTGTCTCAGCATGGTTTTTCGGATACCATTTGGATAGAAGGGTTCTCTAGGGAAACCTGCAATATATATGACATACACAGATAACAACATCTCCTCAATGTATCATATCTTCAATATATGAATATATGATGATTCAACATGGCCCCTTCCTATTTTTTGTGAGGTAAAGGGGCATAAGAGGGGTAGAACTACCACCATGGAAGTGGATTCACTTCAGGTTCACCATTTTTGTTTCTTTACAAGGCGATGTGTTTATGTTCATGAGGAAAATTCACAATAATGGTTTGATGGGTGATGATAATTCATTCTTTATTATAGTGACTTTCATGTACCTATGTTTTTATCGATAAGATAAACATCATTATCCATTAGGTGTGATTATATTGACCATGCAGGGACTAGTCTATTTATCACATTCTCATTATAAAGGTGGTTCCACAACCAAAAGGTCCCACTAGTGAATTGTGTGGGGTTTAGTATTTGGGAAATCAGTCCACTTCAGATATGAATTCCCCAGATAGTCTCTAACAGGTTTATTATTGCTGCCATAAACACCCAACGACCCTGGTATCCCTAATTCATGGAACTATTTTTCAAAGGCAGACACACATTTGATGCTGATTTATCCAATGAAACTTATGGACTCCATTGGTCAAGAGGGTGGGAGGTTGGGCATATCAGACACCTTTGGGGATATTATGGCCGATTTTGGGACTATCTTATTGATTTATGTCATATTTTTATTTTTTTATCCTTTGTTCAATATCTAAGAGTGTATCTATAGGATACCCCTAGTTTGCAGGGTCATCGTGGATATACATGGATTTGATGCTATGGAGGAAATGCTAACTTAATCCATCCAATAAGGCGCTCTAGATTTTAACGTCAACCAGGAGGGTTGAAAGGTGATTTGATGTTGGTATTATACCAATAAAATGGGATTCCAATATATCCTCTATAGAGAATTAGAGCCCAAGTAGTTCGGTTATCTTGGGTCTTGGACTTGGCAGGAGGACCATTTATTGTGGGTATAAATGGTTGGACCCTTTTGGATAGGAACACCTTTTCAGCTTAGGCCTTCAAGTATGTTTCCTATGTATCCTGTTTTGAACAGGAATCAAATTTATTTTATTTTAGGATATAATGGGTCTTAATAATGGAAACTAACCATTTGTGGGGGATATGACTGGGTCAACCCTATCGATGGGGAACACCTTTTGAGCTCGAGACTTCAAGAAGGCATCCTACTTATCTGGGTTTGAATAAGACTTGGATTTCTCTTAGTCCATGAAGGGTTTATTATGTGGATGTTGTAATCATCACAAGTTTCTTAGTGCATGTGACTCATACTATGTGTGAGAAACAAGATTATGTGAGAGACTCAATAGATCAGACACATTCCCTCCCACTAATGGGAGAGGACGGGCCTACGACGGATGAAGTTGAGGCAATGATGTGAGAGGGCACAAAGCGATTAACTTTTCAAGGACTAAGAGAAATCCAAGTCTTATTCAAACCCAGATAAGTAGGATGCCTTCTTGAAGTCCCGTGCTCAAAAGGTGTTCCCCGTCGATAGGGTTGACCCATTCATATCCCCCACAAATGGTTAGTTTCCATTATTAAGACCCATTATATCCTAAAATAAAATAAATTTGATTCCCGTATATAGTACATACTAAACCCTTATCCATACACTCAAAACCCTAGACCCTACATCCCAATCCCAAAACCCTATACCCTACCGCATAAACCATAAACCATAACCCATATACCCTACACCGTAAACCTTAAACCCTATGCCCTAATCAGTAACCCTAAACCATAAACCCCAAATCCTACAACCTAAATTTTAAACCATATACTAAAAAACCTAAAAGACAATAAAATTATCTAAAACACTAAAATAAGCAACAAACACCTTAAACCACAAAAAAACAAAAAAACCTCTACAAACCCTTAAAATACCCTAAACCCATAAAAATCTTAAGAGACCAAAAAATACACATTAAACCATAAAAGACCATAAAATCCCTACATGTCCCATAAACCATGAAAAATTTAAAATGTTACAACAACCCAAATACCTAAATACCCTAAAACATATTAAGACCCAAAAAAACTAAGTACACTAAAATCATAAAACTCTAAAAAACCATAAAACTCATGAAAAATCCCCAGAAACCATAAAAATAACATAAAAAACATAAAACCCATGGAAATACACTAAAAATCATTAAACACTAAAAAAAAGCTAAAACCCTAAAATATCCTTACAAGACCTAAATCCCCTAAATCCCCAAAAAATAGAAAAAATATTCTACAATATCATAAAAACACTAAAAACCTAAAATACCCCAAAACCCTGTTAATCATCCAAAACGACATCGAAAACCCAAAAACCCATTAAAAGCCTAAAAAACAAAAAAATCCATAAAACCCTCTAAAATCTAATAAAACAACACAAACCCTAAACCCAGGTGAAACAAAATACCCCTAAAACCCCTAAAATCTTCCCCCCCCCCCAAACAAAAATAACCCCAAACACCCTTAAAATCACCAATAACCCTAGATTAAAGTAGAAACCTAGAAAACCCCCTAAAAACCCCTAAAACCCAGAAAACCCTAAAAAAACTAGAAACACATAAAACCCTTATATAAACTCAATAACCCTAAATACCCAAAATGAAACTAAAAGAAACTAAAAGCCCTAAAAACTCTAAAACACCCAAAAACCATATAGACCATAGAAATCCTTAAAAATACACTAAAGGAATGTAGAATACATAAGATGCCAAAAAAATCCTAAAATACCATAAAAACCCGAAAACCCCGAAAACCCCTAAATGTCCATTAAAAACATATAAAACCATAAAAGATACTGAAACGCCCAAAATACCCTAATACCATAGAAGACTCTAAAAACCCTAATAGACCCTAATGACCCTGAAAACCCAAAATTAACTAAAAAAACCTAAAAATACAATAGTCCTAAAAAACTCCCAGTGAAAACCAATATACCATAAGAACCATGAAAGACCCTAAAAACATAAAAAAAATAAAAACCATAAACCCCCGTAACATTCCATGACACTCTAAATCCCACTAGAACCCCCAAAAAGAGAAATTTTAAAATCCCTAAAAATCATAAAAACTATAGAACATTAAATCCCTAAATATCAAAAAAACAACAAAAACCATTATAAAACTAAAACACCTAAAACACTATGAAATCCCAAAAAACAATGACACACTTTTAAACCCCAAAGCACCTTAAAACATTACAACATAAAACACTAACAAAAACCAAAAACCCCTCAATTTGTATAAACCATAAAAAAATAAACCCTACACCCTAAACCCTAATCCATATCCCCTAAACCCTATACCGTACACACTAAACATAGTACCCTATTCTTGAAACCCTATAACAACATCAAAACCCACAACCCAAATCCCTAAATCCTAAACCCTTTACCGTAATCACAACACCTTAAACCTGAAACCCTGCATTTAAAACCATAAAAGACACTATGAATCCCTAAAACCTTGAATGTACTTTAAAAAATATGAAAACCCAAAAACCCATTTAAAATCATATAAAACAAAAAAAAACTGAAAAAAACAAGTAAAACACCTAAAATACCCCAAAAACCCAAAGACTCAAAAATACATTAAATGTATAAAAACACCTCAAAGATTCAGAAAACACTAAAAATTATAAAATTCACTAAAAACCATTAAAATTGATAAAATCATTAAAACAACCTAATAACTGAAAGAACCTAAAACCAATAAAAACATAAAACCCCTAAATGTACTAAAATCCATAAATAACAATAAAAACCCTAAAAACCTTTAAAAAACAATAAAACCTCAAAAACTATAAAACTCTAACCCCTCACCCCAAAACCCTACAAAAAATAAATAAACCCTAAAACCCATAAAAACTATAAAAAATCCTACAAACCCTTACAACCCAAAAAAACCTAAAATCTCTAAAATTACAGAAAGGATTAAAACACTAAAAGACCTTGAAAACCCAAAATACCCAAAAAAGAACTTAAATCACCACAAAACCTGAAATAACTATAAAAACCATAAAAAGATCTAAAAACAAATAATCCCCAATTTTCCATAAAAACACATTAAAAATTAAAAATCCCCAAAACCATAAATGACCCTAACAAAACAAAAAATACTAAAATACCATAAAACCCTAAAAACATAGAAAATCCATAATACTCATATAAACCCAAAAGGAAATAAAAACTGTAAAAGACCAAGAAAATATTCTAAATCCCAAAACACTCTAAAAAAGCATGAAACTCTAAATAACCCCTAAAACCCTAAGGAAACCTAAAACACATAAAAAAAATATTCCTATGAATCCCCAAAAAACAATAAAACCATAAAAATACAAAAATACCCTAAAAACCTAAAAAGCAAAATCATACCAACAGTTCCTAATCCCCGAAAACCTAAAAACCCTAATAAAACCTACGAAATACAAATAACCCTTTAAAACTCAAAAAATGATAAAAACCTAGAAACACTTAACTACCCAGTAAGGACCCTAAAACTCCCTCTCCAAAACCCTTAAAATCTGTAAAAATCAGTTTAAAACACTAAAACCCCCTAAATACCAAAATAAAAAAGGGCCTTAATACACTAAAAACAAAAAAAAATCATTTAAAACCTAAAACCCTTAAAACCATAAAAACAAAAAACTCTTAAAAGTCCCTAAAATAATAGTAATACAAAAAAACCCAAACAGACCCCGAAAAAATACAATACCCTAATACCCTAAAAATCCCTATATGAGTATAAAATTCAGAAAAGACCCTAAAATAACCCTAAAACCCTAAAATCCCATAGAAACCCAAAACACCCTTAATAGAATCCTAAAAATGAGAACACCCTAAAATATCTCTAAAAACACCTAACCCCCCCCCCCCAGAAAATCATGAAAATGGAAAAACTCCAATGAAAACCCATTAAAACCCTTATATTAGTAAAAACCAATAATGTAACTAAATCCCCAAAAATCATTAAATCCATAAAAACCCATGATAACCCAAAAAACACTAAAAACTCTTAAATAACTCCTATATTATCCATGAATGATCTAAAACCCCTAAATGGCTTTTAAAGATGAAAAAATATGAAAATAAAAAAACATCCACAAAATCCCCTAAAAACACTATACAGACCCTAAAACCATAAAAAACTAAAAAATCCAAAAAATATGGAAACCTCTATATGACTATACAACCCCTAAACACTAATAAAAATCATAAAAATATATAAATTCCCTAAAAACACAAAAAAAACATAAAAAAACATAAAACCCATAAAAACCACAGAAAAATAAATAACACTCAAATCCAAAAATAATTATAAATTCACAAAGTATAATAAAAATATTTAAAACCCTTAATCACCATAGAGTAACTAAAACCATTTAAAAGACCTAAAACCCTAAAAATTATAAAAAAACTCAAACCCCTAAAACCCCTAAAATCCCTAAGAACACAAAAAACCATAAAAACCTCCGAACACAATAAAATCATTTAAACCCTTAAATCCATTAAAACCACTAAAAAAATAAAAAATATAAAACCCTAAACTCCTGAAAAACCATGAATGACACTGAAAATCGTAAAAATATTTAAACACCCTAGAAATTCTAAAAAACCCCAGAAGCCTCTAAAAATATAAAAAATGTAAAAGACAATAAAATCCTTTAAACACCAAAGAAACACTAAAAACCCAAAAATTCCTAAAATCTAAAAAGACACTAAAACCCAAAAAAACAATAAAAATCCCATTAATCCCGTAAATACCACTAAAACACTAAAACTATTAAAAATCCCGAATAACCAAAAAATATCTAAAAACAATTAAAATCCTAAAACAATTACCAAAAATCTATTGTCCATAAAAAACCAAAAACCAAAAACCCCTAAAAATACATTTCAGAAAATAAAATACCATATAAACCGTAAAAACCTTCAAATCCATGAAAATCTATAAAAACAATAAAATACCAAAAAAAACCAGAAACCCCAAAAATTAAATAAAAACCACGAAAGACCATAAAAACTCAAAAAAAGAAAAAACCAAAAAACCCCATAAAACAAAAAAAAACATATAAAAAGATACAAAATCAGAAAACCCCTATAAATTTTACATATTATTAAAACCACTAAACTCATAAAAAACATAAACTCCAGAAAACCCTGAAAATATAAAACTACCCTAGAAACCCAAAATAACAACTAAAGAATCCTCAAAACCCTAATAGGGCCTTGAAACCCAAAAAAACCCAAGAAAACCTAAAACACAAAAACCCCTAAACCTTAAAAACCAATTTGATCCCCTAAAACCCCATAAAACCCCTAATAAATCATAAATAGCATAAATCCCCATATAGGGAAAAAATATCTAAAACACCCTAAATACCGTAAAACACTAAAAGCCCATAAAACCACATAAACATCATAAAGATTCTAAAAACTCTAAAAACACATTGACCCACCTAATAGCCCTAGAAAACACATTAAAAGCACTAAAAGACCCAAAACTACTGAATTATTTTAGAAACCATTTAAAATGTCAAAAAATAGAAAAATACCCTAAAAATAATAAATTATTTAGGAATACCAAAAAGCAGAAAGAGGAACCTAAAAAAATATATACCCTAAAGACCTAAAAACCACTAAATAAGTTCCAAAAACCTTCAAAACCCCTAAAAACAATAAAAACTAAAATGCTGAAGAAAACATAAAAAACATAAAAAAAATCCAGAACCATAATAATTGTAAAAAACCCTAAACACCTCTAATAAACTGAAAAGACCCAAAAAACCAAAAAACAGTAAAATCCCTAAAGACCCATAAAACACTAGAAGACTATAAAAAATTTCAAAAATTCAAAACACCATAAAATCCTAAAATACATTAAAAGACCATTAAGTGCCTTCAAAACACCAAAATCCATTTAAAACACTAAAAACCCGCAAAAACCAAAAAAACCAAAAAACCAAAAATAAAATATATAACAAATAAAAAAACCTAAAATATCCCATAACCCTTTAAACCCTTTAAACCCTTTAAACCCTTAGAACCCTTAAAATACATGAAATACCAAAACCCCAGAAAAAATATAAAATCAATTGTAAAATAAAAAAATTGTTAATAACATTGAACCCCTATAAGGGAACAAAAATCCCTATAACCTTATTACCATATAAAACTAAAAAAATACCCCTAAAAACAGGAAAAAATTAAATACCCAAAAAACCTAAAACCCCCAAAAATACTTTAGACCAATAAACATTATACCCTACACACTAATTCCTAATATTATTCCAAAAACACTACACTATACACATTAAACCTTAAACCCGACACCTGAAACCACATTCCCTATATCCAAATCCCACACTCCTACACCTTAAACCCTATAACTTATAATCTAAACTCTATACAACACACCATAAACCAGAAATCATATAGAAGAAACCCTAAAATATTCACCTTATACCCAAAACACTAAAACCTATACTCTATATCCCATATTACCCTAAATACCCTAGAAAACGAAAATAACAAAAAACTCTAAAAACCATTTAAAACACAAAATATCCTAAGTTAAATAAAAACCATTAAAAACCCCGAATGTCCCTAAAAATATAAAAAAACGTATGAGAAACTAAAACCAAGAAAGAACCCATATGAGGCACATAAATCCGAGAAAAACATAAAAGTCCCTAAGACCCCATAAAAAACAAAATGCCCCAAAACCACTAAAAACCATTAAAACACCTACAACCCCTAAAAGAATTTAATAACATAACATATCTAAAAACCATTAAAACCATAAATCCTCAAAAAATCATAAAATAAAAAATTTATGAATATCACTAAATACATAAACATAATTGGTAAATCCTAAAAACTCTACAACTCCAACAAAACAAAAAAGACCAAAATAACCAAAATAACTGTTGGTCAGAGTGGATACTCAAGAGGGGGTGAATTGAGTTCCAATTAAAATTTTCTGTTAAAAACAATGTTTATTAAAATCCCCCTATTTCAAAAGTAGATTAAACTGTAGTGAATTTATACAGATTATAAAGGTTCAATTAGTTTCTCAAAGATTGATTAGTTCTCAGTTAACTTAATCTTATGATTAAATTAACTTTTGAAACTAACTTATTGGTTTATAATAAATATAATCACTTGCGAGTTTAACTATCAAAGTAGCTTTGAAAATAAATTATATTTCAATGTAATAGCAGCAGAATATGAAATAAATATGTAGTATGGATATAGTATGTAGCTACAAACACAGAGAATCAACAAAGAGGTTCAGTCTCAAGCCGAGACTTAGTCCTCTCAAAAGTTTATATAAAAATGATCCACACCTTGGATCGGGGTTAACAACAGTGAACACACTATCCAGGTCACAAGACCTCTACCACAAATCTGCGTGGGGAAACAAACAACAGCTTAGAGCTGTCCAGGTCTCACACGACCTATACCACTATCCACAGTGGGAAATGAAGTGTAAAAAGGTTTGCTGAGGATTTACAGATCCTCCAGTGAAAGTACAAGAGTCGGTGTGTGTGTTTAACATAGCAGATAATACACACTACTCAAAATGTAAAACAAATGTATCACAGAGCAGAGATGTAGAGTTTAGAAATGGCTCTGGTGATTTCAGTGTAGCTCTGGACTCTTTTGTATTTGGTCAAAATTTATTCTGAGTCCTCTTCTCGTTTTTGTTTGAGAAGAAGAGTGTTGTATGCTTCAGGTTCAAAGGCAATGAGATGTAGTCGATGAAGTTCTTCAATGTTCTTTTGTATGAACAGAACTCTTCTTGAGTAGGCTTGATTGTGTATGAGGTTCTATTCTTCTTGTTTCTTCCTCCTCTTTCTTTCCTCTATATTCTTCTTGTGTTCTTCTGTCAACTCTCTTCTTCAGCAGAGTCTTCTTGTATTTATGTCACGTGCTTCGGAAGACAGAAAAAGTTTCCTTTCCGCAGGTACGAGGTACGGTTTCCTGACATTCGACAACCTTTATTAATTAATTGATAGAGCATTAAAATATATCTAATATGACCGTTGGTTAGATTAAATAAAGATAAAGATAAATAAATTCAAATAGTTGTTTATGACTATTGAAGAATTAAGTGATCGGTAGGTCATCAGCATTAGTGAGTAATGATCGGTGACTCATATAAATCAGCATCGGTGAATCAGACTGATCAGCATCGGTCTGTCATCTGATCGGTGAGTCAGTTTGATCAGCATCAGTGAGTCATTTGCATCGATGAGTCATTTTTCATCGGTGAGTCATTTGCATCGGTGAGTCATTTGCATCGATGAGTCATTTTCATCGGTGAGTCATTTGCATCGGTGAGTCATTTGATCAGCATCGGTTTGTCATCTGATCGGTGAGTCAGTTTGATCAGCATCAGTATGTCATTTGATCGGTGACTCATTTTGATATCGGATCGGTGCGACCGTTGTCCTTTGATATTGGATCGGTGCTTCCGATGTTTGTTGATATTGAATCGGTGCTTTCGATTTTTGTTGATATTGAATCGATGCTTCTGATGTCTGTTGATATTGAATCGGTTCTTCCGATGTCTTTTGATATTGAATCGGTGCTTCCGATGTCTGTTGATATTGAATCGGTGCTTCCGATGTCTGTCGATATTGAATCGGTGCTTCTGATGTCTGTTGATATTGAATCGGTGCTTCCGATGTCTGTTGATATTGAATCGGTGCTTCTGATGTCTGTTGATATTGAATCGGTACTTCTGATGTCTGTTGAATCCAGAAGACTTCCAAAATACTTTGTAAGTCAATAAGCATAGGCAAAAACATGATAACAGATTCATTAACAGATTGTAATTAAGTTTATGAGAAATCAAACCAGATTAAGCATTAATGGTATGTGATGATTTGTGATTATTAAAACATCAATCATGGACATGAAATCAACAATCTTCCAGAGGGATCAACAATCTCCCCCTTTTTGATAATCAAAAATATTTATCATAAAATATAAATAATATGATATATCATTAATAAAAACATAATGAGAATTAAACCATAAAGAGAATAAATATAAAGAGATATATAAATCTCCCCCTTAATTTAAATTTCCCAAATATAATATACAGATTTCTCCCCCTGAGATATATACATCTTTTCTCCCCCATATATCTCTCTTCTCCCATATATCATTCTTTTTCTTCTCCCCCTTTGGGATAATCAAAAAGGAGGGAAAACATATAAGTGAAAGTGAAAGTAAAAGCAGTCAGCATAGAGTAGAGAAGAAAAAAAACTTGATAAAGTACAGAATATTACAAGCATCACATTGTTCACCCTATCAAAAACAATACATAACTATTTTTTGGGATACAAAGGGGCTTTGCCTTTGTCTTTGGGATCAATAGTGGGTAATTTTGAAGGCTTGGAGGCAGGCTGGACTTGGAGAATCTGAAGTGGTGGTAGGACAACTCGGGCAGGTGTAGGAGCAGGTGCTACAGAGAGTTGTTGTGGAGAAACTGGAGCTGGTTGAGAAGCATGCTGAGGGACTGGTCTTAACTGAGAGAGAACTTGAGCAACAGATAGCTGATTTGGAGCTACATTAGAGTCACTGAGAGGTTCTGAAGTAGGAAGTACTATTGCAGTGGCATGTGCATTCAAATAGGGCTTCAAAAGATGAATGAAGTCCTGAATGACTTCTTCCCCATACTTCATAGCTTTTTCAAAATCATATTTATTTTCCATGAACTGTGCCAAGGAAGGGGTAAAATCTTGCAACTGATGAACTTGAGTTTTGAAGGCCTGAGTGACTGGAGGTAATTTTAGATTCTCTGCCAACACCTTGAAGTTTGCAGTCATCTCATGTTTTTTTATAAATCTTGGAAAAGTAATTAGCAACTTTCTCTTTGATCTCTTGCAGAGCTTTCTTAGCATCTGCTGAATACACCAATGACATCTTATGACTGTTATCACAGAGCTCTTTCATCTTCCTCAAAGATTCTAAATCAAGAATTTTTCTAACAGCAGCTAACTCATCATGCACAACTTCTCGTAGAGCTTCTAGCTCACGGGTAGTGATCTTGGTTACCTTGCCTGTAGTGGCTTGGCCAACTATGTGAGTTAACTCAGCTTTCAACTTCCTCAGGTCAGACTTGTTGAGATGTTCAAACAAATTTCTCAAAACTTCCATCATACCAGAGATGGTTGATCGGAATTCGCTGGATAGAGATACCAAGCCGGTGTGAAGATCCTTCATAGTCGGATTCAAAAAGTCTATGTGCCTGCCAATAAGGTCACCAGTATTGGCCAGGTCTGGCTTCACAGCATTAGATACTCTTTGTGAGAAGGCTTCCAATGAATTTTCAGAAACTTGTAGAGACACTTGAGTAAGAGCATTAGAAATTTCTTCTTTAACTGTGTCTCATACAGCAGTTAGCCATTCAATCTTAAACTTATTAAGATCAGCTTGAGAGATTCCAGAACCAGGTAAAATAACATTTGTAGGATCAACAGCAGGAACATACCTTGCTTCTCTTGGGAGGTTCCTCTTCACAGCTGCAGCAGATTCTGGCATTGCTTCTTCTTCTTCGGAATAATCTAATCCCAACACAGCATAACCAGGGTAGTCATCCCAAACAGCAGCACACAGGGTGTATTTTGGTTTCTCATAGCTTGTTGTTCCACTGATTTTTGGTGAATCAACCTTGCCACTGATATGTATTTCTTGTACTAACTGAGGTGATTCTATTTGATCTTCAGAAAGACCATTCACTGGTCTGTTATCACCATCAACAGCACCCTCAGCATCATCAGCATGTCCATCATCACTCTTCTCAGAAGCTTCACTGTGATATTCTTCAGTATCAGAATCTTCTTCATCACCAAGAATGGGTTCTGATTCTGGTAGGGCTAAGGGTGGACTAGCAGGTCCAAATTCTATTCTTCTCTTGGGACTAGCAGTGTCAGGATCACTCCTATCATCAGGAGATGACATACTTCCTTCCTCAGTCGCAGCTTCTTCTTGCTCTTGGGATTCGGTGGCCTCATCCTTTCCTTCTTCTTTCTCATCATCATCAGAATAAACTGGTTCCTCATTTGGTTTCAAGCCAGGGTCTCTCAAATCCTTTGGCCTCTTGCCATGATCTATGGGATTGTAGGCTTCAAAAAATTTATCTTCATCTGCAACCCAGCACTTCTTCGAAGGATTCCAATTTATTTTCATCCTCTAGCAGATCTCTTTGTTGAGACAGAAGGTATGATCTATTTCATCAACTTCATCATCTTCATCAATACATTCTAGATTCTTGAGCATGGTAGATATCATCTTTGAATAAATCAAGGAAGTGTCTTTCTTGGACGGTTTTACCATTCCATCTATGTGCACCATCACATATCTACACAAATTGATCTTCTCATGTGTTTTCAGAAGAAACAATAGGAAAACATCCTGGTACTTTACAGCAGCAAAATCTCCTCTCCTAGGGAAAATTTGGTGCTGAATAAACTTGAAAAGAAGTCTACATTCACCATCTAATTCTGAAGCTGTGATTCTCCGTGACTCTCTGTTTCCAGTCAAAAGCTGTAGAGATAATTCATAAGAGAAGTAATCAGATGTTGGAGGAATATTCCGAGCATAATCCTCATACCGACCTTCATGAGGTACATTCAAGCACTCAGCCCACTGCTTAGATGAGAAGGATATTTTCTTTCCTTTTACCACAGACGACATCATGGCAGCCTCCACACCATCTAAAGTGATTTCCAGATTCATGTTGAACTCATGTACCAGCTTCGGGTAGTCTATTCGAGAGTTGTCAGAAAACCAGTCTATCCATCCTTGCGATTCAAGAACTTGCAGCAACAGTGACTTACTTGACAAAAGCCACGCAGAGCTGACTTCTCTTTCTACAGAAATAATCCGAGTTTCCAGGTTCGGATTTACTGATCGTTGAGAGGTACTACTCGACTCACCTCGAGCACGCTTTGAAGGTACAGGGCTATCCGGTCCTTTGCTCGGTCTCTTTTGCTTAGCCATTCGAGGATTTTGGGAAGGCAGGAGTTCGAAGGTTCGAAGTAGAGGGGAAGAGAGGTTGAAAGGTTCGGCGGGAAATGAAAGGTCAAAGGTTTAGGGAAGATAAATAGCCGTGTATCATTTATTTTATCATTTAGGGTTCCCATAAAAAGTATAAAAGAAATTTACTAATTAATTACAATATAATAAAAAAAAGATCGGTTGCACTGATCGGTTTGACAGATCAGTTTCACAGATCAGTTTCACAGAACGGTTTCACAGATCAGTTTCACAGATCGGTTTCAGAGATCAGTTTCACAGATCGATCATACACAACTCTTGTTTAATAAATTTCATTCTTTCAGAGCATAAAGGCTTTGTGAAGATATCAGCTAATTGATGTTCAGAACTAATAAATTTTAAAGAAATATCACCTTTTTGATAATGATCTCTTAGAAAGTGATGTCTGAAATCAATGTTCTTAGTTCTAGAGTGAGACACAGGGTTCTTAGATATATTTATTGCACTAGTATTATCACAGTTAATTGAAACATGTTTAATATCAAATCCATAATCCAATAAAGTGTGTTTCATCCACAGAATTTGTGCACAGCAACTACTAGCAGCTATGTATTCTGCCTCGGCAGTAGACAATGAAACTGAGTTCTGTTTCTTACTACACCATGATACTAGAGATTTTCCAAGAAAATGACATGTTCCAGATGTGATCTTCCTATCTAACTTACATCCAGCAAAGTCAGCATCTGAATAGCTAGTTAGGTTAAATGATTGTCCTTTTGGATAAAACAAACCTAAATTTACAGTATACTTAAGATACTTAAAAATCCTTTTAACAGCCAGTAAGTGTGATTCTTTAGGATTAGCTTGAAATCTAGCACACATACATACACTGAACATAATGTCTGGTCGACTAGAAGTAAGATAAAGTAAGCTCCCAATCATACCTCTGTAATTGGTTTGATCCACTGGTTTCCCAGCTTCATTTGTATCCAATTTACAGGTAGTACTCATAGGTGTATCACCTTCATTAATACTATCCAATCCAAAACGTTTTAAAAGATCCTTTGTATATTTACTTTGATTTAAAATAATTCCATCTTTAGTTTGAAAATTTTGAAAGCCAAGAAATTACGTAAGCTCTCCCATTAAGCTCATTTCAAATTCATTTTGCATAACATTTGAAAAATCAGTACATAAGGAATTATTAGAAGATCCAAAAATAATATCATCAACATAGATTTGTACTATTAATACATCTTTTGAAATAATTTTTATAAAAAGAGTGGGATCAACTACTCCTTTTGTAAATCCTTTTGAGATAAGAAAGTTTGAAAGCCTTTCATACCAAGATCTTGGAGCTTGTTTTAAACCATATAAAGCTTTAGAAAGTTTAAAAACATGATTTGGAAAATGAGGATTTAAAAAACCATGTGGTTGTTCTACATAAACATCTTCAACAATAAAACCATTTAGAAATGCAATTTTGAAATCCATTTGATATAGCTTGAAATTCAGATGTGATGCATAGGCAAGTAAGATCCTAATAGCCTCTAATCTAGCTACAGGTGCAAAGGTTTCCTCATAGTCAATTCCTTCTTCTCGATTGTAACCTTGTGCAACTAGCCTAGCTTTATTTCTAATGATGTTTCCAGATTCATCAACTTTGTTTCTAAACACCGATTTTGTGCCTATGGTCAAAATGTCCTTAGATCTTTCTACTAATTTCCAGACTTTGTTTCTTTCAAATTGATTTAGTTCTTTTTGCATAGCCATTACCCAAAATTCATCGTTGATAGCATCATTGATATTTTTAGGTTCTAACTGTGAAAGAAAAGCTTGATGTTCCACCTGATTTCTTAGAGAATCTCTAGTCTTTGTTCCTCTATCTAGATTTCCTACAACAGCATCTAAAGGATGGTTCTTTAGAGTCCTAGATGGTCTTGAAAAGATAGGTCTAGAGATTTCAGATTCATCTACAGATTGAGGTTCAATAGAAGCAGGTTATGGAGAATTTCCAGAGCTAGATGTTTTAACTATAGGTCCATTGTCTTTATCATTGAGATTCAAACCAGAGAGATCATATTCAAGAGAGATTTTAGGTTCATGTGGATCAGTTTCATCAAATTTGATGTGAACAGATTCTTCCACACATTTGGTTCTTTTATTGAAAACTCTATAGGCTTTACTAGAGATAGAGTAACCTAGGAAAATTCCTTCATCACTCTTGGATGCAAATTTGTCAAGATTGTATTTAGTATTGAGAATGAAGACTTTTCATCCAAAAACTTTGAAGTAGTTAACCTTAGGTTTCCTATGGTTCCACAACTCATAAGGGGTCCTCTTAAGAACTGGTCTCATCAAGACTCTATTAATGACATAACAAGCTGTATGTACAGCTTCAGCCCAAAAGTAAATAGGCAGTTCATATTCATGGAGCATAGTTCTAGCTATTTCTTGCAGGGTTATATTCCTTCTCTCAACTACACCATTTTGTTGGGGTGTCCTAGGGGCAGAGAAATTGTGACTATAGCCATTGTGTGAGCAGTAAGAATCAAACTCATGATTTTCAAACTCACGACCATGATCACTTCTCAGGGTCTTAATCTTGAGTCCACTAATATTTTCTACAGACTTGGAGTATTTAACAAAGTAAGAACAAGATTCAATTTTGTGAGCTAGAAAATATACCCAAGTATATCTAGAAAAGTCATCTACAAGAACATAGACGTAGTGCTTCCCATTTAAACTAGAAACTCTAGAAGGTCCAAATAAATCCATGTGAACCAACTCGAGAGGTTGAGAAGTTGACACTTCTTTCTTTGATTTAAAAGAAACTTTATGTTGCTTTCCTTTTTGACAGGGATTACAAACTTTCTCTGCTAGAAATTCAAGTTTGGGTAAGTCTCTAACTATGTTCTTCCTAGAAATTTTTCTAAGAGAGTGCACGTTGCAGTGTCCTAATATTCTGTGCCAAAGCCAAGACTCTTTATGAAAATCATTTAAACAAGGAATATTCTGCTTAGCTAAAGAATCTAAATCAACAGCATAAACATTTTCATTTCTTAAAGCAGAAAATACTAAAAAAAATTTAGTGTTAAAAACATTGCAAGAATCATTTTTAAATTTCAAATAAAAACCATCATCACACAACTGAGAAATGCTTAACAAGTTATATTTAAGTCCATCGACAAATAAAACTTTAGAAACCAAGATTGAATTAGTGTTACCAATCTGGCCTAAGACGATGATTTTTCCTTTTGAATTATCACCAAAAGTGACAAAGCCTCCATCAACTTTTACTAAGCTCTTGAAACATGAAAAGTCTCCTGACATATGTCTTGAACATCCACTTTCTAAGTACCATATCTTCTTGTGACAGCTCTTCAAGCAGGTCTCCTACAAAACAGATTTAGACGGAAGATGATTTTGGTACCCAGATCTTCTTGGGTCCAGACATGTTAGCCAATGATACTTTAGGTACCCATATTTTTCTAATGGGTCTCATATAATTTGTAGAATTAGCATTCTTTGAAAGATAAACCTTATTAGATCCATAACTATGAATATAACTGGTTGAGGCATATGAAGTTCCAGAATTAACTATCTTCTGTCCAGATTTAGGAATGAATCTAGTTTTGGCAACTTTTATTTGTCCAGGTTGGTATCCTATACCAGTAGTATATCTAGGTGCAACTTTCTTTCCTAGCATTTGTGTTAGAGTATTCTTGCCATTTGTGAACTTCTCAAAGTCTTTTCTGAGTTGCTCATTAGACAATTTTAGTTCAGTATTCTCTTTAAGCAACTGAGCATTCTTTTCTACTTCTATATCCAGATCAGATTTATGCTTAACACTTAAAGCATACTGTTTCTTTAAACCTTTATATTTATCTTTAAGCTCATTACAGGTTTCTTCAATCATATCACAATATTCAAACAGTTCAGATTTAGACATGTTATCACATTTAGAATCATCTCCAGAATAATATGAATTTGAAGCAGGAGTTTCTGATGTTACCTCAGAAGTGTTTGTCATGAAACACATGTTGGCTCGATTCCTTTTAGAGTCTGATGATTCAGCTTCACTTGTGTTGTCTTCTGAAGCACTCCAAGTAGCCTTCATGGATTTCTTGTAATTGTTATCCTTGTATTCATACTTATTTCTGTATTTCAGCTTTGGACAGTCTGCTTTTATGTGTCCTTTTCTTTTTCATTCATAACAGGCAACTTCATCTGATTTATCAGACTTCTTCCAATCCTTTTTCCAGTGTCCTTTGTTATCATACTTGCCTTTGTAGTTTGAATTTCTGAAAAACTTCTTCTTCCTATAGAATTTCTTAAATCTTCTAGCAATGTGTGCCATCTCAGCATCACTGTCAGAATCATTCTCACTTTCCTCACTGCTTGAACTTTCATTGATAGCTTGAGGATTTTCCTTATCCTTATTCTTTGAGGTTGTAGTCTTGAAGGAAATAGACTTCCTTTTAGGTTCATCATCTTCTTCTTTGTTTACCTTGAGTTCTTCTTCATACATCATCAACTTACCAATTAGTTCCTTGACTGGCAGTTCTCCAATGTCACACGATTCTCTAATGGAGACAGAGGTTCCTCTCCATCTTTCAGGTAGACATCTCAAAATTCTCATGATTTGTTCCTTTGCTGGAACGTCCTTTCCTAGAGAAGTCATTGTGTTGACAATTTCATTGAACCTAAGATACATATCAGAAATGGGTTCATCAGGCTTCATCTTAAAATTATCATACTTAATAGTATAGGTATTCAATCTCATCTCCTTAACATTAGTTGTTCCTTCATGAGAAACAGCTAAGGTATCCCAAATTTCATATGCAGTTTTACATGCAGAAATTCTATTAAATTCCTCATCTCCTAGAGCACAGTAAAAGGCATTCATAGCTTTACAATTATTATTGTAAGCAGTATTTGTAGGTTCATCCCAAGTAGATCTATCAGTACTGGGAATTTTGTATTCAGCTTCAATGGCAGTCCAAATATCAAAGCTCATACTTTCGAAGTGAATTTTCATTTTCAGCTTCCACTGAGCATAGTTGTTTCCATTAAAGAAAGGTGGCCGGTTAGTAGCAGCACCCTCAAGTCTATTATCCATGATATCACAAAAAGAATTTTAAAGAGATAAAAATTTAGAAATAACATAAATTTTAAGAACTTTAAAATACAACTAAAATCACAGTTGAAAACAGAGTACTTTTAGAAAATATTAACCACCTCTGATACCAAATGTTGGTCGGAGTGGATACTCAAGAGGGGGGTGAATTGGGTTCCAATTAAATTTTTTTGTTAAAAACAATGTTTATTAAAATCCCCCTATTTCAAAAACAGATTAAACTGTAGTGAATTTATACAGATTATAAAAGTTCAATTAGTTTCTCAAAGATTGATTAGTTCTCAGTTAACTTAATCTTATGATTAAATTAACTTTTGAAACTAACTTACTGGTTTATAATAAATATAAACACTTGCGAGTTTAACTATCAAAGTAGCTTTGAAAATAAATTATATTTCAAAGTAATAGCAGCGGAATATGAAATAAATATGTAGTATGGATATAATATGCAGCTACAAACACAGAGAATTAACCAAGAGGTTCAGTCTCAAGCCGAGACTTAGTCCTCTCAAATGTTTATATAAAAATGATCCACACCCTGGATCGGGGTTAACAACAGTGAACACACTGTCCAGGTCACAAGACCTCTACCATAGATCTGCGTGGGGAAACAAACAATAGCTTAGAGCTGTCCAGGTCTCACACGACCTCTACCACTATCCACAGTGGGAAATGAAGTGTAAAAAGGTTTGCTGAGGATTTACAGATCCTCCAGTGAAAGTACAGGAGTCAGTGTGTGTGTTTAATACAGCAGATAATACACACTGCTCAAAATGTAAAACAAATGTATCACAGAGCAGAGATGTAGAGTTTAGAAATGGCTCTGGTGATTTCAGTGTAGCTCTGGACTCTTTTGTATTTGGTTAGAATTTATTCTGAGTCCTCTTCTCGTTTTTTTTTGAGAAGAAGAGTGTCGTATGCTTCAGGTTCAAAGGCAGTGAGATGTAGTCGATGAAGTTCTCCAATGTTCTTTTGTATGCACCAAACTCTTCTTGAGTAGGCTTGATTGTGTATGAGGTTATGTTCTGCTTGTTTCTTCCTCCTCTTTCTTTCCTCTATATTCTTCTTGTGTTCTTCTGTCAACTCTCTTCTTTAGTAGAGTCTTCTTGTATTTATGTCACGTGCTTCGGAAGACAGAAAAAGTTTCCTTTCCGCATGTATGAGGTACGGTTTCCTGACATCCGACAACCTTTATTAATTAAATGACAGAGCATTAAAATATACCTAGTATGACCGTTGGTTAGATTAAATAAAGATAAAGATAAAGAAATTCAAACAGTTGTTTATGACTATTGAAGAATCAAGTGATCGGTAGGTCATCAGCATTAGTGAGTAATGATCGGTGACTCAGATAAATCAGCATCAGTGAATCAGACTGATCAGCATCGGTCTGTCATCTGATCGGTGAGTCAGTTTGATCAGCATCAGTGAGTCATTTGCATCGGTGAGTCATTTTGCATCGGTGAGTCATTTGCATCGGTGAGTCATTTGCATCGGTGAGTAATTTGCATCGGTGAGTCATTTGCATCGGTGAGTCATTTGATCAGCATCGGTTTGTCATCTGATCGGTGAGTCAGTTTGATCAGCATCAGTCTGTCATTTGATCGGTGACTCATTTTGATATCGGATCGGTGCGACCGTTGTCCTTTGATATTGGATCGGTGATTTCGATGTTTGTTGATATTGAATCGGTGCTTCCGATGTATGTTGATATTGAATCGGTGCTTCCGATGTCTGTTGATATTGAATCGGTGCTTCCGATGTCTGTTGATATTGAATCGGTGCTTCCGATGTCTGTTGATATTGAATCGGTGCTTCCGATGTCTGTTGATATTGAATCGATGCTTCCGATGTCTGTTGATATTGAATCGGTGCTTCCGATGTCTGTTGATATTGAATCGGTGATTCCGATGTCTGTTGATATTGAATCGGGGCTTCCGATGTCTGTTGAATCCAGAAGACTTCCAAAATACTTTGTAAGTCAATAAGCATAGACAAAAACATGATAACAGATTCATTAACAGATTGTAATTAAGTTTATGAGAAATCAAACCAGATTAAGCATTAATGGTATGTGATGATTTGTGATTATTAAAACATCAATCATGGACATGAAATCAACAAACTTCCAGAGGGCTCAACAATAACCATAATACCCTACAAGACCCTAAAAACTATAAAAGACCCAAAAACCAAAAAAAACCACAAAAAAGACCCTAAAACCCTAAAAATCCTAAAAACATCTAGTTCCTAAAACCCCTAACAAAACCTATAACCATAAAAAACCCTAATGAACCCTAAAAACCTAAAAACCCAAAACAATATCAAATCCATAAAACCCTTATAGAATCATAAAACCCCTATAAAACCTAAAATGAGTTTATATACCATTAAAACCCATAATAATCCCCGAAAAACATTAAAACCCATAAACACCTAAAAACATGATAAGAAATTAGGATCACGAAAAAACACTAAAAATTATGATATCCTTAAAAACATAAAAACCCCATAAAACCCTAAAAAATGTAAAAAACTACAAATCTCTAAATCCATTAAAACCACAAGAAGAAAATAAAAACATAAAATGATCATAAAAGTCATCAAATACTTTTAAAAACAAAAAACATTCCTACAGTTCTAAAAACACACAAAAATACTAAAAACCCCTAAAACCTAAAAAAAATTATAATCCCCTAAAAAAACAAAAAACCCCAAACAATTAGAAAACACTAGAATTCCCTAAAAACAATAAAACCCCTAAAACACTAAAATCCTTAAAAATCAAGAAAACACATAAAACCATAAAATTAAAACATCCCAAAAAACCCTAAAACCATAAAAAATATCCAAACACCATTAAAACCCTCAAATGACCATAAAAAGACTAAAACCAACCAAAATGAGAAAGAACCAACCAAACACCCAACAAACCCCTTAAGGGAACAAAAAACACTTAAGGCCCTAAAAACCTAAAAGAACCTAAAATCCATAAAACACCTAAAACCATAAAAACCCATTTAAAAATACTAAAAGAGCATAAAAATCCCAAATAAACCCTAAATGCCCCTAAAACCCAGAAAATCAATAAATGGAACTAAAACCCCCAAGTCCCCTAAAAGTCTATAAAATACACTAAAAATCAAAAATATTCCCTAAATAAACTTAATATCATATAGAATACTAGAAACCCATAAACATATAATCCATAAAACCATAAAAAGCCCTAAAAGAACTTAAACCCCATAAAACCAAAAAAATATACAAAAACCCTAAAACCCAAACAAACTAAAATCCCTAAAAGGCCTAAAAATCCTAATATCATAAAACAATAAAATCTCATGAAACCCTAAATCCCCCAAAAAACATAAAAACATAAAAAATAGAAAAATCATAAATCCCCTACAATTCTAAAAAACCCTAAAAACTCATAAAAAACATTAAAATAACCGAACTCCCCCTCCCAAAAAACTAAAAAACATTTAAAACACCCTAAAACTACTATAGTTTCTATAAACTAGTAGAAAACACATAATAAGTAAAAATTTTAAACCACCCTAAAAACACTAATGACCCTAAACACCTGCAAAAACCCTAAAAACAAAAAAACACCCCAAAAAAGATAAAACTCTACAAAAATAAAAACCATAAAAAAATATTATAAAACATTAAAATCGTATAAATCCCCTATAAACACAAAAATACCTAAAATCACATAAACCACTAAAAACACTAAAACCCAAAAAAACCTGAAAAAAACCTCAGAATGTCATTAATATATCAAAAAAACTAAGACCTACACCCTAAACCATAAATCCTAGACCTAAAACCCTATAAACTATAACATAAAACCAAAACTCTGCATGCTAAACACTATACCCTTCACCCTAAACCCTAAACACAACACTATAAACTTTATACCATACACCCTAAACCATAAACCCTCCACTCTAAAACGTATAACCTACACCTTAATCACAAACCCATACATCGTAACCACTAAAAAGTACACCTTAGAAGACCATAAATCTCTAAAACCCATAAATGATCCTAAATAACACTAAAAGGCACTAAAAACAATCACTCCCCAAATACAATAAAATAACCTAAAACCTCATAAAAACACTAAAAATTTCACATAAAATCATAAATCCCCTAAAGAACCCTAAAACCCCTAAAATTCAATAAATCCCACTAAAAATTACGAAATATCCTAAACACATAACATGCACTAAAAACCATAAAATCCTTAAATAATTTGAAAACCGAAAATGACCCAAAAATTTAATACCACTATAACCATAAATAACCTAAAAACACAAAAAAACCCTAAACAATTAAATAATTTGAAACCCCTAAATCCATTACCAACCGTCACAAACCCTTGAACTCTTGAAAAAAACCCTAAACCCCAAAAACACAAAAAAAAACATAAAACCACTATGAACCCTAAAAATCCAAGAAAACCCTTAATAATACAAATAATATTTTTAAAAAGACCCCTAAAACCAAAAACCACTTAAACACTAAAAGAACCCCAAAACCCTATTAAACCCAAAAAAACTAATAAACACATAAAAACCCTTAAAAACCTAAATGAATAATAACCTAAAAACCATGAAAACCCATAAAAGTCCATAAAACACTGAAAAGACCTATAACATCTCAAATAACTTAAAACCATGAAAATTCACTTAAATCCCTTAAAACCCCTAAATCCTCTTAAAAACCATTAAAAATACTAAAATTCAATAAAAATAATATAAACCAAAAGAAAACCATTAAAACCGCTTACATACCTAAAAACATAGAAATTATAAATACACTTTAGACACATCATTGTGTGAAAAACAATGTAATCCTAAAATCAATAAAAACCTCTAAAACACCTAAAAACCCCCAAAAGACCCTCCAAACACTTTAATACATTGAAGATCCAAACACCCAATGAAACCTAAAACACAGTAAAAAACCCAAAAAACACAGAACAATCCAAAAAACCCTAAAACACATAGAAATCTATAAACCCTATGAATCTCTAGAAAACATAAAACCCCAAAACCCATAAAAAACAAAAAAAACCTTGAAAACCTAAAAACAATAAATACCTTAAAATAGGTAAACCCTCTAAAACCCTAAAATACATAAACCACATAAAAGTTCCTAAATTATCTAAAAATCCTAAAACCCTTACAACACTAAAAAATATTTAATAACTCTAAATACCAGAAAAAACCCTCAACTCCCCTAAAATATTAAAACCCTATAAAACTACAAAAACACTAAAAGACCCTAATCGACTAAAAATACCCTAAAAACCACCAGAAAGACCATAAAACACCTAGATAACAATAAAAATTCCATATAAACCCTAAAACGATAAAAGTCTTAAAAAACCTAGAAAATCCTAAAAACCATTATAATCCAAAAATACCTGAAAATCGCTAGAAATCCAACAATCCTTACAATACCACTAAAACCAATTAAAACCCAAAATAAAAATAAAAATCCCCCAAAAACATAAACATAATTAATACACTAAAAGACCATAAATAGACTTTTAAACCCCAATAGTCCCTAAAAATCCTAAAAACCATACAAAAACATACAGAATTCTAAAAACACTAAAAACCCCGATAAAACACTAATGAAACTGAAATACCCTAATAATGCTAAATGAACAATAAAACCCCAGAAAATCATAAAATATCTCGTAAAACCCCAAATGAACCCCATATATCCTCATAGATTCCTACAAAACCCTAAAATCCTACCAAAAAAAATTAAAATACCAAACAATACTAAAACACTAATTACCATAAAACTAATGAAAACCCAAAAACCACCCAAAAAACATTTAAATTATATAATCCAAAAACCCCTAAGATCCATATAAACCCTAAAAATCATAAAAACCCCATAAAACCCAAAGCTCTCTAAAACCCCAAAAGTTCATAAAAATTCATAAACAGAAATACAAAAGTCCCTAAACCCCCTAAAACAACCTAATGGACTCTAAAAATAAAAAACACCAATAGAAGTCCTAAAACCCATAAAATTCCCATAACACCCAAAAAAACCATTAAAACAATAAAATATCCTTAAAATGCTAAAAACAAAGAAACATTAAAACCCATTAAAAACCCATGAATCCTTTGAAAATACTAGGAACCATAAAACCCCTCAAAACCATTAACTAGTAAAAATCCATAAAATGCATGAAAAGAATAAAAACCATAAAACAACTCTAAAAACAATAAATTCCCCTAACACAATCCTAATAACCCAAAAAACTAGAAGAACCCTAGGACCCTAAAAATCACTAACATATCTTAAATAATATATACCCCCAAATTCTATGAAGATCCCCCAAACCCCTAAAAACACTAAACCCCTAAAACCCTAAATACCTTATATACCCAAAAAACCATTACGAATGATCAAAACCATTAAACCCTAAATCTTTTAAAAACCATAAAACCCCAGAAAATAATTTAAAACCAAAAAAACCTGTAAAACCACAAAAACACAATAAAAACCAAAAGAATATCTAAAAACCACAATAACCCAAACGAAAAAATACAAAACACCAATAAAACCAAAAAAGCATAAAAAACATAAAGACCCTAAGAACCATAATAGCCCATAAATGACCCTAAAACCCTTGAAAATCTACCCAAAACCCTATAAAACACTAAAACCCAAAGAAACACCAAAAAAAATTATAAATAATAATAGACCCCGAAAACCATAAAAGAACCTAAATAACCCAAATGAATCCCTAAAACAACCTTAAACACATAAAAACCATAAAAAATCCTAAACACCCAAAAATTAATAAAAGCCTATAAAAACAAAAAAAAATTGAAAACATAAAATACATTAAAACCGTATAAAACCAGAAAAACACTAAAAAATATAAAAATAAAAAAATAATCATAAAAGTCATAAATTCCATTAAATGCCTAAAAATATCTCACACCCCTAAATTCCTTAAAACCCAAAAAATAACTAAATCCCCTAAAACCCTTGAAAAAAGTAAGAAAACACTAAAAATCCATGAAAAACAAAGATAAATCTTGAATACCTCTAAAAACACTAAAAATCCATAAAAATATTAAAGAGACTAAAATACCTAAAATACCTTAAACCCTAAAAACCATTAAATACTATAAAATCAAAAAAAACTCTAACAAATAAAAACACTTAAGTTCCCTTAAAACACCAAAAAACCTAAAATACCATAAAATATCTAAAAATAGTAGAACCCGTAAAATCCATAAAACCCATTGAACTATTAAAACACATAAAAATAATTAATAAAATCAAAAAACCATTAAACCCTATAAAAACCCTAAAACCTCTAAAAATCCTAAAAACACCTAAACCCCCTAACGGTCCACGAAAACCATAAAACCCATTGAATACCCTAAGACCATTGATAACCTAAAAACCATAAAAAGATTAAAATCAATAAAACCCCAATAAACAACAAAAAAATGTAACACCCAAATATAATATAAAAAACCCTTGACCCATAAAAGTATAAACACATTTAGAAGACCCTAAACCTCCTAAAACCAATTAAAACACATAATAGACCATAAAAACAATATATAACCTATAAAAAAAATAAAAACCTAATATTAAAAAATCAGAACCTAAATGACCATAAAACACTAAAATCCATAGAAGACAAACAAATATGATAAAAACGTAAAATGCTCAAAAAACATAAAAGCATTAATGTTTCCCAAATAACTATAAAACCCATAATGGAACCTTAATTTAACACCCCAATCTTCTACGGTACACTTCTCTTTGAATAATGTGATAGCATGTGTTGTACGCGACACCGAGTTCTAACACACCATAACCAATCAAACTAGCCGTTATGAATATTAATACCTACTTTTTGAAATTATATATATTTTATATTTCAAAATGGACTTCATTTTTGGATTCTTAATATCAAATTTAGCCTAAGGTGAAATTTTGGTACTTTTCGGATAACTTTAATATTTTGATGAATAGTGAGAATTACTAAATTTTAATTAAAAACAACTTTTTAATCAAAATAATTAATAGTGATAAATTATGAATTTGAGTGGTTTTAAAGTATATTTAGAATATATTTTTACCATTTAATACAATTTTGGACATTGTACATAATTTTACAATTAAACCGGACATAAACAAGTGTCAATATTTTGATAGTTATTATCTCTTAAAAACACGCTTTTTGTTTTAACAACGGGAATTAATTTTAAATTAATTTCTGCCACTTCTGTGTTTTGAATTTGGAAAAATGGATTCCATATTTGGAATCAGGATGTTAAAATTTTGTAAATAGGTAACTTTTATTTTTAGACATTTTGAATAATTACTTCGATAAATATTTTATTTTCCATGGTTAAGGGTAAATCCGGTAAATAAGTGTTAAAATATGATATTATAATAATATTAAATTACCCTAAAACGTGTCCTAGACTTATTGGTTGATACATGTTAGACCATAGGCATCTTTTGGTCGATTTTGGGACCCCATGAAGCCACTTGTAGGTGATAGGGACACTTAATTTTAATTAAGTTAAGTACAAAAATGACATAAGTATATATCTTTTAGAAAAACAATTTTTACATAGGGTTATATATGTTAGATTTTCGACTATAAATATTCATTATAAAGCTAAAAAGATTTCCTACATAATAATATTTTATTTATAATTTTCAGACTTTAAATACTTTAATTTATTTATGACACAATGATAATGCAGGAATTACCATAATAGTGAAAAATTAAAATAATTAATATTATAAATATCCAAATAAATATAATTGGAGACTTTTAATGAATTAAACTAATTTTATAGGATAATATGACATATTATGACTGATTTAATTAACTTTTTTCGAAGTAATAATTCTGTTATGAGTTTCAAAAAAATCAACTATTGAATAGTGTCAAAATTGACATAAAATAGTTTTTAAAACAAATATTATATTATTAATTGATATTAAATTCTTAAAAATCTAAGGTTCGGCCAAAGGACTTATATCACGATATTTGTATCATTAATGGACCACATAAGAGTCTCTTGGATGTATATAGTATGTTTATTAACTGTATAATATAAAAATACAAAGTGACGTGGAAAATGTCAAACTAATTAACTAAGAGTTAATACTTAAATATAAGGTTAATATAGTAACCCAAGCCTGTCTAAATTATATTGGTTGAATGGTTTTCGACCCATCCCCACCTTAACATTTAAATAGTAAACTTTTGAGACATTAGAAACTGAATATGAATTTATTATAAATTAATATTTCTAGCTTTTCCAAAGGTGCCCCTCACCCCTCTTATAAAAGGGCACTCCTCCTTCTCATTTATTCACACCTTCACAACCTTTTGGTTCGACAAAACTCTGCCCAAATACTCTCCAAACATCCCTAACTACAACCTAAGGACCTTAGTTTGATCAAAAAGCCATCCTATGGAGCCCTTTTGATCAAATCAAAAGGAAGAGCCCGAAGAAGAGGTAATAATTTCACCACCCTTTTCCAAGTTCCTTTCTTCTTCCACTTCTTCTTCCTTTGTTATTACCATTCTAAAATAATAACTCCAGTATCATATATATACTATGATGTTATTATAAATATGGTACAACCATATTCATTATTCTATCCACCCTTTGAATAACATGTCACCATACGTGCGTACGTACGGCTTACTGTCTCCACGTCGTGGTGTAATTGTTATTCAATATTTTATTATTTGGATGGGTATAATAATGATGCGTAACTCATGTAAATAATAAATATAACATGTTAATGATTCTTTATATATGATATAACATCCATTTATATATTATTTTAATATCAAAATAATGATATTGTCGCTCGTGCGTGCGTACGAACTACCGTCTCCACGAACGCAATGAGATTCATTATCCATCGTATCCATTCAAGTATAATTATCATTTGATGAAATAAAAATAATGTTTAAGGACTTGATATCATTCTTTATATGAATAATATACAACCTATCCATGAAAAACATGGCTTATGTAACAAAACATATAAAAGAAAACGAGTAAGTTAACACCCGAAACGATGATAATACTAAGATATTATTAACAAAGCAATGTTAAAAGATCATATATGATATCATATGAATGTATATGATTCTTGTATAATTAAATAACAATTATTTCACTATTATACAGGAGGTTAACCTACCCCAACCAAGGAAAAGTGCAAGGTAAGGGTTTATTTCGCAATCTCTTCATTATCCGAGGTTGTTTATACGTAATAATCTACTGGGATCTCTTTATCATCCACATCCATGTTTCTTAAAAATGAATTTCAACACATTTTTACTATTTACTAGAATATGGGTTAAAGTCATTTATACCCTTGTTTGACTTTTTATAAGAGTTTTATAAAGGAATCTTTCCATCGTTTTCCAAACAAGGTGCTTTTTAACCTTTTCGACAAAATTACGGTAAGAATGTTTTTTTTTACTTATACGGCGGGTGCGGCTATTTACCGCCGTTATAAAATTTACAAAGTTTCCCTTACAAGATTACAAGGATATTTTCAAATTAAATGTTTTATTTTATAATTATGTGAATTTTAGATGATTTCAAAATGAATATTTTATGAATTTCGGAAAGGTACTCTTTATCCAAATCAGAATTTTAAATGTTTTAAAGATTTATCTTTCTAAATATTTTTAATTAATGTCCATGTCTTCAAAATGTTTTTTAAGGATTTATTTATATGGACATTAATGTTTTTAAAATGTTAATTCCTTTCAAAAGTTTCAAAGTGGTATGAGACACTTTGATTCAAAAATATCTTTTTAATTACTTCCTTTAAAAATGTGTGACTTTTAAATGATTTCAAAAAAAAAGGAGATATTTATATCAAATAGTTTGGATTTCATCTATGTCAACATCCTTTGATGGATTTTATGATTATATGATGTTTATTTATTATGATACAAAACATCCATATTGTATTGAAGGTTTTGAGATATGTTTGACTGTGGATGTGTTATTTTTGTACAATTCATGGTTTATAGAGAAAGTATTGACATTTTGTTTTCTAGTTTTAATACGAATGTTTATGTTATGTTTAAACCTGTTCATATGGGAATGAATTGGACTTAGTATGTGACGGGTGGAGGCCGCTATAGCTCCTCAATGCATCGGTAGGTCTCATGAGACAAACTAGTGTCTTGGCACAAGGCCTTGGAAAAATCTTATTTGTAGTCTTGGCACGAGGCCTTGGCTATGTGGTTATGATAGTCTGGCATTATGCATTCCATAATTATGAGAGTGGTTATTTATATTGCATGGGATTATTCGATTAGTAGAATATCCATGTGAATAAGTGAATGGAATTATTTCATTTTACTTTTGCCATTCTATGTTGAAGTTCAAGTTTAAAAGGCTTTTGTTTTAGTTATAAATTTCCCTAAATGTTTATGCTTATTTTGGAAATTTTCTGCTATATTGTTATCCTTACTGGGCATTTGAGCTCACCCCTTTTCTATGTTTTATTTTTCCCAGGATGTGAAGAAGTAAGTTATGAATGACCTGCAAGGATATTATGAGGGGATAATAGTGTGGACTATGGATACATTATGTTGTTGTAGTAGTTTTTCACTTTATGATGTAATGTAAAACTTTATGAATATATCTAGTGCTTCTAGGGCTACTAAACCAATCGGTATTTTGAGATTTGATCTTTCTTTTGATCATGCCAATGTTATGTAATAATGAACCGACTCTAGGTAACTGGGGTTGGGGTGTTACAGTTGGTATCAGAGAAAGTTTAGTACAAACCTTGGAAGCTAGATTTAGATAAACTCTGATTAGAGCACATAGATTTAAGATGGACATTGAGGATTAGTATAGAAGAACTTCCTAGAATTTTGGTATTGTAGAGATTTTGTGAGTTTTCTGAGCAATACATCCCTGTCTGGATACGAGCAGGTAGAGGCGGCTCTGGCATAGACGTACCTAGGGGTAAAACCCGAAAACACCGCTTTGAGCTAGACTCGAACGGGAACTGGTGCATGACAACGAGCCTTGCTACACTCTTGGTTACGACACTCACAGGGGATATGCTTAGGACAATTTTCATTTTTTTTACAAACCATTATGAAGGGTTTATGGTAATATAATTACTCAAAGAAAACATTCTTATGATTATGGATTATATCCATAAATAGTTCAATTTATGTTATGTGTTTTATAAGAATGGGATTATGTATTTTGATTCATAAACTGATCTAGTTTATTCCATTGTTTTGAAATGGCGCCTAGTGGAAGAAACGGAACCATATTAATACATGCACTCCATGTAGGGATTGCCCTCCTGCTCAAGATAATTATAGTGGAGCTGGTGATGCAACTGGTGCCGATCAGCTAATCACCATACTGGGACAACTCACTCAGGTTATGAATAATAACCTTACCCATATGGAGCACCCTGATCCACAGCGTGGAGGATCAATGTTAGATCGATTCATGAGGCAACAACCACCAACGTTCAATGGGAGTAAAAATACCTTAGTAGCTGAGCAATAGATAAATTCACTAGAGAAAATATTTCAGGGTTTGGGTAGCAGTGAAAGGGAAAAAGTTATCATGGTAGTTTACCGACTCACTGAAGATGCTGATCAATGGTGGTCATTGATTCAAAACACGAAGAAAGATGATGAAGTATCAAATATGGAATGGAGGGAGTTCAAAGATCTTTTTTTAGAAAAATACTTTCCTCGCGACCATCGAGCAGATATGGAAAGGCAATTTCTGAGTTTGAGACAGAAGGAGGATGAGAATGTCGCAAAGTATTCGTCTAACATTAAAAGGTTAGCAAGGTATGCTGGAGATTACATACGTAACCCAAGAAGTAAGATTGATCGTTTCTTTGATGGGTTAAAACCATTTCTCCGTCGATCATTAGTCTCACAATCCTTTTCATCGTACGAAGACATTGTCTCATGTGCTATCAAGACCGAAAAGGAATTCTCTAAGTCTTATGACTTTAAAGAAAATCAAGATAAGAAGAGACCTGCTGATCAATCTGGGAATGGAAATAAGGGGAAGAAGGGAATGGTTGAATATCCATCCTGTGGTAAATGTGGGAAGAAGCACCCTGGTACTTGATTGAAGGGAATGGGAGCCTGTTACAAGTGTGGTGAAAAAGGCCACCAAGCTCGTGATTGCAAGGGGAAGAAAGAAGCTACCAATGTTCAGTGCTACAATTGCAGGGAGATGGGGCTTTATGAAAATGAATGTCCTAAGCTTCAGGAGAGCTTACCTCAGAAAATGCCAAGGGATCAAGGCCAAGCATATGCTATCATTTCTGCTGAGGTAGAAGCTCCGAAAGACGTGGTGGCAGGTAATTTAATGGTTTCCTCAAGTTTAGAAAATGCATTATTTGATTCTGGATCATCGCATTGTTTCATATCTTCCCAGTTTGCTAAGAGAATTAGATATTTCCAATTTTATTTAACAACAGAGTTGTCAGTTAAAACTCCTAAGGGAAGTATCATTGCAATAATGTTTTGTGAATCATTCCCCATTAGAGCACATAAATGTTCTTTATCTGCTGATCTCATTGTCATACCTATGATTGAGTTCGATATAATCCTCGGTATGGACTGGATTTCATACTATGATGTGAAGATTTATTGTAAGAAGAAAGAGGTCACGATTCTTGATGATGATGATAAGGAACACCTTATCTTTAGAGCAGAATCGTCACCACCTAATTCTTATCTAGATCCACTCCCAATAGCTCAACTAAATTCAATTATTGGGGTGGAAGAGAATGAAATAACTGTGGGTGAGGAAAGGAATGTTCAAATATAGGATGTACCTATTGTGAAAGAATATGTAGATGTATTTCCGGAATATTTACCTGGACATCCTCTAGAACGAGAAGTTGAGTTTTCCATTGATTTAATTCTTGGATCAAAGCCTATATCGAAGACCCCTTATAGAATGGCCACTATAGAATTAGTTGAACTAAAGAAAAAACTAGAGGAATTGAGTAATAAGGGATTTATTATCCCTAGTGATTCTCCATGGGGAGCCCCTGTTATTTTTGTTAAGAAGAAAGATGGATCTATGAGATTATGTGTCGACTACAGGGAGATCAATGCTATAACAATAAAGAACAAGTATCCCCTACCTCGAATTGATGATTTATTTGACCAACTGCATGGAGCTAAATACTTTTCAAAGATTTACCTTCGATCTGGATACCATCAGTTGTGTGTGAAGAAGGAAGACATTCCGAAGACGGCATTTCGAACCAGGTACGAGCATTACGAGTTTATTGTAATGCCTTTTGGATTGACTAATTCACCCTCTGTATTCATGGATCTGATGAATAGAGTTTTCAATGAGTATCTCGATGAATTTGTGGTGGTATTTATTGATGATATCTTGGTATACTCAAAAAAGCTACGAAGATCATGAAAATCACTTGCGCATTATCTTGAAGACTCTGAGAAGACATGAATTATTTGGGAAGTTTAGCAAGTGTGAATTCTGGCTTCAGGAGATTTCTTTTCTTGGCCATATTTTCTCTAAATATGGAATCTCTCTTGATCCTTCTAAGACTAAGGCAATCCAAGAATGGCCAGAACCGACAAGTATAAGTGAGGTACGTAGTTTTATTTGTTTAGCAGGTAATTATCGACGTTTTGTCCAGAATTTTGCCCGATTGGCTAACCCATTAACGAAGCTCACACGTAAAGGGGTTAAATTTGTTTGGACAAAAGACTGTGAAGAATGTTTTGAAGAACTGAATAGAATATTATTCAATGCTCCTATATTGACTCTACCATCGGGGAATGATGGGTTCGTTATTTATAGTGATGCATCGAAGAAAGGACTTGGTTGTGTCCTTATGCAGAATGATAGGGTTATTGCCTATGCATCACGACAATTGAAAATTCAGGAACAAAACTATCCAACTCATGATATGGAGTTAGCTGCTATGATCTTTGCTTTGAAGATAGGGAGGCACTACCTCTATGGTAAAAAATGTGAGATTTATACTAATCACAGGAGTTTGAAGTATATTTTCTCACAAAAAGTACTCAACATGAGGCAAATGAGATGGCTTGAATTACTCAAGGATTATGACTGCAAGATACACTACCACTCGGGGAAGGAAAACAAGGTGGCAGATGCTTTGAGCTGAAAAGATCATGAAGTTTTGAACAATATGAGAATTGAAAGGGATCCAATTTTAATGGATCTAGTGAAGATGGACATGGGAATAACCATGGATGGTGAAACATAAATGATTTTTCAAATGGTTGCCAAACCATCTTTACTAGAAAGGATTAAGAGTTCTCAGAATAATGATGAAGAATTTCAAAAGAATATTAAAGTTGTGAATGATTGGATATTGAGAGACTTTGTGTATGAAGATGGAATTTTGAAATTTGGGAAGAGACTTTGTGTTCCCGATATACCTCATCTAAAAAGGGAATTTCTGGATGATGCTCATAGTTCCAATTTCTCTATACATCCTGGGAGCACCAAAATGTATAGAGATTTGAAGAAACATTTTTGGTGGGACAACATGAAGAGGGATATTGTTGATTTTGTGTCAAGATGTATGGTTTGTTAACAAGTGAAAGCTGGAAGGCAACAGCCTGGAGGAGTCATGCAACCTCTTCCCATACCGGAGTGGAAATGAGACAATATTATGATGGACTTTGTCATGGGACTACCAAAGACTCCTAGAAGGAATGATGAAATATGGGATATTGTTGATCATCTTACCAAGTCAGCACATTTTTTTTCTATAAGAGAAGATCTACCACTGGAACCTCTAGCAAGACTATATATTAATGAAGTTGTGAGACTTCTTGGATTACCCCTATCGATTGTTTCTGATCGTGATCCCCATTTTACATCAAGATTCTGGAAAAGTCTTCAGAAATCCCTGGATAATGAACTTCATTTGAGCACTGCTTAGCACCCTCAGAGAGACGGACAATCAGAACGGACTATTCAAACCTTAGAAGACATGTTTTGATCTTTCTCACTTGACTTTCAGGGTATGTGAGATCATTATTTACCTCTGGTAGAATTTTCCTATAACAATAGCTTCCATTCGAGTATTCAGATGGAACCATATGAAGTGTTATAAGGAAAGATATTTCATACACCAACCTGTTGGGATGACGTTGGTGAAAGAAAACTTATAGGTCTAGAACTAGTGGAGGAAACGATGGAAAATGTGAAGGTAATCCAAAATCACATCAAAGCAGCTCAAAGTAGGCAGAAGAGCTATGCCGATAATCGAAGGAAGGATTAGGAATTTCAAGTCGGGGATCATGTTTTCCTGAAGGTATCCCCATGGAAGGGAGTCATTCATTTTGTTAAGAAAGGTAAATTGAGTCCCAGGTACATCGGACCTTTCGAAATTCTAAAACGAATTGGGGCTGTAGCTTACCGATTGGCAATGCCGCCTAGTCTCTCCAAAGTTCACGATGTGTTCCACGTATCACTGTTGAGAAAATACATGTCTGACCCAACACATGTACTCACCTATGAAGAATTAGAACTGGAAAACGATATGTCTTATTGCGAAGAGCTTGTCAGGATTCTTGATAAGAGAGAACAAGTACTGAGAAACCGGACGACGCGTCTGGTAAAAGTTTTGTGGAGAAACCATAAGATGGAAGAGGCAACGTGGGAACCCGAGGAACTTATGATGAAGAACCACCTGAGTCTTTTCATGCGGTAGTATTCTGGAAATTTTGAAGATGAAATTATTTTAAGGAGGGGAGAATGTAACACCACAAGCTTCTACGGTATGCTTCTCTTTGAATAATGTGATAGCGTGTGTTGTACGCAACACCGAGTTCCAACACACCATAACCAATCAAACTAGCCGTTATGAATATTAATACCTAATTTATGAAATTATATATATTTTATATTTCAAAATGGACTTCATTTTTGGATTCGTAATATCGAATTTAGCCTAAGGTGAAATTTTGGTACTTTTCGGATAACTTCAATATTTTGATGAATAGTGAAAATTAATAAATTTTAATTAAAAACAACTTTTTTAATCAAAATAATTAATAGTGATAAATTATGAATTTGAGTGGTTTTAAAGTTTATTTAGAATATATTTTTACCATTTAATACAATGTTGGTCATTGGACATAATTTTACAATTAAACCGGACATAAACAAGTGTCAATCTTTTGATATTTATTATCTCTTAAAAACACACTTTTTGTTTTAACGACAGGAATTAATTTTATATTAATTTCTGCCACTTATGTGTTTTGAATATGGAAAAATGGATTCCATATTTGTAATCATGATGTTAAAATTTTATAAATATGTAACCTTTATTTTTAGACATTTTGAATAATTACTTCGGTAAATATTTTATTTACCATGGTTAAGGGTAAATCCGGTAAATAATGGTTAAAAAATAATATTATAATAATACTAAATTACCCTAAAACGTGTCCTAGCCTTATTGGTTGACACATGTTAGACCATAGGAATCTTTGGGTCGATTTAGGGACCCCATGAAGCCACTTGTAGGTGATAGGGGCACTTAATTTTAATTAAGTTAAAATAAGTACAAAAATGACAGAAGTATATATCTTTTAGAAAAACAATTTTACATAGAGTTATATATGTTGTATTTTCGACTATAAATATTCATTAGAAAGATAAAAAAATTTATACATAATGATATTTTATTTATAATTTTTAGACATTAAATAATTTAATTTATTTATGACACAATGATGATGCAGTAATTACCATAATAGTGAAAAATTAAAATAATTGATATTATAAATACCCAAATAAATATAATTTGAGACTTTTAATGAATTACAATAATTTTCTAGTATAATATGACATATTATGATTTATTTAATTAACTTTTTTCGAAGTAATCATTCTGTTATGAGTTTTACAAAAATCAACTATTGAATAGTGTCAAAATTGACATAAAAGAGTTTTTAAAACAAATATTATATTATTAATTGATATTAAATTCCTAAAAATCAATGGTTCGGAAAATAAACTTATATAATGATATTTTTATCAATAATGGACCACTTAGGGGTCACTTGGATGTATATAGTAAGTTTATTAACTATATGATATAAAAATACAAATTGACATGGTAAATGTCAAACTAATTAACTAAGAGTTAATACTTAAACATAAGGTTAATATAGTAACCCAAACCTGTCTAAATTCTATTTGTTGAATGGTTTTAGACCTATCACCACTTTAACATTTAAATAATCAACTTTGGAGCCATTAGAAACTGAATATGAATTTATTATAAATTAATATTTCTATCTTTTCCAAAGGTGCCCCTCACCCCTCTTATAAATGGGAACTCCTCCTTCTCATTTATTCACACATTCAAGCCTTTTGGTTCGGCCAAACTCTACCCAAATACTATCCCAACTTCCCTAAATACAACCTAGAGGCCTTAGTTTGATCATAAATCCAACCTATGGAGCCCTTTTGATCAAATCAAAAGGAAGAGCCCGAAGAAGAGGTAATAATTTCACCACTCTTTTCCAAGTTCCTTTCTTCTTCCACTTCTTCTTCCTTTGTTATTACCATTATAAAATAATAACTCCAGTATCATATATATACTGTGATGTTATTATAAATATGGTACAACCATATTCAGTATTCTAGCCACCCATTTAATAACATGTCACCATACATGCGTACGTACGGCTTACCGTCTCCACGTCGTGGTGTAATTGTTATTCAATATATTCTTATTTGGATGGGTATAATAATGATGTGTAACTCATGTAAATAATAAATATAACATGTTAATTATTATTTATATATGATATAATATCCATTTATATATTATTTTAATATCAAAATAATGATATTGTTGCTCGTGCGTACGTACGGACTACCGTCTCCACGAACGCGATGAGATTCATTCTCCATCGTATCCATTCAAGTATAATTATCATTTGATGATTTAAAAATAATTTTTAAGGACTTGAAATCATTCTTTATATGAATAATATACAACCTATCCATGACAAACATGGCTTATGTAACAAAACATATAAAAGAAAACGAGTAAGTTAACACCCGAAACGACGATAATGCTAAGATATTATAAACCAAGCAATGTTAAAAGATCATATATGATATCATATGAATGTATATGATTCTTGTATAATTTAATAACAATTATTTCACTATTATACAGGAGGTTAACCTACCCCAACCAAGGAAAAGTTCAAGGTAAGGGTTTATTTCGCAATCTCTTCATTATCTGAGGTTGTTTATACGTAATAATCTACTAGGATCTCTTTATCATCCACATCCATGTTTCTTAAAAATGAATTTAAAAACATTTTTAATATTTACAAGAACATGTGTTAAATTCATTTATACCCTTGTGTGACTTTTTATACGAGGTGTATAAAGGAATCTTTCCGTCATTTTCCAAACAAGGTGCTTTTTAACCTTTTCGACAAAATTAAGGTAAGAATGTTTTTTTAACTTATACGGCGGGTGCGGCTATTTACCGCCGTTATAAAATTGTCAAAGCTTCCCTTACAATATTACAAGGATATTTTCAAATTAAATGTATTATTTTATAATTATGTGACTTTAAAATGATTTCAAAATGAATATTTTAAGAATTTCGGAAAGGTACTCTTTATCAAAATCAGAATTTTAAATGTTTTAAAGATTTATCTTTCTAAATCTTTTTAATTAATGTCCATGTCTTCAAAATGGTTTTTAAGGATTTATTTTTATGGACATGAATGTTTTTAAAATGTTAATTCCTTTCAAAAGTTTCAAAGTTGTATGGGACACTTTGATTCAAAAATCTCTTTTTAATTACTTCCTTTATAAATGTGTGACTTTTAAATGATTTCAAAAAAAGGAGATATTTCTCTCAAATAGTTTTGATTTCATCTATGTCAACATCCTTTGATGGATTTTATGATTACATGATGTTGATTTATTATGATACAAAACTTCCATAATTTATTGAAGGTTTTGAGATATGTTTGACTATGGATGTGTTATTTTTGTACCATTCATGGTTTATGAAAAAAGTATTGACATTTCGTTTGCTAGTTTTAATACGAATTTTTATGTTATGTTTAAACCTTTTCATATGGGAATGCATTGGACTTAGTAAGTGACGGGTGGAGCCCGCTATAGCTCCTCGATGCATCGGTAGGTCTCATGAGACAAACTTGGGTCTTGGCACAAGGCCTTGGCAAAATCTTATTTTTAGTCTTGGAACGAGGCATTGGCTATGTAGTTATGATAGTCTGGAATTATGCATTCCATCATTATGAGAGTGGTTATTGATATTGCATGTGATTATTCGATTAGTAGAATATCCATGTGAATAAGTAAATGGAATTATTTCATTTTACTTTTGCCATACTATGTTGAAGTTCAAGTTTAAAAGGATTTTGTTTTAGTTATACATTGCCTTAAATGTTTATGATTATTTTGGAATGTTTCTGCTATATTGTTATCCTTACTGGGCAATTGAGCTCACCACTTTTCTATGCTTTATTTTTCCCCGGATGCGAAGAAGTAAGTTATGAATGACCTGCAAGGATATTATGAGGGGATAATAGTGTGGACTATGGAGACATTATGTTGTTGTAGAAGTTTTTCACTTTATGATGTAATGTAAAACATTATGAATATATCTAGTGTTTCCAAGGCTACAAAACCAATCGGTCTTTCGAGATTGGAACATTCTTGTGATCATGCCAATGTTATGTAATAATGCACAGACTCTGGGTAACTGGGGTAGGGGCGTTACACTTAAAACCCCTAAGGGGAACTAAAACCCCTAAAAACATAAAAGAAAATAAACAAATCCCTACACCCATAAAGGACCCTTAATACACTAAATGACAGAATCAAAACCCTAAAAACACTAAAAGACCCTAAAACCGCTAAAAACCCCTAAAAGACCCTAAAACCCCTAAAAGTCCCCCAAACCTTTAAAATAAAGTAAAACACCTTATAACACCTATTAATTCCTATAAATTATGAAAAAAACATTGATACCCAAAATCCATTAAAATGACCCTAAATTGCCATAAATACCTTAAAACCCCTAAAATACTGTATGAAACCCTACTACCCCTAAAAACCTAAAAAGACCCTAAAAACCTTTAATCCTCTAAAATCCACCAAAACCAATAAAATAAAATACGAAACCTAAAAACTAAAAACTGTAGAACCCTTAAAAAACATTAATACAATAAAAGATCATAAAAACACTAAAAACCCACGAAAACAATAGAACTTATTAAAACCACTGAATCCTTTTAAAAACCCTATGAAACCAAAAAAACTAAAAATAAGAAAATCCCAAAAAAACAAAAAAAAATAGAATATCCATTAAAAACCAAAATACCATGAAACAAATTAAAACCCATAAATCAAGGGAAAAAACTAAAAATACCAAAGCAACCCCAAAAACTCAAAAAGGAAATTAGAATCCCTAGAATAACTAAAAAAGTCTAAATATATTCAATGACCCTTAAAAATCTAGAAAAACACTAAAAAATAATAAATACCCATAATCGAACAACAAAAACCCTAGAAATATTAAAACTCAAAACCCCCCTAAAACTGTAATCACCATTTACACACTGAAAAAATTGACCACCAAAACACTAAAAAACACAAAATATCCCTAAAACCCTACATAAACTTAAAACACTAAAAAAAATCTAAAAACCCCTAAATCCCCAAAAACTATAAAAACATAATAATTAAAAAATTGTAATAAACCAAAACAATTAACATATCTAATAACTATAAAAAAACATAAAAACCCCTAAGATGCCCTCAAAACTCTAATACCCCTACCAAAACAAATAACGCACTATAAAACCCTAAATATCTGAAACCCTAAAAATCCTAAATCCCATAAAAAACAAGTACCCTAAAGAACTATAAAATTCTAAAAACATTAAAGGAGGCCTAAATACCTAAAAACCCATAAACACCCAAAATCCCTAAAAACCAGAAAATCATAAAAAATATATTAAAAATCCTCAAAATATTTAATATATTATAACCAATAAAACGCAATGATACCCAAAAAACACATTGAATGCCATGAAAATCCCTAAAAATCCCAAATACCATAAAACTTCTTAAGATGTAAAATCCATAGAACCACTAAATAGCCCAAAAAATCTATATACCACCCTAATAATAGTAAAACCCCAAAAAACAGTAGAAACCCCTTAAAACAAATAAAACATCTAAAAACTCTAAAAACCCAAAAACACTGAATACCCCTTAAATCACTAAATGTAAATAACCCCCAAACTAAGAAAACCTTACAAATTCTCTAAATCACTAAAGAACATAACCCCCCTATACCTCTAAAAAACCCTAAAATCCATAAAAGGCCCTAAAAACACTTAAAACCTACAAAATCCGTAAAATCATGATAAACCGTCAAAAATGATAAAACCCAAAAAATACGAAATAATCAGTAAAAAATATTATGAAACCCTAAAAACCCTAAAAACCAAAAAAATAATATATCACTTAAAACACATCTAAATATCCCTAAACCACTAAAACCCTAAATCCATAAGAATCCTAAAATATCAAAAAACAATAAGCACCCATAAAACCCCAATAAGTCCCTAAAAACCCTAAAAATCCTATAAGTCCCTAAAATCCCTAAAAACATTAAAATTCATAAATTTTTCTTGAAAACACTAAAATCCCAAAAGAACCAAAAAGACCCAAAAAGGAAAAGGAATTTAAAAATCTGAAAACCCAAAAGTTCCTTAAATAAACATAAAAACAATTAATTTCCTTAAAACCTAAAATGGCCTTAAACCCACTAGAATATATAAATTACCCGAAAAATCCAAGAACCCCTTAATGACACTGTAAATCTAAAAAAAGTATAAATTTTCCTAAAACCCCTAAAAGACAATAAAACCCCTAAAAGATACTAAAAACTCCATAAAAACACTAAAGTCCCTAAAAACCCATAAAACCCCTACTAATTCATGAAACCCCACAGATTTACAAAGTCATATATCCATCTAAAACATTAAATGACCCTAAAAATTAGAAAAACAATACAAGACACAAAAACTACTGAATAAAATAATAACCCAAAAGGAACTTAAGACCCAAAAACATAGAAAATGTAAAATGAAACAAATTCCCGAAAAATGTGACAAAAAAAATTAAATTAAATTAAAAACTCTAAAATACCATAAAATCACCAAATAAACTAAGAAAAAACCAAAAAATAAGGAGATATGCCACCGCTCTCGCGTGGGACCTCTTGCCTCTCGCGACGATCACCACAATCTCCTAATGGATTCCTCGCCGGCAGCTTCGTTTTCTTCCTGTTCCTGCATTGTGATGCAGATGGGGCTTTGTTCGCATGGTCCCAGTCTTCGATCTCAAGGAGGACTTGGAAGATTCTCGGTGACAGAAAACATTGGTGGTATGGTTCGAATCTGGCAGGTATCAGATTGTCGACGTCTTCCTTTTCAGGGAGGCATTGGCTTGGATAGTCTCATGTAGCGGTTTGTTTCGGGTTTTGGTAGATCTGGAATCCATAGCTCGTTCGGTCTTCATCCCTAGTTGCATGCTTGGGAGGGATCTGGAGGGGTTGGGAAAACATTGGAGGCTTCGACTTGGCTTGGTTATTGCGGCAAAATGGCTTGGGTTCAGTGGATCTGGATGTTGCTTCCCTGTGGCAGTGGCCTTTTTTCTGGGATGGCGTCTTCAGTAAATGGTTTGTCGAAGCGCGGTTCCATTATGATCTAGGATCTGCTTAGAAGATGGAGAAGTGCCGGGATGTGTCGGCTTAGAATGTCGGCATTTTGGCTCAGACTCGGCAGATCTAGAATACGTTCCTGATGTCGAGGTGAGATATGGTTTTTCTGGAGACGTCGCTGAATCTTGTGTTACTCGGATTTAGGCTTCTTGTGCGAAGTCACGGTGAGGCGAGGTGTTGCGGTAGTAACCAAAAGATTTCTATCTCATGGTGGATTCCCTGGATTTGCGGTGGTTTTGGGCATTTGATGCTTGACGCTTTGATGGGGGCTTTCAGATCTGCTCAATGGTTGCAGGAGGTGCGGATAAGACTATATTGGAATCGAGTTGTGCAGAAGTTGTAGGTTCGTATTTTTCATCCTGCGGATCTATTTCTTGTTGCTGATAAAGGAATTGTCAAGGCTTGTTGCGACATGGCTTCCATTAGGTTTGTGGCCTCCTGTGTTGTGGTTGGTTTGTATTTTATTGTTCGAGGGTGGTGGATATTTTTTCTTCTTCTGTCTCTTGCTGCAATGGTTCTGAGTTTGTCGAATCTGCAGCTTCGGCTTTTTGTGTGTGCTGATGAGAGAGATAGGCCGGTTTTTGCTGCATGTTTTCATGTAGTGAAAGGAGATGTTGGTCGATGGGGACCGTGGTGCTGGATGATGTTTGTGGACAGACTGGGGTTTGGCGCTGTTGGTTTTTTTCTGGCGTTGGATCGTATTGGGGATGAGGTGATGGAAGCTATAATTGGAGTGAATGGATGCTGGTTTTCCTGGATGCGTCTGAATGAGAGCTGTTGGGTGTGAGTTGCTGGTGCATGGTGATGGTTGATTATGTGGGTTGGTTTTAATATGTTGAGTGTTGTGTGCTGCTGATAGGATCAATGGTAAGAAGATGCTGCTTCTTGTGGTGCTCAAGTCCGGATGATGAAATTGCTCAAGATGGTTTTGGTGCAGCTGGAAGATAGTTGTTTATTGGATGTTTTGGTGCTGATGGATTGTTAGGAATATAGTGGGGGCTGCCATATCAGTTTGTTAGCTGTCAGTTGTCAGTTTGTTAGCTGCCAGCTGTGAGTTTGTTACAGCCAGCTGTGAGTTTGTTACAGCCAGCGGTTAGTTTGTTACAGCCAGCTGGGGGTTTGTATGCTGGCAGCTAGAAGAATAAATAGGGGGCCAGCTGTTAGTTTGTTACAGCCAGCTAGGGGTTTGTTTACTGGCAGCTAGGAGAATAAATAGGGGGGGCAGCGGGAGAGAAGGATACAAAAAAAATATGCTACTGCTTCATGCTGAGCTTGGGAGGTGCTGCACGGGCCGATCCTTGGGAGGACTGGATTACTCTTCTAGAAGTGGTCTTCCCGGGGAGCCACCTACCTTCATTTTCTCCTTCCTCCACTCATATATTCTTCTTTCCCATCCTGCTGTATTTCTGCTGCATATATACTGTGGATTTTAGCAATATAATTCTGTTCACTTCTCGTTTTCTCCCTCTCTCATTTTTTCTACATAACAATTTGGCGACTCTGCTGGGGAAGAAGGTGGGAAAGACGAACGACGATGTGGACGATCGCAGTGTGATCTGCTGGGGAGATCACTCGAGGGAAGACGACCCGAGCTAGCTGGACGCTGGAGAGAGAAGTTGGTGCTGAGAAGGAAAACGCCGGTGTGTTGCAGCGCAGGAGGGAGACACACGTTGTGAAGAGAGCCAAAGCTTTGTTGCGACGAACAGAGCTGGACAGTAGCGGTGAACAGTTGTGTCCAACATAGTGTGGAAGTCAGAAAATCGTACGACACCTAGGTGGAATTTGCAGGGTGTGTGGTTGAAATGTTTCTGGACAATATTTGAAAGAAGCAATAATTAGTTCTCTTCCTTCTCCGTATAAGTTGGAGGAGGCTTTTCGGAATGGAGTTGGATTTTTCTACAGAGGTACGATTTATGTAGGCTCAGGCAGCTGTGATACATGAACTGCTTACGAATGTTAAAGAACAACTGATGTTCTTGCGAGCAGAAGCACGAGAGCTGGAGTCGCAAGAGTCTTGTTGCTCCAATTCTGGAAAGTGGGGTGACAAAGTTGTTGCATGTACGTTTGGTAGCAATCCTGCGATGGAGCAGCAGCTTGAAAACAAACTGTTAAGTCCTGACGAGGTAATATCTAATCCATATTTTAACATGAAAGTGGATCAAATGATTGCGAATGGAGAGACAGAAGGCTTAAGGAGTTTTCAAGCTAGACAGAAAATGATCAGCAGTGAAGAGATGGAGGAACAACTTGAAAATAGTCCAGAACGGCTTGTTGCGGTATACGTTGGACCGAATTTTAGTTTGTTTTAGCAGGATGAATTTATTACCATGGGTGAGTCGAAAAGTAAGTTTGAGTCTAAGGCAACATATGAGCTGGACGAGCGGTTCAAAACGAAAAATGTGGTTTTTGGGGCTAGAAACAAGGGATCGCGAGCAGTACAGCCAGCGGCAGTCGGGAGCTACGGACGACTACTAACAAAAACTGCTGATGTAGGGGGCCAAAAGGGAGGCATGGAGGATCAAACACCACTATATCATATGTTCTATCAATATAAACCTAATGTTTTAGCTATGAAAGTGGTGTTTATTGCTGCTGCATATTCTAATCCTACCACTAAAGGATGGGGCAGTGCGCATTCTCTGGCTTTTAACTTCGGTTTTACTCCTCCACATGCAGAGTTTCCTTTGGCGGTGATTGCAGTAGATTGTTCTGCTCAAGCGGGCTCTAGACATGGCCTAAACACCGGAAGCTGCTACTCTTTTGTCCAAAATGTCATAAGATCAACGGCTGTTGCAACCATATATGGCGTGGATCTGGGAAAAAAATTGGCCCCAATTTTTCCTGACAGCCATGGGGACCTTGAAGATACTGCTATATCAGTTGAAGAGGTAGGAAAAATAATGGAAAATTCCCATCATTTGGAATCTGTCATGGCTGTAATTGATGTTGGACAGGATATGACTTCTGTAGTAGAGGTTCTAGTGTCTAGTGGGAACTTGAATTTAAGGCATATGCGACTTTTGGTGATCGAATTTGGAGCATGTGTTCTATTCACTTGGTTTCTAGGTTACCACATCTATTCCGGTTCACTAACCTTACTGGAGGGAGGTTCAGTCTTCAGTTTTGTTGGGACAACCAAAAGATGTGATTTTAAATCCACCATGAGAGTGCTCGTTCTACAATTTTACTGGATGGTGGGTATATTGGCAGTCTTAGGCCTAGCTCATGCCAATGTTCGAGGAGATTTAAGATATGCCCACAAAGTCGACACCAACTCACAGTTTCACGATTCTTTTCACATGGCAGTGGTCCTACCATGAACTGGATCAAACCAGAGATAAAGTGGGCTAGAAACTACTATTAAAAGCATAAAAAAATAGTTATCCCATGGTTTTCCCATCTTGCCTATAGAATATTTTGATGCAGAATATGTTGTCATCAGACGAGCTGACCTGATTTTAGCTTGCAGCATCAGAGTAAAATGGGAAACCGAAACTGAAACTGAACTTTCGGGTGGCACCAAAGGGTGCGATGACAAGAAAATTACGCTACAAAGGTTTTTCATTTGTCGAACTGGGGAATTCGTGAACCAGATTGCTGCTACAGAGGAAAAAGCTACAGAAGAGACTAAAATGGGTGAAAGGAAAAATATTACCACCAAGAGGGAAATTGCCACCACAAGACTGGTTTATGGTTCTGCTAATACTAAGTTGAACAGACCGAAAAATATGGTTATTTCTGGTTACAAATCACAATGGGAGATAGTGATTGATGGGTTTGATCAGCTGAATACCGCTTGGGAAGAACAAAAGGCTTCAGTTGTTGTCTGGGGCGTGCACTTGAGCCTTATTTTTGCAATGGCGAGTTCTGTTGTGGCGTGGCCCGCTGCAGGCTATGGAGTGAGTTTTGCTCGAAGTAATGATGAGTCGAGGGCTTCCATACAAGTGAACAGCCGAGCAGAGCTATTGTTAGTCCACCTTGGAGAGAAGGTGGTTTTTAGGTGGGAGGGAATTGTTAGGAATATAGGGGAGGTTGCCATATCAGTTTGTTAGCTGTTAGTTGTCAGTTTGTTAGCAGCCAGCTGTGAGTTTGTAACAGCTAGCTGTTAGTTTGTTACAGCCAGCTGGGGGTTTGTTTGCTGGCAGCTAGAAGAATAAATAGGGGGCCAACTGTTAGTTTGTTACAACCAGCTATTAGTTTGTTACAGTCAGCTTGGGGTTTTTTTACTGGAAGCTAGGAGAATAAATAGGGGGGCAGCGGGAGAGAAGGATACAAAAAAAATATTCAACTGCTTCATGCTCATCTTGGGAGCTGCTGCACGGGCCGGTCCTTGGGAGGACTGGATTACTCTTCTGGAAGTGGTCTTCCAGGAGAGCCACCTACCTTCATTTTCTCCTTCCTCCACTCCTATATTCTTCTTTCCCATCCAGCTGTATTTCTGCTGTATTTCTGCTGCATATATACTGTGGATTTTAGCCATATAATTCTGTTTCACTTCTCGTTCTCTCCCTCTCTCATTTTTTTACATAACATGGATGCTAGTTGCTGATCAGCTGGGAGATGATGTTGGGGACAATTTGGTTTTTCTGAATTTTTTGGATTTGTTTGCTTTTTGGTCTTTCTTTTTTGGTTTTCTTTGGGTTTGGGGTTGTAAAGGGTTTTTGGGTGTGGGTCCTTTGACCCGTCCCCTCCCTTTTCTGCTGCTTCTTTTCTAAAATAAACTTAGGGGGGGGGGGGGTCGGGAATATCCTGAAAAACACCCCAAATGGCCGTAAAAATCCAAAAAAACACATAAAACCATAAAACCCCATAACAATAGTAAAATCCCCTAAAAACCCCTATAAACCCTAAATACCCTAAAATACCTCTAAAAACATTAAAAACCTACAAAACACTAAAAATCATAAAAACGATGGACACCAAAAAATCACTAAAAACCCAGAAAAAACACTAAAATTCATGAAAACCAAAAAAACCCTAAAAACAATTAGAAACCCTAAATTTATAATATCTCCAAAATTTATAAAATCAATAAAAACCATATAATCCATAATCCCCTAAAATATACTCCATACAGATGGCTGCTCTGCTTCGCCCCAGCGATGGGTCCTCTGCCTCTTTATTGTTGGGATGAAGATGTCACTAATGTCTGTGCCTTGACTTCCCACCTCTATAGGGGAGAGGCCTTCATTGCATCCTGTTAAAGATAGATTCTTACCTTTCTCAGATCCTGACTCACTTATAGCTTTTCTGCACATTGATCTTTTCCCTGAGGTGCCAGGTTTTCATGAAGGTATTCTGAAGCTTCCCCTGCTGATTGTGGAGTTCATCAAGGCTTCTACCCTTCATAATCTGACCCTAGTAGCTAGGCTCTTGAACTGGCGTCCCCCGGTTGATGTCTTTGACATGATTGTGTTTGAAAACTGTGTTCTTCGAGAACGTTCCACTGATGGTTTGGATGATTACAATCACATTTTGATTCGATTCAATTCTGATGAGGATCTTATTCGATCCTGGTCTACAGCTCCTCATAGATGTGATGCCTCTCATTTTTCCCTCTTCTAGTGAAATTTTTACTTCCATCTGCATCGTGATTCCCCATTGATGGAAATTTGGGTGAGGTTTCATGAGCTCCCCCCTATAAACCTGTCTATTATTACTATGCTCAGAAATTTGGTTGGATGAGTTTTGAGTGTGTATAGCAGAACTAGGGCCCTCTTTCACCTGGTTTCTACAAGGTACTATGTCAAAGTTGATGTTTTCATAGAGGCGGTTGACTTTGTCTGGATTGAAATTGGTGAATATATTCGGTTGATGAAACTGGTGATGTTTGAGTTACAGGTGAATTCTTGTGAATCTTTCTTTACTATTGCCCATGTGAAAATGGATTGCGGATGTAGTGGTAGTGAGCATATAATAGCTGGGAGTGAATAAAAGTCCATCTCTCCGATGTTGGGGATAACAGTGGAGCTTGAGGCGGAGAAAGAAACTCTGCGGGACACCCTGATGGATGTTGGGAGGGATGCTAGGGTGGAAGAAGGGGGACCACCCTACTTGAACGGTGTTGAGGGGAAACCAATAATTAAGGGATTTTTCAAGCATCTGAAGGGTGACCTGGGACTGTTGGGTGATAACCCTACCTCTTTTGATGAGGGGGATGAAGCTCCTGATGAAGAAGGGGTGGAGGTCTCTATTTTACAGGTTGATCCTGTCAGGGATTAGAGTGTGAATCCAAGACTAATTGGTTAAGAGGAGGAGAGGGAGTCATTTACCAATCCTCGAGCAGTTGTTGTGAAAGGTCAATTCTGGGGACATGAGTTGGTCTTAACCTCTAATAGGTTTGAGGGACACTACTGGAAAAAAGGCCTATACCCACGGTTCAAAACCGTGGGTATAGCCCCCAAAACCGTGGGTATAGGCTATACCCACGGTTTTGGGAACCGTGGGCTGGAACGCCGTCGGTATAGGTCCCCAGCCTATACCCACGGTTTTCCAAAACCGTGGGTATAGATCCTAAAATAAAGCCGCAGGCGGGTTTCGATCCCACGACCTCCTCGCTGCAAAGTACCGCATCTACCACTACCCTACTATCAATTATGTGTGTATATATATATATATATATATATATAGTTAAATATAGTTATATAAACCGTGGGTATAGAGGGAAGAACCGTAGGTATAGGACTCCCGCCAAAAAAAAATCTTTCCCGCGGAAATTTTTTTTTTCCCGCACACACATGGGAAACCTATACCCATGGTTTTTCAAAACCGTGGGTATAGGTTTTTTATCCTATACCTATCCCCACGGTTCTCCTCAAAACCGTGGGGATAGGTACCCCTATACCCACGGTTCTTGAAAACCGTGGGTATAGGTCAATTTTCAAGACCTATCCCCACGGTTTTGGAAAACCGTGGGGATAGACCCCCCTATGCCCACGGTTTTTGAAAACCGTGGGTACAGGTCTTGAAAATTGACCTATACCCACGGTTTTCAAGAACCGTGGGTATAGGGGTACCTATCCCCACGTTTTTGAGGAGAACCGTGGGGATAGGTCCATTTTCCAGTAGTGGGAATGGATCCTATGGATTCCATGGGAATATTGATGGGGGGTCTTTTGAGTCAGGATTTGCAGGTTATGGTGGATAACGATGGTCTTGATGACCTTGAGGATGTAGTTATACTTCCCTTTTGTGATTGACTAAGGAAATTGGGAGCGGAGAATCAGTTACCTTCTGTACAATTGTCGAGGAAGGTGTTGACTGATGCTATTGTGTTTGTAGATGGTCTGAGTGATGCCCCTCTGCCTGGGAAGCAGTCTCATAATCTTCCTGCTGATAGAAGGAATATTGAGCCACCTGATCCGATCTCTTCTATAGTTCTGTTCGAACATTTACCTCTGGGTTTTGAGTTGTCTAAAAAGACAATTTTGGACTATTATGAAATCACCCATGAGCATCATCAAAAAGAGATCTTGAAAAATCAATAACTGCAACCAGTTATCTTCCTTGGGGATGATAATGATGCACATATTAGGTTGGTTGAAATTTTTGGGGGTCATGATGACCATATGTATGCTAATTTGGATAGGATTAAGTGGGAGAAGGCTATGATGGGTCTCCCGAGTTCCTCGGGCACAGACTCCTACAACTGTAAGGGGAAGCTGCGGTCTATTCCTTGTTGTGGTAGTCAGGGAGGCATGGTTGAGCCTGCTCCTATAGATCATAGGAAGAATGGAAATATCATTCTCAAGGTGCTGAGTGTTGATGATGTGATACAATGGAAGAAGGTAGGGCCTGGTGCACCCCCAGTGAAGCGGAGAACAAGGAGGGATTACTCCTCTATTCCTTGGACAATTTCTACTAGAGCCTCCTCCAAGGTTAGTAAAGGTGAGGGAAATGTCCATGGAAGGGAAGGTCGGGCTGGCAAGGCACAACCGAATGTGGAACTCCTGAATTATTGTTCAGCCTTACTCAAGCAATATGAATATTCGGAATGGGATTTGGTGGAGTCGGATGTCTCCTCTAGTTATGTTGCTGATGGGGATACTTATGGGGATGGTGAAGTTGGTTTGTAGTTTTCTATTTCTTTTTTCCTTGGGGTCATTTGGACTTTGGTGTGTGGGGGTTTTGGGCTTTGGTGTGGGTCGTTTGACCCCATCCTCCCAGTTATGCTTTTCTTTTCTTTTATAATTCTTGCGGGGTCAGGATTAGCCAAGGCCTGCACCTTCCATAACCAATAATACCTAAAACCCAATAAAGGCACTAAAAACACGAAGAAACCCATAAAGCCCTAAATTTTCCTAAAATCCTAAAAATCCAAAAATCCTCAATATATACTAAAAATCCCAAAACCCCTAAAATACTAAAAATTCTTAATATTCCTAAAATAAAAAAAATCTGTAAGCCCCTAAATTCCTCAAAACTCTTAAAAGACCATAAAAACCCTAAAATCCAGTAAAATCTATAAAATCCTTAATGACGCAAAAATTCAAAGAAAACGCTAAACACCCTAAATCCTTAAAAACCCAAAAACACCCTAAAAATACCTAAAAACCACTAAAATACCCTAAAACCATAAACCCCCTAAAGGGACCCAAAAACATAAAAAATCATAAAACCTCAATGAAGACAATAAAACCCCTACGGAAAACCCAAAAGACCCTAAATCCCATTAAACACCATAAAGCACTAAAAAACTAAAACCCCTAAAAAAATTCCAACAAACCCAAAATATCCAATAAACCGTCTAGAAAACCTAATACACCATTAAAATATTTAAACCCTTTAAACCCATAAAAACTATTGGAACCCTAACCCAACCCCAAAATCCCTAAAAACGTTTAAAAATAAAAAAACTGCAAAACCCATAAATCCTATAAGAACCCAAAAAATACTTACAAACCATAGAAAACACATTACCCCATTTATAAAAAAAATCCTAAATCCCCCTGAATCCCCTTCGAATGAAATTTTAAAACCTAAAACCCTAAAAACTCTAAAAAAATCCTAAACACCCAATACCCCAAAAATACTTATGAAACCCCTAAAAACACTATGAAAATACTAAAACCCCATGAAACCCAAAAAACCAAAATATCATAGAAAACACTATAAATGCTAAAAATCGCTAAAAACAAAAAAACCCCCTCAAAACAATAAAATGGATTATATCCCTTAAAAACTATAACATGCCATAAAAATCGAAAAAAATACACTATAAAATCCTAAAAACCAATAAAAACCCCTATAAAATCCTAAAAAACCCAAAAAACTGTAAAGACATGACAAATAAAAGTAAAAGAACACAAAAATCCCTAAAAGAAACCTAACATCACTAATAAACCCTTTGAAACACTAAAATTATAAAACCCCTTAAATCCCCTAAAAACACTAAAAAATAAAAACTATAAAAGGCTCAAAATTCAATAAAAACACCTTAAATAATTTAATTGTGAAAAAAGAAAACAAACTCTAGAAACTATAAAAACCCAAAAAACACAAAAACCCTTAAACACCTAAAAGACCATAAAAACCATAAAATTATTAAAAGTCCCTAAAACCATATAATTTATAAAATATCTAATACCAAAAAAACCTAAAAACATTAAATAATATTAAAATTCATAAAAAATTAAAAAAATAAAAACCCTAAATCTAGCTAAAAGCTCTCAAAATCCCCCACACTCCTCTAAAAACATAAATACCCTAAACCCCTAAAATCATAAATACTCTAATAACCCTAAAAAACATCAAAAAACAAAAAACTATAGAAACAATGAAAACCATCAATACCCTTAAAATCCCTAAGCTTCCACCCCCCTGAATTCCTAAAAATTACCATAAAAATCCTAAAAAATAATGGAACCCCTAAAAACTATAAAATCCCCAAAATCACCAGAAAACCCAAACAAATACTTAAAACACTAATAGCCCTATAAAAACCTAAGAACCATAAAACACCAAAATGACAGTAGAAACCCTAGAAGACCTGGAAACCCAAATACCCCAAGAAACCCCTTTACTTACTTAAAATATTTCATGAACTTAAAACCCTAATAATTCAAGAAACCATAATTGATACTTAAAACCATAAAGGATACCAAAAATCTTAAAAACCAATAGGCCCCAAAAAACCCGAAAACTATAAAGGACCCCAAACCACCTAAAACCAAAAAAAAGTCCATAAAAACCCTCAAAACAAGAAAAGACACTAAAAACCATAAAATAACCTTAAATCATATAAAACCACTATATGAACCAAAAACCCTTAATTCCAATAAAAACATAGAAACCCACAAAAAAATTAAAAATCCTAAAACTCTTTAAAAACCAAACAAATTCTGAAAACTAGTAAAGCCCCAAATATACCAAAAATCCCTTAAAATACAAAAACCCTATAATAACCAAAAACCCATAAGATATTAAAAATCCTAAAACACCAAAAGTCCTTAAAAACAATTATATATTAAAATTTCCCTAATACCCTACAAACTATAAAACCCATAAAAACCCTTAAAACACTAAAATTGCATTCAAACCCTAAAAAATCGATAAAACCCCAAAAAATCTAGATAACCATAAAGACCCTAAAACACATAAAACCCCTAAATGTCGAAAAAAACTCCTAAAATGATAAAACCCCCAACAAATATAAATTTCCCAAAAGATCATAAATAACCCTAAATTCCCAAAAAGTCAATTAAAATCCAAAAAAAAAAACACAAAAAATATAAAAACCCTTAAAACCCCTATAAACACCAAATAATAAATCATCTATAATCCCCTTAAAAACATAAAATACCTTAAAACCCTAAATCTCTAAAATCACTAAAACACATTAATAAAAGAAAATAATAACGATAAATAAAAAAAACCAAAAAACTCTAAAACCTTTTAGAAACAACAAAATAATTAAAAAAAATGAAAATATTATAACCACCTATAACTCCTTAAAACCTAAAAAACCATAAAAATCAAAACTCTCCAAAAAAACCTAAAAATTCTAAAACCCATTAAAACCCTAACAGAGTCTAAAACCACTAAATGAACCTAAAAGATTATAAAATCATTTGAAAAACGTAAAACCCAAAAAACATATTAAAATTACCCAAAACCCTAAAACCATTTAAAAACCCTAAAAACACATCTTTTATAAAAAAACAGATAAACCCCTAAAAACAATGAAAATTCCCAAAACCTCAAAAAACCAATGAAACCCCTAAAAAACCTAAATTACCCTAAATACCGTTACAACCATAAAATTACATAAACAAACTAAAACCCCCTAAAAGTCCCTCGAAAATACCAAAAACACCAAAAATACATAAAGGACTATAAAAATCGTATAAAATTCCAAAAAATCAAAAAAATTGTAAAAACCTCAAGAAACCTAAAACAACCCTCAAAACCCAAAAATCCCAAAATCCCCAACAAACCCTCAAAACCTCAAAAAACATTGAAACCCCCAATAAAGTGTTTAAAACCCATAAAACCCCTAAAAATCCAAAAAACAGCCAAAAAACCCTAAAATCTCTAAAAATAATAAAAAATCATAAAAAATCATAAAACATTTAAAAACCTATAAACCCCAAAAAACTATAGGAACCCCTAAAACCCCTAAAACCAACCCCAACACAAAAACTCAAGAAACCCTTAATATATTAACACCCATTATAAAACCCAATAAAACCATGAATCCCTAAACCCCTTAAGAACGCTAGAACTCAAAAGGAAACCCTAAAACCCCTAGAAAATCTCTATAAAACTTATATTCCCTAAATATAATAATCAAAAACAATAATAGTAACTAGAAACCCCACAAAAACATAAAATCCTTGAAAATAATTAAAAACTATATAAAACCCTAAAAACCTGAATCCCCAGAAAGAGAAGTATAACAACGCTAAAATGATTAAATTCCCCTAAAATCAAAAAAAATTCAATAAAACCATAATACCTCGAAAATGATAAGAATATAAAAAAGAGGACACTAAAACAACCTAAAAACTCATGTACTTAGAAACCCTAAAACCCCATAAAAAACATAAAAAACTCTCAAAAATCATGAATCCCCTAAAAAACCCACTAGAGTCACTAAGAGAATATAAATATCCTAAAACAACCTAAAGGGTGCTAAACTAATAAAAAAACCTAAACCCCAATAAACCCCTACTAAACCCTAAAAATAAAAAACCCCTAAAAATTGTTTAATAGTCTAAAAATAGATAATACCCCTTAAAACGTAAAAGATCCGAAAACCCCAAAAATCCAAAAAAATGTCCAAAAAATCAAAAACCCATCAAAAACACTAAAACCCAAAAAAATCAAACACCCCATAAAACCCCTAAAACCACAAAAAACCCTAAAAAAGTACAAACCCAAAATAAATGTAAAATAGTAAAACCAATAAAACCATATAACCCCAAAAAATCCCTAATAACACAAAATAAACTAAAAAATTAAAAAACTACAAAACCCCAAATGACCTTAGAAACACTAAAAAACATTAAAACCCCAAAAGACCCTAATGCCCTACCAATCCCAAATAGATCATAAATACTCTAAAATGACCTAAAACCCCAAAAACCCCAAAAAATCATAGAACATAAAAAATCCATAAAAAACCTAAAGCACCCGAGAAACTAAAAAGGTCTTAAAAAATCCTATAAATCCCTAAAAACACGTAATGACAACTACATAACCCTAAAAACCCATAAAACCCCAAAAGGACCCTTGAAACCCTAAAATTCCATAAAACCCTTAAAACCTAAAGGGCGTTAACAAATGAAAAATAACAATATAATACCATTAACATAATTTAAATACATAAGAACCCTAAAACAAGAAATTATTGAAATCCTAAAATCACATAAAAAACCCTACATGACCCAAATTAACCATAAAGCCCTAAAATCCCTAAAAGATCTGGAAAACCATAAAATCCTAATGAACTTTAAAAGAACCTAGAAACCCTAGAACCCACTAAAACCCTAAATAATTCAAAATAACTATAAAATATCCTAAGAAACTATAAACATGATAAAATTCCCTAAAACACCTAAAAAGTAAAAACACTAAAAACCCTATAAATACTCTAATATTCCATAACAACCCTACAAATTCACAAAAACCCACAAAAATAATAAAAATTCAATAAAAAATGAAAAAACTATTGACCCCAAAAAACCAAAAACCCTAAATAATTTTGAAATGTCCAAGAAAAGCCTCATATTCCTCAAAAACCCTAAAACTCAAGAAACCCAAAAATCAATAAAATACCCAAAAAAACATAAAATTCACTAATGGATAATAGAAAACCATAACCCTAAAAAAGAATAAAGACACAAAAATCCAAAAATAAAATTTAAATCTAAAAACCTTAAACATCATAGAAGTCCTAAAAACCCTAAAACACTACCCCCCCAAATATTGAAACATAACCTAAAAACACTAAAATATATATAGAAATATTTAAAACCCCATAAAAATGTTAAAAAATCCCTATAAAACAGTAACCCCCCAAAACCATTAAAAACCTAAATTCCTAAAAAAAACCTAAAAAAACAATAATTTAAAAACCCATAAAAACCCTAAAACCATATAAACCCTAAAACACATAAAAACCTATAAATGCACGGTACAATCCTAAAAACCCATAAAACCCATAAAAATAAAAAAATACCCCTGATATAAAAAAATTCCTACAACCCCCTCCCCCCCCCCCAAACACCTAAAACTACAAAAAACCCTTAATACCCTAAAAAATACACCAAAAAACCCTAAAATCCCTATAAAATCCCTAATATGTTGTAAAAGCCCCAAAACACATAAAACCATAAATATCCATGAAAAAATAAAAAACCGTGAGATCCCAAAAAAACACAAAATATGATTAAACCCTAACACCCCTAACACCCCTAAAAACCAAAAATTCCTAAAAACCATAAAAAAACCCAAAAAAAACAATAAAACCCGTAACAACCCCAAAACACCCCAAAAGGATCCTAGAAACCATAAAACCCTATAAATTCCATATTGACCCTAAAATCCTTAAATGGAAATAAAAATATAAATACAATATAATCCCACAAAAGACCCCTAAATGGACCTAAAACGCTATAGAAACCAAAAAAATCCAAAAATCGCTTAAATGTACTATAAAACATTAAAAACCCTAATCCCTTATAAATCCCTAAAATCCATAAAAACTCTTAAAAATCCCTAAAAGCATTAAATCACCATAAAACTCCGAAAAACACAATATCCCCTTAAAAACATCAAAACCATTAAATTACCCTAAAACCCTTTAAAATCCATAAACTAAAAAACCCTAAAAACCCTAAAACCAAAAAACCAGAAAATTAACCATAATAACTTATAAAAAATATAACCCCATGAAAACCCCTGACACAATAAAATCATTAATAAAAACTAATATATCAAAAAAAAATAATACTATAGTCGACCCTAGAGAAATACAAAACCTCTCAAGACCCTAAAAACAGAAAAACCACTAATCCCCTAATAACAGTAAATCCCATTAGAAAATTCTAAGAAACACTAAAAATACTGTAAATTCTCTAAAACTATACAAATCCCTAAACCCCAAAATATTAATTAAAAAAGCAAAAAACCCTACAACCCCTAAAAAACTATCAAAACCTATCAATCCCTAAAATTCCATATGAATCATAAAAGTTCCTATAAAAACACATGATACTCTAAAAACACTTAATACCCCTAAAAACCTAAAATAACCCTGAAAACCCAAAAAACCTGTAGTAAACATAAAACCCTTATACCCAAAAAACCAAAAAGACAAAAAAAAAGAGTAAAACCCAAAAAATCTTAAACACCCTAAAGACACTAAAGACTCTAAAAAGATAATAAAAACACCTTAAAACAATAAAAAACCCATAAAAATATAAAAAACATAAATTTCCTTCAAAACATTAGACACTAAAACCCCTAAAATATCCTAAAACTCCCTATACATGGGTAAAAGCATTAAATCCCTAAAATACCTAAAATTCCTAAAAACACTAAAATCCCCTAAAAATACCCAAATACCAAAAAAACCAATAAACCCTTAAAAAACTGAAAAACCTTATAAATCACTACAAACCATAGAATACACATTACCCCAATTATAAAAAATCCCACAACCCCCTAAATCCCCATCGAAAAATCTTTAAAACCTAATACCCTAAAAACTCTAAAAAAACCCTAAACACTTAAGAACCCTAAAATACCTAGTAAATCCCTCAAAACACAATAAAAACCATAAAAAATCATGAAACACAAATAAAACAAAAAACCATAGAAAATTTTACAAACACTAAAAATCCCTAAAAGCAAAAAAACCCCTCAAAACACTAAAATGGATTATATCCCTTAAAAATAATAACATGCCATAAAAATCCATAAAAAACCTATAAAATCCTATGAAAAAATAAAAACCATTACATATCCTAAAAACCAAAAAAATCTATAAAAACATGATAAATAAATCTAAAAGAACACAAAAATACCTAAAAGAACCCTAAAACCCCTAATAAACCCATTGAAGCACTGAAATTATAAACCCCTTAAAACCCCTAAAAATACTATAAAATAAAAACTCTAAAAGTCTCTAAATTCCCTGAAAACCCCTAAAATCATTTAACACCCAAAAAAGAAAACAAACCCTATAAACTATAAAAACCTAAAAACACAAAAACCTTGAAACCCCTAAAAGACCATAGAAACCATAAAATTAGTAAAAGGCCCTAAAACCACATAATGTATAAAATATCTAAAACCATTAAAACCCTAAAAACATTAAATAATATTAAAATTCATATAACATGAAAAATCTACCAACCCTAAATCCCATTAAAATCTCTCAAAATCCCCCATAGCCCTCTAAAAACATAAATACCCTAAAACCCTAAAATCATATATACTCAAATAACCCAAAGGCACCATCAAAACACTAAAAACTATAGAAACATTGAAAACCATAAAAACCCTAAAAATCAATAACCCCCCACCCCCCTAAAAACCTAAAAAATACCATAAAAATCTTAAAAAACACTGGAACCCCTAAAAACCATAAAATTAATGAAATCCCAAAAAAAACCCAAACAAATACCTAAAACACTAAAACCCTTATAAAACCCTAAGAACTATAAAACACCTAAATGACACTAGAAACCCGAGAAGACCTGAAAACCCATAAACCCCAAAAAACCCTTCAATTACATAAATATTTAATGATCATAAAACCCTAATAATTAGATAAAACCCTAATTGATACAAAAAACCCCTAAAGGATACCCAAAATATTACAAAACAAAAAGGCCCCAAAAAACCAAAAAACCCTAATGGACCCTGAACCCCCTAAATACCAAAAAAGTCCACAAAACCCCTCAAAACATGAAAAGACCCAAAAAAACATAAAATAACATTAAATACATATAAAACCACTATAATAACCTAAAACCCTTAATTCTAATAAAAACATAGAAACCCAAAAAACATTAAAAATCCTAAAAACTCTTAAAACCCTATCATAGGCTAAAACCACTAAAAGAACCTACAAGATTATAAAAACATCTAAAAAGCATAAAAACCAAAAAACATATTAAAATTCCCTAAAACCCAAAAACCCTCTAAAAACACATTAAAAAATAATCTTAAAAAAACAAATAAACCCCCTAAAAACAATGAAAATTCCCAAAACCTGAAAAAACCCATGAAACCCTTAAAAACAATTAAAAGACCCTAAATACCGTTACAACCCTAAAATATCATAAACAAACTAAAACCCCCTAAAAGTCACTCTAAAACACCTAAAACACAAAAATTTTAAAAAGGACTATAAAAATCCTATAATAACCCAAATAATCCAAAAAATTAAAAAAACCTCAAGAAACCTAAAACAACCCTGACAACCCCTAAAATCCCTAAACCCCCCAAAACCCTCAAAACCTGAAAAAACATTGAATCCTCCAAAAAAAATTTATAACCCATAAAACACCTAAAAATCCTAAAAACCCCACAAGAAACCTAAAATCTCTGAAAAACAATAAAAAGCCTAAAAATTCATTAAATATGTAAAAACCTACAAAGCCCGAAAACTATAGAAACCACCAAAAACCCTAAAACCAATCACAACCCAAAATTAGCTAAAAATCTAAAGAATCCTGAAAAACATAAAATAAACTAAAAGGGCTAAAATATCTAAAAACTATAAAACCGCTTAAAAAGTCATACCAAATCCTGAAAAACCCTAAAATCCCTAGAAACACTAAAAACTATACCAACCCTAAAAACTCAAGAAACCCCTAAAATATTAAAAACCATTATAAACCCCAATAAAACCATGAAACCCTAAACCCCTTCCGAGCCCTTGAACTCAAAAGGAAACCCTAAAACCCCTAAGAAATATCTACAAAACTTATAAACCCTAAATAAATAATCAAAAACCATAATAGGAACTATAAACCCTTAAAAAACCTAAAACCCTTGAAAATAATTAAAAACCATTTAAACCCTAAAAAACATGAATCCCTAGAAAGATAAGTATAAGAACCCTAAAATGATTAAATGAACCTAAAATCCAAAAAACATCTTTACAATAAAACTCTAATACATAGAAAACTCTATGAATTAAAAAAATACCCCAATACAACCAAAAAACTCATGTACATCGCAACACTAAAACCCCCTCAAAAACCCAAGAAACTCTCAAAAATCATGAAACCCCTAAAAAACCGCCTAGAGGTACTAAAAGAACATAAATATCATAAAACAACCAAAAGGGAACTAAACTAATAAAAACCCCTAAAAACCAATAATCCCCTACTAAACCCTATAAATAAAAAACCCCTAATTTCTTTAATATTCTAAAAACAGGTAAAACCCCATAAAAACATAAAAGAAACTAAAACCCCAATAAACCAAAAAAATGTCTAAAAACCAAACCCCCATAAAAAAATTAAAACCCAAAATAAATTCAAAAACTCTTAAAACCCCAAGAAAACATAAAACCCATAAAAACCCTAAAAACCCGAAAAACCTATAAAACGCTAAAAAACGTAAAATAGTAAAACCAATAAAACCATATAACCCCAAAGAACTCCTAATAACACAAAAGACACCTAAAAATCAAAAATCTATAAATACACAAATGACCATGAATACCCTACAAAATTGTAAAACCCGAAAAAGATCATAAAACACTACCAAACCCTTAAAGATCATAAATAATGTAAAATAAACTTAAACCCCAAAAAACCCAAAACAAATAGAACATAAAAAATCCATAAAAGAATATATATAACTCGAGAAACTAAAATGGTCTTTAAAAATAATATAAATCCCAAAAAACATGTAAAGACCACTACATAACCCTAAAAACCCATAAAACACCAAAAGGACCTGTGAATCCCTAAAATTCCAAAACCCCCTAAAAATATAAAGGGCCTGAACAACTGAAAAAACAATATAATACCATAAAAAAATTTAAACACATAAGAACCCTAAAACAACAATAAATTATTAAAATCCTAAAATCACATAAAAACCCTACATGACCCAAATGAACCGTAAAGCCCCTATAATCCCTAAAAGTACCGGAAAACCATAAAATACGAATGAACCATAAAAGAACCTAGAAACACTAAAACCCACTAAGACACTACAAAATAAAAAATAACTATAAAATGACCTCAAAAACTATAGTCATGTGAAAATTCCTTAAATCACATAAAATGTAAAAACACTAAAAACCCTATAAAAACTATAATATTCCATCACAACCCTACAAATTCACAAAAATCCATAAAAATACTAAATATCCAATATAAAATGAAATAACTATTGACCCCTAAAAATAACCAAAAAAATATTGAAAAGTCCATGAATACCCTAAAATTCCTCAAAAACCCTAAAACTCTAAAAAGCATAAAATAATTAAAATACCAAAAAATATAAATTACACTAATGGATAATAGAAAACCATAACCCTAAAAAATTATAATGACTACAAAAACCCAAAAATCTATTCTTAATCTAAAAACCCTAAACATCATAGAAATCCTATAACCCTACAACAATACAAAAAATAGTGAAAAAACACCAATAACACTAAAATAAATATAAAAATAATTAAAACCCCATAAAAATGATAAAAAATTCCTAAAAAATAGTAACCCCCACAAACCATAAAAAACCTAAATCCCTAAAAAACCGAAAAAATACTATAATTTAAAAACCAATAAAAATTGTAACAACATATAAAACCTAAGACACATAAAAACCTATAAACACACGATAAACCCCTAGCCACCCATAAAAACCCCTAAAACCCATAAAAACAAAAACACCCAATAGACCCATGAAATACAAAAAACCCTATAACCCCCTCCCCCCCCAAACACCTAAAACCGTAAAAAACCCTTAAAACCCTAAAAACAATACACCCATAAATAGCCTAAAATCCCTAATAGTTTGTAAAATCCCTAAAACACCTAAAACCATAAAAACACATGAATAATATAAAAACATGAAATCCCAAAAAACACAAAATATTTTAAAACCTCGACAACCCTAAATCCCCTAAAAACAAAAACAAAATCCAAAAAACCATAAAAACCTTAAAACTCGGAAAAACCATGAAACACCCCTAAAGGATTCTAGAAACCGTAAAATCCCATAAACTCCCTAGAGACCCTAAAATCCCTAAAAGGGGAAAAAATATAAATACATCCTAAACCCGCAAAAGACCCCAAAGGACATAAAAAACTGTAGAAAACAAAAAATCTTAAATTCCCTTAAATGTACTATAAAACATTAAAAAACTAATCTCCTGTAAACCCCTAAAAACCATAAAATCTCTGAAAATACATAAAACAATAAATCACCATAAAACACCGAAAAACCCAATACCCCCTTCAAATCAACATACCCATAAAATAACCCAAAAACCCTTAAAATTAATAAAACAACAAAACCCTAAAAACACTAAAACCCAAAAAACCAAAAAATTAACCCTAATAACCTGAAAAACATATAACCCCATTAAAACCCCTAAAACCCTAAAATCATTAATAAAAACTAATATATCTAAAAAATATTTAATACCATAGGTGACCCTAGAGAAATATAAAACCTCTAAAGACCCTAAAAACAGAAAAACCCATAAACCCCTAATAACAATAAATCCCTTTACAATATTCTAAGAAACACTAAAAATCCCCTAAATTCTCTAAAACCCTACAAATCTGTAAAACCCAAAATATTAATTAAAAAGGAAAAAACACTAAAAACACTAAAAACTATCAAAACCTATCAATCCCTAAAATTCCATATGAATCATAAAATTTCCAATAAACCATATGAAACTCTAAAAACACTTAATACCCCTAACAACATAAAATAACCCAGAAAACCCAAAAAACCCTAGTAACCATAACAATCTTATACGCTAAAAACCCAAAACGAAAAAATAGTAGAACCTAGAAAAACTTAAAACCCCTAATTACACTAAAGACTCTAAAAAGATAATAAAAACCCATAAAACCATACAAAATCCCATAAATAACTAAAACATAGAAATTAACTTCCAAACATTAGACACTAAAAACCCCTAAAAGATCATAAAATTCCCTATACTTGGTTAAAAATATTAAATCCCTAAAATACCTAAAAATAATAAAAACACTAAAACCCCCTAAAAATACCCAACTTCCAAAAATAACCATTAAACCCATAAAACCATCTAAAAACCACATAGGAACACAAAAACCACAAAAACCCACAAAAACCCATAAAACCAAAAAACCAAAAAACCCTTTAAAAACGAAAAAATCCCATATAACCCCACATTAATAAAAACCCTTGAAATAAATAAAAACCCATAAAACTCCTAAAAAATCCATTGATTCCATAATAACCTCGAATCCCCTAAAACACCCTCATAAGCCATATATTTCAATGATCCCCTAAAAACCCTAGAAAACACCCAAAACCATAAAATCACTAATAAAACACAAAAACCATAAAAAACTAAAAACCCAATTACAAGGAGTGAAAACCATTAAATTCTTAAAAATCATAAACCCCGCAAAAATATAAAAACACCATTAAAACCATAAAAGTCCCGAAAACTCTACAAAAATAACTAAAAGATTATAAAATATCATAAAAAGAAACTATTTTTTTAAAAAAATTGTAAATTTCCAGAATAAACCCATTACAACCTAATACCTATAAAGACATGAAAATTATGAAATTACCTAAAACCAAAAAACCATTAAAAACAATAAAAATTCTTAAAACTATAAGACAATCCATACATCCCTAGAACCCAAAAATCCCTAAACACCTAAAAATCCGTGAAACCCAAAAAACATTAAAAAACCAAAAAAAATCCGAAAAAAAATATCCATTAAAAAACCTAAAAATCCTACACCACATAAAAAAATAAAATTCCCTTATACATAAAAACCCTATAAAAATCATGAAAGTATATTTTAATCCCTAAAAAACTTAAAATCAAAATATTCCCTAAAATCCAAAAAAAATAAAAACCCCAGAAAATCCTAAAAACACTAAAAACCACAAAACCCCTAAAAACCCTAAAAACCATAAAAATCCTAAAAACCCAAAAAAGGTAAAAAAAACCTAAATCCCTCTTAAAAATCCTAACAAATCTAAAATCCAAAAAAAACTATGAAACCTATTTAAACCCTAAAAACCTCAAACCCCAGAAAATCATAAAAATACAAAACACCCTAAAACAATGAAAGACTAAAAAACATTAATATTTCTAAAGATGAAAAAAATGATTAAAAACCATAAATGTACTAAATATGCTTAAAATTATAAAAAAAATTAAAAATATTAAAAATCCTAAAAACCCTAAAAACAATCCCACAAACCCTAAACCCAATTATACGAAAAACCACTTGGAAGACCATTAAACCCCAAAAACAATAAAAACATCTAATATCCCATATAAACACCAAAAATCACCAAAACACTAAAACTAAAAAAACCCATTAAAAAAACTATAACTCGTAAAATCCCTTTAGAATCATAAATATCCTAAAAGACCCTAAAAAACATAAAAACCCATAAATGTCCTATAAGAACCCTTAAACATCCTAAAAACCACAAAACCCATAAAAATCCCTAAACCCCCATAAAACCCCCACAAACCCATATGAACACTAAAAAACATAAAAACCCCTTGAAATGCTTAAAAGAAAAAACTACCGTAATCCACTAAATCCTCTAAAACTCAAAAAAAAACCCCTTAAAAATCATTAATATAGTTAAACACTAATAATCCACAAAAAAACAATTAAACAACGAAATACCCAAAGACACAAAAAACAATAAAATCCCTAACAAAAAACTCAAAACCCATAAAAACATAAAAACATAAAAAAATAGGAAAACATTGAAACCTGAAAAACCCCTAAAAACCAGAATACTCAATTACGTAATAAAAAACACTAAAACCCTAAAATCTCTAAAAACCATGAAGATCCATAAAAACATAGAAAACCCTATGAATACATAGAAATCCCTAAAACACATAAAACACCTACGACCCATTAAGTACCCCTAAAACTCCCTAAAACACCATTAAAACCATAAATATACTAAGCACATTAAAAACAGAACAAAACCCATAATAACCCTAAAAAACCCCAAAACCCTAAAAACACACTGGTAACCCGTTAAAACCTAAAATCCAAAAACCCATAAATCGCTATGAAATATAAAAAACTCTTATAAACCCTTTATAAATTCAAAAAACCCAAGAACCCATAAAGGACCGTAAGAACCTTAAAACACCAAAAAATCCAAAAATTAGAAAACCTACGAAAGGATCTAAAAAACACTAAACCCCTATAAAACATAAAAAAATAACAACCCATAAAAACATATATGGCCCAAAATAACCCTATTACCATATGAAACCAAAAAATATCATTAAAGGATTAATCCCCCAACCACTAAAACCCATTAAAAATCTTAAAATATCCCAAAAAACATTAAAATACACTAATAACATTAAGAAACCCAAAAAATTGGAAAAAAACCCTATATACCAAAAAATCCCAGAAATCCCAAAAATCCCTGAAATTACTAAAAAAATAAAAAAAACATTAAGACCCCATAAAAATAAATAACACATAAAGACCATCAAAAAATAAAACCCTAGAAATTTTCAAACCATAAAAACCCATGAAAAAACTCCATAATCCATCAAATCCATAAAACACCATAAAAACCTAAAATCGTTAAAAGACCCGAATATCCCCTAAAAAATAAACCTAAATCCTATAAAATCTAAAAAGACCATGAAAATCCTTAATCACCCTAAAAAATAACCACTATAATATCTATTAAAAACCTAAAAACCCTTAAACTATTGCTATTAAACCTAAAATACAAAAATACCCATAAAACCATAAAATCCCTGAAAATAATAAAACACCTATACATGTAATTTAAAACCATAAAACATAAAAATATCTGAACTTTCTTAAAATCCATTAAACCCCCTAAAAATAAATGAAAACTCCAATTTTTTTTCTAAAAGTCCTAAAACCCCATATGAAATTAAAACCCCTAAAACCCCTAAATTAACCTTAAGATCCATAAAAATCCAGAATACCTCTACACCCCATTAATTCAGTATAAATAATATAAAACCCCAAAAAATCTAGAAAAATCATAGAAACCATGAAAAACAATTAGTCCCCCTAAAACTATAAACAACACTAAAAATCCTTCGAATCTAATATTTGAAAAATGATCCCTTAAAATCATAAATAACCATTAAAATAATTAAAACCCCAAAAACCCCAACAAATAAAAAACAATAAAAACCCCTAAAATACAAAAATCACTGAAAATTGTAAAACACCAAAATTATACAAACCCTAAAATTTTAAAACAAACCAAAAGTATCTAAATCCCCATAAATATCATAGAAACCTCAAAGGAACAAGAAACCAATAAAATCACTATGCCCCCCTAAAAACATTAAAATCCATTAAATCATTAAAACTACAATAAATACATATAACAATTAAAATCCGTAAAAAAAAACTTTAAATACCTATTAAAATACTTAAAAACACTGAAAGATCTTAAAACCCTAATAGATAATAATGCCCTAAAACCTTAAATGACCATAATGTACCCTAAAACCCATAAAATTATCTAAAAATTCCAAAAAACCCTATTGAATACTAACACCCCTTGAAACACTACCAGACCCTGAAAACCCATAATAACCCTGATTGACCTTAAAACCCCAAAAAAATAAGTACCCTAAAACACTAAAAACCCTATGGGACCCTTAAATAACATTAAAACAATAAAAGAACATAATAACCGTAAAAATATTAAAACAAATTAAAACTATCAACCCCCTAAAACTTCTTTATAACCCAAAATACAATAAATAATCTCAAAAATTGTAAAAAAAGGCTAAATCTCTAAAAGGCGTAAAACCATAATAAATATTGAAAACCTGAAAAGCCTAAAAATACGAAAAATATCTCAAAAAGCCTAAAAACCATAAATATCCATATCCATATATATCCAATAAATGAAAAAAAATAAAAAACCCTAAATTCTCTAAAAATAATAACAACCCTAAAATAAAATAACCTAAAAAATCTTGAGAAGTAACCTTCAAACCCCTAAAAACCCAAAAAACTCAAAAAAATCTCAAATATCCCTAGAAAACCCTAAAAACAATTTAAAATTAACAAAAACTCTAAAAACCACTAAAACCCCTAACACCCAATAAAAACCAACCCCCCCTTATTCCAAAAAATTGAACACCCCCTAGAAATCAGTAAAACCCATACAAAGTTCTTAAAATAACTGAAACACTCAATAAACCACGAGACCCCTAAAAACACTAAAAACTATCAATGATCCAAAAAAATCCAAAAAAACATATATACCCATAAAACCCAAAAATCACCAAACACATTAACATTGTTAAACACATAAAAACACTAAAACCCACCAATTAAACTAAAAAATTATCTAAATCTATAAAAAACATAAAAGCCCTAGAAATCCCTAGGAAACACTAAAAACTCCAAAAGCCCAAAAAACCCAAAAAACCACTAAATACATTAATACCCATCAGATACCCCAAAAAACTAAAAACACTAAAGAACCATAAAACCTAGAAAATATCATAAATTTCTTAAAAACCCTAAAAATTCCTAATACCCTTAAAACCCTACAATGCTTAAAATATTGAAAAACCCATACACATAAAAAACCCTTTGAATCACTAAATCCTATAAAATCCCTAAAAATTAAATATATATATATATATAGTAAAAATCCTTAAATCACTAAAACCCATTAAAAACCACTAAAAAAATAAATACCCAAAAAACCATAATAATCCCCAAAAACACTAAAATACATGAAATCACTAAAAAATGGAAAAAACCAAAATTAAATTTAAAAACACAAAATACTATTAACATCTCTAAAAACTCAAAAAATACATAAAAACCAAAAAATAACCTAAAAAACCTAAAAAGCCTAAAATCCCTAAAATGATAAAAAATACTAGAAGACCCTAGAACCCTATAAAATCCCTAGAATATCCATATAAAACATTAAACTCCCTGAAAACTCTAAAATCCACAAACCCCCTAATATATATATAATCCCATAAAAACCAATAAAACCCATAGAACAACAAATACACTAAAATACACCAAATCAGCTAAAAAATAATGAACCCTAATATCCCTAACACTACCCTAAAACCGTTAAAACCCTATAAAACTAGAAAATATGAAAAAACAAAAAAACAAAAAAACCACATACTCATAAAATTCTAAAAACCATTAAAAACCCAAAAATCCATAAAAACCCTAATCCATTAAAATCCTTAAAAATTAAAAAAACACATAAAAACCGTACAATTAGTGAAAAAAATATAGGAAAGCCATAAAAACCAAAAATATTCTAAGATCCCCCAAAAATTCATTTAACCCTAAAAACACATAAATCCATAACAATGTAAGATACATTGAATACATAATTAAAAACATACAACCCTAAAATAATCTAAAAACCCTCAAAAGCATTAAAAACCCTTAAAACCCATAAAAACTTAAAAAGTCCAAAAATATATAATATCCATAAATAATAAAAAAACTCTTAAAACCCCTAAAAAAATTAAAAACAATATAAAATTCCATAAAACCCCCAAACCCATAAAATCCTAAAAACTCTAAAAATCTAAAAAAACCATAAATTTAAAAATAAAACCAAAAAACCATAAGAAGACTATAGAACCCCATATAAACCCTAAAACCCAAAAAAAAACAATAAATATACTAAATACCTTAAAAACAATAAAAAAAATAAATAATCATATAAACCAACGAAAATACCTAAAAGAATCTAAAATATCCTAAAAATACAAAAAATTATTATTACCCATTTGAAATCCAATGAGACCCTAAATCACCAAGAAAAGCTTTTATACTTTCAAAACTCTATAAAATCCCTCAATAACATAGGAAACCATTAAAGACACTAAATACTCTTAAACCCACATAAAACACTAATTATAATAAAACTATAACACCACTAAAAATCATAAAAATCCAAAGAACCATAAAAACCCGAGAAGCCAAATACCATAAAAATACTAAAATATAATCCAATAACAACCATTACACACTCTAAGAACCCTAAAAACATTTAAAACACTTAACAACCCCTTAAAAACCATTAAAACCTATATAACCATAAATAAATCCAATAAACCACTAGAAAATTCTAAAAACCTAAAACCTCATAACACCACAAAAACCCTAAATCCCTGAAACTATCATGAAAAACCTTAAAAATACTAAAAAAAACATAAAACACAAAAAAAAAACCATAAAAAACACTATAAAATCCCTAAGAAACTAAAACCATCAAACCCCAAGAACACATTAAAAACCATTAAACCTCTAAAAATACCTAAAAACCCTAAAAATCCTTATATAAAAAAAATTGTAAAAATCCCAAAAAATAACAAAGAAACAAAAAAATACATAAAATCCTATGCAAACCTAAAAACCAAAAAATCCTTAAAATTATTAAAAATATAAAAACCTATTGAACCCCTAAACAACTCTAAAAATGAATAAAACCATAAAATAATATAAAAACCCTTAAGACAAAAAAAATTAAAAAACAAAAAACACTAAAACCCACGAAATAGTAAAGAAACCACAAATACACTAAGAACCATAAAATCCTTAAAAGTCACAAAACCCCAAAAATAAGAAAAATGATAAAAATGGTAAAAACCCTAAAACCCATATAAAACCTAAAAACTAAAAATCCATAAAATAATCTAAAAATATATAAAAACCTTTAAACAACTTAAAACCCAAAAAGCCATAATGGTCACAAAAAACACTAAAAACAGAACACACTTAAATACTCTAAAAACATTATACCCCTAAAATATGAAAATCAAAAAAATGAAAAATAACCCAACAAGCCCTAAATGACAGTAAAAACACTAAATGACCTTAAACACCATGAAATGAAATAAATCCCATAAAACCCCTAAAAGACCATAGAATTCCCTAAATCCTCTAAAAGTCGAAATAACCCCTAAATACTCTGATGGATTCTAAAAACCATAAAAACCTCTATGACCCTAAAAAATCAATAAAAACCCCTAAATCACCATTGAAATCCTATAACCCCTAATGGACCCTAGAAACCCGAAAACCATAAGGGGCCCTAAAATCACAATGGACCATAAGAACACTTAAAATCCAAAAGGAATATAAAATACCCTAAAACTCCTAATGGACCCTAAAAAACTTAAAAACCTAAAAGACTCTAAAAACCTTAAACGACAATAAAAATCCAAAATTCCATAAATTAACATTTAAAAATATTAAAATCCATAAAAACCATAAAACATATTGGAAACTGTGAAAAGTAAGAAAAAAGGCCCTAAAACCCATAAAAAAATTTAGACCATAAAAACCCTAAAAATCATAAAACCATAAAATAATCATACAAACTCAAACCTGCCTAAAAAACATAAAAAAAGAAAAAACCAAAAAAAACCCCCAAAAACCAAACAACACCTAAAACATCTTAATCCTTAAAAAATATTAAAAATTAACTAATGCCTTAAAACCCCTAAAAACTGATAAAAACACTAAAATAACATATAATCCCCCTTAAAACCCTAAAAATACTACTAACCCCATAAACACCTAAAACCAGTAAAAAAAATAAAGAACATAAATCCCCAAAAGAACCCCTTAGAAACCTAAAGGACTTGAAAAATACCAATTAAATCCATAAATACACCAAAAAAACAAAAAACACCAATAGACTCTAAAACCCACAAAAAATTCCATAAAACTCTAAAATCCTAACACCCATGAAAACATTAAAACCCCCAATAAAACCCCAAAATACCATTAAAAACCCACAATTACTATAATAAAACATAAACCCCTAAAATATCTTAAAAAAGAAATAAACTAAAATCCCAAGAAAACCCTAAAAGATGATAAAAATACAAAATCAAACTTAAAACACTAAAAAACCTTTGACCCTATAATTCCAAGAAAACGAAAAAACCCAAAAAAACCCATAAATATACATTGTAATATTGATACCCTAATAAACCATAATACCCCTAAAAACCCCAATCAAATATGAGACAACCATTATATACATAAAACCCTAATGAATACCCTTTAAACACCTTAAATAACCAAAAGACCCCCAAAAGTGAAACAAACCCTAAAAACGATAAAATATTCTACATCATTAAAAATCGTAGAAAATAAGAAAAAATACTAGAACCACTAAAAAAACTGAATCCAAAAAATAGTAAAACCCATAAAACACCTAAAACCCAATAACCCTAAAAACACAAAAATTAAAAAAAACCATTAAACCCCATTAAAACATTAGAAACACATAAAAACCCCTAAACCCTATACCATAAACAATAAAACCTAAACCCTAAACCCTATACCTTATACCATAACCCCAAAACCATACACCATAAACCCTATACCCTACACAGAAAACCGTAATACCAGAAACATAAAAACTATATCATACTCCATATACCCTGTATAATACAACATAAACACTATAACAGACACATTAAATACTAAATTCTACAGCCTATAACCTATACCCTACACACATAAGCCTAAAACCTACACTATATAACCCATAAAACATACTCTAAATACAAAACACCAAGACATAAACATTATACCCTACACCCCGGAACCATATATCCTACATTGTAAATCATATACCCTACACCAGACACCCTAAACCCTATAAACAACCCCTAAATCCTTCTACAAAAAAACTAATCCCTAATCCCTAATCCCTAAACCCTAAACCCTAAACCCTAAACCCTAAAACCAAAACCCTATAACCTACACTATAAACCATTAAAAACAATGCCTTAAAAACTATTCCATACACCCAAAAACATTATCCAACACCCTAAAACTCATAATCTAATCTCAGAGACCAATACTCTAAACCCATCACCCAAAAAACTATACCCAACAACCTAATCCCTAAACAATATACCTTAATCTTGAAACTCTACACCATAAACCATATAACATAAATCCTATTCTCTAAACCCTAAACCCAATACCCTACAGCCTACACCCTAAACCATAATCCTTGTACCCTAATCCCCCAACACTACCCTATAATCCCTACTCCCCAAACCCTATACACTACATCCAAAACCCTAATCCCCACACCATAAAAAATATAACCTACATCAAAAACCATAATACCTCCATCGTTCACAAAAAAAATATACCCTACACCATAATCCCTAAACCCAACTCCCAAAACCTTGTTTTCTACACCCCAAACCCTAGAACCTTCACTCGATACATTTTACACTAAACCCTAAAATTTATTCCATATATTAAAATCCAAATACCTTAAACCCTAAATGTTAAAAACAACACCACAAAACCTTGACCCAAAATCCTATGAAAACCATGAAAAAACAAGCAATCTCTAATAAAATCCAAAAAACCCAAAAACACCAAAACCCCTAATGACACTATAAAACCCTAAAAACCCTAAAAATGGTAAAAATTTATAAAAAAAAAATTAAAAAATAAAATACCATAAATCTTTTAAAAACCAATTAACCCTAAGACCATGGAAATCATTAAATCACTAAAAATACTAAAACCAATAATAACATTCAAAACCCTTAAATGAAAAACACCCTATAACCCCTATGAAACAGTAAATACCTAAAGGAATAAAGAAAACACTAAAACCTTTAAAAAATAAAAACCCTAATATCCAGGAAGAACCCTATATACAATAATAACCTTAAATGATCCTAAAAAAATCTACATAAATCCCCTAAATTATTTAAAAATAATTAATGTCTCTAAAAATCATTAAAAACATAAAAGACACTAAAACCCCCTTAAACCAAATTTTTTTACAAAAATAAGGAAAACCCCCCAAAAAGACTCTAAAACCCCTTAAAACCCTAGAATGACCCTAAAAATTATAAAAACCCCTTAGAGCCCTAAAATCATAAAAAACATAATGTAACCTTAAAACCATAAAATGATCTAATCTATCCTAAAATACCTTGAAACCCTAATGCAACCTACGAACCCAAAAAACCCATAATGGGAATTAAAACCATAAATGTCATTAAAAAAAGGAAAAATCCAAACAAAACCCATTAAAAAACTTCTTAATATCCCAAATATCATAAAAAAAATTAAAACACGTAAAACCCCATAAAACCATAAAAGTCCCTAGAAACCCATAAGAACCCAAAATTAACATGAAAAACCTAAAACCCATTAAAGGAATTGAAAATTACTGAAAAACATAAAACCCCCAAATACACTAAAAATCCTAAAAATATTAAACATCCCTAAAACCATTAAAACCCATAAAGACGCTAAAACTATTAAAAACCACTAAAATACCCTAAAAACCATAATAATCCCTCAATACACTAAACCCCATTAAAAACCATAAAAATTAAAAAAACCTAAATACCATAAATACCTCTAAAATACCCGAAAAACCATAAAAACAACTAAAAAAATTAATTAATCTAAATTCCCTATAAACATAATAAAAACTAAAAACCCAAAAAAAACTACAAATATTAACACCCCATAAACACCATAAGAAAACTAAAAACCATAAAAACCTTAAAAACCCCAAAAAACCTAAAACTACTAAAGGAACAAAAAACCCATAAAGGACAACAAAACCCTAAAAACATAAAAGACCCTAAAAACATGGAAATCATAAAGCACCAAAAAACACATAAAATACCCTAAAACCCTTAACTTTAATAAAACATTAAACAACCTAAAAATCCCTAAAACCCCTAAAACCTTAAAAATTATTAGATATACTTAATTTACTAAAACCATAAATAACCATAAACAACAGAAAATAAAATTTCCCTAATGAACTTTAACAAAGTTAAAATAAAATAACAATCCATAAAAAATAAAAAACCCAAAAAACCATAAAATACCATAAAATAATATAAAACTCTTAAAACCCCTAAAAACCTTTAAAAAACCAAAATACCATGAAAATCCAATAAAATCCTAAAAATCAATAAAAAATAAATATCCAATAAAACTATTAATATCCTAAAAGAACCCTAAAAAACATTAATACATTAAAACACTAACAAACATAAAAACCGTAAAATACCCTAAAAAATAAAAATTTATAAAAACCATGAAAATACTAAAAACCATGAAAACCCCTTAAAACCAAAAATCCCAAAAAACACTTGAAACGCATAAAAACATAAAATCCCTAAAACCCATAAAGCTTATAAAATCCACAAAAAACCCAAAAAATTCTAAAACCCATAAGAACCAAAAAGAAATTTAAAAACCTAAAACCCACTAACCCCCAAACCCAAAAACCCTAAAAACACAAAAAACCTAGAGAAACCCATGAAAACCTAAAATCTATAAAAACCTAAATGAACCAATGAGACCATATAAAATAAAAAACCTTAAAAACCATAATAATATTAAAAATTCTAAGACCACAAAAACCATAAAACACCAAAAAAAATCATATAACCACTAAAAACCATAAAAACCCTAAAATCAATAAGTCCCATGAAATCCTTGAAAACTCTACAACCCCAGAAGGCCTTTCAAAAACCAATTATTTTTAAAAAATAAAACCCTTATAAAACTGAAAACCCTACAAAACAATAAAAATGATAAAAAAATTCCGAAAAATAAGAAACCCCCAACAAATATATAAAATACTTAAAACACTAAAAACCCCAAAAAACACTAAAACCAATAAAAAACATAACATTTTTAAAAAACATAAAACTGTAAAAACCCCTAAAACCCTAAAAATATTATATCACAGAAAACAATAAAAAAGCTAAAAACCCTAAAAACCCTAAAACCATTATAACACTAAAATCCTTAAATGCTATAAAAATTATTGAGAAACTAAAATCCTAACGAACCATAAAAACATTAAAAACCCTAAAAACCTAAAATCACTAAATCAATAAATACCATAAACCCCTAAAAACAATAAAAACACTTAAATTACACATAGAAGAAAACCCTAAGAATGAAGGATGGATGCGCACTCCCGTGGTGCTTCCTCTTGCCCAGCACGGCTTCTAGGGTTTCTGATTTCTCCTTATGGTCACGACATTAGAACTCTGGTCCTTCCCCATCTTGATCATGAGGGACATACTTGACGGTGGTGTGCTTCAGAGGTTTTTTTAGACCCATGGAGTCTTCCTTTCTTCTACAGCTTTGAGTTCTCCAAGTGGCAGCGTAACTTTTTATTTTCTCCAAGATGGCTTCTTCGCAGTGTAGGCCCTTAGATAGGTCAAGGCGGCATGGGCTAGAGTCTTGTCTCGGCATATCTGGAAGTTGGTTTTTTTCTACTCGGATGTCTTCCTGCTCACGGATGGTGCCAGTTTGCAGAGTGATGTGGCTTTGGTTGCGGTGGCGGCAAGACTTGGATCTGGTCATGTCGGTGTGGTTCAATGAATCTAGATATCTGGTGGTTTCTTCGATGCAAATGGTTCAAAAACATCAAAGGAAAAGATGGAGAGGACTTTAATGGTGGGTTAGGATCTGGTCTCTTCAACGGTTTCTCATCCCTTCCAGTTTTCTGCTACAGGTTTCTTTTCCTCCGAAGATGATCTAGTACGTTGAATCATCTGCAGTATTGATCAGTTATGGTGTTCTGGTGACTCATGGCTTCCAATTACTCATGCTTAGAGGAGGTTTTCATTTTTATTTTCTGGTTGTGATGACTTGGGTTCATTAGGATTCTTTATGGATTCTGCGTCATTTGGAATGTGCCGATGTGAGACTTTGGTTTAGTGCAGCTGATTTCCCTCAAGGCATGGATGGACTTGTTGTTTCTAAGAAACGTTGGTGTTCTATTATTCTTGATTCTAGGACAGCATGCAATAAAGCTACTGGTTCTGTCACTGCTGGTTTACGAGGTGTAGAAGGAGATGTTGGATCTGGGAAATGGTGCCTTTGGTTGCTGCTTATTGTCGGGATGGGTTGTGATGAAGCTTATGTTTACAATTTTGGTGCTGGTGACTCTGTACTTCTTGAGCAGCTAGAGGGGACATCTTGTTTTGGGTTTGAACAAGGGGGCATGGGTGATGCCAATTTGTTATGTGCGTGGGTGCTGGTGGTCCTGGGTGGCTGAAAATGATGCTTGATGTGGAATGCTTGATGTTCAATTTTAAGGAGGTGCTTCTTGGCTTGATGCGGCTGAAGAGGGTGGTGGCTGGATAGGTTTGGACCCTCTCTTGATACTGGATGATGATGGTGATTCTTATACTTGTAGTGCTCGTGGATGTGTGTGGTTGGTGGTGAACTTGCAAGGAAAGAACGCGCTGGATGCTGGAAATTTTGATGCTGGATGTTGGTTTCTGCTGAGCTGGGAGGTGCTGAAGATGCGGTTTATGGTCGTGCTGCTGATGGATGTTGACTATTGTTTGAGTTTGAATGCTGGTCATTGGTTAGATGTAAGCTGTTGTGTTGGTCGATGCTGGATGATGGTGGTGGCCTCTTGGATTTGTGTGTTTTTCTTTTTTCGTTTTGGATTTTTTTGGGTCTTTTGTGTCTTGGGCTGTAAGGGTTTTTGGGTGTGGGTCAGATGACCCCTCCCCTCCCTTGTCTACTGTGTCTCTATTTTCTATCTAATAAATTGGTGGGGTGGGGGGGGGTGGGAATAGCCTGACCCTCACATCTTCCTTGCCGTAAATTCCACATAAAATCTATAAAAATAATTAAAATCCATAAAAAACCAAAAAAACTAAATATATTAAAACCCCCCAAAGAATCCTAAAAATCATAAAATCCCCTAGAACCTGAATAAAACGTGAAAAAACCCATAAATGAAACTAAAAAAACTAAAATTACCTAGAATCCAGTTAATATGGTAATAAAACCATGAAAACCCTTAAACATATTAAAAACCATAAAACCCATAAAAATATTATATCACATAAAACCCTAATACCTATTAAAGACTAAAGCACTATAAATAAAACCAAAAAACATAAAATATATGCTCCCTAAATAAAAATAAAACTCCAAAAAACCATAAAAATACAAATAATTCCTCTTAAATAACCCAATGAAACATAAAACAAAAACATAAAAACCCATAAAATGTTTTAAAACATAAAAATACTAAAAACCCTATAAACCCCTACAAATAATAAAAACCGTGTAACAAGCTAAAAACCATAAAACGCCAAAAATCCCACCAAAACCATAAAAATTTTAAAATCACAACAAAACCCAAAAAATCCTAAAACCCCATAAAAATCCAATAACCCTATAAATCCATAAAAACCTGAAAATAGATAAAGGACCAAAAAACCAAATAACTGAAAAAAATCTAAAAAACTAGAAAACACTAAAAATCCAAAAAAACCTAAACTACCTTAAAAACACTAAAATAACCTAAAAAAACTAAGTACCTTAAAAGATCGTAACCCCCCACACCTCTAAAAACCTATGAAACCGTAGATACCCCAAAAACCATAAAAACACTATAAAATCTAAAAACACTATAAAACACAAAAAAACCCTAAAACATAGAAAAGAATCCTAAAACCCAAAAAACACCAAAACCCCCAAAAAACTCTATATATTACAAAAAACCTAAAACACTAAAAATCCTAAAAACCAAAATAACTATGACAACATGTACAACTCTAATTCACCATGAAACCCTAAAATTATGTAAGAGGACATTACATAAAAAAATTCCCAAAACCAATAAAATCATAAAAATTCTTAAAATAAATGTAACCTTAAATTAAACACAAAACCCTAATAAAACTAAAAAAACATTTAAAATGATATTTAAACCATATAATCCCAAAAATACCAAAAAAATCCTAAAAAATGATAAAACATAAACAATCAAAAAACTATTAAAAACCCAAAAACCAAAAACATCTAAAAATCATAAATTGGTAAAACCCAAAAAAATCGAAAAAACCAAAAAATCCGAAAATCCATTAAAACAAATAAAACAAGAAAATACCATAAACCTCTAAAAACCCCCAAAACCCACAGACCCCTAAAAACTCTAAACCCCTTAACAAGATGTAAACCTTATAACCCACACCCTAAACCCCAGCCCCATACATAGTAAAACTAAAACCCTATATTCTAAAACCAATTACCTCCACTCAAAACCCAATACACTATACCCTAAACCCTGCACCATATACCCTTAACACTACACCTCATACCATATACCTTACCTGAAAAACCCAAAACCTTACACATAAAACCCTATACCCTTCACACTAAACCCTAAACACTGCACACTAAATCTTGTACCCTATGCCCTAAACCCAAAACCCCAATTCATAAGCATTATACCCTATACCATGAACCCTAAACCCTACACCTAAAACACTATACCCTACAACCTAGACCCTATAAACTACACCCTAAATCCTATAACCTATACCCTAAACCCCGAACCTGACACCATATACTCTATACCCTAAATAATAAACCCTAAACCGAAATCCATAAATCATATACCCCACACCCTAAACCCTATTACCTACACCCTAAACCCAATACCATACAACTATAGCCCTAAATTGTATAACCTAAACCCTTCACCCTATAACATAGAGAATGAACTGTATAACCAATACCATAAACCCTAAACCATTATAACTAAACCATAAACTATAAAACCTAAACCCTAAACCCAATACACTTTACCCTACCCCTAAAAAACTTTACCCTACACCATAATCCCTATACCCGTGACTATAAATGATATACTCTATAACCTAAAACTTATTCCTTAATCTATGTACCCTAAAGTCTAAAACCTACACCCAAAACGTGATACCCTACACCCTAAACACCAAACCCTATACCCTACTCTAAAATCCCTAAAAACTAAACCATAATAACGACAATATAATCCTTAAAGACTAAACCATACACCCTAAACCCTATTCCCTATTCCCCAAGTCCTAAAACATACATCGCGAACCCTATACCTTACACCCTAAGCCCTATACAATACACGCTAAACTCTATGACCCACACCCAAAACACTAAACCCAAAACCCAAAACCCAAAATCCTAACCCATATGAACTACACCTTACACCCAAAACCCTACACCCTAACCCCTAAATCATAAACGAGAAACCAAAAAACCTATACCCAATAACCTACACCCTACACCTTAATCCCTAAAAACTAAACCCTATACTCTACACCCTAAAATCTTAACCATAGACCGTAAAAAATATACCCCCATCCATCAACCCTAAACCCTACACCATAATAATAAAAACCTACACTTTAAACCCAATTCCCTAAACACTAAACCCAAAACCATATACCCTATACCAAAACCCTAATAAATACACACAAAACCCTATACCCTTCCTCCTAATCCTTGAACCCTAAACACTATACCCAACACCCTAAACTCATTACCCAACACCCTAGACACATAACCATTCACACTAAACCCAATACCCGACAGCCTAAACAATTATCCATACACCCTAAATGCTATACTCTAAACCCTCAACCCTAAACAAAACTCCATAAACCCAATACCCTAAACCATATACTCTACAACATAAACCCTACAGAGTAATCTATAAAACCTAAACCATAAATAAAAAACCCTACACTCTAAACCATATACCCTACAAATAAACCCTAAACCCTACACCATAAATCCTATGCCTTATTCCCTAAACCCTAAATACTAAACCCTAAACCCTATACCCCACACCATAAACCCTATAACCAACATATTAAACATAATACCATGAACCATTAACCCAACGCCCTACACCCAATACCTTACTCCCAAATCCCAATACTATACACCCTAATCACTACACCCTAAATGTGACACCCTTCCGCTCAAACCCAACATCCAAAACCGTGTACCATACACCCAAAAACCAAAATACAACACACTATACTCTATATCCTACGCCCTAAACCATACACCGTATTCTCTAAGCCCATCACCCTAAAACATAAACCAAACAACCTAATCAACCTATACCCAAAACCATAAACCCTACACTATAAACCGTATAACCTACACCAAAAACCCATTAATAAAGACCCAAAAAATGAATACCCAACACCATAAAATTTTAAAAAAATACACTACACGCTTACCCAAAACCCTACACCATATAATCTATACACTAAAACACAAACACTAAACCATTCACCTAATCCCTATGGTCTACGACCTATAGTATAAAACCTACACCCTAAACTTTTTATCCTATACCCAAAACGATGAAACCTATACCCAAAAACATATACCCTCCAACGTAAACTCTAATCCTAACACCATAAACCCCATACCGTACAACCTAAATCCTAACCCTATAACCCTGAACCCAAAAACCAACTCCCAAAACCCTAAACCCTACAACTTATACCCTATACCATACTCCCAAAACCCTAAACCATAATCCATGAACCCTAAACCATAAATCCTACAATGTAAACTCTAAACTATTCACCAGAAAAACTAAACCCTAAGCCTTAAACTCTATACAATACACCCAATACCCTAAACCCAACACCATAAAACCTAAAACCAACAGCCTAAACCTTATAAAAAAACACCTTAAACCCTATACCCAACAACCTAAATCCCATTCCCTACATCTTAAAACATAAAATATAAAAAAAACAAGAAATATTAAAATCCCTAAATACCCTAAGAAAACATAAAAGAGCCTAACGAATCCTAAAATCATATAAAACACCTAAAAATAGAAAAAAAAATAATCCCTATAAACCTAGAAAAATTTTAAAGACCAGTAAAAACACGAGAAACCCTTAAAACCCAAATAAAAACTAAAAAAACTAAAAAAAATTCTTAAAGAAATCTTAAAAACCCAAGGAAACACCTAAGTCTCCTTAAAACAATGAAAAACCAAAATAACCCTTAAGAGAAACCTAAGAAACCCTAGTAAATCCTTTACAACCATAAAAACTTGCAGAGACACAATAAAATCCCTAACAAACACTAATATACTCTAATATCCTAAAAAACCTAAAAACAAACCAGACCATAAAAAATAGTTAAATCTCTACAAATTGCTAAAAAACACTAAAAATCATAATGACCCAAAAAATAAAAAAAGAACCGTCAAACCATATCAAACATTTAAAAAAACTAAAATACTAAAATACATTAAAGGAACCCCTAAAACATATAAAACACTAAAAACCCAAAAATATATAGATGTCATAAAAACTATAATAAATTTAAAACCCAAAAATCCCAAAAAACATTAAAAACATGAAAATTCATTAAAAATACACAAATCCAATGAAACCATAAATGACCTAAAACTATTAAAAACCCTAAAACACCCTTAACACACTAAAAAAATAAAAACACACAAGACAAAAAAATACAAATAGATCACTTAAAGTCCTTAAAAATACTACAAATCCCATAATCTACCTTAAAACACTAAATATCCAAAAAAACATTAAAAACACTAAAAGCCCCAAAATTTAATAAAAAAATTCTAAAATATCTTAAAACCCCTTAAACACCCAAAAAATCCAAAAAATCCTAAAACAGTAAATGTCCCTAAAAAACAAAAAAAACCCATGAAAACTCAAAATACCTTAAAAAAATCCATAGTAACTCTAAAAAAACCAAAAAACTAATAAATACCGAAATACAATAAAAACCATTAAATACCTTAAAGGCCCCTAAAAATACTAAAAATTATTACAGCCCGTAAACACCCAAAAGAAGTCATAAAAACCCATAAACCCAAAAAAACAATAAAAACCCAAAAATCCAAAAATCCCCAAACGACCATAAAACCACCATAACACCCTAATAAAATCAAAATGCACCTAAAAATCCTTGAAACCCACTAAATATATAAACAATTATAACACCCCTCAAAACCTAAATCTCCCTAAAACACTAAAAACCTTAAAACACCCAAAATATGTAAAACCCCTAAAACAATTGAAAAACCTACAAATCCATAAAACCCTAAAAACTAATAAACCCCTATGAAACCCTAAAAATAACATAAACCCCTAAAAATCTAAAAACCATAAAAACACTTAAAACCATATAATTCATTAAATACACTAAAATCCATTGGAATCATAAAATCAATTATACCATAAAAACCATAAAACCACAAACAAGTCCAAGACCCCCTCACGGAACCTAATAAACCCTAAAAAAAATACAAAACCTAAAATAATAAAAACCCCAAAAACCCATAAAATCCATAAAATCCATAAAAAAAATGAAAACCATTAAACTCCAACCCTCTCCCCAAAGAATCTAAAACCCAAAAAATCACTAAAACACCTAAAATATGCTAAAACACATAAAAATTAAAAACTATTTAAAACCCCCAAAAAAATCTCCTAGAAGAACATAATCATCGAAAAAGTCACAAATACCCTAAAAAATCCAAAAGAAACTAAAAACCCAAAAACACTATAAACACTCAAAATATCATATAAATCCTAAAAAACAAAAAAAACACTAATAAATGAAAAATCCATAAATACACTAAAATATCAAAAAAATCCCCAAATGATTCAAAAAACCCTCAAATTATTATTGAACCCAAAAACCCCATAAAATACATGACACCCTATACACCTAAAATATAACAGAGGGGCATAAACCCCCATGAAATACCTAAAAAATTTTTATACCTAAATACCATAAATCCAATAAAAATAACTTAAAAACACAAAAAACCCGTATACCCCTGAAAACCCTAAAATACTTTAAACCATCAAAAACCATAAAAATAGTAAAAATCACCGAAACCTAATAACCCATAAAAATATAAAAAATACAATAAACACTAAAACTATTGAACACCCTAAAAACACAATCATTATTAAACCCCAACGACACAAAAAATCCTAAAAACCATAAAGAACCATAAATATCCTATCGAACAAAATATCAAAAAAACACTAAAAAGCACTAAAAACACCTAGAATACCCTAAAGAGTCTATAAGACTCTAAAACACAAGAACACTAAAAAACCCTAAATCCCAAAAAATCATCAAGACACTAAACCCTAAAACCATAAAAACATAAATTTCCAAAAACCCATAAATCCTTAAAACACCAAACACCCCTAATGAACTCTAAAAACCAAAAAAACCACTTAACCAGAAGAAAGTATAAAAACCCTAAAACCCTAAAAATGGATACAAAAAATTTAAACCCCTTAAAACTCTAAAATCCCACTAAAACATTAGAAAATATTAAAATAGGTAGAAAAACATGAAAATACCTAAAACACATAAAATCACATAAACCCCCAAAACTCAAATAACCATAAAAATCCTTAAACCCTATTAAAAGAACCTAAAACCCTTAAAAATAAAAATAACAAAAACTCCTAAACAGACGTAGAACTTTAAAAACACTCAAACCACTAAAAAGTCCTAAAAATCATAAAAAACTAAAAAAACACTAAAACATCCAAAAACCTAAAAACACATAAAAATATAAAAATACATAAAAACACATATACCCCCTAAAATCCCTAAAACCCTTAAAACTATAATAATATCATAAAAACATAAAAACCATAAAAAAATTCTTAAAACCTATATTCCATACACCCCAAACGCTATACCCTATACCATTAACCGTATACCCTATACCATAATCCCAAAACCCAACACTTGAAACCATATACCCTATACTATAAATCAAATGCCATACCCTATAAAACATATATTCTATATCATAAATTAACCAATAATCCTTAAAAACATAAAAATCCCTAAAACCCTAAAACCCCCCAAAACACACTAAAATATTAGAAAACCCTAAAACTTCTAAAATCCCTAAAAACCATAACATACCTAAAAACCATAAAAACCTATTAAAAACACTAAAAAACATAAAATCTATATAAAAACATAATAATCATACATGAACCAAAAAACAACATCCCCCTAAAAACACCCTAAAACCCATAGTGACCATAAAACCCAAAACACCCAAAAAAATACCATAAATCCTAAAAAAACCCCAAAAATTCACTAAAACACCTAATGAATCCCAAATAACCGTAAGACATAAAAACCATAAAACCCATAAAACCTCTAAAATAACTAAATAACATTAATAACCAAAAACTCATAAATACCACTAAATGTCTGAAAACTTTTAAAACCCAAAAAACCCCTAAAAAGTCTCTAATGAACCATATAAATACCCTAATACACATAAAAGAATTGAAAGCCCTTAAAATCCCTTAAAACCATTGAAAGAAAAAGAATTCCCCAATCATATAAAACACAAGAAACACTACAAAATCTAAAAACCCTTCAACCCTAAAAATCATATAAACCTTCAACCCAAATAGACCATAAAACAAAAAAGGATCCTTATAGACCGTAAACAACCAAAAGGCTAAAAAACACATAAAAATATCTAAAACACCTATATACCCCTGAAATTGTACTGAAACCCCCCAAAACCCCTAAAAACCCTGAAAACCTAAAAAACACTTAAAACTGAAAAAAACGCAAAAAGACACTAAAAACCCAAAACCCCTAAAAATCGAAAACAACCTTAAAAACCCTTAAACACTAAAACCCCCAAAACCCTAAAAAATAATCCTAAACCCCTAAAATCAACCAAATCCCCAAATAATCCATAAAATACCTTAAAATACATAAAAACATTAGAAATCCTCAGACTCTAAAGACCCTTAAATCCCAATAAAAACACACAAAATACTTTAATGGACCCTAAAAATCCTCTATGGACCCTAGACACCCAAAAATGATGCTAAAATATTAAAATGTCTTAAAATCCTAAATTCCCTAAAAGTACATAAAAACCCTAAAAACACCTACATACCATAAAATCCAAAAAAACCAAAAAGACCCAAGAATCCCAAAAATACTATTAACAAAAATGAAAAACCCTATAAACCCTAAAAAACATTAATACCATAGAAACTCAAAAAACATTTAGAAATCATAAAATACAAAAAAACCAATTAAATAAAAAAACTAAAACCCCAATCAATTCTAAAAAACCGTAGAAAATCATAAAACCCCCAAAAAATCATTGTAACCCCTAACACACACAAAAACCGCTAAAAATGCTAAATTTCGTAAAAGACACTCTGAACTCCTAGAAAACATCGAAAAACCCTATTGATCCTAAAAAATCAATAAAACAATAAGAAAATATACCGAACTATAAAACCCTAATAGCCATAAAATAACCCTAAAATCCTCTAAAATAAATAAAATTATACATTAGATCTCTAAAACACAAAGAATACATAAAATAAAAAAAACTCTAAAAAATTGTAAAACTCAAAAAATGCATAAAAACCCCTATATCATAAATACCATTAAAACGATAAAACCACTAAAACCACTAAAATTTCCTAAAACCATAAAAATAACTAAAATACACTAAAATCCCTAAAACACAAAAAAATCCTTGAAACCTCTAAATGATGCTAAATTTCATAAAAACATCTAAAAACCTAAAAATACCGTATAATACATTAAAAACCCAAAACCCCTAAAATGAAAAAAACCAAATAACCTAAAAATCCCTAAAAACCTCTAAAAATATATCTATAACCAAAAACACGTAAAAACCCAAATAAAAATTATAACACCTATAAACTCATAAAACTCTAAAAAATCCAAAAATCCAAAAATCCAAAAATCCAAAAACCCAATGAGAATCCTAGAAAACCCCCAAATACAACTAAAACCCTAAAATTCCCAAAAGCACTAGAAAACCCTTGAACCACCTGGAACAAATAAAACCATTAAAACCCATAAAAACATAAATTACACTTAAACTATCGAAAAAAACTCAAAACTATTAAAACCCTATAACTTCCTAAAACCAAAAAACCAAAAAACCCCTTAAAATATATAATAATCATAAAAATCCCTTGATACCCCTAAAACCTGAAAAAACCAAAAACCTTAAAGACACTAAAAACACATAAAAGTCTCTAAAAACCCTAAACATCATATGTGGGAAAAATCCCTAAAAACTCCAAAATACCCTAAAATCCGCGAAAGACCCAAAAATCCACTAAATACCCAAAACCCCCTAAAGACCCTAAAAAATCTAAAAACTCTACCCACCCCCCATTTTACATCCCTAAAATTCCCTAAAACAACACTAAATCCTAAAAAACTGAAAAACAAAAAAAACCCAAAATCCAAAAAACACTTATGACAATAACAATGATAAAACCATAACACCCCCTAAAAATAAATGATATCCATTAAAACCCATAAATCATTATATCACAATAAAAACCCGAAAAACACTAAAAACCCGTCAATATATAAAACCATTAAACCCGCTAAAAACATATAAAAACTAGAAAACCCAATACCCTTGAAGTGCCTTAAAGCCATAACACCACTTAGACACTAAAAACCATTTAGACCCCTAAAACATAAAAGAACTTACAAATTATCAATGAACCATAAAGAACCTAAAAATTACCTAAAACACCTAAAAATCAAAAATGTACCCTGAAACCCATAAAAACCTAAAACCACTAAAAATCCTAAAAATAATAGAAACCCTAAAAATACTAAAATACCACAAAACCCAAAAAAATTAAAAAATTTGATAAAATCCTCTAAAAGTATATAAAACCTTAAAAAATATGAAAAATCCTAAAACCCTAAAATACCCCTAAAAAGACCTAAAAAATCCAATAAGCCCCTAAAGATACCTAAAAACCATAACACACCCGAAAATCATCAAATACCCTAAAACCCTAAATACACTAGACTTCACTAAAAATCTTAATAACACATCAAACCCTAAAAGATCATAAAACTATAAAAGACTATAGAAACAGTAAAGGAACACAAAACCCCTAAAAATTCCAGAAGTAACATAAAAACACTAAAGAACCTTAAAAACCCCATAAGAAATTAAAGAAAAAAAATATTATTTTTGGACCACAAGTTTCTAAAAAATATAAATGAACATTCACTAAAAAGGTATTTCAAAAAAAAAACAAAATCTAAACAATCCCTAAAAATAAAAAAATCCAGGAAACACCAAAAATACATCAAACCACCCTAAAACCCCTAAAAGAACATGAAAAACTAAAATAACAAACAACACTAAAATTCCGTAAACCCCCCTATATAAACCATAATGATCCTAAAAAGCCCTAAAATCTCTAAAACCCATAAGAGAACAAAAAATCATAAAAATGTCATAAGGCCCAAAAAAATTCCAAATACCACGTAGAAAACCTTAATATCCATAAAAGTCTGTAAAAAATCATAAGAAACACTTATCCATAAAAACCAGATAGAACTATAAAAACCCTAAAAATCTTTTTAAACTATTAAAAACAAAAAATGATGGAAAACCCTAAAAATAATAAAACAAAAAAAAAAATCCCTAAAAATAATTAAAGTTCATAAAAACCATAAAAGAGATTAAAAAATAAAACATCCTAAAACCCTTGAAAAACATTAAGAAACCTGAATACCTTAAATCCCTAACATGCTAAAAATCCTAAATGACCCTAAAAACTGTAAAAATATAAAAAAACTCAAAAACCGATAAAAAAATAAAAACTCTAAGATGCATTTTAAAAATAATATTCCAAAATAAATTCCTTAAAACTCTAAAAATAATTATACCCCTAAAAAATTCCAAATACCCTAAATATCATAAAACACAATAAAACCCTATAAAACAATAATAACCAAAAGACATTTAAAATAACATAAATACCATCAAAACCCACAAACCCATAATTACCAAAAAACCATTATAATATTTGATAATAGAAAAAATAAAGAAACCCCTAAAAACTCATAAAATACATAACCCCCTGACTCAAAAAATCCCTAAAAACCCAAAGAACTGGAAAAACCCAAAACACCTCCAAAATCCCTAAAATAAGATAAAAAACCCTAATCCATAGAAAACCTAAAACCATAATAATCCAAAAAATACCTTAAACCCCTAAAACATATATCATCCATAAAACCCCCAAAAAACATTAAAAACAAAAACACATGTAAAAACCCCAAAACACTAAAAACACCTAAAACACAAAATCTCATAAAAACCATAAAAAACACTAGAACCCCAAAAAACCAAAAAATCTCTATGAACCCAAAACAACCTAAAATCCCCAAAAAACACCTATAAAACCATAAAAACCAAAAATACCCTAAAAGAAAATAAAAAACCCAACTCTTTGAGGATTCAAGACCGTTCAAATATTGTTATCATTGATATTATCAATATAATGGTTTGTTTTCCTCGGAAGATGACCTGATAATTGTTTAGCCTTTTTTACACTGATTCTTCAACGGCTTCTGATTCATTCTATTTTGGTGGAACTTCCACCTACACATGCAGCATGACACCCCCTCTACTTCAAAATGGTTGTGTTTCCAGGAACTCACCCTTCCCTCACATAGTCCTGCTATTTTTTGCGTTCTTGGAAATCTAGTTGACTCATTTCCTTTCTCGTATAAGAGTACTTATTATGTTTTTCACCTGATTTTCCCTAAAGATTGTATTGAAGTTGATGTTTCAAAAAATAAACTTGATTATATTTGGTTATAGGTTGGTGAGGAGCTCTAGAATAAGAAACCAGTGGTCTATGAATCTTGGGTAAACATCTGTGATTCCATTATGATTTTGGGGAAGCTAAAGGATGAATGTTGGAAGGTGAAAAAATGAAGGACAGAAGATATGATGGAAGCTCCCCAGGAGGCTTTCTTGGAGGGGTTGGAACCTTATAATTACCATTTTAGTAGCCTATTATAGTATTAGGGTCATGGGGTTTGGCTTCATTGTGAAAATGAGCCTGGCAAAGAAGCAGCAGGTGTTCCTATGATTCAGAAGGATCCAACCTACTTTCTTTCGGAGCCCAAGGTCAATGAGGTCTTTGATCGTTTGAGATGTGACCTGGATGTCTTAGGGGTAGAGGAGCCTCAATGCGAGAGAACTGATGGGGTATCTGATCCGTGGATGATTGTGGTTACACAACCTCGAACCAAACAAGTTGAATAGGTTCAGGTTCTATACATGAATATATGTATTAGGCATGTACAGAATGAAGGAAAAAAGCATTCATCTTGTGAGGAGAGTGTTTTGGTTTCTGTGAATGAGGGTGAAGAGATTAAGATCGCCCCAAAGGATGGACAACAGCCTTTCCCAATCATGATCTAGGGAAATACAGATAGGCAATGGATTATGTTGGGATTCCCCTGGAATGAAGAGATTTGTCCACGTTTTGAGTAGAGGAGAAACCCATTGGGGTAGAAAAATGCAGTTTGGCATGCTAATGAGGAGCATGATATGCAATTGGTATTGATTACACTTTCAATTGCTGATTTTTTTAGCCAAATATAACCCGTTCTTGGGGAGATTCCCCTTGTGGACATGGGTGGGAATGCTCAAATAATGGGACATGGGTTTTAATAGCTTGTGACTTCAGAAGATAAAGACCTTAGGCATAAGGGATATATTGTAAAACCTCTACAGAAAAGGTGTGAGAATAGGTCTAGTGACAAGGGGGCCTTATGTTTGGCATGTGAAAACATCTTATATGAGAAGGTGGCTCAGGCTGATGGTTTCACCTCTTCCCTCCCAAAAAGGAGGCCATAGTGGGACTATTCCAATCTTCCTAGACCCATGTGTACATGAGCTTCCTAAAATGATGCTAAAATAAAAGTAAAATTCATAAAATTGGAGAGGCCTTGGCACACCTCAGAGCAATAATGTCTCAGGGAGAATTATATGGTGGTCTTCAATATTTAGGAGGATCATGTGTCCAGATGGGAAATGATGAACATAGGCATAGTCACTGACTTCTTGTTTGCTAACGTGACTTCTGGCTATGGTGTGGATGGTGACCCAGTTACCATATCACCTGATTATGAATTTGGTGGTGATGTTGACTGACTTGTTTCTATTTTTGTGTTTTTTAGTTTTATGGGGGTGTTGAGGGTTTTTTGATGTGGGTCGATTGACTCCACCCCTCCCTTGTGTTTTGTGTCTTTTGTCTAATAATTTGGGGGGGGGGGATGGGGGTCAAGAATAACATGTCCTCGTGCCTTCCTTACCCTGAAAAAACTAACATCCCTTAAACAATTAATAACTATAAAACACCTAAAAACATAAAAAAACCATAAAACCCCAAGAATATCCTAAAATTACCTGAAAACCCTATAAACCAAAAATCCATAAAGCTATGTGAAAACCCTAAAATGCCTAAAACTTAAATAACCTATAAAAACCCTAGAAACCCTAAAAACCTAATAAACCACAAAATCCTAAAAACCATAATGCACTAAAAATTATAAAAACAATAAAATCCCGAAAACCAATAAAAAACCCAAAACCCACCAAATATCCTAAAACCCTAAAAATCAATACAAAACTCTAAAACTCTTTTAAACCCCTAAAGACACTAAAAATCACAAACCACCCTAAAATAAAAAAACACTAAAAGCCTAAAATTCATAAAAAGACCTAAACACCATAAAAAATCAAAAAATCAAAAAAACCCAAAACACCCTAAAACCCCATGGATCGTTAAAACTCTTAAACCCCCCTTAAAAAATGAAAATAATTAAATGTTTTAAAATCCATTTAAAACACTAAAAAATACATAAAAACAAAAGAAATCCCTAAACCCGCTAAAAAACACAACAAACACTAAAAACCCTAAGATACAAAAAAACCCTCGAAGCCCCAAAAATACTAATAATTCTAAAAAATACCACAAAACCTTGAAATCCATAAAAACGTTAAAACCCATAATCTCACAAATATATTAAAAAAACATAACAGGCAGAAAATTCTAAAAAACCAAAAATCCCATTAAAACCCTAATAACTAAAAACACTAAAAGCCTAAAAACAATAAAACGCAAGAAAAACATAAAATATCTAAAAATATTGAATAATGTAAAACAATCCTAAAACCCCAAAAATGTACATGAATCCATAAAAATCAGGAAAAACCTAAAACCCCCCAAACTACTGAAAACCCCTAGAACCCTTGAAAAGTCTCCAAATAATATGAAAACCCCAAAAGACCCTAAAAACCTAATAAACAAAAAATACCACAAAAACCGTATAATCCTAAAAGACTGTAAAAACCAAAAAACCCTAAAAGAAAATAAAAAGCCTTAAAGATACCCTAAAAGAGAATAAAATAATCATAACAACACAAATGACACTAAAAACCATAAAAATTTCAAAAGGACCATAAAAACCCTAAAACCCCTAAAAATAAGAAACAACCCTAAAAACCTTATGAAACCACAAATGGAATATAATCACCATAAAAACCTAAAATACTCTAAAAAACCTGAAAACCCAAAATCCTTAATGGGCATTAAAATCCCTAAATGAAATTATAAATGCTAAAAGAAAATAAAATCCCAAAAACACATACGGGTTCCAAAATATCCCAAAAACACCAAAATGATATAGAAACTCCTAAAATTCCTTGACAACCATAAAAACCATAAAACCAAAAAAAACACCAAAACTCACTAAAAGCAATAAATTTACCTAAAACATAAAATACCATAAAATTTGTAAACCCTATAAAAACCTAAAATATCCTAAAAACCTAAAACCCATAAAACCATTAAAATACCTTAATAGAACCTTAAAATTTTAAAAGTCAATAAAAACCAACAAAATTCACTAACGTCTAAAAACCATAATGTTTCATTAAACCCCCTAAATCTCAAATAAAATCAAAACAAAATCCAAAAAATATTAAATACCATAAACCTAGAAAACCAAAAAACCCCAAAACATTAAAACCTCCCTACAAACCCTAAAACCCTAAAACTTTTAAAATCCCCTAAACCCTAAAACCCAAAAAAACACCAAATCCCTAAAAACCATAAAATACTCTAATAATCTTTTAAAAACAAAAAAACTCTAAAACCAATAAAACCAAAAAAATACAAAAACCTGTAAATCCCATATAAACCATAAACAAATTACACTCCTAAACACCATAGTAACCTAAAAACCATTAAAACCATTAAAATTAATAAAGAGCACTAAAACCCTAAGAACCCTAAAAGATTATAAAACCCCTAAATCCCATAAAATACCCTAAAAACACTAAAAAACATAAAAGACCCCAAAACCCAATAAAACAACTAATAGAACCTTCAAATCCCATAAACAACCTAAAACATTAAAACTCCAAAAACCCCAAAAAATTAAACATAAAATCTACAAACCACTTAAAAATATCCTAAATTCCCCTAAACAAAATAGAAACAATAAATCCCCTAGAACATCCAAAAACAAAAAAAACTATAATCCAAAAAATCCATGAAAAGTCTAGAACAATCATGAAATTACCTAAATCCCCCAAAAAATAAAAGCCTATAAATACCAAAAACACATAAAATCCCTAAAACACCTAATAAACCCTAAAACCCATGAAATTACATGAAAACATAAAAAATTATAAACAACCTAAACTCCAAAAAATCCAAAACCCCAAAACCACTGAAACCATTAGTCTCCCAAAAAATTCATAAAAACCCATAAAAACTCTAAAACCACCTATAATGCCGAAAAATCCTATAACCCAAAAAATTACATAAGAGTCATAAAACCATTAAATTACCGAAAAAACCCCTAGAAATATAAATAACATTAAAACATTTAAAACCAATAGATATGAAATGAACCCCTAAAAATAATAAAACCCAAAACCCCAAAAACCACATAAAAACATAAAAACAATAGGAAACATTAATAATCCAATAATTATCATAAAATCCATAAAAATACTAAAAACCCAAATAACTGAATAACCTGAAAAACTCTAAAACCCTAAAAACCCTAAGAATTATTTAAATCCAATAAGGACCCTCAAAACCAAAAGCCAAATAGAACCCTAGAAACCCTAAAACCCCTAAAATCCTAGAACCAAAAAACACTAAAAAACTCATAAAATCCTAAATTTCCCTAAAATTCCTAAAAAAACTCTAAAACTCTAAAATATCTTATACCCTCTAAAACACACTAAAAGACCCTAAAACCCCCAAAATCTTATAAACTCCCCTAAAAACCATAAATGTACCAAAAAACCAAAAAACTGTCAAATGTCCCAACAAAATATAAGAACCCCAAATATATACTAAAATTATTAATAACCTTAATAGACCCTAATTACAGTAAACTTCCTAGAAGTCTCTAAAAAACCTAAAAACTCATAATGGAACCTATAAACCCAAAAAACCTAAAATAGCCTAAAAATAATTAAGGACATTAAAAATCATAATTTTTTTTAAAATCCCATTAAAATACTAAATGACCCGAAAAACCGCATAAAAGACCCCCAAATCCAATAAAACCTACAAAACCCCTACGAAAATAAATGACCCTAAAAGAAGATAAAACCCCAACACACCCTAAAAAACAAAAAACAAGAAAAACCCAAAAAAGTCTTAAAAACCTTAAAAATTCAGAAACGTAAAAAATCATATAATACATAAACCCCAATAAACCCCCCACACAACCTAATATACAGATTGAAACCATAAAATGTAAAATTGTAAAGACCCTATAAACCCTTAAAACTCATAAAAGACCTCAAATGACAATACATGTCTGTTAAAAAAATCTAAAACACTAAAAACCTAAAAATCCTATAACCCTAGAAATTCATAAGCATCCCTATAACATCTAATGCACCAAAAATTACAAAAAAACACATAATATCACATAAATATTAAAAATCCTTAAAAATACTTAAACATCTAAGAACCAAAAAAACTTAAAATCCCAGAAAACCTAAAATCCCTAGGAACAATTAAAACCTAAAATGACACTCTATCCCTAAAAAACTCATAATAAACCACAAAAAACCCTAAACCCCAAAATAATATTTAAACACATTAAAACCCTAAATCCCCTAGAAATGAAAAAACCCCCTAAAACATAAAAAACCACAAAACACTAAAAAATAAAAAGAAAAATAAACCATAAAAACAGACATACCTCTAAAACACTAAATTCAACAAAATCCCTAAAATCCAAAAAACCACTAAAACCCAATAAAACTCAAAGTCCCCTATAAATCCCAAAAATTAAAAATATCCATTAAAAAGTCCTAAAACCCTATAATCCTATATCTTACACCCTAAAACAAAAAAACTACTCCCTGAACCCTAAACCCAACAACCTAAACACAAAAAACATGAACTAAAACCCTATACCCTTCACCTTAAAGAACAAACGCTTAACTGTAGAACTTATTCCAAACATCATAAACCAGAAACCGTACACCCTAAACACCATATCCTTCAAACAAAGCAATTAAAACTACAAAGAAAATGTTAAATCATACACCATAAACACAAAAAAATTATCCCTAAACCTTTAAACTAATATACTAATCCATAAATATCCCTAAATCCCTAACAGAACCTAAAACCCAAAAAACTGTAAAAATAAAAAAACCCAATAAAAAGGAAAAAACCTTAAAAACCAAAGACATAAAAAACCATAAAAGAACCTAAAAACCCCTAAACCCATAAAGACCCTAAACCACTAAAAACAATAACCCCCCCCCCCCCCCCGAAAAACCATTAAATTATGAAAACAAAATTAAAAACCAAAAACCCATAAAAACCCCTAAAAACATGAAAACCCCTAAAAACTCAAAAATTACTTAAAAAAGTAAACCATACTAAAAACCCTGAATTCCCAAAAATCATAAAACCCCCTAATCCCATTAAAAACCCTAAAACCCCTAAAAAAATAAAAACCCCTAAAATAATAAAAACTACTAAAAACTATAGAAATAATTTATAATTCCAAAAAAGGCCTTAATCCTCACAAAAAACCATAAAATCATAAAACAAAAGAAAACCTTAAAAGTCCCTAAAACCAAAAACAACCAAAAAATGAGCTAAAGACCAAATAAAACCATATAAGACTCTAAAACCCCCTATAATGCCATAAAAATCCCATAAAACCATTAAATAACCCAAAAACTATAAATATTCATTAAAATAGTGAAAAAATAACCCACAAACCCTAATAAACACATGAATACCATAAACCCCAATAGAACAATAAAAACCCTAAAAATTATAATAAATGTATAAAAAAAGGGAAAAAAATCAAAATACTTGATTATAATCCCCAAAACCATTAAAACCCGTAAAAAAAATATAAGCGTTAAAAGAATTTGAATACCAAGAAAGGCCCTAAATGAACCCTAAAATCCTTAAAATACTCGAACATCGTATAAAATACTGATTGGATTTCAAAACCATAGAAACCATAAAAAATTTCAAAATATATATATATATCCCACTAAAATAGATAAAAATCATTGAAAACATAAAAACCCCTAAAACTATAAAATACAATAAAAAACATAATATCCCAGAAAACCCAAAAAACACTTCAAAAAACATTATAAATCCTTAAATCCCTAATCCCTAAAAACCATAAAAATACATTAAAATCCCAAATATCACAAAATCCACAAAAATCACTACTACCCCCAAAAAATCATAACAAAACCTAAAAACCATAAAAATACTATAATACAATAAATACCCTTAAAACATATAAAAAACTAAATAGGCACAAAAATAACCTAAAACCTATAATATAAACTAAAAACCTAAAACCTAAAAATAGAATCTTAAAAACGAAAACCCTGAAAAATAATAAAATTTGTAAAAGAACAAAAAACCTCTAAAAGACAAAAAGACACTAAAGAGCCTATAAGTCCATAAAACATTAATGAACACTAAAAACCCTTGGAACCATAAAACACCATAAAACCATAAAACCCCATTGAATGAAAAACAAAAAACCCCCAAAAACCTAAAACCCCTTAAATACTATAAGCACCCTAAAATTCATTAAGCCCTAAAACCTTTTATAATTTCATTAAAACCGTAATCATCCATAAAAACACTAAAAACGTTCAAATCCTCTAACAATACCCATCAAACCTTGAAACCCATAAATCCCTAAACCCCCCCCCCATTAAAAACAATAAACCCCCTAAAAACATAAAATAATCTAACAAACCCCTAAAAGACTCTACGGACATTAAAACCACTAAATCCCCTTAAAACACAAAAAATATTATGATCCTAAAAACAGTAACCCCCACCCCAATCACTAAAAACCCTAATAAAACACTAAAAACCATAAAAATAATGAGAAAAACCCTTAACCTTAAAAAAACTTTAACCCCTAAAGTCCCTAAAATAAGAAAAGAACCACTAAACCCCCATAAAACCCCTAATATCTAGAAAACCAAAAAAATAATTAAAAAATTAAAACACTAAACAGCCGTAAAACCCTATAACCCTAAAAAGCCCTAAAAATCATAACAACCTATCCCCACAAAACCATAAAACTAATAAAATTTATTAAAAACCTAAAAACCAATTAAATCCAAAAAAAAATTAAACTCCTAAAAAGTCCTAAAAATAATGAAAACCCCTAAAAACCATAAAATGTAATATAAATCCCTAATAGAAACATAAAAACACCAAAAATATCCTACACCCTCACCCGAAAATCTAAACAATCCTTAAAAATCAAATAAAAACACAGAATCACAAAAATGTATAAAAACCACTAAATATCTAAAAACCCTAAAACCCCAAAAAACAACTAAAACCACTAATTCCCCAAAAGACTCTAAAATAGATAAGATTCCATAAAAACTCCATAAATATATAATTTAACCTAAAACCTATAAAAACACAGAACATATTTAAAACCATAAGAACCCCAAAAGCTCAAAAACCCAAAAAAAAATCCAATAACATCCCTAAAATTTCATAATAAACCTACAATATAAATAGTAATTTAAAAAGAAAATGATCATAAAACCATATAAATTTCTAATACCATAATCCCGAAAAACTACTCTATAATCCCTAAACCAAATCTAATAATACCTAAAACCCCCAAAAACATAAAATAGTTAATAAACATGAATCCTTAAAAACCCTAAAATCCCGTGGAAAATCTAAAACCCACCTAATATTCTCATAAAACCCCTAAAAAATATAAAGAAACCTAAACACCACTAAAATGGCATGAAAATCCCAAAAAACCATAACAGATCCCTTATGACCCGATAAACACTAAAAACCCTAAAATAATAAAAACCTCTGAAAGCCTAAAAACCAAAAAATCCTATAACTTTAAAAACTATAGAACCCCATAGAACAAATTATAATACCCTATAAACCAGAAAAATCATATAAGACTATTAAACCCCCCAAAAAACCAATAAAAAATATCAAACCTCTACAAACCATAAATAACATAAAACCATTAAGAATTTGAGAGTCCACCAAATGACCCTAAAACCCTTAAACCCATAAAATAAAATAAATCCCCTAAAATCCTAAAAAAATAAAAACTAAAAAGACTCTATATAAATGATAAAAACTATCACAAATCATAAAATCATTAAACCATTATAAAAATAAAATAAAACCACAATCTAATTTTCACCACTCTTTTGCATAGAGGTGGACTTGTCCAAACCCCTGGTCAATTTGGTTTGTGTCGAGATTGAAGGTGAACTCCGGTGGGAACAACATGTCTGATTTGAATCCTAGGCCTTCTTCTGCTCGAATTGCTGTAGGTTAGGCCACACTGCATCTATGTGCCGGTGTGGAAGCAGCTCCTCCTCTTCTGTGCCTAGGCCGTTTGTTGTAGTTCCTTCAACGTTTGCTGATATTGTGGTTAGGGAACCACCTCTTCACAATACGGGAGGGTCAGCTCTAATTACTAGTGTGGCTTTCTACCCCAGGATCCATGATACTTCTGGTGGTTATGGGGAATTGGTGGCCACTCAGGAGGTGCGAGATTCAACCATGGAGCCTCTTAATGAGTTGGCTACCTCCCTGTCATCTGGTCCTGGTCAGGAAGTGGTATCTAGGCAGGGAGTGAAGCCTCGAGAGGTGGAGATACTTTTTTCGGGGTCTGGGGACACTTCGCTGAAGAGTGTTCTGCATCAACTGCCTAAGCCTATGGCTAGTTTTGTGTTTGATAGGCTGAAAAAGTATCCAGGAATAGTGTTTGGAAAAGTATTGAACGCTTCCGAAGATGAATGTATCAGTCTTTAAACTGTCTGGGACTCTCGAGATGACCTGGCCGTGACTATGAAACCGACAAAGGAGAGGGTTGGGGTGTTGGGAAAATGTGCTGGTGGGCATGGCATTGATGTTCCTGTGAACAACCAATTAGATAGGCTGGCTGAGGAATTGGTACCTGGGAAGGGGCTTGCTTGGTCTATGGTGAATCGATCAACTGATCAGGGTCACACTGATCGGGTGGATTGGAAGGAGGGTCATGATGCTCTGGAAATGGTGGCTTGCCCTGTTTCGCATGATGAATGTTATTATGAAATGGGGTCTCCTGTCCAAATTGTGATAGATGTGCCAGACACATGAACTCTTGAAAGGGCACCTGATGGTTTGATAAATGAGTCTGGGGAGAAAGGAGATGAAGAGAAAGGAATGTCAATATACCTGGTTATGAAAGACAGGGTTCTGGAGCAACCCATTGTGATGCAGGCACCAGTCCAAGATGTTTTTTTGCAGGAGGAATTGAATTCCAATGATCATTTGTTTTGGGAGGACAGATCTAATGATAGATTCAGGATGACATCAAATGTGGCTCATATTTTGAAAGAAAGGGACCTACTTAGGGAACCTTTTTGGAATGAGAACTATACAGGTGGCTTGCCCAGGGAGAGGGAATTTGTAGGGCCAACCTTTACTGTTTTCTCTCTCAATCTGGAAGACATTTCCAATATGCCCCAGTTCAAAAGTATGAGGGGTGAAATTTCTATTTGTGCCATGAACCAAGAGGTCATGGACATTTATGTATAGGAGCAGGACCAGGAGAACATGGAAATACCTTCTCAGGGGACACATATCTCGTCTGGGACTCGGAAAATAAGGGAAAAGAAGGACTATTCTACGATTCTTAGGACTATTCAAACCAGGTCCTCGTTCAGGGAGAAGGAGAGAAAAAGAGTGTATTATACTACGACACCATATGAATCTTATGAGTGGGACTCAGAAAATCCTGATTCTGACGACGACTATGGTGCAGATGGAGAGCCCATTGGAGTTGGGAATGACTATGATGACTTAATATCTTGACTTTTTTGCCGTTTCATTCTTTTGTGTCTTTCGTTCCTTTCTTTCACCTCTTTTTGTACTCATTTTGGACTTGGTTACTTTTATTTAATAAATTTTAGGGTGGTAGGGATAGCCTGGTACTCGCATCTTCCTTCACCCTATGAAATCCTAAAAACCATAAAAAAACTAAAATTCTAAAAATCCATAAAACTATATTGAAAAATATAAAAGTTATAAAATAATTAAAACCCTTAAATACCTATAAAACACCAAGAACCCCTAGAAACCATAAAACCAAAAAAACCCATAATACCCTAAATCCATAATAATAAATTTAAAAACCCATTAAGAATTCAAAAAAATATAAAATCACTATAGGGCCCTGAACACCCAAAAAAAACAAAAACCCTAAAATCCAATAGGATTAAAAAACTGTCATCCCCTAAACAAACCCTAAAAAATAAAAAATCCTAAAAAATCCATTAAAACCATTAAAACACCTATATACTACCAAAACTATAAAAAATGCTAAACCCATAAAATCCCTAAAATGCACTAAAATCCATAATGACCCAAAAAACCCATAATATCATCTAAAAGACACCCAAAATTATAAAATCCCTAAAAGACCATAAAAACCCAAAAATGCTAAAGGTAACTAAAAAACCTTAATAGGTCTAAACAACACTAAATTACTATAAATAAACATGAAGGACCCTAAAACCACGAAAAGTAAAGAGGATCTTCAAAACCCCTAAAGTGCCCAAATACATTTATGAAAACATAATATAATATAAACCCCCTAAAATGATTGAAGGACCCTAGAAACCCAAAAAAACTAAATGATAATAAAACCCATAACATACACCAAAAACCCTATAAAAACCCAAAATAACAAAATATCAAAAACCATAAAAACACAAGAAAAACAACTCAAAAAAACATAGAAACCCCTAAGAAACCCTATAATACTAAACACATTATGAATCCTAGAAACTGTAAAAACCCCTCAAACCCAAAAAAACCATTGAAAACTAGAAAACCATTAAAAATACAAAAAATGAATTAAATCAATAAAACCCACTATAAGCATCTAAAAACACAAAAATAGGAAAATCCATAAAAGATTCTAAAAATAATAGAAAAATCCAAAAACACCTAAAATTTATTCAAAACTCATAAAACCCAAAAACCCAAAAAACTCTAAAATCCCTTAAAAACTAAAATAAACTAAAAACCTATAAACCAGATTTTTTTAATAAAATCCCTCATAAACCCTAAAAAACCTAAAATATAATAGGAACCCAAAGAACACTAATTAACCAATAAAAATATTATATCATAAACACTATAAATACAATAAAGACATAAATAAACACTAATAAACAAATAAAGCCATAAAAAAACAAAAAATCCATTAAAAACCCAATAAATCATAAAACATCACAGTCCTCTAAAAACCATAAAAACATTTAAATGAAAAAAACCACCCCAAATCCTAAAGACTCTAACCAACCCATAAAAATGTAAATTCACTAAAATACATAGAACCCTAAAACGCCTAAAAACCAATACCCCTGAATGCCACAAACGAAATTAAACCCCCAAAATCCAAGAAACACTAAAATATCATATAAATATAAATAACCATAAAATAATAAAATTCCCCAAAAACCTTACAATCCCAAAAAAAACCCCTTAAATACCTAATAATCAAAAACCATAAAACCCCAAAAACCATAATAGATAGTGAAAACCCCTAAAAACCATAAAAAATTTAAACAAAAAACCTCAAACACCGTAGAAATACCTTAATCTATAAAAATAATAAAAATAATAATTATTCCTCACAACTTTTAAAAAATCCGAAAGACCCATATTAACAATAGGAACCCAAAACTGTAAAACCCTAAAAATACCTAAAACACACTAAAACCCTTAAGAAACCAAAAATACCATAAAAATAAAAAAACTCACTAAATGACCATAATATTAACTAAAACACCTTAAATATGCTAAAAAAAATTATTCAAACCCTAAAATCGCATAAATAACCTAAAAGGTCAACAAAACCATTAAAATTTATCACACAAAATGGACCAAGAAAATCCATAAAAAACCCTAGAACTCTCCAAAACCCCATAATCCATAAAACTATTTTAAATATAAAAAATGTAAAACCCATAAGAACCGTAAAGCACATAAAATATCGAAACATCAGAAAAAATATTAATACCATAAAAACATTAAAAACACTTGAAATATCTTGAAAATATTATAATATTTAATAACCTAAACCCCATTTAAAAATAAGAAACCCTAAAATCCCAAAAAACCCCTAAGACACACAAAACCCCACAAAAAATATAAAACACCTTAAAACACAAAACATGACTTAAAACAGAAGAAAACTCTAAAAATCTCTAAGAAAACCCTAAAACCCCAATAAATACTAAAAAATTATAACACATAAAACCCCCTAAAATACTTTGAAACCCTAGAAATCCTAAAAACCATAAACCCAAAAAACCCTAAAACCCCATAATGGACAAAGGAATTCCAAAAAAATCATTAAAATACCAACATAACCCTTGCACAATAAAGAGCCTTACAAAACCCTAAATATCCATAAAGACTCCTACAAAATCCTAAAACCCTTAAAACAACTTATAGAACCCAAAACCACAAAAAGAACCCGAAAACCACTAGAAACTATTAAAACTATAAAAAAATATAAAACTCTAAAAACACATAAACCCATAAAACCCTTAAAAAAACACAAATAAACATAAAAGAGATTATAAACAGTAAAAACCCAAAAACACCATAAAAATATAAAAAACATAAAAAATGATTAAAACCATATATAATACCATAAAACTCCTAAACCCCCTAAAAATATTGATCCACAAAATACCCCTTAAAACCCTACATATGCCTTAAAACACTAAAAACCATAGAACCCCTCAAAGAGCACTAAAAATAATAAAAGAACCATAAAACTCCTAAAACACTAAAATTTGACTACATCACCCTAAAATCCCTAAAACCACTAGATTCTATAAAACCCATAAAATCTATAAAAAACCCCTTTAAACACAATAAATATTTATATCCCTAAAAAACCTAAAACACCTAAAAAATTATGACAACCAATAACACTAGACACCCCTATAAATACCTAATAAACTATAATACCCCATAAAATATAAAAGATCATAAAAAAATAAAGGCTAAAAAATCCTTAAAAACCCTAAAACCCATTTAAAAACATAAAACACATTAAACCATGAAACCCCTAAGAAAAAAAAACCACTAAAAACTGTAAAACTCATATACCCTAATAACATAAAAGCCTAATAAAAGAGAAAAAAATCGTAAAAACCAAAAAAACCAAAATCGCCTGAAAAACGTTGAATCCCCTAAAACCCCTAAGACCCCTAAAACCCTAAAACCCAAATTATACCATTATAACCCTATAAACCCTTAGAAACATAAAAATCTAATAAAATTACATAAATTAAAAAAACCCCACAAAAACCATTAGAAACCCTAAATGACACTGAAACCCCTAAAAACCTAAATCCCTGAAAATCCATGAAAAATCATAAAAAAATATAAAATTCCTAAACACTATGAAAAATATAAAACCCATAAGAAACTATAAAACAATAAAAATTCCAAATAAAACCCCATAAAGAGTTAAAAGGCCATGAGAAATCGTAAAACCACCTCAAAACCTAAAACCTTTAAACCCATAAAAACCATAAAAACAATAAAACCCTAATCCCCATAGAAGGCTTGAAATCCCATAAAACTCCAGAAGGATAAAAACCCAAAAAAATCATTAAATAACCTAAATATCATATAAAAATACATAAAACCACTAAATCCCAAAAATTTTATAAATTCACTAAAAACCCCATAATGCACCAAAAACACTAAAACCCCTAAAAACACTAAAATCATATAAAACCCGTAAAATGCTAAAACCCTGGAATAAAACCGTCATAGCCCTAAAACTCTAAAAACATTAAAAAATCTAAAACCCTACAATTTGAAATTTAAACCCTAAAGACCTTAAAATAAAATACCTTAATAACATATAAAAAACATAATGTCCCTAAAAACCCTTAAACTCACTAAAAACCATAAACCATAAAAACTAAAAACCCTAAAAACCAGATAAACAATGAATGATCCTGATAAAACCCAAAAACACGTATACCCCTAATAATAATAATAACCAAAAAACTCCAAAAAACACTAAAAAACATAAAAACCCTAAAACAATTTATAAAAACCTGAAAACCCAAAAACCAAATATACACAACCCCATCTAAAATACCAAGAACCCTAAAAATTCTAGGAATGAACCTAAATATACCCAAAAACCATAAATAATCTTGAAACTCCTAAAAACATAACAAATAAGATAAAAACCCAAAATCAATAAAACCATAAATATCCCTAAAAACTCTAATTAACCTTATAAGATAAAATTACATATAACCCAAAAATACTAAAAAAAAATTCCTAAAAAAACTAAAAACACAAATACTCAAAACCCCCTAGAAATACATAAAAACATTTAATTATAAAATCTATACCCAAACCCATAACACCAAACTCAATACACCAAAAACTATAACCTAAACCGTAATCCTTAACCCCAACACCCTACACCCAATACGCTACACAAAAATACACTAGAATATAATAAATAATCCCTAAACCCTATGAACAAAACCTAACACCCTAAACAATAACCCATACATAATAAACTCTATAACCTACAAACTAAACACTAAACCTCATATTGTGAATCCTAATCCCTACACACTATACCATAAACTATAAGCCCTAAGACCTGAGCCCTAAACCCTTCACCCTACTCCCAATAACCAACACAATAAACCCTAATACAAACATCTAAAACCCTATGTACCCTTCATCCTAAACCCTAAACCCTACACAAAAAACCCCATAACCTACACTGTAAAACCTTAACCCTGAAACCTAATCCTTATACCATATACAAAAAATCCAAAACCCTAAACAATAAACCATATTCCCTACACCCTAAATCCAAAACACTACACCCTAATACCTATACCCTACACCCACAGCCCCATTTTCTACAAACAAAACCCTATACTATACACCACAAACACTATACCATACACACTAAAGTCTAAAACATACTCCTTAAACCCTAAACCATATACCATATACAACAATCCTTATATCCTACACACTAATCCAATATCCATGAACTCTAAAACATAGACCCGACATGCTAAACACTTAACCCCACATACTAAACCCTATACTAAACACCATAAACCCTAAACCCTACACCCTAAACCTAAAACCCTACAGCCAATACCAAACATCCTAAAAACTATACCATATACCCTAAACCTTGTACCCTACACACTAATCCCTAAATCATATACCCTAATCCATATATCCTACACCCTAAACTCTATAACATATACCATAAACTATTCACTCAAATCCCTAAACCCTATAACCTACACCCAATACCATATACTCTACACCTGAAAGCTTATAACCTACACCCTAACTCATACAACATAAAGCCTACACCCTACACCATAAACAATAAACCCTACACCCTAAACCCTATGGACTAATCCCTACTAACTATACCCTATACCCTACACCCTAAACCCAATACCATACACCAAAATGCATATACCTTTAAACCTAAATCCTATATCAAACAAACTAAATCCTTCACCCTAAACAATAAACCACAAGCCTTACACTCTAAACCCTGTAACATACACTGTAAACCCTAAACACAACACCATATACCATACACCCTATACCCTATACCCTAAATGACAAACCATATACCCAACATCCTAAACCCTAAACACTACACCATAATCCCAATACACTACACCCTAAACACAAAACCAGACTGTTGGACCCTTATACCCAACAACCTAAACCTTATGATAAACACCCTAAACTTGAATCCCTACACCCAAACCATAATCCCGGCATCCTAAATCCTACACACTAAACCCTAAACCCTAATCAAAACACCATAACCCTTATACCATACACCCTAAGCCCAATACCATGCTCTTTAAACCCTATACCATACACCCTAAACAATAAACCCTCAACCCTACATCTTAAAAAATACAACATTATCCATATACCAAACACCATAATCCCAAAACCTAAAACCCAACTTCAAAAACCCCACATCCTAAATGATCATCCCTACACCCTAAATCATATTCCCTGAACTGTAAAAAATATCTAAAAAACTCTTAAACCCCTATAAAATCCTAAAAACCATAAAACCCAAAAACCCAAACCTCCCCACCCAAAAATAACTAAAAAATGAAATACCTAAAAATTCTAAAAGCCCTAGAAACCCAAATAAACAATAAAAAACATAACAACCCATGAAAATATAAAAAACAAAAAAAAACACTAAAAAACATAAAATCCTAAATACTCTAAAAACACTAAAAATTTTAAACACTACAAAAATCCCTAAAACCCATAAAACACTAAATCTCCAAAAAATCATAAACACTGGAAAAAACATAAAAACGACTTAAATTCCTAAAAATCCATAAAAAAGTTGAATCCCCAAAAAAACTAAAACCCATAAAACCATGATATCCCCCAAAAAACCTAAAAACTCAAATAACCAAAATAATTAAAACCCATAAAAATTACTAGAAAACATAAACCCCCCTAAAACCCTAAAACACTTAAAAACAAAAGAACCTTAAAAAACCAAAAAAAAATTAATAATCATAATAACCCCTAAATCACATTAAAACCCCTTAGAAAAATAAAAAACCTAAAAACACAGAAAACACCATAAAACACCAAATACACTAAAAACCTAATAACACATAAGCTCCAAAAACCCTAACAACAATAAATCTCTGAAGAATTCAAAAAACAACCTAAAAAACCTAAACCCCCAAAAAAGCATTAAAAACCATAAAATATAAAAAACCCAAACACCCCAAAAAGTACCTAAAAACCCAAAAATATCCAAAAAAACCATTAAAACCAATAAAACAAAAATGCCCTAAAATCCAATACCCCCTAAAGGATTTAAATAACACCTAAATGACATAAAAATACCCTAATGGACTCTAAAAACTCTAAAAGACCAAAATGAACCCTAAATGGCCCAACAAAACCAAAACCCACCACAAAAATCCAAAAAGAAACCGGAAGGAACCAAATGCGAAAATAAACATAATGGACCCCAAAAACCCTTAATGGAACCTAAAACCCAAATAAATTCTGAAGGACCCCAAAAAACCAAAAAAAGTTCACTAAAATCTATAAAAATCACTAAATTATCCTAAAAAATATAATAACCCACCAAAAGCCTTAATTCCCATAAAAATCCTAAAACACCATGAAGACACTAAAAGCCAAAAAAAAACCAAGACCCTAAAATACTAGGAAGCAAAAAAAATCATAAAAACCATAAAATAATCTAAAAACACTGACAACATTAAAAGACCCTAAAAAATACATTACAAACTCTAAAAGACCCCAAAATCCTAAAACCCCAGAAAACCCTAAAAAAACTAAAAACCTAAAAACCATATTAGATCCATAATACAATAAAAAACTAAATGATCCTAAAACTCCCCCACACTAATCCTAACACCTCTATTAAAAACACATTAATACCCAAAAAGACTTTAAAGACACTAAAAATCCCCAAGTCCCACGAATACCCCTAAAACCCCAAAATACGTTAATACCCCTACAAGTTCCAAAAAATTCTAAATCCATAATACCGGATAAATAATAAATATAATAAAAACAATATAAAACAAGAAAAATAATAAAGACCCTAAAAAAATTAAAACCTTTAAGATCCAAATAAATATAAATAATATAAAAACACTAAAAACCATAAACAGCAATAAAACAATCCAAAAAATCCTAAACGGCCCTAACAAACCTAAACTCCAAACAAAACCCTAAAAAATCATAAAAGGTCTTGATACCCAAAAAACCCTGAAACCCCCCAAAAATAATGAAACACAATTAAAAATAGTGAACATTCTAAAAATCAAAAATAACATAAAAACCATAAAACCCCCCTCAAAACCATAGAACCCCAAAAAAACATAAACACATTAGAAAAATTAAAACACAATAAAAATAAATAAAAATCCGTGCATTCCCTATGAACTTTTAAAAACCCTAAAATTCATAATAAAACACTAAAAAACACAGAAAATGAATTTAAAACACACAAAATCACTTAAAACTACTAAAACACCATAAAACACCTTGAAACCCCTAATATGATTAAGAACCTTGAAAAAATAAAAATACATGAAAGCCTTAAAAACCCTAAAAACATTAAAACCAAAAAAAATACAAAAGAATCATAAAAACCCCTAATGTACTCTAAACACTATAAATCCAAAAAATATAATAAACCATTATACCCCTAAAATCACTAAAAACAATAAAAACATATAAAATTTCTAAAACCCTAAAAACCGAAAATAACCCTAAAGAACATAAAATACATAAAAACACCAAAAAGAATTAAAACACTAAAAGAACATACAAACCCTTCAAAAAATTCAAATCACTGAAATACATAAAAAACTACATTATCATAATAACCCCGAACGCCCCCAAAAGATGCTAAAAATGACAAACCCCCTAAAGACAGTAAAACATTTAAAATCCATGAAAGGACATAAAATAAACTAAATATCCCTAAAAGACACTAAAAACCCATAAAATTCAATAATATAATAAAAACTCTAAAAAAAATGAAACTAAAATTATAAAATGTATAAAGGAACCTAAAACCATAAAAACATAGATGTCCCTAAAAACCCAAAAAACTGTTAAAACAACTAAATACCCTAAATACAATAAATCCCTAAATACCAAAAAAATATCAAAATCCCTAAGCACCCTAAAAACCATAAACCCCCTAAAAATATAGAATAACCCAAAACCACCTAAAAATCATCAAATCCATAAATATTGTTAAAATCCCAGAAAACACTAAAAACCATAATATCCCTGAAATCCCCTAAAACTAGAAATTAAATTAAAAATACACTAAAAACCCCATAAATCCAAAAATACGTAAAAACCCTAAAACAATCGGAAACCATAAATATACCAGAAAATAATAAAAACACCAAATCATTAAAAAACCATTTAATACCCTGAAAAAACTAAAAATGGAAACACCCCTATATTCCCTAAATACATTAAAACACCCAAAAAACCAAATAAACCTTCCACCACCTAAAAACCCTAAAACCATTACTAAGCATAAAAAAGAATAATGAATTATAACCCCCCAATTAAAATCCCCTTGAAAAAAATAAAAACACAAAAACTCTTAAACCCTAAAAGGCCATTAAAACTCCCAAAACCCAAAAAACACATTCCCCCTAAAAAACATATACAGCTAAAAACCATAAAACCCGTAAAATAAAATAATAACCCTAAACCCTAAACAATATACCTTAAAACCCAAGACCTATAACCTAAACCGTCTCCCTACACCTGAAACCCATAACCAAACACTTAAAACCAAAGACCATACCCCCTAAATAAAAAAACACTACACTGTAAACCCCACACCCAATGCTATAAACACCAAACCCTTTACCCTAAACCCTATACCACATAACCCAAACCATATAACCTACTACCTAACCTTAATCCCTACAATCAAAACCCTAAAAATTAAAAAACATAAATTCCCTAAAAACCGTAATGGAACCTAAAAGGCTAAAACACCATATACCCCCTAAATATCCAGAAAACTAGAAAAATAATAATATTCCATAAAACTCATAAAACACCTAAAACATTTTAAAATCCCCTAAAACCTATAAATATTATAATATACCAATAAAACCTCCAAAACACCAAAAACATTGAAAACCATAAAACCATATAAACACAAAATGACACTTGGACTCCTAAAACCCCTAACCCCTAATAAAACCCTTAAATGCCTAAAACCCTAAAAACCCAAAAAAAAAATCTTGAAATACCATATAACCCCTAAAAACATAAAACACGCTAAAAATCAATAAACACCTCTTATTAAACTGTAAAACCCCAAAAAATGATAAATTCAATATAAAACAATAAAAAACCCTAAATAATATAATACCCCTAGAAATTCCTATAAACCCTAAAACTGAAAAAATATATAAAAAACATAAAACCCCTAAAATCCATGAAAATACTAAAAGGCACAAAAAAGCTCAGTATTACCCTAAAAACAAAAACCTCTAAAGAAACATAAATACACTCAAACCCCACTAAAACCATTAAAAAACAATAACTCGTAAAAACTATAAAAAAAATAAAAAATATAAAAACTCATAAATACTGTAAAAAACTCTGTGACCCATAAAAACCCTAAAATCCCATTAAACCCCTAAAAACCCTAATAATAAAAAAACCCTGAAACCCCAAAAACCACGAAGAATGAACCAAAATATACTAATCCCCCAAACCCTATTGTAGACAAAAAACTATAAAGACTAAAAACATCCTAAAGACCACAAAAATCACTAATAATATGTAAAACCCAAAAAACTAAAATTTTAAAAAACCATAAAACCCTATAAACTCAAAAAACCCCCAAAAAACAAAAAAACTCAGATAAAAACTATAAAAATACTAAAAATACCCTAAGTGTTCCCAAATCTCTAAAATTATATTAAAATTCTTAAATAACCTAAAATGAACCAACAAATCCTTAAAATATACAAAAACCCTAAAAAACAAAAAACACTAAAATTCTCTCATACCCCTAATAACCTAAAAAACAAAAGGACCCTAAAATCTCTAAACCCCTAAAACACTGAAAAAACAAAAAAAATTAAAATATCAATAAAATTCCTTAAATTTGTTTAAACCCTAAACCCCCCTAAAAAACCTAAGACCATAAAAAAAACATAAAACCCCCTTTAAACCACTCACAAACACTAGAAACCTAAAATCCCAAAAGAACACTAAAACCCTATAAGAACCATAAAAACAAAAAAAAAATCATTAAATAATTCTAAATATCCCAAAAAAAATACAAAAATTTATAAACCCATAAAAAACTAAAAAACCCAAAAATCATTAAAACCCTAAAAAACTAAAAAATCTTAAAACACTAAAATTGCTTAAAACACTAAAAATATATAGACCATAAAATCCAAGAAAATTATAAATCCCCATAAAATCACTAAGCACCCTTAAAAACCTTAAAAATAAAAAATAACACTAAAGAATTACTAAAACATTATAGAACCCATAAAACCCCTAATAGTCCCCAAAAATCATAATACAATAAAAGACATTGAAACCCCTAAAAATTATAAAAACCTCTAAAATCATAAACGCCCCTATAATCTATAAAATTCCTAAAATCCATATAACACCCCTAAAAACCCTTAAAAGATGTAAACAATATTTTTAACCCTAATTCTCCTAAAAATATGATACATATCCTAAAATCCATTTTAAATCCCCAAGAACACTAAAACCAAGAGATACACTAAAAATCACGAAATTCCATGAAAGGTAATGAAAATTATTAAAACATTAAAAATCCACTAAAATTTATTTAAATCACTAAATGTACTAAAAACAATAAAATCTCTAGGAAACCTCTTAATTCCCGAAACACCATAATGACAAAAAAATATTATAAACCCTCAAAACATGATAATAAATCTCAAAAAAAGAAAAACCATGAATTCACATAAAATTACATAAAACCCATTTAAAATGACACAAAAAATTAAATCCCCAACATATTTAAAATCCATAATAACTCTAAATAAGTAAAAAAACATGAAAAAATATTGTAAATCCAGAAGGAAATAATAAAAACCCTCAAAAACCCTAAGGAAAAATAGAAAAACTAAAAACCATTATAAAATAAATATATACTAATTTTTTTCAATTAAATAAAAACCCTAAGAAACTAAATAATAATAAAACCCAATTAAATTCACTAAAAACTCTCAAAATACATAAAATTAACTACAAACCCAAATACATGATAAAACTCTAAAAACCCCAGAAATATCCTAGAAAACACTAAAAATGATAAAAAACCAAAAAAGTAATAAATGTGCCCTAAACCAGTCAAAGGACCCTAATAATACTAAAATGACACTAAAACCATTAAATAACACTAAAACATTGAAAAATTGTTTAAAATAAATAATCCAATAAAACCCATACCAAAATTAAAACCCCTAAAATCACTAAAAACCCGAATAAGAAACTAAAAACCATAAAAACCCAAAAAATATTAAAAAACCCTTAGACCCCTAAAAACAATAAAGTATCCATAAAACCCCTAAAATACCCTAAAACCCCGTAAAAGACCCTTCATACACCTAATAACCATAAAAATCCTTAAAACCATAAAAAACCATAACCCCCAAAAAACCCTAATGAAAACCTATAAACATTATCAGAACAATAAAAAACACTAAAACCATATGAAAATGTTATATCCCAAAAAAACCTATGAACACCCATTAATACCCTAAAACCCTTATAATACATAAAAACACTAAAAAATTGTAGAATCCCAACAAAACACTCATATCACCTAAAAAACCTGAAATCCATAATGTCTATAAAACCCCTAAAATCCATAAAGAATCTTAAAAAACTAAGAAAATACCTCAGAACCTAAAATCACTGAATACCCTAATAAAAATAAAAAAAATCCCCTAATACTAAAATAATTAACTAAAACCATTAAAATACCTCAAAACCCAAAGAAACTATAAAAACCCTAAAACCTTTAAAAACAACTAAAACCCCTAAAACACCAAAACCCCCAAAACCCCTTAAAACAGCTATAAATCCTAAAAAATATATAACCCTGAAGACCCTTAAACCCCTAAAAACCTAAAAACCCTATAACCCTAAGAACAACCTAACAACTCCAAAGACACCATAAAAAATCCTAAAGGATCCAAAAAACCTTTTAAAATTCTAAAACCCCTAACAACATTAAAAAAACCTAAAAATAATAGAATACTCTAAAAATCCTTGAAAATATATAAAATTATTAAAAACCATATAAACATTAAAATGTTCAACAAAACCATACAAAACCCAAAAACCCCTACAACCATTTGGAAAATACTGAAATCATTATAAATCCATAAAATTTCCAAAAAACCATAAAAACCATTAAAAGGCCTCAAAATCCATAGAAAATCTTAAAAATCATAAAAACTCTAAAAACCATAAAAACAAAAAAACCCTAAAATCCTATAAAATGTTAAATAGAATGAATCCCAAAAAATCAAAAAAATCCTTAAAATACTAAAATCCCTAATCACACTAATACCCCATAAACAACCTAAACTCCCTAAAAAATCTAAAAACTCCTTAATAAATCTAAAGAAAATAAAACCGTTAAAACTATAATAGCCTTAAAAACCAGAGACACCCGAAATGCTCTAAAAGGCCACCAAAACTATAAAACACTCTTAAAAAAATACTAAAAGAACCTAAACCCCCTCTAAAACAACTAGGGTATGCAAAGACCCCAATGTCATGACAAAAACCAAAAACCCCTAATAATCCAAATAATCCTAAAAACCCCATAAACACCCTAAAAACCCCAAAAATGCTCAAAACCCTAAAACCCCCCAAAACCCCTAAAATCTTAAAACCACCAAATCATAAAAACCCTAAAACCCTTAAAAAGTGAAAAATCCCTAAAGCCCCTAAAACTCCTAAAAGACTTGAAGACCCATAAAAACATTAATAAATCCAAAAAAATTAAAAAACACTAAAATCCCTAAACAAACTAAACGTCAAAAATAACCAAAATACTATAAAAAAATTAAAACCCTTAACAACCATAAAACCCTGAAAGCCACTAACCCTCCTAAAAAAACATAAAAATATAAAAACCCTATATCCCATAAAAAAATAAAAATAAAAAAATACATTATAAAATCTAAAAACCCTTAAAAATAGAAAACCACACTTAATACCCTAAATACCCCTAAAACCCTAGAATAATAGAACTTTAAAACCCCTAGAATCATGAAACATACATATAAAAACCCTCAAAATAATAACCTTAATACCCCTAAAAACCATATATCCCAAAATAAATCCATTTAAACCTAATAATTCCCATAAAAACCCTAAAAACCAAAAAACCCAAATACCCATTAAACACCCTTAAATACCATAAACACCCATAAATCCCTAAAGGAACCTAAAAAACTGAAATTAAAAAAGATATAAAACCATTAAAACACCAAAAAGTCTCAAAAACCAAAAAACACGAAAAACCAAATAACCCAATACAACCCATTGAACCCACAAAAAACCATAAAATCCATCTAAAAACCTAAAATACCATAAAAACACAATTGGACCAAAATGACCCTACAAACCCTAAAAACATGAAAATATAATAACAAACATATATTATCATAAAAACTATAAAATACCCCAAATCACTAGAACATACTATAAAAATATTAAAAGACTCTAATGTGCCCAAAAAAACATTATTACAAACTAAAACACTCCAAAAACCCAAAAGGACCCCAGGTTATGATGGTGGCACTGCTCTCTCGCTATGGTGAATTTACCTTCCCACAGCAAGATTTAAGACAAAGATGATTCCTGCGCCTCACCCTTCCCCCTTCGTGTGGGAGGGGCTCCCACTAGTTCTTGATGATGAGCGTATGTTTGTCCCGTTCTCAGTCCCTGATCTTCTTCCCCCTTTTCCTTGGGTTGAGCTTTGCCCAAAAGTTCCTAACTTACATGAAGGAAATCCGTAGCTCCAGCTATCTTTGGTGGAATTAAATGAAGCTTCTGCCCTACATAGGCTGACAGTGGGTGCTTACTTCTGGAATTGGAACCCTCTGGTGGATGTGTTTGATAGATTCAAGTTCGAACACTGGGACCACCAAGATCGTTCCATGGTAGGACTTGTTGATAGCACATGCATTCTAATTCACTTTGCGTTAGAGGATGATATGATACATGTCTGGTCTGTGGCTCCATGAAAGTGTAACGGTGATCGTTTTTCCCTATATCAGTGGAAATTTGACCAGCTTCATAACTGTAACTCACCGATTGAGTCATATTTGGTTAGATTTCCTGAACTTCACCTTCCCTTTCAGAATTTCTCCATCATTTCCATGTTGGGAAATATGGTGTGAAGGTTCTTATGTGTTGAAACAAGATCGAGGGACATTTTTCACCCTGTGGCCCCAAGGGCCTGTGTTGGGATTGATGCATCAAAAGATCCAATTGACTTTGTCTGGATTGTTGTTGGTGAGGAGTTGCGGTGGAAGTAACCTATGATTTTTTAGTCGTGGACTGATTTTTTCTCAACCTGTTGGAAACTGGGGCATAATGATCAGGATTTCAGGCGAGACAACAGGATTTTTGGTTCTTTGAATCAAATTTATGAGGTAGTTGGCGGAGAGAGGTAGGTGCGGGGTGACATGCAGAAGGCTATGACACAGTCCCTCTTCTCTTGACGGTGGTTCAGGTTGATTCTTTTGAAGAGGGTCAGGGTCGGGTGGGGGTGCATGCTTAGGAGGTTGCAACGACTGTTCCAAGAGGGCATGAAATGAGTGATGCAGAGTAGGTGGAAAATGATTTTGGTCATGGTCTTGGATCACTGGGCCAGAGGATTGTGCGGGCTGATCTTCTAATGGCGATGGGGGGTCATGGTTCAGAAATAAGTGATCATGGTTTAGAGAGGCTGGATGTTCAGTGCCAGCTAGAGCCAATGGTGGGTGATATCTTCAAGAGACTGAGAAGATACTTGCATCGCCCTGATGCTGAAAGTTCTGTAAATAGGGAGGTTTCTGCTGGCAGGATGCATATCTCCTATAATAACAGTACTATGAGAAGGCTGGAATCCCTTCCAACCTTCAATCATTTTCAAAGGTTAGATACTATGGAAGAAGTACAAGGGTGTCCGCTTGCTATCTATGGGAGTGCAAGGCCTTATTCTAAGGGGAGTGGGGTGAAGGTTGCAGATTATTCGTGCCAGATAAGAGGGGAAGCATCCTTGGTAGTTCAAGAAGTAGCTCGACCTGCTGTTGAGACGGAGGTGGCTGTTGTTGCACCTGGAGACTGTTCTGAGTAGAGGGTGCTGGAAGAACATGAAGAGGGATTCCCTAAGGTGGTGACTAGTGGGATTGCTGGAGGTGACTATCATGTGTCTGAGCAGGAGAAGGTAGAGGATCTAGGGACAATGGACGAGTTGAAGGAGGTGGTAGAATAAGGGGGACTGTTGGCGATAGGTATGGTGTGCGGGAAGGGGGAGAGAGCTGAGAAGGGGGATGATCCCAAGCAGGGGGATGTCGTCGCACAGGAGAAGGTGATGGGGCCAGTCTTGGAGGCATATGGGAAGACTCTTATTGGAAGGCCTGGCTGTAAGGGTTTGCTTGTGTTGCATGGGGAGGAAAGAAAGCAGAATAGTGAGGAGGGACAATTGCAGCCAGCCTTGGCTGGTCTGGTGCCCCCTCCTTGTCTGGTTGTGGAGGAACCCACCCTGGTGGTTCCTAGCATGCCCTAGTGTGGGATCCATTTCTCCCTTAATCATGAAGCCACCCTCATCCCTGGTCAATATTGTTTCCATGTAGATTGTAGAAGGATGAATCATAACATGAATATGATCATCAAAGAGAAGGCCTTGCTCGAGGTGTCCATGCTAGATCGGAAATAAAACAAAGCCGCATGGGTCTCTTCAGATCCCCGAAAGAGGATGTCGAGGAAGGACATTTCGACCTTGCCTAAGATAGTGTCCTTGAGAGCCTCTTGAAAATCTAAGGTAGTTTCCTATAGCAGTGGAGGGAGTCCTATAATGACACAGATGAATTCGGAGCGGAAAAGTCTCAGAGTGTATTACTCTGCCTTCCTAAAACAATATGATTCATCTGAATGGGATACAATGGATTTGGATGCTTCTTCTTCTTATGGAGCTGATGGGGACCCTTATGGGGATAGAGACAAGGACCTGTTGGATGAGATGTGCTGAAGCTGTTGTGGAGTTTTTTCTTTTTTGAATATTTTTGGGTTTTTTTGGGTCTTGGGTTGTAAAGGGTTTTTGGGTGTGGGTTGATTGACCCCTCCCCTCCCTTATCTCCTGCTCCTTTTTATCATAATAAATTCTGAGGGGGTCGGGAATAGCCAGGCCTCACACCTCTTCTGCCCAAAAGGACCCCAAAACCCTAGAAAACCTTGAGGGTAACTCCACCCGTAAATCCCCTTAAATCCAAAAAATCCTCAAAAACACTAAAACCCCTGAAAAACACAACTAACCCTGAAAACACTTACAAAAAATAAAAACCCCAAAACCCCAAAAGAAACCAATAAACTGTAATGTCCTTAAAAACCTTAAAAATTCCTAAAAGTCCACTGAAACACTAAAGCCCCCTCAAACAATAAAATCATCTGAACTGTTAAATACCTAAAACACCTAAAAACCATAATCCCTATAAAAAAAATAAAAAACCATGAAATATTTAATAACCGAAAAATCGCTAAAAACCATCAAAAACACTAAAATAAACAAAACCCATTAAACCATTAAAATCCAAAAAAGAACATTAATACCCTAAAAACAATAAAAACCCCATAAAACCCATAATACCTAAAATACCATAAAAACCATTTAAAATACAGAAACCACAAAAACCCCAAATGGACCCTAAAGACCCCTGAATGACGTTAAATCCCTTGTAAAACCCCCCAAACCGAAAACTCTTTAAAATATTATCGAACCCTAAAAACTCTAAATAAAACATAAATGAATTGGAAAAACCTTAAAAACAAAAAGGAAATAAAATCCATAAAAAACCCTAAACAACCACAAACCCCCCAAAACAATAAAAGTCCCTAAACCCATAAAATCATTAAAAATACCACATAAAACAGAAAACCATTGAATACCCTTCAAAACACAAAACCACCCAAAAATCATAACTAACCATAAAATCCATAAAATCCATAAAACCCCTAATAAACCTTTTAAAACATTTGATAAAATTTTAAATCCCTAAAACCTAAAATCCATAAAAACAAAATATTCATAAAACCTCTTAAAAACCCCTAAAACCCAAAAAACCTAAATACCTAAAACATTAAAAACCTATATAAAAACAAAAAATAATGTGAGAATCCCTTTGAACCCTATAACCCTATAAAACCCTACAACAACTAAAAACACAAAAAATACACTATAGATATAAACAAATTACAAAAAAGCATAACGACATTTAAAAACATTAATATAACCATTAAAATCCTTAAACCCTAAAAAATCTAAAAACTCTTACAACCCATAGAAATTCTAAAAAATACATTAAAACTAAAGGAACCTAACAACAAAAAAAACCCAAAAAACACAAAAAATACTAAAACCCCAAAAATCCATAATACCCCAAAAATCCTAAAAACCACAAACACATAAAACCAATAAAAAATATAAAAACCTAATATCACCTGAATTTACCAGAAGACACTGAAAACCCATAAAATACCTTGCAAACCATAAAAACTCTGAAACCCTATAAATTACTAAAACAACCATAAAATCCATAAAACCCTAATAAATCAAATAAAAATAAAACCCCATTAAAATCACTAAAAAATTTTAAAATACATAAAAATACCTAAAAAACCAAAAAACATGATAAATCTCTAAAAACCCATAAAAACTGTAGAAAACACTAAAAATGATAAAACCCCAAAAAAACAATAAAAGAGCCCAAAAATCGTAATATAACCCTAATAATACTAAAATGACCCTGAAACCATTAAAGAACCCTAAAACCTCATAAAAGTAATAAAAATACTTATACCAATGAAATTCCTAAAAAATATAAAACCCCTATAATCACTAAAAAACAAAAAATAAACTAAAAACCATAAATACCCAAAAATAGTTAAAACCCCTTAGACCCCTAAAAACTCTAAATTACCCCTAAAACCACTAAAAGTACCTAAAACCCATAAAAGAACCTTCATGCATATAATAACCATAAAAAACCATAAAAACCCTAAAAACCTATAACACCCAAAAACCCTAATGAAAACCAATATACATTATAAGAACAAATAAAAACACTAAAATCCCAGGAAAGATCATAAATCCCCAAAAAACCTTAAACACCCATTAATACTTTAAAACCCCCAAAACCCTTTAAAAACAATAAAAAATTCTAAAATCCTAATAAATCACTTAGATCACCTAAAAAACTAAAATCCATAAAGTCCCAAAAAACCCTAAAACCCCTAAAGAATCCTAAAAATGATGAAAATACCTGAGAACCTAAAAACCATGAAAACCCTAATAAAAATAATAAATCCCCTTAAACTCTTATAAATAACTAAAACAACTAAAATCCCCCAAAATCCAAAGAAACTATAAAACCCCTAAACTCCCTAAAACGATTAAAACCCCTAAAAATAACTCAACACCGTAAAAACACTAAAAACCATGAAACCCCAAAACCCCTTAAAAAACTATAAATCCTGCAAAATATATAACCCCTAAGACCCTAAATCCCCTAAAAACCCGAAAAACCAAAAAACCCTAAAAATACACAAACAAAAGCTAAGAAACCATAAAAACCCCTAAAGGAGCCAAAAAAACTTTTAAAAATCTAAAACCCCTAACAACATTAAAAAACATAAAAAGCATAAAATACCCTACAAAAGCCTTGAAAAGATATATAAAAACATTACAAACCCTATAATGACTATAATATTCTACAAAACCATAAAAATAAGAAAACCCTAAATCCATTTGGAAAATCTTAAAATCAATTTAAATACATAAAATATCCAAAAAACCCTAAAACCCTAAAAATTCCCCAATATCCATAGAAATTATTAAAAAATCCTAAAAATTCTGAAATCCATAAAAAAACCCCAAAATTCCTATAAAAACTTTAAATAGCATGAATCTACAAAAAAAACCCAAAAATCCATTAAACACTAAAACCCTTAATCACGTTGAAACCCCATAAATACCCTAAATCCAATGTAAATCTAAAAAATCTGTAAATACCTAAAAACTGTTAAAACTCTAATAACCCTAAAAACAATAAACACATGAATCCCTCTAAAAGGCCACCAAAACCCTAAAACACTATTAAAAACATAAAAAATCTTAAAAGTACCTAAAACCCCACTAAAACATTTAAGTGAACAAAAACCCCCAATGTCAGGAAAAAACCAAAAAAACCCCTACAAATCCAAATAATCGTAAAAACTAGTAAACACCCTAAACCCCTAAAAATGCTCAAAACCCTAAAAACCCTTAAAAAAAGTAAAAAACTAAAACACCAAAACCTTAATAATTATAAAAACCCAATAAAATGGATAAAAACCTCAGGCTCTTAAAACAATGAAAATACTCAAAGACACCTAAAAACATTAATAAATCTCAAAAAATATAAAAAATATCCCTAAATACCCTAAACATCAAAAAAACCTCAATATTATAAAAAAATAAAACCCGAAAAGACACAAAAAACCCAAAAACCACCTAAAAATATAAAAACCCTATATCCCATAAAAACAATAAAATATAATAAAATACATTAAAAAATAGTAAAACCTTGAAAACAAAAACCCAATAAATACCATAAAACCCCAAAAACCGAAAAACAACAAATCATTAAAACCCATTGATTAACATAAAATAAACTAAAACACCCTTAAAATAATAACAACACTAAAACCCTAAAAACCCTAAAACCCAAAAAAAATCCATTTAAACCTAAAAATACCCATTAAAACCATAAAAACCAAAAAACCCAAATACTCCCTAAACACCCATAAATACCATAAAAACTCCTAAAACCCTAAAGTATTGTAAATCACTAAAATGCACTAAAAATATAAAACCCTATAAAGCCCCAAAAAACCTGAAAACCAAAAAAAACCCTAAAACCCCAAATGGACCATAACACCATTGAATGACCTTAAAAACAAAATAACACCACTAAAACCCAAAACTCCTTAAAAAACTAAATAAACCTAAAAACTATAAATAAATCATAAATGTAACAGAAACACCTGAAAACCTAAAAGGTCCTAAAATTCATAACAACCCTTAAACAACCATAAAACCACCAATACAATAAATGTCTTAAAAACCCTTAAAAATTTAAAAACACATTAAGAAGAAAACCATTGAATGCCCAAAATGACAGTAAATCCCCCCCAAAATCATAAATAACTATAAGAACCATAATATCATGAAAAAACATAACAAACAATTTAAAAACCTTGATAAAACATTAAAACCCTAAAACCTAAAAATGATAAAAACACAAAAATCAATAAAACTCATAAAAACCCAAAAAATACAAAAAACCAAAAAACTTAAAACATTCAAAACCCATATAAACCCCTAAAAGAAAGTGAGAACCCCAAAAAACCCTAAAACCATCAAAAACCCCTAAAACCACTAAAATCACAAAAAAACACTAAAAAAATAAAAAATCACAAAAAGGAATATCGACCTTTAAAACCATTAATAAAAATATTTAAATCCTTAAACCCTAAAACCCCCAAAAAAACCCCTTAAAACCCATATAATTTCTAAAAAATACATTAAAATAAAGGATCCTAAAGACCAAAAAACCACAAAATCCCCAAAAACACTAAATCCAAAAAAACCACGCATCCCCCAAAATCCCAAAAAACCACTAAATTACTAAAAACAATTAATATATATATATAATCCTAAAAAAAGGTAAATTACCCCCCAAAGAACCTGAAACCCCTTAAAAGATCATAAAAAACCATAAAACCCAAAAAACCGATAAAACACTAAAACTGCCATAAAATCCAAAAAACCCCAAAAGAATATACAATACTAAAACCCAATTAAAATCACTAAAAACTCTTAAAATACTTAAAAATACTTCAAAACCTAAAAAAAAAAGATAAAACACTAAAAACAAAAAAAATTGAAAACGCTAAAAATGATAAAAACACAAAAAACCAATAAAAGAGCCTTAAATGCATAAAAGAACCCTAATAATACTAAAATGACCCTAGAACCGTAAAATAACCCTAAAACCTTGACAATTGTTAAAAATAATAATAACAATAAAATCTCTACAAAAATCTAAACCTTTAAAATCAGTAAAAGCCCAAAAAAGAAACTAAAAACAATAGAATCAAAAAAAAAACTATTAAAAAAACCCTTAGACCCCTAAAAACTCTAATGTACCCATAAAACTCCTAAAAGAACATAAAACCCCCTAAAAGACCGTTCTATCACCTAATAACCCCAAAAATTCCTTAAATCACTGCAAACCTATAACCCCAAAAACCATAGAGAAAACCTATAAACATTCTAAGAACAATAAAAACACTACAACCCGATGACAAACCATAAATCCCCAATAAATACCTAAACACCCATTAATACCCTAAAACACTTATAACACATAAAAACCCACAAAATTATAAAATCCCAGCAAAACCCTCAGATCAGCTAAAAAACCTAAAAACCCTAAAATCCATAAATCCCCCAAAACCCCTATAACCCAAAATAATCGTAAAAAAAGAAAACATCTTAGAACCATGAAACCATGAAAACTATAATATATATAAAAAATATCATGAATAATTAATAAATAACTAAAACAACTAAAATCATGAAACCCCCAAAGAAACTATAAAACCCCTAAAAATTTTAAAACCCATAAAAATAACTCGACATCCTAAAAACACTAAAAACCACACAACCAGAAAACACCTTAAGACAACTGTAAATACTAAATAATATATAACCCCTAAGATCCTAATACTCCTAAAAATCACAAAACTAAAAACCACTAAAAATACCCCAACAAAACTATAGAATACATAAAAAAACCTAAAGGATCCAAAAACACCTTTTAACATTCTAAAACCCCTAACTACATTAAAAAACCTAAAAATCGTAAAATAGCCTAAAAATCCATGAATAAATATATAAAAATGATAAAACCACTATAAATAGTAAAATGTTCTTCAAAACCATAAAAATACTAAAAACCGTAAAACTATATGGAAAATCCCAAAATTATTATAAAACCATTAAATTTCCAAAAAATCCCTAATAACCCTTAAAAGGCCCCAAAACCATAGAACATCTAAAAAATCCAAAAAACTCTAAAATCCATAAAAATAAAACAAAAACAAAAATCGTATAAAAAACGTTAAATAGCCTGAATCCCAAAAAATCACAAAAATACATAACACATTAAAACTCCTAATGATGATGAAACCAATAAATATACTAAAGAACATAAAAAATATAAAAACTCCCTAATAAACCTGATAACATAAAAAATGCTAAAACCTTAATAACCCTAAATACAATAAACACATGAAACCCTCTAAAAGGCCACCAAAACCCTAAAACACTCTAAAAAACAAATAAAATACTAAAAGACCTGAATAACCATCTAAAACACTTATGGGAACAAAAAACCCCAAAGTCATGATAAAAACAAAAAACCCTAAAAATCCAAATAATCCTAAAAACCCGTAAACACCCTAAATACCCTATAAATGATCAAAACCCTACAACCCCTAAAACATCTACAAACCTAAAACCCCAAAACCATAAAAATCCTAAAAACTCTAAAAATGTGAAAATATTCAAATCCCCTGAAACTCCTAAAATACTCAAAGACCCCTAAAATCATTAATAAATCGATAAAAAATAAAAAAACACTAAAAATATCTGAAAACCCTAAACCTCAAAAAACCACAATACTATAAAAAACGTTAAACTATTAAAAACCCTGAAAACCTAAAAGCCTCTAAATTCCCTGAATCACCCTAAAAATATAAAAAAACTATATCCCAAAAAAATATTAATAAATCTAAAAAACCATAAAAACAAAAACACACATAATACCCTAAAATATCATAAAACCATAAAACCCTAAAACTCTAAAAAACTGAGAATTATGAAAAATAATCTTAAAAAACATTTTAATAATAACAACCCTAAAACCTCTAAAAACCCTAAACCCCTAAAAATCTATTTAGACCTAAAAATTACCATTAAAACCCTAAAAACAAAAAAAATACATCCTAAACACCCTTAAATAATATAACAATAAATAAAACCATAAAGGACCCTAAATCACTAAAAATAAGTAAAAAATATAAAACCCTAAAAAACACAAAAAAACATCAAAAACAGAAAACAAACCCCTAAAACACCAAATAGACCACAAAACCCTTGAATGTCCTTTAAACCCAAATAAAACCCCAAAATCTTGAAAAATCCATCAAAACCAAAATAACCAGAAAAAATATGATGAAATATTAAATGAATTAGAAACACATGTAAACCTAAAAGGACCTAAAATACATTACAGACCTTAAACAACCATAAAACCCCCCAATATAATAAAAGTCCATAAAACCCCTAAAAAATTAATAAAACCCATAAAATAACAAACGAATGAAAACCCTTAAAGTCATTAAACCCCCTAAAAATAATAACAGACCATAAAAACCGGAAAAACATTAAAACACCTAATAAAAATTTTAAAACCACTGATAAAACCTTAAAACCCAAAAACCTAAAAACATTAAAAATTAAAATTTTATAAAAACTACTAAAAACCACTAAAACACATAAAACCCTAAAAACTAAATCATTAAAAACCCATATAAATACCGAAATTAATGTGAGAACCCCTCCGAACCCCTCCGAACCCTAAAACCCTCCAAAACCCCTAAAACCCATAGAATCAAAAAAAACTAAACATATAAAATAATCACAAAAAAATCATAACGACATTTAAAACCATTAATAAAACTTTTTAAATCCTTAAACCCTAAAACCCAAAACCTCCTAAAAACCATAGAAATTCTAAAAAAACATTAAAACTAATGAAACCTAAAAACCAAAAAACCATAATCCCCAAATACACAAAAACCCCCAAAACAACTAACACCACAAAAACCCTAAAAACCACTAAACACATAAAGCTATGAAAATCCTAAAATCCTAAAAGCAGATAAATTACTTCAAAGACCCTGAAAACCCCTAAAATAACCTTAAAACTTTAAAACCCCAAAAACCATATAAAACACTAAAACAAACATAAAATCTATATATTCCTAAAACAAATTATCTGTAAAAACGCTAAAATCATAAAACCCCATAAAACACTATGTACCCTAAAAACCACATACCCTCTAAAAACAAAGAACCCTAAATAACCGTATAAAGAACTAAAAAGATAAAACTTATTTTTAAAAATAAAAAATAAAATACAAAGCTAACCCCCTAAAAATTATAATAAAATTTAAAACCCAAAAAATAATAAAATCCAAAAAAAATCTATGAAATCCCTCCAAAATACTAAACTACTTAAATAAAACCCTAACAAACCTAAACCATTAAAAATTATAAGGAGTAAAAAAACTATATTTATGAACTAAAATCATAAAACTCTATGAAAACCCTTAAATTCCTTTAATACAATTTAACACCATAAAAACCCCAAAACCCTAAAGAACACTCAAGACCATACAATCGTTAGAACCCTAAAAACACTAAAAACCATAATTAATATTTCAAAAACATAAAATTCATAATAATACCCCAACACACTCAGAATTATCTAAAAACCCATAAAAAAACTTAAAAAACTAAAATATCAAAACCCACTAAAAACCCTAAATGTTCTTAAAACCAAAAAACCCCAAAATCAAAATAACACTAAAACCCACAAATAGCATTAGAAATCCTAAAATAACCCTGAAAAAAATAAAACCCCTTAAAATAAAATTGACCATAAAACCTATAAAAATCAATAAAACTCTAAAAAACACCATGAATCCCCAAAACATCATTAAAGAACCCTTAAATATACTAAAAACATGAAAATACATAATAACCCTGAAAGAACACTAACAAATAAAAAAACCATAAAAATCACAAAATAGACCCTAGAAACTATAAAACCCACCTAAAACCCAAAAAATTATAAACCCTATAAAAACCATAATACCTTCAAACGACTAAAAACCATAAAAAACTAAATAAAAATACATTAAAATTCTTAAACCCCCTTAAAACCTTTTAAAAACTTTAAACCACTGAAACCCTAAAAACACTAAAACACTAAAAACCATAAAAACCATCATAAAACCAAAAAAAATCATGAAAACCCTAAAAATAAATAATTCCTTGACAACCGTCAAGATATATAAAAATACAAACACACCCTAAAATACCTAAATACTCTCAATAATGAAACACTAAAAAACATAAGACCCTTAAAAAACCATTGAAAAAACATAAAAACCTATAAAACCATATATATCTCTAAAACACTAACAACCTATAAACCCCAACCCCCCAAAGATCCTAAAACACTTAAAAAATAATAAAAAACAAAAAACCAATATAAAGCCAACAAAAGACCATTAGGCGCCTTAAACATCCAAAAATCATAAACTAATAAAAATACAAAAACCAAAAAAAACCCTAAAAATTCCAAACATCCATAAAAACAAAAAACCCTTAAGAAACTATAAAACCTAAAAGAAACTAAATAACCATAGGACCGTCTAAAAATTAAAATAACATAAAAGCCAAAAAACAAAAAAACAAAAAAACCCAAAAAACACATAAAAGCCTAAACTCTGGAAACAACAAAACCCATAAAAACCATAAAATCCCAAAAAAGATTAAATAATCCTTAAAAACCATAAAAACCCAAAAAATCCATGAAAATACCTATTTACTAACAAAATATAAATCTCTTAAAATCCCTAATGACCCTAAAAGTCATAAAATTCACTAAAACACCATAAACCCCTAAAATCCTAAATACATAGAACCCCCAAAACCCATAATTCACATTAAAAATACTAAAACCCCAAAAATAAAATAAACAATCAAAACCCCTTCAATCCCATTAAACCACTAAAACTACTTTTAAAACCATAAAATTTTGTTAAAACACAAAAAAACCTAATGAAAATAAAACCCCTAAAAACTCCTTTAAAAACCTATACATTCATTAAAAATACTAACCCCCTCCCCTAACCCAAATAACTGTATAATACACTTGAAACCCCTTCAATAACTAAAACTCATAAAACTCAAGAGCCGCTAAAAAACCAAAAACTCTAATAACAAAAAAATGTAAGGAAAACCCAAAACAAAGTAAAGACACATAAAAAGTCAAACCCCAACAACATACACCCAAAAGCATAAAACCTAAAAACCAAATCCCATACCCTACAACCTAAACACTAAACCCCACACCCTAAACTACATACCCAACATCTAAACCACTAACCTGTACACCATAAACCCTTAACTGCATACTATGAACATAAGACCCTACACCCTACACCCTATACCCTAAAACCTCAACCGTTAACTCCATACCCTATACTCAATACCTTAAGACATAAACCCTGAATCATACACCCTATACCTAAAATGTTAAATTGTGCACACTAAATCATAAACCCTATACACAAAACCCCAAACCTTACACTCTAAACCCTATACCCTACCCAATAACCCTACTTCCTACACCCTAATCCCCATATAATATACTCTAAACCCAAAACCCTAAACCATACATTCCAAACCATATACCCAACACCCTAAACCCTACAACCTAAAACTTATACCCTACACCCTAAACCATATACCATGCAGCTTATACCATAATCTCTACACCCTAAACCCAATACCCCCTACCCCAAACCCTTTACCCTACACTATAAACCCTAAACACGACACACTAAACCTGATATAGTTAAACCTAAACCCTATTCCTCACACCCAAAACCCTGTATCCTACAACCTATACACTCAACCATAATTACTAAACCCTATACACTATAAACTAAACCCTATACCATGAACCCTAAACCCTATAACATACATCGTAAACCCTATACCTTATACCTTACACCCTAGACCGTACTACCTAAATCCTACACTGTAAACATTATACCCTTCACCAAACATTCGAAAACATCCACTCTAAACCACAAACCCTACACCTAAAACCCTATGCCCTTTACCTTAAACCCTACACCGTATACAATATAACCAACATCATAGAACCTAAATCCTACAAACTAAATATCATACCCAGGAACATAAAAAACAAAAAAACATTCCAAAACACCCTAAAAATCATAAAAACACCTAAATATGTTAAAAACCGAAGCAAACATTAAATACAAAAAATCACATTAAACCAATAGAAACTCCTAAAATCTATAAAAAAAATTAAAACTACTAAAACCCTTCAAAAAAACTTCTATGAAAACTAAAAGGCCAAAACCCTGCCCCCTCCCCAAAAATAAATACTACATTAAAACCATAAACATCCTAAAATTTCAACCCCCCCCCCAAAAAAAACATAAAATCCTAAAAAAACCATAAGAAAAAATAAAAACAGAAAAAACCTAAAAACCCCTTAAAAACTAAAAATCCCTAAAAACATTAAAAGTCCCAAAAAACTAAAAACAATAAAATTTTAAAAACAAATCCATAAACCCTTAAAGAAATTGAAAACACTAAATGCCAAAAAACACATACAGAACAGTTAATGTTATAAAACCCCTAGAAACCAAAAATATCTCAAAAACCCATAAACAACCAAAAAATAAAAAAGGACCCTAAAAATCAAAAACCCCCTAAAGGGCCCTAAAAATGCTAAAACACTTAAAACCCCAATAGACACAAAGAAATCCTAAAAACCCTAATAGAATAGAAAGCACCCTATGACATTTAGAAGACTCTGAACACTAATAAAAACAAAAAATGATTTTAAAAACCACAACCCCACTAAAAGAACCTAAAATCCAACAAAAACCATAAAAACACTAGAATACCCTAAAACACTTCAACCCTAATTGATCTTCAAAAAATTAAAACACCCTAAAGGATCCAAGGAAATCTAATGACCATAAAAGACCCTAAAACACCTAGAGGGCCCCTCAAGGAAACAAAATACCATTAAAACCCATAAAGGATCATAAAAACCCATAAAACCTAAGGACCCTAAAAATCCTATGAAATCCTAAACGACCTTGAACGCCCCTAAGAAACAAAAAACCACTTAAACACACAACAAAACCAAAAATGATTCAATAAATACCTAAATAAATAATAAATGTTCCTAAATAAATAATAAAAGTACCTCAAAATCCATAGACCATAAAAGCAGAAAAATAACCTAAAAACCATAAAAACATTACAAGACCCTAAAAACCAAAAAAATCCATAAAAACCTATTGACCATAAAAACACAGAAAACCCAAAAACAAGAAAACAAAAAACCCAAAAAAACACTAAATACAATAAACATCTTAAAAACCCTAATAACATTAAAATCCAACAAAACAAATAAAAACCCGAAAAATATCTAAAAACACATAGACACATTAAAACATAAAAAAACTAAAAACACATAATACCATTGAAAACCAGAAACACCCTTAAAAACCTAAAGACTCATCATACCAAAAAAATAAAAAAACCAAAATAAAAAAATACCTCCCAATGATGATAAATTTAGAAACCCAAAAAACCAAACCACACAAAAGAACCTTAAAAACCTATGAAACCCTAAAAGACTCTAAAATCCTATAACACCCAAAAAAAACCCAGACACCCCCCAAAAGAACTATAAAAACCATAAAAACCATGAAAAACCAAGAAAATAAATAACACCCCTAAAAGTGTAAAAACCCTAAAAATAAGAAGTATCCCTAAAATCCCCAAAATCATTAAACATCTAAACACACAAAAGAAGACTATCAGAATCCTAAAAGGTCCAAAAACCCCATAAAAACTTATAAAACTAATAAAATAACCTTTGAGAATAAATAATCTAATGACCTAAATACCCCTAAAAACCAAAAAACCCTAAAGGACCCAAAAAACACTATAAGCCCACAAGAAGCATAAAAACCTAAAAACTAAAAAAACACAAAAAACCCTAAATGAACCATAAACCATAAAACCCTAAAGAACCTTAAATAATACCCAAAAGACCCTAAAATCGGAAAAAACCCTAAATAACCCTAAAACCCCTAAAACCCAAAAGAACCAAAAGACCCTAGAAATATAAAAATGGAAAAATATTCCTAAAATAAACAAAAATAAAATACAACACAATTATATAAATAAAATACTATTTTAATACATAAAATAACCTAAAAACATAAAAAACATGAAGGACCTTAAAAATATCTAAATCCCTGGAGAACAAAAATACCCCTAAAGGACTAAAAAACAGTAAATAACCTAAAATAGCTAAAAATACCAATGCACCCTAAAAACATAAAAACCCCAAATGACACTACAATATCTCAAAACATAACTATCCTTTAAACCCATATAATCATAAAAAAACCCCATAATACCCCAAAAAACCTAAATGGCCTGAAAACCCCTATAAGTCCTAAAAACATTAAATCCCGTAAATAATATTAAATGAAATAAAAAACTGTTAAATGAATCTTATAAAACTAAAAACATTTAAAAGAATCTCAAAAAACCTAAATAGCTCAATATACTAATAAAACAAAAAACCCCCTAAATACCCTAAAACCACATGACCCCATAAAACCCACCAAAACCAAAAAAAACTAAAAACACCCTAAAAACACCTAAGACCCCATAATTATCCTAAAAAACTATGAAACCCTGAAAACCCCCCCTAAACCCCTAAAAACACAAAAAACCCATGAAAACCATAAAAACCCTAAAACAATTAAAATCCCAAATTTTTTTGAAGAACCCATAAAATCCCAAAAAATCCCTAAAAACTCTTAACGTCCTAAGGGATTATAGAAAAAACACAAAACCCAAGAGAATAATAAAAAAAATAACACACATAAAGACTAGAAAAGCATAAAATTATATAAAATCATAAATCCCCTTCAACCCCTAAAAAAACTAGAAATTGTAATAGCCTCTGAAACCCCCGATAAAAATACTAAAAACCGGAAAAAACCTATAAAATACCATAAAACCCTAAAAACCCTAAAAGACCCTAAATAACCTAAAAACGAAAACAACATAAAAATATTAAAAATAAAAAATGAACAAAAAACACTATAAACACAAAAAATAACACAATAAGGTCTGAACCACAATAATCAACCACAAAACAAAAAACCCTAAAACACCCATAAATACACTAAGAAACCATATGAACCCTAAAACTATAATTTAATAAAAAACACCATGAAGGTTTGGTTTTTTCTCTAGCTTGCCCTAGCTCTCGATTTGCGATGCTGATGCAGGTGCTTGCTCAACCTGTTCCCTTGGTTCTATATCGGTTTCACACTATTGATGTGAGCTTGGGTCGGATTTCTTGGCTCTTCATGTTCTTCTGTTTACTGGTTGCTGTTACGGGTGTGAGTAAATGTGAGTTCTGGTTTTTGTATCTGCTGAGAGGTGCTAGGCGTGGCTTGGTGATGCTCCGCAATTTTTCTCTTTCCAAAGAATTCTGGATGCTGTGGTTTGGTATTGGTTATGGTTGCTAGTGGTGTGCTGTTAGTTGTACTATGAGGTGTGGATTGCTGCAAGCTGTTTGGGTTGAAGGATTTGGCTGCTGGTTGTTTGATGGGTTCGGAGGTTGCTGCTAGTTTCTTGGGCAGATGGGACTGGCAAGGCATGATCTACTTCATGCTGTTGATGAAGGGTTTGTTATGTTGTGTTGTACTATGGCTGATGTGCTGGACCATGGTCAGCTGTGTTATGGCTGTCGTGGTTGTGAATTGATGCGAGTGATGTTTCTTGACTGGCTGAGAGGTGGTGATGATGAAAGATGCTGGTGCTTGGTGATGGTTGCGGTTTTTCAGAGGGGAGACGAAGGATGCTGGTTGGTGATGGTTTCTGTTTTGCTGAGAGGTGACGAAGGATGCTGGTTGGTGATGATTATATGCTACCGGATGCTGGTTGGCTGGCTGCTGCTTCTGGATGTTGTTTGTTGCTGTAGTCGGAATGCTGGTTGTTGGTTAGCTGTGAGCTGCTGGATGCTGGTTAACGCTGGATGTAGTGCTATTGGATGCTGGTACTGGCTGGATGTGACGTGATGATGCTGCGGTTTTGTCTGTTTTTGTGTCTTTTTCTTTCTTTTTTTTTCTTTATTTGGCGTGGGTTGTAAGGGTTTTTGGGTGTGGGTCGTTCGACCCCTCCCCTCCCTTGTCTGCATTGTTTGTGTCTTTTTGTTTAATAAATTTTGGGGGGTGCCAGGAATATCCTGGACCCGAGCCTTCTTTGCCCAAAATAATAATAAAACCCATAAATCCAAATATATACCCAAAAGACCCTAAATCCCATATCACCCCTAAGAGCCCTAACCATTAGAATACAAAAAAATATCCATGATATAAAAAACTCAAAATAAAAACAAATAACCATAAAACCCCTAAACCCTATACCAAAATCCTAAACCCTATTCCTGACACCCAAAATCCTATACCATACAACCTAATCCTTAAACCATACACCTGAAACCCTAATCCATACACCCTAATCACTACACATGATACACTATACCCTATAGCCTATTTCATAATTAGTTTACCCTAAACCCCAAACCCTACACCCTATTCTGTACACCCTAATCCATACACCCTAAACCATATATACTTCACCGAAAACATTAAAACCTACACCCTAAACCCTATACCATACTTTATAAACCCTAAACCCTACACCCAAAACCCTATACTCTAAAACCTAAACCCTCTACAATACACCAAAAAAAGTATACCATACAAACTAAAACTTATAACCTACAGTTTAAGCCCAATACTCTGCACCCTAGACCCTAAACCCTACACTAAAAATCCTAAACCCAACACCCAACACACTATACCCTACATCTCAAACCAAAAAATCGCACACTATGTACCAGAAACCCTAAATCATATCCCCTAAACCCTAAACCACAAACCAATTCCCTACATTGTAGACCAAATACTCTACACCATAAACCCTAAAACCTAAAGCAATCACACACCCAAAACCCAAAACCCAAACCATACACCCAATACCCTATGCCTTACAACCCGTACCCTATTCTCGACAAAATAATCCCAAAAACTTATGAACTAAAACCTATATGCAAAACCAAATACCAAAAAATTAAACACTAAACCCTATAACATATATCCAAAACACTAAACCCTACACACTAAACCTTATATATCAAAAGCAAAACCAAAGCCCTACACCCAAAGCATTAAATCCTACACCTTAACCGTAAACCCTACAACCGTAAACCCTATTCCCTATACACTAAACCCTAAAACAAAACACCCTATAGAATATATCATACATCCTAAACCCTACACACTAAACCTATACCCTATAACCTCAACCCTACAACCAACACCCTAAACCCTACACCCAACACCCAAAACCCTATACCACACTCCCTAAACCATATACAAGACCCCTTAAACTATACATACAACACCCTAAACCATATACCCTACACACTAAACCCTACTTCCTAAACCCTATACCATATTCAAAATACTCTGAACCCTACACCCTAAAACCCAATCCATATACCCCAAACCCTATACCCTACACACAAATCCCTAACCCATACACACAAAATCTTAAACCCTATACCCTATACCCTAATAACTATACCCAAAACCCTACAATTAATAGAAATCCTTTAACCCTACACCCAAAAGAATATAACGTAAACCCTAGACCCTATACCATAAACTCTAAACCCATTACCATACACCATAAACAAAAAAACATAAAACCATAAAACATTATAATATAAGAAAAAAAATAATGAAACAAAAAGTAAATAAATAACATAAACACCCCTAAAATACTAAAATCCTAAAATATAGAAAAAAATCCTTAAAAACTATAACAAATAATAAACCATTGAAAACACCCCTAAAATACTAAACACCTAAAAACCTAAAAATCCATAAGAAAACCCTAAAACATGAAAAACATATCTTCAAAAGACTAAAAACCATAAAAAATTATAAACCCAAAAACACTTAGAAAACCAAACAAACTAAACCCCCTAAAACACTCTAAAAACATAAAAACTAATAACCCTAATAACCATTATTAGAACTAAAAAAATGTAAAACCCTATAATTACCATAAAAATAAAAAAGCCCAAACCCCTCAAAAATCATCGTTAAAGACAATAAATCCCCTAAACCACTAAAAATTTTAAATCCCTAAAAACAATAAAAAACCAAAAAACCTAAAAACTATAAAACTATAAATCCTCTAAAAAAATAAAAACACTAAAAACCCAAATCCCTTTACTAGCCCTAAAAAGCACTAAAACCCCAAAATACACTAAAAATAATTAAAACCATAAAATATCTAAAATAACTACATCCCCATAAAATATTATAAACTATAATAAATATTAAAAGTCCATAATAATAAAGGGTAATTTAAATTATAATGTTTATGGATTGTTTTTAATGTTAATAAATTGGATTTCTATGATGATTCTGAATAAGGATGATGTTTTTTATTTCAATTTTAATAAAAACAAAGGGTCCTTTAAATTATACAATGAAATAAAAATGGAGTTTTGTGTTTTGAAGTTGGAGTGAAAAAGTTCATTGGTTTTTTCTATTTTTGTATGGTATGCCAACAATCTTCTAGAAATCTCAACTAAAATATTATTCTTATGTTCAAAAACATCATTTTATTTTGTAGTATATGTTACTTGAATTTCATAGTGAATATCATTATTCTCAAAATAATAATCAATTTTCCCCCTTATAAAAAATATACCATTATATCTCTAGTTCACCTATAAGGTGAAATTATAGTCTTTCTCTGCTTTTCTTCTAAAACATTTAAAACAATTTATAATCTATGAATAAAACAACTCAATGAATAAAGTTATAATTTGTGGAAAATTATAAGTATTTTAAATAATATAATACTCTATATTTTAAGAATACTTATTGAAGGCCCAACACATATATAAATAAATGATCTTATATTATTGATTATACAATATTTATAAATTATTTTTTTAGTGATAAATTTTTCCACTTATTTTTGTTGAGAACGTCATAATATTTTTTTGTTGGAATGTCCCAATAATGTTCTCCTAAAGTGATCCTACTCATAATATTTTGGATAATATTATCAGGTTGTATATTCCATAATTGACTACCAATTTTAAGACATATGTTGATTGAATTTCATGCATCACCCACTTGAAATATATTTTCACTATTTTTGCTGACATCTTATCCAAATACATTAATAAAATTAGGTATTGGATTGGTTTTTGTATGATGTATGAAACTAGGAAAGGGAAAAAATGTATTACCTTAGTATGAACCATTAAAACCATACACTCAATCCAAACCTAAGGAATATTTATGGATAAAAGAGATTCGATTTCAAAACACCAGATTGGAATTCATAGGGATAACAGAAAAAAAGGTTGAATATGTATATTATAAGAGATTATATAGTGTGAACATTATAATGAATAGTATTTGTTGAAGATAATATGGAAGGGGTAATTTACCACTGAAACTTGGTCATAAATGAGTGATACACTTTTTATTTAACAATAAATCATTAGAAATTAACTATTGTTACTAATTAAATCCTTGATCCACGCACTTAATAATTTCATTTTCTTTTTTTAACACTATTTAAATAATGTGTCAAAAAAAGGATTGGTGTTAATATTTATAAATGTAGTTGGAGGAGTGGAATCTATATTTCTAATTTCATACATGTGTAATAAAAAAGGGTGGAATCTATATTTATATAATAATATTAACATTAAAATATCTCCTTGATACATAGAGCCTCACATACATCATAATATATATTAATAATAAAACCATTGAATGTGAATGTCTCTAACTCCATACAACCCATAGGATATCCATCAGGACCCCAATCCCAAAACCATGGCCTCAAAAGATTCTATGCATTATATAAATCCAGTCCTTAGAACAAAAGGTTTTTAATTTTCATGGTGTAATTGATGTCTTCCTTTGAGTGTTGAAACAACCTTGACTATCTCAGCATGAGTTTTTTTTATAACCATCCAACTTATCCTTATCAATGTTACGCCAATCAAGGACCCCGTTCTAGGGATCAGTCTTCTGTTGGAAAATTTTTTAAACAATATATTTAAAAATAATAAATTTTTTATAGTGCTTCACCAACTCCCCAACCCAAGAACATTTAGATTTAAGGATAAAAATTCCATGTTCATTATCTTCATCACCTAAATATTAATTATTTCATTTTTTAAAAAGAATAATCCCCACTATCTTCTAGGTATGAACCTATGCTGCATAAAATATCTTAAGTAGTAGTAATCCAACAAATTGTATCAATTATAATTTTAGATTAATTCATAGGATAACATCTACAAACAGTGGAGTAATTCCTTTCGTAAATTCAATTACGCATTTCCTTAAAATCATGTAGAAATTATTTTAAATATTCAAATTTTTGGTTACTCTTATTTGAAAGGCCCCATTTTTTTATTTATTTAGTTTATTAAATATTTTAATTACAAAATAAAATAGGACAAATATGAATGAATAATGGATGGATGGAAATCATTTAAAAAATATTATGAATATGGGATGAAATATTAAATCATTTTTTAAAAAAATCATTTTTATGGCCCCTGTCAAATCATGTGCCCACATTTACACAATTTGTATTCAAGAATATTTAGTAAATAGGAGTTAGATGAACACTTGATCTGTATTGTAATAGATTGAAGGTTGGATAAAACATGGGGAAAAAGTGCATTTATCTATTTAATGTGAAAACACTAAATTATATGGGGAATATGATATGATTATAAGTGTTGAGAATTAATAATAACATTTCGAGGATGTCATTACAGGTGTGAATGATAATGATGATCGTATTGAGGTATTGAAAATTATAGTTGATGATGATGTTTTTTATTATAATTTTTTTCATAAGATAATACATATTGAAAAGATTCTATTTTATGATGGTTTTAATAAATATATAGAATTTTCATCTATACTAAAGTAGTATAATTTAAAATTTAGCAGTGGAGTAGTTGATGTATGTTTTACTGAACTATCTTTTATCTTGAATGATATTGTCCCAAATGATAAAGACATTTATATACAAACATATGATGCAATTTGAATGTTAAATTCAATGGGTATGTTCTCTGAAAGAATAATTTCTTGTTGAAATGAAATTATAATAGTTTCTTATGGACCATAAATCACCTAAATAATTCTCCAATTTTGAAGATTCTTGATACATGAAAGATGAATCTGTTCTAAGGAATATTTTATAATAATTTCCAATCAAACCAAGGATTATGTGCCTATATATATGTGGGGATATTGCAAGTAAATTTTCTTGTATTGAACATAAAATAAATAAATATGGGAAACTCTGTCACCCTGTATACTCTCATTAGTAGAAGATAATTTATAAAAATTATCCTGAATTTGAAAATGATCCAAAAAACCATAATCGGGTTCTATCTATAGATGGAGTGGGTCCTTTTAATTTTCAAATAATCTCTAATGTAATAGGGTTGGTTATGTTTGTAAATTATAACATTTCTGAATGGTAATAGATGAAATGTAAATATACTATGTTATATGTACATATATCTTCACTAAAATAACCAAGAAATGATATTGATGTTTTATTAAGATTAATTGATCTATAATTTGAAATTATTTTGGGATTTATTTTTTATTTTTTTATGATATTTATAGGAATTAATATTTCAAATTGAATTCCATGTTGAATAGGATGATAAATAAATTTTAAAATTATGGAATTTTTTTAAGATATATCATTAATGGATCTCAAGGGTGTAATATTCTTTAAGAATGTGAGAACTAAATAAGGATAAAATATTCATCAATTAATTTAATTATTCGATATAATAGATTTTTACTCAAGTGACATATGTATCGATCTTGGATGAAATCATTTGATTGGAGTTCAAAAGAATGTACATCAATGTATCCACTAATAGGTGATCAAATGTTTGAGAATGTAAAAGATATGGACAGAACTTTTGGTAATCCTTTTTTGTAAACCCATACAAAAATTGGTAGGAAAACGAGATCATTTTTTTGAATTACCAAACTTGAATTGTTTTTAATTCATAAATTTTAATGATGCTAATCACGATGAAAAAAATATATGTGATAGTGTCATTGGAAATTTACAAAAAGAACCTAGAAAAACAATGGATTAGACTATGGCTAAGTTGGGGATGACTAACATGAAGATACAGGAAGATTTGGAACCAATGAAAGGTTAAAATAGACACCCCCAAATTATTACACATTTTCCATATTGTATAGATATTAGTTTTGAGACTTTTTGAATAATTTAAAGGATCTATAGGGGTATTCATAAAGTATCAATAATATAGTGTCAATAAATGATTTAATGTTATAGGGTTTGAAATCACATTACAATCATTTTTTGATTAAATATATAATTCATGTATCATTAAATTACATTTTCCCAAGAATTTATGTCATATATTAACTGTGATCTATTTCCTTTTCAAATCTATATGAAGAATAAATATATAGGTAGGGAAATTTCCAACTTTGAAAAAAGAAATTTATGTCATATTTTGTGAATTGGAAATTTTTTCCCACTGATATTCAATGATATGATTGTTCACATGATGGTTAACTTGGTAATATATATTTTACTATGTGGTCCTATACATTATAGATGAATGTTACCCATTAAATGATATATGATTATTATTAATGTGCATGTCAGAAATCGAAGTTAGCCATGATATTCTATTATTTAGTGTAATAATGAGTAGAAAGCCATCGATTTCTACACTGTATACCTATCTGATGTGGAAAACATTGGTCTACCAAAAACACATCACATTAAGAATCTTATAGGTGAAGGAATATCTGAAATATATATTTTCACAATCCCAATTATAGATTTAGAGTTTTCCCACCATCACATTTTTCATAACAATTTAGAGGTTTACCCATATATTAATACTGAAAAATAAATTCAAAGGTATTTGAATCCATCATGAGATAAAATATGGATATCATATACACATAATCTTATACTATTAGGATTGTTTTAAGACCATATTTTTAATTACTTAGCTGAAACTCTAGATTCAATTTCAGGATGACTTTGAGGGATAGCCTGAGGACCAAGTGCTCATGGATTATATTATAATTGTTATGTAATTAATTATTATTAATTTTATTTAAATGATAATGATGAATGAAGTTCCATGAAAAATAGTAGTGTTAAAGAATTAGATGAATGGATTCCTGTATCTGGTACCAAGTGCAAAAATCAAATTTATGATAATATGTCAATCTTTTTAATCATCAAACAAATATTGGAGTAGGGATACAAAGCATTCAAAGATCTAAATTTTCCATTGATATTAGGTCGATAACACAAGTGTTGTTCAAATTGATTAATCAGGAATCATGAAATAGGATTTTAGTAAGGGAATATATATGAACCATTTATAATGGAATCACATGAAATACATGTATATTATGTTCTTAATCTCATAAAACAAAATTTTTCAATTGTTTTCTTATCAACCATAACCATTTACGGGTCATATAAAAATTAAACTAAGGATGGCCCTTTCATTTGGAAGTGGTAATAATTTTTAGTGGACCAAATATAGATATTGTATTTTATGTCAAAGGATACAACAATTAAGGTATTTGGATAGTAAATAGATTGGTCCAATCAATTCAACCTTAGAAAAGAATGTTCAATAAATAGTTTGTACTTTTGTTAATATACATTATGTTCCATCATGTTATTATCTACAACGTCATTTATTTAATATAAATTAAATGTTCAACCACGTCGATAGATAATAAATTATACACATACCAATGATCCTATTCCTATGGAACAATATGTTTCTCAACCTGTTGGTGCACCCAATGTAGAGGTATACCAACCCTTTTCACATATCAATGATACCAATCTAGAGGAATAAAATATTGGTGATGTTGAAACTAAAGAAATGGAAGACATAAAATAGTAAGAATCCCAAATAATTAGTAGTGTCGTAGATTGATTGTGTAAGAAAAAAAATTTATGGTGAGATGAAAAGGAATCAAATTTGATGCTAGAAGGAATTTACATGGTCATTTAGTTAACCCCAACAAGGCTATGTTTAGTAGTTTCATTGGGATCTCCACTTGTAAGTGTTGGTTGATTGATTTTGATTTATGTCACAATGTTGTTCATATTCGTAAGATATTGGTTGGGAAACAAATTTGGGTAATATTAGGATTTAAATTAATTTTATTACAAAAATATGAAACCTTTAGTTACTCTTAAATATTACATATAGAGTTTATTTATAGTGTATGACTCCTAAATTACATTTTTTAAAAGTTCTTTCTGAATGTTATCACTTAGGATTTTCCATAATTATTACATTGTTTCATAGCAATAAGGATAAAGGAATGTAAACCTACACCCACCAAATATTTATGCTCACCTGTTATTCCATGTTTCATGTGAATCATTGACAGTCCATCATGTGGAGACATATTTTTAGGTACATTGTGATTGGTAAATCATTTCACGACAAAACAAGTATTAATCACTTTGATTATGAATTCTAAAATAAATAAAAAACTATGTTATGAAAAAGTAAAATTTAGTAAAACCAACATACCCCTACATTAAATAAAGTATGGGGGTATGCTTCAATTAAAAAAAGACTATGTATTTTAAATATACCTTTATACTTTTTCCTGAAAATAAACAAAAAATAATATTTAAGTTCCAATTTATATATATATATTGATAAATCCAAATAAAATCCCAATTAAATTACACATCATGTCCTATGTTAGTAGGCATGTGAAAATAATGATGGGATTCTAATATTTGAAATCACAAACAATGTATGGAAATAATATTTACCTATGACATAATTGAATTTTATTCTTTCAATTGGTTTTTCATAATAATTATTACTTATATTAATATATTTATAATCCAAATTAGACATAGGATTCATCATTAACTGTAATAGATGAATATATAATATTACCATCCTTAAAGATAAAAAAATAGTAATGCCACATCTTATGTTTGGAGTTTTGGGTGAAACACTAATAATAATTTGAAAAAATGATTAGGTGCATAAAAATAAAAAGTAGAAAGTTTAAGTAATGATTATTTAATATTGAATAAAAATATAATTGGTAATAACTATTTCTAGAAAATGTTATGGGAATGAATAAAATAGAAGAATCAACAAACCAACAACCGTTGTTTGATGATCCTACCACAAACTGCTAAATTTGACGAGAGACATTCCCCTGAATGATATTTCATAGATGAGTTAATAAATATTATAATAATTATTTCTATGAAATATTATTCAAGTAGACAATGATAGATATAATGATCTTAAATTCTATAGGTGAAACTGTTTTTTATATATATCTATCAACACTCACCCATATTCTTGTTATGAGGTCCACCATGTTGAATATCCATGATGATATTTTACACATTAGAAAAAAATCCAATAAGTCATGTGAGATTGGGGATTAACATATCTAATTAGATGAGTTTCGATCTACCTATTTCAATTGATGATGAATAAACTAAATGGTTGAGCAAGGTATTGGAACAATCATAAAAAGTCCATTATATTTTTTGAACAACATTTAAATGAGGAGGTATTCATTTCCAATTTACTTATCATGAAAATCCATTAATAATTAATGAAGAATGTCTGAATCAATTAATTTTATTATCGATGGAAAAAGGTAAAACTCTGATATGGAAGGTCAAATCAAAATGATCTAAGGTATCAATGAACCATCAAAATATATCATCATAATACACCTTTAAAATGAAAAATAAATAAATGAATTTACTAACATTCATGGTTCATGAAGATACAACATCACAATGTGGTTGTAATTTCATATTATATTTTGAAGAAAAAATGTATTGGGAGGCCATTACGGACTAAATTTATATTGATAGTTTAAATGAAATACTAATGTGTTACAGACTAGGATTATAATTTGTAAATGTATACATGAGTTTTTTTTCCTGATTTTTATTTCCAATAGCTGGTCTACTATATTAATTAAATCTAAATAAAATAAATATTTTTATATGCAAATATAAAAATAATAATTGATGGGAAATCCATGTAGAAATAAATATGTACTCATTAGTCCTAAAATTACGTCTGAAAAACTAAACTCAGTGGAAATAGATAAAATTAATGAAATATTAAAAAAACTGAACATATTTCATGAAAAGAAACATACATATTCTAGGAAATTATTATTGACAAAGATGGAGGGGTAAAACACATCAATTTAAACATATCAAATAAATTATTATTTATTTAATTACTTATTACATTTTCTTATTTAGAATTGGTTACTCATTGAAGTAAATTTGGATACTTTGATGATTTATTTTATGGAATCAGAACATGGATAACAAAAAATCGACCACGCATGATGATGTATTTCAATTTTTAATGAATTATATAGAACCTTTTAGAACAAAAATTCATGATATATATTTTTTATTTTTTAATAAAAATTATGTTCTGATAAAGAGGGGCTTAAATATTTTTGAAATCATGAATTAGGTCATGTCTATCAGTTAAAAGATCATATCTTCTACATCAAGTGGATATATATTAGGGTATATAGAAATATTTCACTATCAAAACATATATACGTAATTACGTATTTTTTTTAATGTTTCATCATTTATTAAACAACCCAATGGATGATATTGTAGTTATTATGTTTTCAAATTTATGAATTATATCTTATGATATAAAGAAAATAGAATTTCCAAAGAGGTATTCTAGAAGATATTTAAAATTTCATTTAAAACTGTTATTAATAATTTGTGTATTTATATTTTTCTAATACTAATAGGGTGTTGGGAGGTTCTCATAATCACAAGATAAATTATATTTTTTGAGTAACAATTGGGAAGAATATTGTGTGTCATAATGTAGACATATATCATGAATATGTGACATTATATTATTTATCTAGTTGATTTTATCATCATTTTACCTATTTTTTTAATTAAAATATTGTAATTTTTATCTAATTCTATTTTTAAAAAGAATTCCAAAATATCAAGAAGAAATGAATTCATCAAAAATAATGATCCACTCATATACTATGATCAGGAACTCAACACGGATGAGTCACCCAAGATGATGCTATTTTATTTTCAATCTTTAATGAAATCATCATTAGGGGTTTTAAAAAAAATGATATATAACCCAATATTTTGAATGCATTATGGACAGAGAAATTCATTTTTGAATCATCAATACATCAATATGATACACAATACACCTGGTATGACTCAAAATTATATGGTCTCAGTTTAAAAATAATGTTTTAGTAATTTATTGTTTCATATTTATGTTTAATTTTGTTTATTTTCAGTGTTACTAACTTAATTATTGTTTTATCATATAGGTTAATTATTTTATCTCAATTTTGGATTGTTTGATTGAACACGGTAATGTTCCTGAGAGATTGTAATTCAAGAATGAAACTAAAATAATTGAGATAATGAAATGGGGAAATCATCTTCACCTTGTTTCGATAAACATTATGACCGGTATTACTCTAACTATATGTTTTTATTTTATAATTTACATTTTAGATCGTAACACACTTCTCAAACTCAAAATAAAACATATTAAATTTGTTAGATAATATACTACAATGATCCATATGTAATTTTTGACATATATGAATCAGCCGTACCATAATATGACACATAGTCTGACCGTTAGGACTCATAGTGTGTATTTTTATATAAAATTAATTTTTTAGAAAAAAATATATGTAACATAATCAAAAAAAGGTATCATGAATTCATATTATTTTTATACCTTATGAATATGATCCCTATAAAATATTTGACATGTAAGAATAAGTCACATTTCAATATGATACATTGTGTTACTGCTATGACTCAAAGTGTCCATTTGTAGTTTATAATTGACATTTTGGTTCAAAAGGTGTGTTTCTCACTAGAAACAGATAAAAAACAAAAGGATTATCTTGATAATTTTTTTAAAAAATTATTATTTCATTTTTTATGTGTAGGAATTTTTCACATCTAAAACTAACACAAGAAGTATTACTCAAACTTCATGATTCAATTTTAAAATGAAATTTTGAATGAAATCATTAATGACATACATAGAATAGAGAAAATACATTTGGATTATTTTGACTCTTTAAGAAAACAATCCATAAATTATTTTGGATTTTTTTGAATTATATGCACCATAAACTGATTGATGATGTGATAATAATAACTCCATGTGTGTCATATATTCAAAATTTTCATTTTAGTAAAAATGAAAAGGACATACTCAGAACTAAACAAATGAATTAAGATTATTCTGTTACTTTAGAAAAATATTATAAAATTCATTTCTGATATGTAGTGATCATCTCCACCTTAATCCAAAATACATTGTGCCCTATATGACACAAAGTGTTCTTTGTCTGTATAAAATTGATATTTTAGTTTAACAGAATTTTCATTCAATAAAAATTAGGCAAACTAAATCTTATATTCCTTATAATTTAGTAAAAGGCTTCATAAATTATTTTTAATGTGTATGATTAAGTATCAAATCAGCCCGACACAAGATGTGTCTCATATGACTCAATGTGTCAATTGTCAATTTCATAAGGGAATTTTAGTGAAAAACATGTGTCATTAACTAATAACAAATAAAACATGCTCTAATTTTGTTGATAATTTATGAAAATGATTCATAATTCTGTTTTGATATGTGGTAATTTTTCTCTTAACCAATTGACACAATATGTGCTTGGTTTGACCCAATGTTCATGTTTTCAATTTATAATGACATTTTATTAAAAAACATAAGTGACATACTCCAAACCATTCAAAATCGATTTTATTGATTATCTACTTTTTTAAAAATTATATATAATTAATTTTTTATTTGTATGAATCATACATACCTCAATGTGATACACTATTTGATTAGAATGGCTCCACTTGTGTCTTTTTATTTATAATTTTCATTTTTGTAAAAATAAATATGCGACATAATAAAATCCAAGAAAAACTTTCAGATTTTATAAATACTTTAGTAAACTGATACATAAATCGTTTGTGAAGTGTTGGAATTAGCTAAACGTCAATTTGATGCATGGTATTCCCGATATAACTCAATGTTGTTGTTATCCATTTAAATTTTTTTTGGTCAAAATATGTGTCACTCAATGATAAATGAGAAAATGTAGTTGGATTTTTATAGTAATACTATATAAATATTCATAAGTCAATTTTAATTTATAAGAATAAATGTAACATCAAAACAACACAAAATGTGTTCTGTATGACTCAAAGTATTTGTTTCTAGATTAAAATGAAATTTTTGTAAAAAACACAAATGTGATACATAAGAATAATAAAACAGTATTATAATGTTTTTATACATTAAAAAACAATCCATAAATCATTTATGATATGCTGGAATCAACATCATTTCAATCCGAAACATATTATGATCGGTATGACTCAATGTGTGTCTCCTTATTTAATATTGACATTGAATTTCAGAAAAAGGACAATTTACATACTCAAAATTAATAAAAAACGTTTGGATTGTTTCGATACATTATGAAAATTATCAATATGTTTATTTCTTGTAGAAATAATCAACACCTCAACCTGATACACTGTGTGGCCGATATGACTCAATGTGTCCATTATCAGTTTATTGATATTTTAGTTCAAAACATGTGTCACTTAGTAAAAACTATGAAATTTTGTAAGGATTATCTTGAAAATTTAATAAAATTATTAATATATAATTTCAAATCTATTGATATCATACTCCCTTAAAACCTTCACTCTATGTGACTGGTATGACTCAGAGTGCATGGTGTGCGATTAAAATGAAATTTATGTAAAAAAACACAAGTGAAATACTAAAATTTAGAAAAAATTTTATAATTGTGTTGATACCTTTATAAAACTTTCCATAAGTCATTTTTAAGTGTAGGAATTAGAATCAAATCAATCTGATTCATTGTGTGACAAGTATGACTCCAAGTATGTCCTTTTTATTTAAAATTGACATTTTAGTAATAAACATAAACTCCATAATCAAAACTCAGAAAACATATTTAGATTATATTAATTCATTAATAAAATAATAGAACAATTTTTTTTTTGAAATATATGAATCAAGAGAATGTCAATCTGATACATTCTTTTCCTAGTATGACTTAAAGTGGTCATTATCATATTAAAATTAACCTTTTACATCAAAATGTGTGTCACTCACTGAAAACCATGAAAAGAAACTCTAATTATCTTGATAATTAATATTAAGTATTCATAAGTCATTTTTGACGTGTAATAATTATTCTAATGTTAAACCAACACACAATCTGACCGGTATGACTTAGAGTCTTATTTTCCATATTAAAATAGAATTTTAGAATAAATCCCAATTGGCATACACAGAACCACGAAAAATCATTAGCATTGTTATGAAACACTAATAAAATGATACAAAAGTCATTTTTGACCTATCGTAATATGACTCACATATATATGATACTGCGGTGTGACCAGAATGACTCCATGGCTTTCTTTTGATTTAACATTGACATTAATTTCATTATAAATGACAATTTACGTACTAAAACAAAAAAAATTCATTCAATATGTTTTGATAAATTATCAAAATGATTCAAAAGATATTTTTGATGTGTACAAATCACCTAATCCTCAAGGCGATAAAATTTTTGAGTGGAATGACTCAGTGTGTATATTATCTTTTTAGAATTGATATGTTAGTTTGAAACTTGTTTTACTCACTAGAAAGCATGAAAACACACTCTTTTTGTAATTAAAATTTAGAAAATTTATTTATAAATCATTTTTGATTTGTATGAATTGGTCTCATGTCAAACAAAAACAGGAAGTAAATAGTTTAAATCAAAGTGTGTTTATTTAGTATAAAATGACTGTTTAGTAAAAAAGCAGTGACATACACAAAACCAAGAAAAGTAATTAATATTGTTCTGATACATTATGAAAACAATCTGTAAATAATTTATGATGCGTAGGAAGTTTCCACACATAAATTTTAGACATTTTTCGACCATTATGAATCCAATTTAGACTTTATATTAAAAATTTAATTTTTAAAAAGACAGTCAACATACTCAAAATCGAGAGAAAACCATTAATATGGTTTAGATAATTTCTAAAAATGTTACATAATAAATATTTTTTGTGTAGAAATCAAAAACACCACATTCAAAAATCCGATCTTCCCAGTATGACTCAAAGTGTCTGTTATCAGTTTAAATTTGACATTTCAAATCAAAACTCATGTCACCCTTGGAAAACATAAAAAACATGGTCCGAATATATTAACAATTTATGAAAACGTTTCATAGGACAATTTTGATGTTTAATAATTATCCTCATTTCAAAACAACACATGACCTGACCAGTATGACTCAATGTATTTGTTTTTAGATAAAATGACTTTTTAGAATAAAAATTGAAATAATAATAAATTATAAAAATCATTCATATTGTTTTGATACATTAGGATAAAGTCTCATAAGTCATTTTTGACTAGTTGAAATAATTTTTCACTTAATCAAATACACGATTTACTGATATGATTCCAAGTGTTTCATTTAATAAAAAATTGAAATTTTAGTAAAAAAAGAAAAATAAAATACTCAAAATGATGAAAACAAATTTGGATAGTTTCTATACATAGTACAATGATACATATGTCATTTTTGACATGTAGTAACTATCCAAACATCAATTTGATACATGTTGTTCCCTTTATGACTCAATGTTTCCATTATCAGTCTAAAGATGTCATTTTAGTTCAAAACAATTGTCACAAATTGAAATCCAAGAATAAACTATTGGTTTTCTTAGTAATTTAGGAAAAAATTTAATAAGTCAATTGTGGTGTGATATAATTAGTCTCCTATCAAATAGAGATATAATGTGACTAGTATGACTCAATGTGTTTTAAATGAAATTTTACTAAAAGGATAATTGAAATACTCAAAACCACGACAATGTATTCATATTGTTTTGATACTTAAGAACAATAATCCCTAAGTCATTTGTGACGAGTAGAAATTATCCCCACCTCAATTATATTTAGGCTATGAACATTATTATGATAAGTGTATCCCATTATTATAATGTTACATTATATTCAAGTTTTGTTTCATATTATGTTTAATTTATTTCATTATAGTATTATTAAGATAATTTTTTCCCAGATGTATGAGTATTAATTTTCTTGAGATGGGGATGTTTTTTCTGAAACTGATATAACAATCACGATTTTTTTATTGGGGATTGGGTGCCCAATGTAATGAAACATTGATTTTTTTTAATTTCTGTGATAGTAATTGCTAATATAATTTCAGAAAACATTGTTTGAATTGTCTATAAAATATTGTTTATTTATATATCTATGATATAGTTTTAATTTCAATTTAATTATTAGGAAATTAAAATATATAGTTTGATTATACATTGTGATTTAATTCAAATAAAACACTACAAATTTTTTGCCTTTATTAGTGTCAACAAATGATCCGATAAAGCGTTCCTTTATAAGAACAAAAAATAGAACCGATAATGGGGGAATCTTATCAGCGCTGAACTAGCATGGATAAAAAACCACATTTATCATCATTGTTTCACTAGTAATGGCCCCCTTTATTATCCCTTTTTTAAAACTGATTAGAATGTCCCCATTTTAATAGTGCTTAGGACAACAATTCTTTTATCACTCTTCAATACAATTTTTCACGTTGTTAAAGGGATAATTTGTGGTAGTGAACCCTATACCCCCAAAAAAACCCTAAACCATATTCCATACACCCTAAACAAATAACAATAATCCCTAAATCTTATACCCCACACCCTAAACTCTAATCCTTATACCCTAAACCCTAAACCCTACACCTGAAACCTTGTACCGTACACCAACAACCCTACACCATACACACTAAACACTCTACCGTACACCCAAATCTACATAGCATACAACATAAACCCTATACCCAACACCGTAAAACCTATAACACATACCCCAATCCGTACACCCTAAACCTAAAACCCTATGCCCTACACCCTAAGGCTTATATGATACACCATATACCATATACCCTACACCAAAAACTCTAAACTCTACACCCAAACCCAATATCCTAGAACCTAATCCTTATACCCTTCACCATATTCTTTATAAAATTCACAGTAGAACCTATACCGTACACCCTCTACTCTATACCCTACAACTTTAACCCCATACTATACTCCATAAATCCTTTTCCAAAAACCATAAACACTACAACCTATAACCATCTCGGTAAACCAAAATTCCTACACACTAAACAATATACCCCAACACTAAATCATATACCCAATATCCAAAACTCGATGACCAACATGATAAACCATTTATACTACACCAAAAACCCAATACCCAATACCATACACCCTTACCCTATACACTACACCCTAAACCATAAATGTAAAACTCTAAACCACAAACAATTAACACTAAACTTCTATCCCGATTTACTTTATCCCACACCCTAAACCCAAAACCCTATACCCTAAATCCATTATGATAAACTCTAAACTGTAATCCCTACACACTAACCAAATGCCATACACCATTAACATTGAGCATTAGACACTACACCCTACACATCAAACCCTACACCGTAAACCATTTACCGTGAACCATAAAACCTAATCCCAACATTATAAACCCTATACTCAACACTATAACCCTAAAACACACACAAAAACCCATATACCATAAACTCTAATCCCTAATCCAAAAAACTAAAACCCTTACTCTTACACCCTATACCTTTAAACCTAAACCAGACACCCTATTCCATATACCCTACTCCCTAAACCCTTTTCTCTAATCCATACACACTAAACTCTACACCCAAAACTCTATACCCTCCACCGTAACCCCTAGACCATTAACCCAAAACCCAATACACAAAACCCTATAGCGTACACCCAAAAACTTAAATCCATAACCCTACACAACAAAACCTAGACCATAAATCAGAAACCCTATAACCAACACTCTAATCACTGAGCCGTACAACCAAAACACTAAACCATACACCCCAAATAATAAGCCTAACACCCTAATCCATATATCCTACACCCTAATCCTTTTATCCTACACCCGAAACCCTTTACCCCACACCCTAAAACCTATAACCCAAACCTTAAACCCCATTCCCTACATCCTAAACACTCTTCCTTAAATCCTAAACCCTTTATCCTGCACCGTAAACCCTATAGCCAACATATTGACCATAAACCCTAAAACACTAAAACAATCATAAATGACACTAAAAGCACTAAAAATATGAAAATCCATAATACCCCAATATCCCATAAAAAACCATAAACCTGATACCCCCAAAAAGTAAATACAAAAAATGATTCCTTAAAAACCAAAAAAAAAATCTCACATCCCCTGAAACTACTAAAAACCCTAAAATAATTTCAAGACCCTAAAAAATATAAAAACCCTATAAACCTAAGAAACCATTAAAAATAAAAAAACTCTAATATAAAGATTAAAACCATAAAATAGTATAATCCTAGATAATTCTAAACAACCCTAAATCTACTAAATAACTACTGAAACACTACTAACACTACTAACAATTAAAAATTATTACAAACCACAAAATCATTAATAACTCGGAAAATCCTAATAACCCTTAAAAAATAAAAACCCTAAAAACTATAAATCCAATAAAAAGGTAAAAACCTAAAAAACACAAAAAACCCCAAATAAAACCTAAAAATCCAGAACACCTTAAACCCCCTTAAAATCAATAAAACTCTAAAAAAGCTAAAAACTAAAAAAACCCAAAACCACTAAAGCCCAAAAATCCATAAAAATCCCTAAATTCCTAAATGTCTTCGAAAACCCTAATAGATGATATAGAACCCTAAAACCCCTACCTAATCCTAAAAACTATACTGAAAATAAAATACCATGAAAACTCTAAATACAACAAATACCTATAGTATACCTTAAAACCCCTAAGAAACCTAAAAAACATAAAATACCCTAGAGGTCCCTAGAACCCCGTTAAGACCATAAAACCCCTTATCATCCCTTAACGACATATAGAAACCTAAAACCACAAGTAACCCTAAAAACTATAAAAACCATAAAAAACATAAAAAACATAAAACCATATAGGTCCCTAAAAACCCATAAGTACCCTTTAATTCTTTAAAACCCCTAAATGATCCCAGAAACCTTAAAAATCCAGAAGACCATAAAAACCCTAAATGAACATAAAACACCTTCCAAAACCATAAAACCAAATAAATCCCCTAAACCATAAATTACCTTAAAAAACCCTAAAACAATAAACAACCCAAAAACCCCATAAAACACAAAATAGAATTGAAACCCTGTTAAAGGTCATTAAAACCAAAATAACCGCAAACAATAATGGATAACCCAAAATGACATTGACAGACCCTAAAAAACTATAAAAAATCCTAAAAATGAAATAGACCAAAATTACCCATAAAACACATCAAATAAAAAACACCAAAAAACCAAAAAATTCCTAAATAACTCTACATAACCTAAAAAACCTAAAAACAAGACAAATAAATAAAAAAAATTAAAAACCTAATAACATTAAAACAATAAAAATAATAAAAACCCTAAAACCCTAATAAATACTATTAACTCTAAAAAATCTAAAAACCCTAAACCTCCCCAAATAAACCATTAAACCACAAAAAAAACCCAAAAACACTATCATGAACCATCTAAACCCCTACAAATATTAACAAATAGTAAGAGACCTTAGAGACCCTAAAAAATCCTATAATACCTTAAATATCATAAAAACCATAAAACCACCTAAAAATTATAAATGACCCTAAACAAACATAAAAACCCTAAAAACCCTAAATGAAATTAAAAATAAAAAATAAAATCAGAAAAACACTTAAAACCCAAAAATAAAACCTAAAATGCTAAAAAAAATTATAACATTATTAAAACCAAAAAACCAAAAAAAAAACTATAAACCCCCACAAAAACTAAAAGTGAACCTAAAACCATATAACTTAAAAGAACAAAAAAACCCTAAAATCCCTAAAATCAAAAATAAAACTCTACAAAAACATGACAATCATAAAAAATATTAACACTATAAAACCCCTAAAACTGCTAAATACCCTAAACCCCTTAAAACTCCTAAAACCCATTAAAAAAATTAAATCCCATAAACCCCTAAATAACCAAGACCTAACTAAATACCTAAGACCCAAAAAAACCCAAAAAACTAATATACCCAAAAAAAATCCAAACACCCTAAATAAACACAAAATTACTTAAAAACCCTTAAAACAAAAAACCACAAAAAATCGGTAAAATCCCTAAAAACCCATAAACCTGCCAAATAGTTTTTAAAAAATAAAATCTATAAAATCCTCTAAACCCATAAATGACGTTAAACAACACTAAAAATGTAAAATTTGAAAAAGACACTAAACCCCCAAAAAATCCTTCAATCCTCTAAGAACAATAAAACCCATCAATGAAACTAAATATACTATAACCCTAAAAGACCTAAAAATTTATAAAAAGACCTTATATATAATAAAAATCCTAAAAGAACATAAATACACTAAAAACACCTAAAAGACTCTAAAAACCCAAAAAACCAAAACAACCCTAAAAAATATAAAAAACACAAAAACAATAAATGATCCTAAACCATAAAATCCCTAAAGGTACATAATAACACTAAAACACGTAGATGACCACAAAAACCATAGAAACCATAAAAAATTAAAGCACCACAAGGACCATAAAACACTTAAAAGATCAAATAAACACAAAAACACATTCAAAATCATTAAAATACCAAAAACCGTTAAAAACATAATTGAACATAGAAAACCCTCAAAAACCTAAACATCCCTAAAAACCGTCATAATCCTAAAAGACCCAAAATAACCCTAAAAACTCAAAATACCTAATAAACCCATAAAAACCTAAAACCCCCTAAAACACAATAAAAATCACTAAAAACATTTAAAGAACCTAAAAAATTTAAATAACCATGAACCCCAAGAAACCCCTAAAATACTCTAAAACCACTAAAACCACTAAAAAACCTAAATCCCTAAGAGCTATAAAAAATTCTAGAAACCCTAAAAACCCTAAAATCCAAAACAAAACATTAAAAACCAATAAATCAATAAAAACTAAATCCCCTAAATACCGAAAAAAATAAAAAATCATAAAATAAACTAAAACTCTTAAAAACCCTAAAGTAACATAAAAAATTAATACCCCCCAAAAAGTCCTAAACATCCTGAAGAACCCTAAAAGCCCATATAAACTCCAAAATTGCTTAAAACCGTAAATGACCTGAAAACCCGCTAATAAACCCCCAAAACAACAAAAAACTAAAACCCCCTAAAGACACTCAATGTCCCTAATCAATCATAAAATACTATAAAACCCTAAATGACCCTAAAGATCCTAAAGACCCTAAAGACCCCCTATGAATTATAAGACCACCAAAAGATCCAAAAAACATTGAAAACATTAAAAGCCTCTAATAATCTTAAAAAAACCGAAAACCCGAAAAACAATCACAGACCCTAAAAACCCTAAAAAACCAAAATACATAAAATCCTTAAAAACCGTAAAAACCCTTAAAACTCATAATCCTATTTAAAAACCCAAAAACTCATAAAATCGTATAAAATCTTTAAAACCCAAAACCCCCTAAAACCCTAAAAAACCTAAAACCCTAAAAACACAAAAACCATACAACCCAAAACAAATATTTAAACCCCATAAAACCCCCAATTGCACTTAAATCCCTAAAAACCACATAAAACACAATATCCCCCAAACCCATACAAATCCTTATGATCCCTAAAAACCATATATCCAACAAAAATCCATCCAAATAATAAAAACAGATGAAATACTTGAACACCATAAAACACCTAAAAATAACAAAATATAATAAAAAATTGAAACCCCCTAAAACCTCTTTAAATACAACCACCCCACACACAGAGAGAATTGGTATAAACCCTACAAACTATAAAAAATATAGAATACCATAAAATTCCATAACCCCCACAAACTACCAAAAAAACACTAATGAATCAGAAAATACCCTAAAACATTAAGAACCCTAAAGGTATCAAAAACCCTATAAAACCCAAAATGACATAATAAAAACCCTTAAACAACCTAAAAACACGATAAAATATAAAAAATTCTAAAACACTAAAACCTCTAAAAACACTAAAACCCTAACATCATAATAACATCCTAAACCCCTAAATACCTTAAAATTACTAAAAACCCAAAAACAGTAAAAAATCCCAAAAACCCAAAAAACACTGAAAATATGAAAAAAACCCTAAATAGAGTAAAAACTGCAAAACCCTAAACAACCATAAAATCCCCTAAATCAAATAAAACCATATATAAACCCTAAAACCCTATTAAACCCAAAAAAACACAAAAAATTAATAAAACCCTTAAAAATATTAAACCTTAAACCCAACACCCTAAATCGTAAATGTGACACCCTAATCCCTAAACCATATACCATCACCATAATCCCAATACCATACACCCTAAACCATTTAACAAAAACCCTAAATCCTAAATTTCACTTCCTATACCCTAACCATAAAACATAAACCATAGACACTATAATAAAATGTATAAACCCTACACCATTAACGATAGACTTAAAACCCAATACCCTACACCATAAACTCTTATCCCTATACCCAAAACCATACACTGTAACCCTACTCTTAAAAACATATACCCCACACCCCAAACCATAAACCAGACTCCCAAAACCCTATACAATACATCTTAAACCCTATAACATACACACAAAACACAAATATCAACACTATAAACCCTAAAACCTACACCACAAATCATATACCCATCACAAAAAACAGAAATCGAAAACCCTATACCTTACACCATTAAACCTATACCCTGCACCCTAAACCCTCTACCATACACCATAAACTATATTCCCTTCACCCAAAACCCAATACCTAATACACTACAGCATAAACCCTATACTATAAATCCTAAACACTATACCAAATACCATTTACCCTATACCATGTACCCAATAACATATTACCAAAACCCTAAACCCTTTACCCAACACACTAACCCATAAACCCTACACCATAAACCCTATAACCTACAACCTAAACCCTAAATACTAAACCCAAAACAATAATCCATATACAAAAAATCATACACCCTAAACCATATACACTAAACCATATACCAAACACACTAATCCCTAAAACCCACACACTATAACATCTACAATACACCATTAAGCCTAATACATATACCCTAAACCCCATACACTTCACATTAAAACCTTTAACCTCTACACTAAACAACACAATCCTGCACCCTAAACCATAGATACTGAAACCTACACACTGAATCCAAATTCCTAAACCATAAACCCTATAACCTATACCCTAACCCCAAAACCATACACCATACACCATAAATCCTATACCCTATTCTCTATACCCTAAACCCGATACTATTGTCCTAGAACCCAATACCCAATACCCTAAATCATAAAACCAAAACCCTAAACCCTATTCCTTAAACCCTAATCCAAAAATCCTAAACCCTATAACCTATATCCCAAACCCTAGAACCATCACCTTATATAATAAACCCTAAACCCGACAACCTACACCTTAAACCCAATACCATGCACCTTAAACATAATAACCTACACCGTAAAACCTATAAAATAAAACAAAATCTATAAATCTAACACTATAAACCATATACCCAACACCTTAAACCCTAAGACATAAACCAAAATCCCTTCACCCTACATCAAAATCACTAAACCTTGCACCCTAAACATTAAAAATTACACCCTAAACTCTAAACACCACACACTAAACCATATACCATACACCCAGAACTCTATACTCTCCACCTTAAACCCTATACAGTACACCCAAAACCCTATACCCCACACCCTAAATTATCAACCCTACACCTGACACCCAAAAATGTATACCATACTCCCTAAACCCTATACCTTACACCCTAAACCATAAACCCTACACCATTAACTATAAACCCTTCACCCAAAACCTAAGAAACTTCACCCTAATCACTATATACTAAACCCTAAAATAATCATAAAACCCCCAAAGAACAAAAAAACAATAAGAACACTAAAAACATTAAAATTTAGTGAATATTTTAAAATACATACCCCAAGCTAAAAATACCTAAAAATCTAAAACTTATAAAAAATCATAAAAATAATAAACAACAAAAAGTACCTAGTAAAGTAAAAACCCCTAAACCCCTTAAAACTCCTTAAAACCCCATAAAACCATAGAAACCCTTAAAATTACTTAAAAAATAATTAATCCATTAGAAACATTAAAGAACCCTAAAACATTGAAATCTTTGAGAAAAAATTAAAAAACCCCAAAAATATTAAAAAACTAAAAAAACCCTTAACACCCTATGAAAATCCAAAAACATTAAAACCTATAAAGCCCAAAAAACCATAAACCCTTAAGAACACCAAGAACTCTCAAAATTTCAAATACTCTTAAAAAACCCTGAAACCAATAAATCCCTTAACAAAATTAACGGACCAAAAATCCCCCAAACATACTAATAAACATAAAAACCTCTAAAACTACTAAACCCCATAAAACCCCTAAAATTATTGAAAATCCTAAAATACCTAAAAACCATTAAAACTCTAAAAACCCCAAAAACCGAAACACCCATATGTCCCTAAAAATATATAAAACCCTAAAACAACCTAAAAAAAATAAAAAACAACCAAACATCCTAATACACCCCATACCCCCTAAAAATCATAATATCCAAAAAACCCAATAAAAACTAAAACACCCTAAATACAAAAAAAAGATACAAAAAAATCTGAAAACCTATAAGGATCATAAATACACTAAAAAATCTAGAAAACTATTAAAACCCATTAAACTATAATAGACACTAAAAGTACTAAAAACCCCATAAAACCCTAAAAACCCTAAAACCCCAAATGGAACCAAAAAACAATAAAACCCCTAAAGAAACATAATACCCCTCAAAGAATCCTTAGAGCACACTAAAACCATAAAGGAACCCAAAACCAAAAATATACCAAAAGGACCCTATAACCCCCAAATATTTCGTAATCCATAAAATCCCTAAAACCCCAATATGTATAAAACCCCTTAAATGCTATAAAATACCGTAAAAGTGTAAATAAAATATTAATGACCCTAAAACACCCTAAAACCCATAAAAGATCCTTAAATCCCTAAAACCCCATTAACGTAATAATAACCTTAAAATTACATAAAAACTATAAAAAAATTTAAACGACACTAAAAACCCCAAATAATCTTTGAAACCCACTAAAACATTTAAATTACCTGATACCCTAAAACCAAAAAAAACCTAAAATTCCAAAATACCGATAAAAACCAACCATCCCCCCTCCCCCAATTTTTTTTTCTAAAATTTAAAAAAAAATTAAAATCTTCAAAAACCCAAATAACACCTCAAAAAAATAAGCCCCCTAAAACACCAAAAATCATAAAAATCCACTAAAACCCTAAAATCACTCTGAAGAAAATAAAACACACAAAGAAACCTAAAGCCCTTTAAAAACCTAAACACCCTAAAAATACTAAAAACCTTTGAAACCCCAAAACCCCCTATAAACCATTGAACCCCCAAAAAATGTAAGAGAACCTAAAACCTAATAAATCCAAAAAACCCCAAATACCATATATCCATAAAACCCAAAAGACCAAAAAGTCCCCCCAAAACCAAATAAAATGATAAAACCCAAAATAATTATAAAAACACATAAAATCCTAAAATCCATAAAATCTATAATAACCTTAAAATACCTAAATCCCTAAAACCCTAAAATATATTAAAAAAAATTATGAAAACACTCAAAGACCATAAAAACCCTAAAACCCCTAACACAGTTTATAATCATAAACCCCCTATGAACCCTAAAAACCAGAAAACTCTAAATATATAAAAACCATAAAAAACCTTAAAATCATAAAAACCATAAACCACATAAAATTCTTAAAAACCCTATAACTTTAAAATAATATAAATCCTAAAACACTAAATCCCCAAAAACCCCTTCCTTAAAAGACACTAAAACCCCTAAATCCCAAAAAACCATAAAACAACATTAAACACTGAAAAGGAATCTAAAACCCCAAAAACCCAAAAATTATACCAAAAACAATTAAAAACCCTTAAAACACTAAAATACTAAATTCAACTAAAAACCCTAATGGACCCAAAAACCCCTAAATAAATCCTAAAAGTCCCTAAAACCCATTAAAACCCAATAATGAACATAAAAAAGCTAAAAAAAAAAATGAACCCAATATCCATAAAAACATTATAGGACCCTAAAAACAAAAAACCCTCTAAAACCACATAGAAGTCCATAAAAAAATAAAAACCCTACCCCCATAAAAATCCTAAAATACCATAAAAACACTTAAAATCCAAAAAATTAAATATAAAAAACCTAAAAAACAGTAAAAATTGAAAGAAAAATTAAACCACAACCGAAAAAATCTCATATGAACAATTAATAATCCACAAATCCCGTCAAAAATGTAAATACACAAAAACACAAAAACACCCAAATACCCATAAAAACCAAAAAACCTAAACACAAATACATCAAAACCATCATCTCCAAAAACCGAAAACCATAATAACCCTAAAAAAATTATAAACACATCGAAATAATAAAAACCTAAGAAAACCATACAAACACTAAAAATCATAGAACAAATTAAAAGGCCCTAAAAACCATTAAAAATTTAAAATCTCAACAACCCTAATAATCACTAAAAGAAGTAACAATTAAAAAATAACCCTAAAACCCCTTAAAAATACTATATCACTTATGAAATATCCAACAAAAACTAATAAATACAATAAAATACCCTAAACCAAAAAAAATATAAAACCCAACAAAACCCATAAAACCCTCTAAATCCGTTAAATTAAAAAGAAATATATAAAAACTTTAAAAATAAACAAAAATAAAAACCCTTATAAACTAATAAAACAAAAAAAAATCCTTAATCCCATAAAAAACAAAAATCTCTACCCCACCTTAAAAAGAGTAAAAACATTTAAGAAACCCTAAGAAACCTATAATCCCCAAAACCCAAAAAACCCATAAACAGCTAAACCCCCAGAAAACACCTAATAATGTATAAAATCCTAAAAACACCAAGAAAACTAGAAAACATAACAACCATATAAAATCTCTAAAAACCCTAAATCCCATAAAACACCAAAGAACACATAAATTGTATTCACAAAACACAAATCCCTAGACTGGACACCCTAAACTATATACCCAAAACCCAAAACCCTAATCCCACTCCCAAGACCATATACACTTTACCATATACACTAAATAAAACATTAAAAACACTATTCTATATCCCTTAAATCCTATACCCAACATTGAATACCTGATACCCTACAACCTAAGCCCATAACTCTACACTCTAAACCCTAATCCTTTCATAGTATACCCTAAAACCTATACTCGAAACTCAACACCCTTCTCCATAAACAATAAACCCTACACCATAAAACCTATACCCTTAACCCTAACCATATAGAATACACTATATACCCTATACACTATAAACTAAATCCTATACCCTACACCCTAAACCCTAAACCCTACACCATAAAACCAAAAACATACACCTTAAACCTTATACTAGAAACACTAAACCATAAAACCTACAAACTAAACCCTATACCATACACTATAAACCCCATTCCATACACATTAAACCTTATAACCTACACCATAAACCCTAAATCCAAAACCATACACCCTAAACACTAAACCCCACACCATAATCCCTATACCATACACCCTAAAAACTAAACCACCTCCTTAATCCCAATACACTTAACCCTAAACTAATAACCCTAAACATTACACCTAAAAATCTATACCCTACACCATAAATATTAAAACCACCACCATAAACCATATGCCCTAAACCCTAAATCCTACACCTGAAATCCTAACCAAACACCAAAAACCATAAAACATACACACTAAACATTATACACTTTATCCTAAACCCTACAGCTCAAAACCTATAACATATTCCCTCCACCATAAATAGTATATTAAAAACCTTATAAACCACACCCTAAACCCTATACCCCAATAATTACACCCTAAATCCGTAACCATACACCACAAACCAAATATTAGGCATCATAACCCTGAACCCTACACCCAAAACCTTGTATCAACCCCATAAACCCTAAACCTATCACCATAAACCATATACAATAAACCGTAAACCCTAAATGCTACACCCTCATCCATATACTATATATTGTAATCCCCAAAACCAACATTATAATTCCATACCATAATGGTCTAAACCCTAAAACCTAAACCATATACTCTATGCCCCAAACTGTAAACCCCATAGCCTATAGTCTATAACTTGAACACTAATTCATAAAACCTACAGCCTAAACCTCATTCCATACAGCCTAAACACTAATGCATACACCCAAAATGTTGGGAAAAATATTTCAATGTAACTTTACAATGTTTTTAGGTTCAATGTGTTTGTTAAGAAAGAAGGTTTCCAGGGTCATATGTTTTGTTATTGAATTTTTTTGATCGGGTATATTGAATAGGATACATGAAAAAGGAATGGATGCTCTAAAAACACTAAATTACACTAAAAAGGAATTTTTTGATAGACTCTAAAAGCCATAACAGACCCTAAATATCCATAAGAATCCTTAAAACCACATAACCCCCTAAAAACACTAAATTACACTAAAAAAACTAAAAATACTTAAACACTTTTAAAATATATAAAGTACCCTAAAATCCTTAGTACCCTAGAAAATACAAAACTCCTATAATACCTTAAAAAACATAAATCATTAGAATACCCTAAAAACACCAAAAACCTTTAAAAGTCTAAACCCCCTAAAGGATCCTAAAAACACTGAATACCAAAAATCCCATAATCCCTTTAAAAAAATAAAATCTTTAATACCAAAAACCCAAAAAACAAAAAAAATTAGAAAAACCCCTCTAAAAACCCTAAAAATCAAAACAAATACCTCTGAAACATTAATATCCTAAAAAAATAAAAAAACCCTAAAAAATATAAACCCCCAAAAAACATAAAAAAATTAAAATTCTAGAATTCATTAAAAAGAAAAAACTTATAAAACCCTAAAAACCCTTAAACAATTTAAATCATAAAAACACTAAAAACATTATAACATTTAAACACCCCTAAAAAGTATAAAAAAAATATAAAATTCACAATAACCAAATAAAACCATAAAAAAAACCAAAAAAAAAAAAACCTCCAAAAACCATAAAACCCCCTAAAATTATAAAATACCGAAAACTCCAAAAAAGAAAAATTCTTAAAAAGGTTCATGAAACTTATAAAAACGCTCAAAACAATAATAGATCCTAAAAAACAATAAAATCCCTGAAATTCAAAAAAGCTATTAAACATCGTAAAAATAGTAATAACACCAAATACACAAAAAACCCCTAATAACAGAAAAACCAAAAAATTCAGAAAATACAAAAAGAACATAAATCCATTAAAACGATAAGAATCATGATAGAACCTAGGAATACGAAAATCTCAAAAAATATCATAAAACAAAAACAGATAAAACCTGAGAACCCTCAAAAACTATAAAACCCAAAAAACCCTAAAAATTACTACTTCCCCTAAAACCTAATGAATCCAAATAATTCTATAATGGCAATAAAAACCCTAAAGTCCAAAAAAACATAAAACTCGTAAAAACCACTAAAAATACTAAAACCCATAAAACCAATAAAACCGTAAAACCACTTAAATAACACTAAAACATATAAAAACCCTAAAAATCACTAAAAACCATAACATCCATTAACATCCCTAAAACCAATAAAATCCCCAAATGTCCCTACAATACCTAAAAAATATAAAATCCTTTAAATTCCCTAAAACCCTAAAAACTATTTAAAATATAGAATTCCTAAAATACACTAAAATGATCTAAAACACCAAAAAGTACCAAATGGAACAACAAAAAACATGAAAAATACTAAAACACCAAATAGAAACAAAAAAACTAGAAAAATATGAAAAAAATTCAAAACAACTAAAAAATCCTAGAACACATAAAAACCCTTAAAATAATAAAAATCACTAAAAATCACAAAAACCTAAAAACAGGAAAAACATATTATCCATTAAAAACACTAAAAACCAAAAAAGAAAAATAAAACCCTTAATACAGAATAAAACACAAAAATACCATGAAAAAACCAAAAAACTCAACAAAACCCATAAATCCATAAATCTGCTAAAAACCATAGAAAACACATAAACCACCAAAAATCCTAAACCCACAAAAAACCATAAAATCTCTAAAACCCCCCAAAACCTCAAAAAACATAAGAAACCCATCAAACCAAAAAACACCTAAAAACACTTAATCCCCAAAATATATAAAATCCTAGAAACACGGAAAAACATTAAATTACTAAAAGATTAAAAACACTACAAAAATCCTAAAACATATTACCTACACTATAGACCCTTCTCCCTAAACCCAAAATGCTATCCCCAATGCCTAATAACCTACAATGCAAACCCCACACTCTACACCCTAAACCCTATACCCCCAAAAACAAGACCCTACACCCTAAACCCTAAACACTACACTGTAAGCCCTAGACCCTAAACTGAAAACCCTAAACCATACACTCAAAACCTAATACCCTACATTGATAACCTAAAACCCAAATAAAAAAAACACAAACCAAAAACCCTATACCACATAACCAATACCATAAACCCGATACCTAACACTAGAAACCCTAAACCCTACACCCAAATCCATAAACCCATAACCCTATTCCAAATCTAGGAAAACATACACCCTAAACTCAATACCATACATCCTAAATCCTAAAACTGGAACCCAAAACCCTATACCCTACACCCTAAACCATAAACCGACATTTTAAAAATCATACCATAATCCCTAAACCTAATAAACTACACCTAAAACCCCATACCTTATACCTTAAATCATATACCTTATAGCATAAACCCTTTACGCTACACCCAGAACCTTATAACCTACACACTAAACCCATTACCATACATGAAAAAACCTAATATGATACACCATAAACCCTAAACCCTAAACCCTAAACCCCATACCACACACAATAAATCCTAAATGATACACCTTAATCCATATATCATATATCCTTTACATGATATCCTACACCCTAAACCATACACCCTAAACCATAAATCAGACACACTAAACACATTATCCTACACCCTAAACCCTATACCCTCACGCCTAAAACCTACACCCTGTACCCTAAAACCATTACCCTAAACCCTATACCGAAAACCATATTCCATAAATCCTATACCCTAATTCCACATACCTATTCTTTAAACACTATACCCAATACCCTAAATCCTAACACCTATACCATAAATCATATATCATATGCCTTAAATACTAAATCAATCATATATAATTCCCTTACCTTATTTTGGTTATTTCAAAACTATATTTTCATTTCCATCTTTATTTTGGTGCATTTAGGGACTCTCACTGATGGAGAGACTTTGGTAGTGTATATGAACATATGATTGGATTTTTAGTCTTATATGAATTGTTAGAGTCTGTGTATAAAATTTTAAAAGGATTTAGATGATTTCTATTGTGGTTTGGCTTGGACTAGGGGAGTTTTTTAAGGGTTTCTTTAGAATATTCTTGTTCAGATATTTAATTTAATGAATAGGTTTCACATCATGAATCTATTTTTTTGGCCGATGTTGTGAGACAGATCATAGTTTCAAATGAATACACATCATGAGACTAGTCACATCTTGTATGTTTAGATTGGAGTTTTAAAATCAAGTAAATTACTTTTTTAGCCTATATGGATTTCATTTATTTTACATCATGAAACCGATCTTAAAATCATGAAATGATCATGGTATATCAATTTTTATAAACTACACATATTATTTAATTTTCATTTACCTTTAACCCCCTATCATGAGACAAAGGATATCTCCTTGGTGATTGTGGGGATCTCTAATAAATTTGGATAATTTCTTTTTGTAATTGATCTTCATCTTGGTTGTACTATATCTCTGTGAGTATGTGATCTCTCTTTTTATTGATTTTTTTGATCATCGGAGTGCTCTTATGGTATTTTTTAGGTCCATTGGTATTGTTGTGTTGATTATAATTATCCTTTCTATATTTTTTTTATAAATTCATCTAGAGGATGTCATTTGTGCTAGTTATGGTGAAGTATGAAGCTCTCATGAGGTTATTATTGTGCTGCCATGTCCATTTATTTTTTTATTATTTAAATGATGGTGATATTTAAATAATCATTTTAAGGCCTCCCTTGTTTTATTTATACACATTCAGGTTCGTTGATTTAGTTGTTGGTGTGTATGACCTGAGTCTGAGGCAGGGTGATCTGTTTTTGGAATATATTAGATGAAATGCAATTCTCTAGTATTAAAAATTATATTTTAAATGAATTTTATTTATTAAATTGTGTGTGAAAAAATGTAATTTTTAGGAAAGATGATTTTCCACATTTTTTATAAAAGAAAAGATTTTTTCAAATTATTATGAAATGAATTTATGAATGAAATTTTAAAACATGATATTGATGAAACATCTCAGGAAATGTTGCACATTAGAAGCCTTGGGTACTTAGTTGGAATGGGTTGTAATGGGCCTCATCCACTGATACTTTTTAGGGGTTTATGCATGGGGGTTTCCTTTAATACCCATGCCTATTGGTATAGGGAATTTTTAGGCCTATTGGGAGGCTCACTTTTTCTGGTGTTCCCCTGCACTCTAAATTCAGTAAATATATATAGAGACTTGATTTGTGTGATTTTATATTTCATGTATGGGTGATCCAACTTGCGTGTCCTGTAGTGATCCTTGGCATGATATTACTCTCGATTTTGGTTTATACTATTTTGGATTTGCTATGATATGTGATACCTAATTTGATTTTACTAATGGATATATATGACATTATTTGAAGGGGGTTTTCCTAGTTTATTTGGAAAAGTTTTAAAAGGTGAAACATTTTACCATGTTTTTGGTATAAAAATAGTTTAACTCACTATCATGACTTTTCTCCTAATAGTTAATCATGTTTTTATTTTTTATAGAGACTAGATATAGAACACAATTCTGTTTTCCTATTGATAATTTTTTATCTCAATCCCTGCACACCACTTCAGTGGTGTGAAGTTCTTGTTATGTATTTTGATGTAGGGAAAGGAATGGTACCTCAATGAGGTAGGAAGGATTTTTTGAGTTGTGTATTGGTAGCTGGTGGTGAGAAGGTGGGATTTTTCCAACAATATAACATGGAGTATCAGTTTCATTTTTATTTTTTCTTTATTATTGGTCTTGTGACATATATATTATTTGGATACTTATGAGATTCATCAATTATGTTGTTTTATTTTTGATACAAAATATTTTAACTCGTTTACTATTATGATATTTATTCCCATATTGTTTGTACATATATATTTTTATATATATTTTTTTCTACTTCTTGTTGGGGGAAATAATTCACTATAGTTATTTTTAATTCTCAGGTGTTATTCACCAGCCCATGGGGATTGGGAATTTCTTTCAGTTATTTGATGGATCAGGTCGGGTGCTAGTTTTTGATTGTATTCAAAATGGGTTGTTCATATTTTGGTATCAAAGGGGAATACTTGTTCTCAGTTCTGATATGATGTTAGGTTGGAGATAATATTATTTGAACTTTAGAGGTAGGTTGAGGTGAGTTCCTGACCAGATCTTATTTGCATGAGACCCAAGTTACCATGGGATGTTAGGATGTGTGTCACCAATTTTGAGTTTATAATATCAATTTTTTATTATGGTATTTATTTTTTTAATGAGATTATATTTTTGTTCGATTGTATCTTCTATTTTGGTGTTCAGTGGTATGCCTCTGAGAAATCTTCCATGGGTTCTAAAAGGCATTACAATAGACTCTCAACGGAATGAATATCTATATAAGAATATTAAATAGTTTATCATATGGTCAGTACATGTTGTAGGCCAGAATATAATACTAGTTTGGAAAATAGTTATCAAGGTATACCAAGGTTTTTCAAGGGAAAGGGATCGATCATGGATGTTATTATGAAATAATTCCCCATCTTATATGGGGACAAATGAACCTAAAGAGTTAGAGGACTGACTGTACTATAACAATCAATTCATATTACTTTTAGACACAATTGGGAATATCATGGTGAAGTGCATATTGTATAGAATCGTGTGTCCAAGTAGGAGATGGTGGGCTTCCATGGTCTATACTGATCAAAAAATGGGAAAGTAAAGGAAGTGTTTCAAGACCAACATATTTTATAAATTTTTTCTAGAGTCACTAATGATGATGAATTAAATAGTGTTACTCTCCTTATAGTATGGTGAGTATTCAATGTCGTTGTACAATAATCGATTCCCAGAGCTAGTTTGTTTTTCTCTAAAGGTAGTAACGAAAAACTAGCTGAAGGCATAGAAGTAATAATAGGGTTTTTGAAATGATATTAGATGATAGGTATTCATACTGAATAATTACACCTATGAATAGATAACATGCAGAAAAATGTTGGGTGACATGGATATGGTAGGAAAGGTTGGTTATTATTCCTCTTCTATTCCACCAAGTGATATATTTAGTGGTTCTCAGGGGTGAAATTGGAAGTTTCATGATTATCACAATAATGATGGAGATGTTTCTCATCAACAGTCCTCCTCTATTGATTATTTTGCAGAAATTATTATACCCCAAACATTCTATTAATGTGTCAAGGTTGGTAACACCTGACATTGATGTTCGTAACCTTTGAATATTTTTAACTATTTGGATTCTGTGTTTATCTTCATTATTTGTGTTATTCTATGTCTATGCATCATTCTTGTCAAGGATCATCAACTCAAAGTGCTAATATAGAAATTTCATATTCTTCAAAGACAACATGGATCTATATGCAAGCATCTGGAGTGATTCACCTTCAAAATTTGGATGAGTCTCTAGAAGAGGTAGATGTGGTTTCTACAATAGTGACAGGTTCCATCATTATTTCATCATCTATAGTGATTTCATTATTTGACAATGGTTTTACAGCTCATTTATATCTAGTCATTTTTTGGATATTCTTACACATACAATGTATTTCATGTATTTTATTATGGAGATAGTGAAACCTATTAGGAATAATAATTAGTAGGAGATTATATATCCTTTTTATTCTTGGATGATAGCTAATGTGGATTTAGTCCAAGATTTCCAAGTTCTTTATTTTTATATGTTTCACATCCTCATACTGATGGTTATGCCCACCATGATAATATTGATTATTATCATTTACATATTTTTTATTTTCTACTAATCAGAACTCTTGAGTGTTTATGATAAAGTGGGATCCATGGTTTGGTAATGTAGGACCTTCCAACATAGTGATAATGAGTTTGATATCTAGAGTATCAGTTGGACATAGTGATTATTCTTTTTTTTGTTGATCATCGCTATATTATTTGGTAATTTCAGGATGTTTTCCATAATGATTTCTCTTTTATTATATTAGAGATGTAGGTAGAGTTTATGATTGATTCGATTTTTAGTATGAATCTAGTTTCAATACCATTTTATCATATGGTACCAGTGAAGCTATGATTGATCAATATTTAGTTTGATGATATGGTGAATTAATTATTTTCCCCCTATTTTTCCTCCTTGAACAACCCCTAAACTCTTTATTATGATACATCAGTATTTACTCTGATTATGGGTGGACTATAAGAAGATAAACCAATTAACGGTTAAGAATAAATATAATTTTCCTCATGTGGATGATTTGTTTGACTAGTTAAATGAGAATTTTTTTTAAGATCAATCTTCATTCGGGTTATCATTAACTCAATGATTGGATTTTTGATACACTGGAGATGAAATTCATAAGAAGGTATGGCCATTACAAATATCTTGGAATTCCATTTTTTTATCTAACACTCATACATATTTTATAGATTTGATGAACCAAATTTTCCCTGATTTTATTGTCATTTTTTGTAGTATTAATGGATTATATTTTTTTAATAAGATATAGTTGCATGAGTAGGAGAACCATTTCAGATTTTTATTGAAATCTAGAAGATTCATTATCTATTTATAAATCCATAAAAATGTAATTTATGGATCTAATAATTAATTTTTGTAGGGAAACATGATATATAAGTGATTTATATTAGTTATTCTAGAGTAGGTGATACCTTTTTTGTCATTGAAATATCCATGGGTCATCTTTGAGATTCGATTCTTCTTTAGTCTTATTATATACTACCGACATATCATCAAGAATTTATGAAGGAAAGAATCAAATTTAACAAAAAATACTAGGAAAGGGGTGAAATTCAAATGGGATATAAATAATTAGGCTTCTTTCAATGATCTGAATTGAATTTTTAATTTATCTCATATTCTAATCTTAAATGGGACTCATTAGGTGTATGTTGTTTTCTCAGATTATTCTGATGTTATTCTATATTTTTTTTGTCTATTTAGGAAAATGATGTAGGGTATTATGACACTAAATAGCTTCCACCACATGAGAATATTTACCCCAATAATTATTTAGAGATTTTCACAATTATGAATATACAAAAATTTCATAGAAACTCTATTTTTGGAGAAAGGATCATGGTCCTTTCTGAATATTGGAGTCATAATAATTTCTTGAATATCAAATAGATGTGGTGGGTGGAATACAATTATATGTTTGACATCAACATCACCAGAACCCTAGAGAAGGGGAATGATGTTGCAGATGATCTCAGTAGTAATGTATCACCACAATCTATTCTATAATTGAAGGAGGAGTCGAACCTCACTAGAATCAACACTTAGTTGAACCTAGATACATTAGAGAATGTTTTATTCATGGTTATTACATGTTTTCAGTTATAATTATCCCCCTATGAGTCTATTTAGTATGATCAATAATAGGTTGATTAATTTAGAAGAATTAATGAAACCATATATGGTTAGGGGGCATATCTAGTTGGTCTCTCTCTTGAGATAGTATTCTTTATTTTAGGTTTTATTTTGTCATCTGAGTAACTATGAGGAATATGGTTTTGTTTGAATCACATATTTACTCACATGATATTCATCCAAGAACAATTAAGAAGTATTATGACATAAGATATTGATTCTGGTGGCCCTATATAAAGCGTTGAATTATAAATTATTTGTCCTACTATTACACATTCCAATAGATAATCAAAAAGAATATGAATCCTTATGGATATCCCCATCCTCATAGAGTTCTATCATGGATATGGGATGAGGGTTTTATGTACATTGTTGTTATATTAACATGGAATCACCTAGGTAAGATTGTGATATGGGTGGTGATTAATCAGTGGAAAAAGTATTCTCACTTCATGAGGATAAGGGTCACCACTATTGTTAAAGACCATGGTATGATGCATGTAAAGGAGGTTGTTAGGTTACATTAGGTTCCATCTTCAATTAATTTAGACAAGGATCCTAGGTTTACCTCATGTTTATATTATATTCCCTAGGATATGATGGGAATTAGGGGTAGTTTTTGTATATCTTATCATCAATAGATAAATAGTCAGATGTAGTATATTATCTAGATCCTAGAGGATATGCTTCATGCCTGTAATATGGATTTCAGTTCATAATGGGATATCTATCTAATACTAGTTTCATTTTCATATAAAACTATTTATCATTAATTAATAATAATGTTTCCCTTCAAGGAATTGAATGGTTTACCAAGAAAGAAATCTCTTTTTTGGGAATAGGTGGTAACAGATCTCTTGTAGGACCATGTATCATTTTGGAGAACTCATTGAGGATTCAAGATACACATTTGTGTCTGGTTAAAGATAAGATTCCAAAAAAATATTATAGTGATATTAACCATCATCCTTTTGAGTTTTCCATTGGTGAAATAGTTTTCATAACTATTTCCCCTTGTTGGGGTCATTATCAGCCTTTAAAACAAGGACTGTTGGATCCCAGATATGTTGGAACATTTGAGGTCACAATGAAGACTGGGAATGATTGTTATCCATTCTAATATCAAATTTATTTGATGGATATTCATGATGTCTTCCAAATATATCAACTTAAGAGGTACAATATTGATCACTCTCAAAATTTTAATTGGGATAAAATTGAGTTATATCAATATGTTTTTGATTTATAGAAAAGAGTATAGATCAATGAATATTAATTAATAGTCATTCATGGGAAGTTGATTTCATTGGTCAGAGTATTATAGTGACATGGATCACATTCTATATGACATGGTGGGGGGGTGAGTCATTGACGAGGGAGGAGTGTCCTCACCAATTTCATGACACCATTATTCCCCATGACATCCTAGGGATATTAAGTCTTATGGTGGGGAGTTTGTAACATCTTGTTACCTTCCTTTAGGTATTTCTCATCTCTCTTTTCATTTCCATCATTATTTGGGTGCATTTTGGGACTCCTGGGGATGAAGATACCTTATAATGGAAAATGACTAAATGTTCAGGGGAATATGTTTATGTTAATTAATATATTACATGTTTAAATTTGAAAATGTATTTAGCAAATGTCCTTTTGGGTCTAGGTTGACCTAGGGGGTTTCAAAGTGTTTATGTTGAATCTACCTACTCAGAAATTGCATTTTTTGAATGGATTACATGACATGAATATGTTATCAGGATAATTCTATGAAGTGGTTTAGTTCCTCTTATTTTTTAAAAGCACGAGACTAGTTGAAATCGTGGGAAGTTCAATCAGAGGATTTTTAAACTACAATGATGCTTTTTTCAGCATAAATTGCTATCATGTATTTCAAGTCGTGAAACAAGGTTTCACATCATGAGATATTTTTGGTCTATAGGTTTTGATGCATTAAATGTATGATTTCTTTTTTATTTATCTATAGCCTCATCTCTCATGAACTGGGATCTCTACTCGGTTTTTTTGAGGATCTCACCACATTCAGATCATTTTTTCTGTAATTGATATTCATCGTGGTTGCACCTCATCCTTCCGAGTAAGTTATCTATAAACTTCTTAATTGTTATTGGTCACCAAAATGTCATTACACTACATTTTCAGATCTATTGTTCATGTGGTGTTGATTATATTGATCCTTTAATTCTCCATTATGTGATCTCCCTCCAAAGGATTAACTTTGTATTAGTTGTGGGGTAGCATGCAAGTTTTGTTATGTATGTGTTGTGTTACCTTTTATGGCAATCATTTTTCTAGATGAATTGATTTTTTAAATTTATGGATTGATTATAGGGACACCAATATTTTATTTACATCATTCCGTGTGGTTTGATCTCATTACGGGAATGTGTAACCAATGTTGGAGGTAGGAGGTTCCTTCTCTAGTATACGTTGGCTGAACTGTATTTCTATGGTTTTGAAAATTGTTTTATAAATTAATTAGATTGATTTAATTGTGTGTTTGCAAATGGGATTTTGAGGAAATATATTTTTACAATTATTTTGGTAAAATAAAATTTATTTTCAAATAATTGGGATATAGATTAATGAAATCGGTTCAAACGAATGTTAATGATGAAATTATTTTCTAAATGTACTGAATGGTATGACTTGGGTAGTTTGTTGGATGGTGTAGTAATAGGTCTCATCTTTCGATACATTCAGGGGGTTTACTCGCCAAGTTTTCCTCTTCTCCACAAGACCATTTTTATTGGGACTTATTAGACCAATTTGGATGTTCACATACATGGTTGTTCCTTTACAATCAATTTTTTATATATATCCCTAGAGACTTGTGCGCGCATTGTCTTTATGTGGGTACAAGTGTTCGAGATAGCCTGACCTGTAGTGATCCTTGGTGTGGCATTACCTTTTTGTTTGGTTGGTAATGCTTTGGATTTTATATGATATGTGATAGATGATTTGTATTCAATTCATTATATATGTTTTATTCTTTGAAACTATTTTACCTATAATATTTGTATAATTGGAGAAATGGGAAATATTTTACAATGATTTTGATAAAAAACCGTCAAACTAAAATTCATTCTTATTTTTCCTTAATTTTATCATGTTATGATTATTTTATCGATAATTTATATGGAAATCTTGGGTAAAATCCCACTGATCATGATTATCTCACACCATGTTCACTAATTCGATGGCGGGCAGACCATGTTCTAAATCTTGATGTAGGGAATGGAAATGTGCCCCAGTGAGGCAGTGAGGTTTCTTTCATTTTTGTCTAGGTAGATAGTGGTGAGGTGGTATGATTTTATGTACACTATAACATGGAGAAACTATTTTGGTTTTAGATTTCAATTTTTTTTGGACTTGCACTATAGATATTTTTTGAATTCTTTTGAGATATATCACTTATATTATTTCCATTATGATATCAATTTTTTCTTCCCTTTTGATTTTTATTCCAACCATGTTTGTGTGTGTATATATATATATATATATATCATGTCATATAATTGAGGTTGTGATAAATCATACCCTATGGTTGTAGTAGAATATCGGTTCTTGTGGGAATCCCATGGGGACTAGGAACCCCCTTTTTGTATATGACAGTTTCGATTTGGTATTGCTTTCAGTGGGTACCTAGTTCAGTTTTGTTACACTACACACTAAACACGATACCATAAAATATAATCCATAAACCCTACACTATATACCATGTAATCAGGACCCTATCCCTTAACCCTAAACCCTAAACCCTAAACCCCATACCATTCCCACTAAACCCTAAACCCAACACTCTAATCCCAATACCCTCCATCTGAAACCCTATACCCTACACCCAACCCCATGTACCATATACCCTAAACCCAAAATCCTACACCTTAAAACCTAAATGATAAACCCTATACCCTACACTATAAACCCTAAACCCTACACACAATATCATATACCCTACACCATAAACCCTATGACAGAATCCCTTCACACTAAACCCTCTACGCAACCCCATAATTTTTAAACCACACACCCTAAACAAAATAACATACTACCTAGACCCTAAATCGTACTCCGAAAACACTAAACCCTACACCCTAAAACCTAAACTACACTCCCAAAACCCTATTATCTAAACCATATACCCTCATCTGAAAACCCTAAAAACCACACAAAAAACTTTATAAAATTCACCATACACCCTAAACCGTAAGAAATAACCGTTAAAATCTAAAACCGACACCGTAAACCACATACCCTACTCCCTAAAAAATAATACATACACCTTAAAAATTATAACTTTTACCCTAAACCATAAACTCAAAACACTAAACACTACACCATGATCCTTAACCCCTATACCCTAAACCCTAAACTATAATCCAAAAAACCAAAACCATAAACCATTAACAATATACCCTACACCATAAACCATAAACCATAATCTTCAATTCCCAATCCCTATACCTACACCGTAAGCCTTAAACAATTCACCTTAACCACATAACATACACCTTAAACCCAAATCCCTACACCCTAAACACTATACCCCACACCCTACAACTAATATCCTAAACCATAAACACTAATACCAATAGCCTAAAACCTACACATTATACCATACAACCTAAAACACCAAACTGTAGACCCAACACACTAAACCCTATACCATAGAGTAAAAAACCCTAAACCCTAAACCCTATACCCCAAAACCAAAACCCTAAACCATACACCATAAACAGTAAACCCTACACCATAAATCCTAAACCATATACCCTAAAACATAAACCCTATAAAGTACTCCCAAATACATACACCCAACACCCTAATCCCAAAAACCTAATCCCTAAATGAAAAACCATAAGCTCTATACTAGATACGAGACACCCCACACCCTACAGACTAAGAACTATACCCTACACCCAAAACCCTAATCCCTACAGCCAAAACCCAATACCCTATTTCCTAAACCTTAAGCCCTACAACATACACTATATACCTTTTATCCCTATCCGAAACCCTACACCCATAACAATGTACTCTCATCCCTAAACTGTAAACCCAGCACACTAAACCCCATACGCCACAGCCTATACCCGTAACCCTACACCATAAACACAATACCCTGCACACTGCACCCTAAAACCTAAACCATAATGCATATACACTACACCCTAATGACTGAAGCCCACACCCTAAACCCTATTCCCTACACCCCAAACCGTAAACCCTAGACTAAATGTAAATCACAAACCCTACAAAATAAATTATATACCAACACCATAAAACCAAAACCCTACACCTTAAACACTATTCCATACATCGTAAATCCAAAACCCTTAACCCTATACCCAACACTGTAAACCATATACCATATACCATATACCCTATATGATAAAACTCAAACCCTAACCCCCAATCTAGATGAACCTAAAATCAATAAAATCCTTAACTGAATAAAAAATACCTAAAACCCCTAAAAAATTCTAAAATCACTAAAAAAACCAAATATCTTGAAAAACATTAAAACACTAAAAACCCTAAAAATAGTAAAAACCCTAAAGACACATAAAAGGTTAAAACACCCTATGTTAATCATAAGTCTTGATGGAAACCATCACAACACTAAAGTACATAAAACCCTAAAAACCATTAAAAACCCTAACAATCCCAAAAAATATAGAAAACCACAAAAACCCTACAAAACTAAAAAACCCTGAAAAATCCATGCAAACCCTAAAAAGACTAAAAATCCAAAAACCCTAAAATAACACATAAAATAGTAAAAACCATGAATAAAACCTAGAAACAATAAAATAACCTAAAATAAAACTAAACCCCCCAAAACCCGTAAATACCCTAAAAATCCTAAAAACCATAAAAACCCCAAACCCCAAAAAAAACATTTAAACCCCATAATACCACTATGAACACTAAAAAACCAAATGAAACACGAAAAAACATTAAATACATTGAAACCATAAAATCCCTAAAAAACCCAAACACCCCTAAAAAACTAAAACACCCTAAAACAATATTAAAGACTCCTAAAAGTCCCTATTAAGAATAAAACCCCCCCATAAAATACCCAAGATAGCCCAAAAACCCATATAAATTCCTAGAACCACTAAAATATACTAAAAAACTATAAAAACATAAAAGGACCTAAAAAACTCCAGACATCCTAAAAACCATAAAACCCCTAAAAGACCCAACAATAACATATAAGGTCCTAAACCCCTTACACCACCAAAAAATCCATAAATACCTCAAACACCACATAACTTCTTAAACCCCAAAAATAAACTGAAACCCTAAAACCCGAAAACAATTAAAACTAGTAAAACCCTCTAAAACTCAATTTTTTAAAAAACCCAGAATTCGTAAAAACACTAAATAACCCCAGAAATCTTAAAACAATCCTAATAACCATAGAACACCCTAAAAAACCTAAAACCCAAAAAAACCAAAACAACCATACAACCCCTTAAACCCCCAAAAGAAACTATCAAGAATCCTATAACCCATAAAAACCACAAAACAACGCAAATACCCACAAACCCCCAAAAAAATTAAAAATCCTTAACATCCCTAAAAACCTAAAAATTACCAAACCCTAAAAAATTTCAATGAACCGTAAAACACCTAAAATCCATAAAAAGACATAAAATCTAAAAATACTATAAAAAACATAAAAATAAATAAAATCATAAAAACCCTAACACCCCTATGTAATCCTAACAATCCCTTAATACATAAAAAATCTATAAAACAAATAAAACCTATAAAACCTAAAAATCCAATTTAAAAACTTAAAAACCTAAAAATAATAAATAAAAAATCCAATAAAAAATCATAAAAATCCTAAAGGACCATAAAAACCATAAAAATCCTTAGAAAACCCTAAAATCCCAAAACAACATAAAAACATTAAAAATAAAAAAAATGAATGCCCCTAAAACCCAAAAAACCCATAAAGACCAGAAATCCACCATAAATCGTTTAACCCCCTAAAAATCAAAGAAAAAAATTCAGAAACCCTAAAAACACTTGAAAACCCATATTAAAAATAAATGAACCTAAAACCCATAGAACCCCAAATGAATCAAAAAACCTTAAAAATCCCAAAAAGAAACTAAAACACTAAAAACCCATAATACGCAAAAAAAACCTAAAAGTCCCAAAAGACACTAAAACCCATAAAAACGAATTGGACATAGAAAACAAAAAGAATATAAAAACCACAACAAAATCCTAAAGGATCTTAAAACGTATAAATGCCCTAAATATCCTAAAATCACTAAAAGATATTAAAATCCTAAAAACCATAAAAGTCCCTAAAATTTGTTAAAATGCAACCCCCTCCTAAAAACCAGAAAATCCTAAAAAAGCTAAAGCAATAAATAACCCAAAACCACGAATTAATCATAAAACCCCTAAAACCCTAAAACCATAAAAACCTAAAAGACTCAAAAAAATTCAAAGAATATCCTAGAACGCCTAAACACCCCAAAACACTAAAACCCCTAAAGAACCCTCAAACCCTAAATAACTAAAAAATTTAAATACTGAAAATAGTAAAACCTTAAAAACCCAAAAAACCTAAAAATTATAAATAACCATTAAAGACCTTTAATACACCCTAAAACCTTAAAACCCAAGAAAACGTAAAAGCCAAGAAAACCCCTTAAAACACTTACCATTTAAAACCCCTAAAAGTCCATATACACAAAAAAAACTTTAATAAACCAATATAAACCGTAAAACCCCTAACAAACCCTAAAACCCATAACCCCGCCAAAAAATAGTAAAACACTACAAACCCAAATAACCAATAAACAATAAAAATTATAAAAACTTAAAAACCAAAAAAACTCCAAAAATACATAAACACCCTCAAAACCTTAAAGCCCCCCCAAAAGTTATCCAAACCGTAAAATTAAAAGAGACCAAAAATATAAAAAAACAACCCCCCTCCAAACCCATGAAATCTAAAAACCCTAAGAATAATATAAAAACACTAAAACACATAAAACAAAAAAATGTCTAAAATACCCAAAAACCCTAAATAATACTAAAACCCATTTGAAAACCTAAAATCCCCAAAACCCCCTATATCATATACCCTACACCCTAAACCCTAATTACTACACCATATAACGTATATCCTAAACAATAAATCAAAATAAACACATCTGAAACCCTTTACCCTAACCCCTAAACCCAAAATCCAACACCATTTACCTTATAACCTACATCTTAAACCCCAATCATTTTATCATAAGCACTATGATAGAAACCCTAAATCATAAATCCTATGACCTAAACCATAATTCCTATAACTTAAATCCTAAACCCTACAAGCTAAACTATAAAACTTGTGCCATAAACCCTAAATAAATCTAAAAACCCCAAACGAATCAAAAAACCATAAAAATCCCCAAGAACTTTAAATCCACAATATATAAAAAATACACTAAAAAACACATTAAATAGATAAAATATGATATAAAACCTCTAAATGAAACTATAGACACTTAAAAACTCTAGAAACAACTAAACACAACTAAACACTCTAAAATCATAAAAACCGTAAAACCGTAAAAACCCTTGAGACACATAAAAACCCAAAAAATTCAAAATAGCCAAAAAATCATATAAAGATCTAAAAACCCTATGAATACTTGGAAACAGAAAAAACCCCTAAAATCCATACAACCCCTAAATCACTAAAAACACCATATATGCCCTATAACACTTAAATCCCCTATAATCATTAAAATCCCTAAAATTGTAAAAAGACAATAAAAACAAATAAATCATTAATAACTCAAAAAAAGCGATCCTTAAAAAACCATAAACCCCATTAATGATCCTAATGGACCTTAAATACCACTAAAACCCCTAATACATAAAAATCCCTAAAAACCCTATAAAACAATGAATAACTAAAAACATAAAAACCCTAAAAATCAAAAAAACCTTAAAATTCCTAAAACCATAAAAGATTCTATGTACAAATAAAAAGACAATAAAACGCCATGAAACCCTAAAAATATTTAATTTACATTAAAAACCATACATAAATAATATACCATGACTTTAAAAACCCAACATAAGTAATAGACCATAATAAAATGAAATGCTCAAAAAATTATAAAAAAATCCCAAATCCCAAAACCCCCTAAAAACATTAAATAAATATTAAACACCTAAACAACCATTCAATTTCCATAAATATCATAAAAAATCCTAAAAAGTACTAAAATCCAGAAAAGACCCTAAATCCTCAATGGACCATAAATGACCATATATAACATAAACACCCCACAAAACATGAAAAACCATACAACCATCATATAATCCAAAAACACCCTAAACCCCAAAAAAAACATGGCCTAAAATCCCAAGAACACTAAAATCCCTTAAAAACACAAGAAGGCCTCTCACCAAATAAAACCAATAAATCCATAAAAACAATAAAACTATCAAACTCCTAAAAAAACCTAAAATCACCCAAAACACTCTAAAACACTAAAAAGCTGGGAAAATCCTAAAAAATCCATGAAATCCCTAAAAATCATTAAAACTATAAATCCCCTAAAAACACTATGAAAAAAAGAAAACACAAAAAACACCTAAAATGAAAAATCCCATAAAAACCTAAAAACCTAGAAAACACTTCCATTCCCATAAATAACTGAAAAGTCATAAAAAACCCTAAAAACCATACAAGGGTTCCAAAACCCATTAACCCCAAAATGAAACTGAAGACCCAAAAAACTCCAAAGTCAATAATATTCATAAAACCACATAGATACACTAAATACTCTAAATATACCTAAATAAACCTAAAACCCTAAAACCCCTAGAGGACCCGATAACCCGATAAGTCCCTAAAACACTATAAATCATAAAGCACCAAACCCCCCCTAAAACCTCCAAAATCGTAGACACCCAAAATACAATTAAATCCCTAAACACCCAAAAAAATATATAAAAAAAATATAGTTAAAAAGTTTAAATATACAAAAAACACAAAAAACACACTAAACCATAATGACCCCTTAAAAATATTAACAAATCATAAAACCCCAATAAAACTATAAAACACATAAAAAAATTAAAACCCCATAGAACCTGAAAACAACCTAAATAACATTGAGACCTAAATAGAACACTAAAAATCCCTATAAGAATTATAAAACCCTCAAAATCCATAAAGACACTAAAAAACATAAAATCTAAAAAGAACCTAAAAACCATAAACCCTAAAAAACACCTATAATCCCTAATTACCATAAATATATTAAAACTCCTAAAAAGACATAAGAAACCCAAAAACTGTGAAACCCCCATAAAAGCCCTAAAATAAATAAAATTGCAAAAAAACCCTAAAAACCCCATGCAGACACGAAATTTATTAAAAGGCCATAAAACATCAACAAAACCCCCTGAAATTTAAAACCCCTAGATAGCATAAAAACCCTTAAATGGTTAGAAACCGTAAAAACAATAAAATTGACATAAATACTAAAAAAACTCAAAACCCCCCTAAATACATAATACCCAAAAAACGAAAAAACTACATAACAACCCTAAAATCCATAAAACCCTTAAAAAATTCCAAAACACGCCTAAAATGCTTAAAACCCCACAAAACCTATAAATATTTTAAAACCATTAAAACTCCCTAAAAGCATAAATACATTCAAAACCATAAAATACCCTAAAATCCCTAAAAACATGAAAACCCTAAAATAACTCTAAAAAACCTTCATCACCTTTATAACAACTAAAAACCCTAAACTAGTAAAAATATCATACAAAACCCTAGAACCCCCGAAAACTATAAAAACCCTAAAAAAATAACAAGTCATTATAACAACTATAAATCGTAAAACACTAAACCCTATACCTGAAACTATAAACATGAAACCCTATACCGTAAAAATAATATTATACTCCCTAAAACCTATACCCTACAACTCAAACCCTATTACATACACCACAAACCTATACCCTACACCACAATCCCTATAATGAACATTGTAAACCCTAAACCCTTTACCCTTCACCGTAAGCCATAAACCCCAAACCCTATACCAAACATCCTAAACCCTAAACCCTACAACCTTAACCTGATACCATACACCTTAACTAATAAACCCTACATCCTATAATATATAACCTACAAAATACACCATATAACCTACACCACAAACCTTAAACCATACACCATCAAAAACCTAAAAAACAATATAAAACCTAAATATTTTTTAAAAAACTTCTAGAAAACAATAAAACCTTGAAATTCACATAAAATAACATAAAACTAAAAACATAGAAACCCTATAATCTTTATGAAACAAGAAATACCTTAAAACCCCTAAAACCATAAACTCACTGAAATCATAGCTAATAAAAATTTAAAATCCCTTAAAAATTAGTAAAATCCTAAAACCTCTTATAAAACCATAAATTCTAGTAAATTCCCTTATATAACACAAAGAAAACCTTGAAAACCCCTAAAAAACAAAATAATCCAAAAAACTGTAAATTAAAAAAAAACTTTTAAAATACTAATATCCCTAAAAACCAATAAACATTAAAAATCCATAAAGCTGTAAAATCCAAAAAATCCCTCTAAACCCAAACATACCTCATAAACCCTAGAAACCCCAAAAACCTCTAAAAGTATTAATAACTCTAAAAACAATAAAAACATTAAATCCCAAAAAAATTCTTAAAAATCCAATAAAATCCTTTAAAATTTCTAAGAACACAAAAACAACCTAAACCCTAAGACCCCCTGAAAGACCCTAAATTACCCTTTAAACCCTCAAAACCCCTAAAAGACCATAAAACCACTATAAACTCCCCAAAACACCCGAAAAAACTAAAAGACCACAAAATACCCTAAAAACAATTACTATTTTTTAAAAAAACCAAAAACTCTAAAGGGATCCATATACCTAAGAAGACTCCAAAAAACTAAATAAACATTAAGAACTCTAAAATCCCTAAAACCATATAGGACCCTAAAACTATAAAGGCCCATAAACAAAAAAAACCCTAAAGTATATAAAAAGATTTAAAACCCCTTAAGAACCTTAACACCCCAAAATACACTAAATGAAAATAAAAACATAAAAAACCCATAAAAACCTCTGTAAATAACCAAAAACCACGAAAGACTATATAAAACACTAAAAATCCATAAAAACATAATTTACAATAAAAACCTACAACCATTAAAATATCCTTATAGATAGTAAAACCCCTTGAAACATTGATATAATAGAAAACACCCTAAAACACCAAAACCCATAAAAAACTAAAAAACCATAAAATCCCAAGAGACCCTAAAAACCATAAAACCCAAAAAGCACAAAAAACAATAAATAACTTTAACAAACCAAAAAACACTAAAAGCTAAAACCCCTTAATCCAAAGGAATCAATAAAAATTATAAAGGACCCTAAAAACCTAAAACCCAATAAAGGTTCCTAAGACTCATAAAACCCAAAAAATCATAAAAAACAACAAAGACAATAAAACACACTAAAATATATAAAAACCCGTAAGAAATCATAAAATATCCTAAAACCCATAGAAACCCTAAAACCCTAAAACACCTAAAAAACAAAAAAAACAAGAAAACCCTAAAACCCATAAGAACCCAAAATTATAAAAACCCGCAAACCCTAAATAATCCTAAATAAACTAAATTCACCGTAAAAAAAAACTGAAAAATCCTAAAAATCCTAATAGATCCTAAAGACACAAATCAAATAAATCCCCATAAAATTTTTCATGTACCAAAAAACCCAAATCAAACATAAAAATACAAAAAAGACATAAAATACCTAAACCAATTCAAAAAACTAAAACACCTAAAAACCATAAAAACCCAAAAAACTAAAACCCCAAAAAATAGAAACATCATAATAACAATTTGGATGCCTAAAAAACCCTATAACCCCATAGAACCAATAAAATCCCCTCAAACATTAACAACCCTAAAAAACAAAAAACAATAATAATCCCTAAAAACAAACAACCATAACCCCCCCCCCAAACCTGAAAGAAACCCCTAAAACCCTCTAAAAACAAAAAATACTAAAACAACCCAAACACCCAAAACACCACAAACCCCCAAAAAATCCAAACACTAATAGAAATCCCTAAAATACACTATAACCATTTTAAACCGTAAAAAACCAAAAAACCCTAAAATCCAAAAAAAAACACATAAAACATGAAATAATTCCATAAAAACCAAGAAACCCCTAAAAACATTGAAATACCATAGAACCCTGTAAAACACATAAAACCAATAAAAAAAATAAAAAAACATAAAACCCCAATATAACCATAAAAACAAAAAACAACCTATAACTCTAAAAACAACTAAAAACAAGTAAAACCCCTAAGGACTCATAAAACCCCTATAAATCCCGAGAAAACCCAAAAACCCAACAATAATAAAATACCTAAAACAAAAAATCCCCTAACACAAAAAAACATATGAAACCATAAATGAACCCTGAAAGACCCTAATATCCCTAAAAACTATAATTACTCTAAAAATACTAAAAGTCCCAAAAACACTAAATGACCATAGATAGCCCTACAAAAACAATGAAATAAACAAAAATACCATAATCAACCTAGACACAAATAATCCCTATTTAAACCCCTTAAACAAACTAGAACATAAATCCCTAAAACCCCCAAAACACTTAAAAATGAAAAAATCCCTATAAACCCCTAAATCAATCCAAAGAAATAGTAAAACCGAAAAAACCCTAAAACCTAAAAAATCATAGAAACCATAAATATATTTAATACTTTAAACCACTAAAAAATTTAAAATTCATAATCATAAATAAAAAACACCTAAATCACTAAAAACACTAAAGCCCCTAGAAAATCCATAAACAACCAAAATAAGCATTAAATTCCACAATTCACAAATTTAATCTAAATCCCATAAATCATAATACTCCTAAAACCCCCCAATAAAACCATGAAACCACAAAAAACTATAAAAACAAAAAAATTCCTTAAAATATGAAAAACCATAAACACCATAAAAACACCATAAAACCCCTCAAATCCATAAAAACTGAAAACAAACAAAAAACCATTAAGACTATTAAAACCCCTCAAAATCACTAAAATCGCATAAAAACACTAAATTACCATAAAAATAAATTCATTAATACCCTAGACAAACATAGTCAGCCTAAAACCCATTAAATACTCCAAAACCAATTAAAACCCTAAAACACAAAATCTGCCTTAATCCCTTAAACCCCAAAAACCATTAAAATCCCCAAAATAATAAAAACCCTAATATCCATCAAAACCCAAAAAAACCCAAAAAACCATTTGTGAAATTTAAAAAAATTATAATGCACTAAAAACCCTAAAACACCAAAGGGAGCCTAAAATCCACAAAAAAACACTAAAACCCAAATATCACATAAAACCCATAAAAACACATAAATCCCCTAAAATACCATAATCCCAAAAAAATATAATCCAATACAATATCTTAAATAACATTAAACCAGGATGACTATAAATTCCCTACAAATCATAAAGTACCACAAGAATTAATAAGATCCCATAAAATTCCTTTAAAACATTAGAAGACCTAATAAACCCATAAAAACTAAATAACCTAACGGATACTAAAAACCCTAAAATTATTTGAAGACCTTGAAAACATCAAAAACAATAAATAAACAAAAAACACCAAAAAACGCGTAAAACATAAAGGCTCCAAAAGATACTAAAACCCATAGAACCCTAAAATACTCTAAAACCCTAAAACAACATAAAATCCCTAAATCCATAATACACCCTAAACACGTTAACAACTATAAAAACATTACAAGACCATAGAACCCATAAAAACATTAAAAGAACCTAAGAAATGAAAACCCTAAAACCCATAAATGGCTAAAAGACCCTAAAAAACCTAAAACCACTAAAACCATAAGGTCCCAAAAAAACCCCAACAAAACCCAAAAACTATAAAAGAAGTAAAAAAATCGCTCAAATCCCTAGAAACCCTAACCCCCCCCCAAAAAACAATAAAACCAACTAAAACCCCTAAAACCCGAAAAAACTATAAAAAAAATCCCCAATAAGGGACAAAAAACCACTGAATCTCGAAAAACACATCAACATCCTAAAAACCATAACATATACTTTAATTTCATAAAATCCATAAAACCAAAAAACCGCTTGAAATTCTTAAAACATATAAACAATTAGAAAACCCAAAAACAAATAAAAACCCAAAAGAAACCCCTTAAAATGACAAAAATCTGTAAATCACTTAGAAACCCCAAAACCCCATAAATCATAAAACACTAAAACACCCTAAAATTTAAATGAAACCATTAAAACCATTAAAACCAAAATACATAAACATAATAGAAATCACTGAAACCCTAATAACATAATATTCCCAAAAAACATAAAAAACCTCTAAATCCCTTAAGATAAACTAAATCACATAAAATACCTTATAAACTGCACCCTAATCCCTAGCAACAATCCCTAACCCTAAACCGCAAAACCAAAACCCTATACCCTACACCTAAACCATACAATCTACCACAAAAACTCTATACCCTACACCCAATACCAAAACCCTATTGCCTAAAAACTATACCCTACACCATATACCCTAGTCCATACAACCTAAACCATATACCATACATTGTTAACGTGAAACCCTACAATAAAAAACCTATACCATGAATAATAAACCCTAAACTCTACACCCCAAACCCTATACCCAACACCCTAAGTCCTATACCATACACCCTACACCCTAAACCCTACACCATAAACCCTAAACCCTACACCATAAACCCTATACACTATAATCTAAACCCAAAACCCTAACATCCCATTTAAAATTTGATATATCCTAAACATTATCCCAAACACCCAAAACACTAAACCCTAAATTCCGTAAAAAAAACTAAAAACCTGTAAAAACCATTAAAATCCATATAAATTGTCCAAATAACATTAAAACCATTTAATCCACAAAATCCATTATTCTCATTAAAACATTAATGAAATTTTAAAACAATTAAAAGTCATTAAATCCATAATGTACACCAGAAAACACTAAAACACATTAAATCACTACAAACCCAAAAATAAACTAAAAACCTAAAGACCCAAAAAACAAAAAAACCCAAAAACAAAAAAACCCTAACAATCACTATGTAAACCCTAGATCCCATAGAAACCCTAATAAAACCATTTTTATCCATAAATACAACACCAAATTCTAAAACACCTAAATAAATAACAAAAACATAAAATCCCAAAAGACCACTAAAACCCCAAAAATAAATATGAAACTCCAAAAATCACTGAAAATCCAAAAAACACAAAAAATCTTACAAAACCCCGAAATCCCAAAAAACCTATGAATGCTTAAAACTCAAATAAACTCCAAAAAACTCGAAAAAACCCAAAACCATTAAAGAACACAAAAATACTAAAAACCCTAAATGAATCCTTAATCCCCATGAAACTGGAAAGAATACTAAATAAACTTAAAAACCATAAATCCCATTAGAATCATAAAACCCCTAAAATTGACAAAAAAATGATAGAAAACATAATAGGCACTAAAAACTCTAAACAAATACTTAAAACCTAAAAAATTTAAACCCATTATACCCCATTAAAAACACTGAAAAACACTAACTACCATAACAAACCCCATGTAACTTAATAACCCAGCAAAATGCCAAATAAAATCAGAAAAACTAAATTCCTCGAATACCTTGAAATCCAAAAAATCTAAATAATCATGAAAAAACATGAAAACTCTAAAAACACCTAAACCATCTAAAACACTAAATCCCCCAAAAAATTAAAAACACATACAATCCAATAAATACTTAAAACCCCACAAACCAAAAAAAAACTTATTTTCTCCCCAAAACCCCTAAAAATACGTAAAAAGAAAAAAAAACCCCTAAAGACCCTAAAATCCCCAAATTCCATAAAAGACCCAAAAACCTCTAAGAACACTATAAAAAACTTTTGTACCATAAAAACTTTAAAAAACATAAAAACCTAGAAAATGACCTAAAAAACCTAAAAACCTATACCAACCTAAACACCCATAAAAACCCTGAAAGTCCAAAATCCCTCAAAACCCTAAAAAATCATCAAAACCCGAAAACACCTAAGACACCGAAAAATAAAAAAACCCAAAAAACACCATAAAATACCTTAAAAAATGAAAATAATAATAATTTCAATTAAATAATTAAAACACCATAAAAATGATAATGACCCTTAAAACCATAAATAACCTAACAAATCTTTGAAACCACCGAAATCCCCTGAAAACACCTAAAACCCTAAAACCGCTAATGATCCAAAAAAATCCCAAAAACCCATAACCATCTATAAAAGTCAATAGAACATCCCAAAACCCATAAAACCCTTAAAAACTATAAATACCTATGAAACCCTGAAAATAAATAAAACAATTAAAAACCATCAACACTGTAAAAGCCAAAAATTGTTAAAAGCACTTAAAACCCTTAAAACCCTTAAAACCCTTAAAAACCATAAATGACCTAAAACCAAAAAAACAATAAAAAATTCAAGAAACCTAATAAAACCCTTAAAACCCCTAAAATTACGAAACTCTCTAAAATATGAATTCAAAAAGACACCCACAAAACCCCTAAAATAAAATAAAAATATACTAAAAAATATAAATAACATAGAAGCCCATAAATGTCCTAAAAACACAAAATCCCCTAATAGACCATAAAATACCAAAATACCCAAAAAATAAAATTGATATAAAAACCTATAACCCTAAAAATCCATATAACCATTTAAAGGCTCTAAAAATCATAAACCCCCATAATGACCAAAAAACACTCAAAGGCCATAAATGATTTAAAGACCCCTAAAAACAATAAAAATCATAAAATTCCCTAAAAGACTCTAAAATCCATGAAGGACCCTAGACACCCTAAAAACCTCCTAATCCCAAAAAAAATTATAAAGAGCAGAAAAACCCTTAAAACATAAAAAATTGATACAACCCATAAAAACCATAAAAAAACATAAAAAATGATAAAATCCCTAAAATCCCTATGAAACCATAAGGCATTACAAACACTAATAATATTAAAAACCATAAAACCATGAAAAGCCTTTTAAAATAAAAAATAACACTATAATCTATTAAATCCATAAAAACTAGATATCTTTTAATAACACTAAAAACCATAAGAACTCGTAAACACCCTAAAAACCTATACCCAGAAAAACAAATAGAATAACTAAAACCCTAAAAGAATCAAACACAAAACACCCCCAAAAACCATGAAACCCACTAAAATCCCTTAAAATACCTAAAAATAATAATATAACCATTGGACAATACTAAAAATCAAAAAACCAAAAAATCCTAAAAACATTAAAAAAACCCATGAAAACCACCGAAATCCAAAAATACATTAAACTACCTTATATCCTAAATCTATAAACCCCTAAAAACCGTAAGAAATCCCTATAATTTTATAAACACATCAAAAACCTAAACCCTGTAAGAGAATACATAAAAGTCATAATACCCTGGAAAACACCTAAATACCTAAAAGAACCCTAAAAATCTCTAAAACGCCAAAAAGAACATAAAAAATAAAAAAACTATAAAACCCCAAGAGATTCCTACAAACATTAATAACCCAATGTAAAATGTAAAAACCCTAAGAAACCTAAAACCCATTAAAACCCAAAAAATACCCTTAAAGACAGTAAAAAATAAAAACTGTAAAAAATCCTAGACACAATAAAAATATTTATAAAACATAAAATACCTAAAACAAACAAAAACCCTCAATCCCTAAAAAACACTAATACAAATAAAAATACCTAAAATCCCTAAAACCCCTAAAATATATTATAATAGATAAAACCTTAAAACCCCATAAAATCTGTATAAATACTAAGATCCATCAAAACTATAGAAAGACCCTAAAACCCTAATAAACCATACATGTCCCTAAAAAGCACTAAAATCCAAAAAAAATCCTTAAGACTCTAAAAAGGATATAAACCCCAATAATCAATAAAATTACATAAAACTATAAATGTCTCCAAAAAAATAAAGGATCCTAAAATCATAAGCAACCCCAAAAAACCCTTGAAAACCCAAATGACCATAAAAACCCGAAAACACTAAAGGATACTAAAAACCCTATAAAACCTAAACTAACCTTAAAACCCTAAAACCCCCAAAAAAACCTAAAAATAATAAAACCCATTTAAAAATCCAAAAAGTACCTAACAACCCTGAAAACCCCAAAGGGGTTATAAAAATATTAAAACCCCAAATAGGCCGTAAAATCTATAAAACCCTAAACCCCTAAAACCCCCTGAAAGACCCTAAATGACCCTTAAAACCTAAAACCCCCTAAAATACCATAACACCACTCTAAACACCCCAAGAAACCCTAACAACAAAAAGTCAAAAAATTACCATAAAAATCATAAATTTTATAAATAAAACAGAAAACCATAAAGAGACTTATAACCGAAAAATACCCAAGAAGAATAAAAAAACAAATAAACATAAAGGGATCTAAAACCCCTAAACCCCAATAAGTCCCAAAAACCCCAAAAGGAACCTAAAAACCCTAAGAAACCCTAAAGGATGTATAAAATCTTGAAACCCCTAAAGGCTGTTAAAACACCTAAAACCCGTAAATGAAACTAAAAAACATTAAAAACCCATTAAAATCACTAAAAACACCTAAAAAACTGAAAAGATTATAGAAAACACTAAAAACCCATAAAAACATAAATGACCATAAAAAACCTACAATCATTAAAAGAACCTTACAGATAGTAAAACCCTTAAAACTCTGAATGAATAGAAAACACCCCAAAACACCAAAACCCGTAATAAAAAAATCATAAATTCCCAAAAATCACAAAAAACCATAAAACCCTAAAATTCCAAAAAACCCTAAATAATCATAACAGACCAATAACCCCAAAAATTAGAAACCCCTTAATACCAAGGAATCACTAAAAATCATAAAGGATCCTAAAAACCTAAAACCATTAAAGGTTCCTAAGACCCTTTTAAACCATAAAAATCATAATCACCCTAGAAAGAACATAAAACACCCTAAAATATATAATAACCCATAAGGAATCTTAAAATACCCTAAAACCCCTAAAAAACATTAAAACCTAAAACACCTAAAAATCCTAAAAATCCCTAAACCCCAAAAAATGAAAAAAACCAAACCCCTAAAAACACTAAAAATCTTAAAGGTCCCAAAAATAAAAATACCGCCAAATCCAAAAAACATAAATAAAACCTACTAACCAAAAAAATTAAATCCCTATAAAATTATACACGACCGTAAAAAACCCAAACTGACCATTAAAATACTAAAACACATAAAATCCCCTAAACAAATTCAAAAACCTAAAACACCTAAAAACCATAGAAACCCTAAAAAAACCTAAAACCCCCTAAAAACCACTAAAACCATAACATCCCCAAAACAAAAAACCCCTAAAACCACTAAAACCATAACACCCTCAAACCTCCTAAAAGACCCTAAAAACTAGAAGATCCATGAGTGTCCCTCAATAACAAAAAAAATCCAAAAGGCCCTCAAAAACAAAATAAATAATTAAAACACTTAGAACACTAATGATCGTAAAAGCCCTAAAACCATAATAACAATAAAATCCATTTAAAAACACTATATAAACCCTAAAATTCATATAACCCCACCAAAAAAACTAAAAAACACAACCCCTAACCCAAAACTGAAAACAAAAAACAAAAAAATCCATAATTCCCCTAAAACCCTAAAAAACTATAAACCAGAAAAATCCAAAATACCCAAAAAAACCCTAAAATCCCTCAAGACCATAAATTACACAAACACCCTAAAACCCCTAAAACCCATAATATGACCCTAAAATATATAAAATAACTAATCCCCCTATGAAAAAAAACCTAAACCCCTAAAACAACTAAATGGATCTAAAACCATAAAATCCAATAAAGTCTCAAAAAAACCAAAAAACTGTATAACGGAATAAAATTTCTATAATCTCTAAAACCCTAAAAACATAAAAACCCCAAAAAACCGTAAAACCATAAAACCAAAAAATACCACAATACTCTAAAACATAAAAAACTATAGAGACCCTTAACCAACTAAGAGATCCTAAAATCCCCCAAGACCATAAAACTCTTATAAGAAAACTAAAATACTATAAACCACTAAAACCCACCAAAATCCCTAAAACCCCTAAATTACTAAAAGCACTGAAAATACTAAAAACCCATTAAAATTGAAAAAAATCCTAAAAACAATAAATCCGTAGAAAATCTAAAACCCCCTAAAACCTATAAAAACTCATAACTTCATACAACCCTAAAATCCCTAAAAACCCTTAAAATAATACAAAACTCTGAAATACTAACTAAAATACAAAAACAGACCATGAAAACTCTAAATACCTTAAAATCCCCTAAAAAATATAAAAATCACTAGAAAATACTTAAAACCTTAAACTCCGTAGAAAAACCAATAAATACATAAAAATATCATTATATCCCCCAATACCCTAAAATCACAAATACCCTAAATAATAAATCCCTAAAAAACTCGTAAGCTATAGAAACCCAAAAAGTCTTAAGACCTCTTAAAACCCATAAAACCCATAAAAACCCATAAAAACCCTAAAATCACAATAAATAGTAAAAATCCCTAAAAACCTAAAATCCTTGAAGTACTACAAGATCTTATAAACCCTAAAACCCTAAAAACCCAATAAATAGTAAAAAAACCCTAAATACCCCAAAACCATAAAAAGTTAAAAGCCCCATAAAATACCATAAAATTACTAGAAAACCTAAAAACATTAGAAAACACAAAAAATCCTAAATACATTGAAATCAATTTAAATACTTAAAAGGAACTAAACCCCCCCCCCCCAAAATCCTTAAAATTCCCTCGAACTCCTAAATCCTCTAATACTATAAAAATAACTAAAAAAATTGAAATCCTAAATACCAACTAAAAATCCTAAAAACCTCTAAAATATATAAAAAATATAGTAAATAAATACCTCATAAAACTCAAAAAAACCATATAAAACTCTGAAAACCCAAAAAGTCACTCTATACCATAAAACCCCCAAGAGACCATAAAACACATATACCCCTAAAACCCCGAAAAACCCAAAAAACCGTTAAAATCTCTATAAAAGCTCATAATACATGAATCACCTAAAATATTAAAGATACAATAAATCCCGTATAATTCTAAAAAACCATATAACACATAAAACCTAGTAAACCCATAAAAACCCTTTAAAGATGTTGGGAACCTCTAAAACCCAAAATATATAAAAAACATTTAAAACCATAAAAATTTTAAACAACCGTAGAAAACCACATAATAGCTGAAGAGACCCATAAATCCATAAAGACCATAAAATAAAAAAACCATAAAGCCCTAAAAAAATTATAGAAATACTAAATGAAAAAAACAAAAAATACTAGAAACCCCCCTAAAACCCCCAATCCTCAAACAACCCTAAAACTAAAAAATTCCTAAAGCCGTAAAAACAAAAAAACCCTAATAACTATAAAAAATATACAAAATCCCCTAAAAATAAAGAAAACATAATTCCCCAAAAAACACATAAAATATTAAAAACCATAAAAACCTTATAAATCCCAAAAAAACACTCAAATCCATAAGCACCCATGAAATACCTTTAAAACCCTAAAATTCACTAAAACCACTAATAGCCCTAAAAATAATGAAAATCAATATAAAATTCCATAAAAAATCCATATACACTAAACATATCTACATATACCTAGAAATCACTATAAAACCAAAAAAATATAAAACCCCACTAAAACGCAATAAACAATAAAACACAAAAAACTCGAAAACACAAAAAAACTAAAAAAATCATAAAAACCAGGAAACTGCAAAAAAGTCATAAATTCAGAAAATAAACACGTAAAACACATTAAAATACCTAAGAAAACCTAAAAATAAAAAACAAATAAAAAACAAATAGACCCAAACCGAAAATAAAAAAAACTAAAACCCCTAAAAACCTCATAAAATAATAAATACCCCTAAGAGACCTAAAATCCCATTAACCCATTGAAAACAAAAAAAACCCTTAGTACAATGAAAAACCCTTAAAACTAGTCAAAGCATGAAAATAATTAAAATCCCTAAATATCATAAAACCCTAAAACCTTAAAAAACATAAGAAATCCTAAAAATCATAAAAATACATAAAAACCCTAAAAACCAAAAGGGAAAAAAATTCAAAAAAACAATACAATACAAAACCCCAAAAACATTAAAAAACACACAAGAAACCCTAAATTTTAAAAATACAAACCCCCAACCCAGAAAACCCGAAAACCACTAATAATATTTATATTTAATAAATTGTGGGGGACCAGGCACACTTGGCCCGAAGCCATATTTTCCCTCACGCACTTTAACACCTAAAACACCTAAAACCCCTTACAACACTAAAATCCATGAATCACATAAAAAACAATAAAAATTAAAATGATTCTACAAGACCCAAATACAACATACAAATGCCTAAACCCCCGAAAAGGCTCTTAAAACATTAAAACCCCCTAAATGACCCACAAAAATCCTAAATACCCTAAAAGAAACTAAAATCCTTAAAGACCCTATAGAAACTAAAAATATTAAAGGACCCCCTCTCAAACCACCAAATGACCCTATAAACCATAAAACCCTAAATTTCATTAAAAACCCTAAAGGAAGCGACAAAATCCTAATGGGGTCTGAAAACCCTAAAACTCCTAAAATACCATAAAACCCATAAAAACCCTAATTGTCCCTAAAAACACTTAAATAACAAAACCCCCCATCACACACCCCATAATCCATATATTTCATACAATTCATAATATACAGCAATACACTAAAAATCCCAAAAGACCCTAAGAACCTAAAAAATAGAAAAATACATTAAAAGATCCCAGAAACTCCAAAAATACCTCAGAAGACCGTAGAAATTGTAAAAACCGTAAAAGTCCATAAAAACCATAAAATCCCCAAATCCCAAAAACCCCTATCAAAACCGTATGACAACCTTTTTTTGAAACACCTCAAAAATTTTAGAACACCAAGAAAAAAATAAATATCTAGAGATATGTGAATAACCCTCAAAAAAATAATACCCCCTAAAATGAAACAATCCTTAATCCATCAAACACCCATAAAACTCTAAAAACCCTAAAACACCATAATACCACAGAAACCCATAAAACCCACAAAAATAAAAAAACCCTTAAAAATGAAAAATTAATTAAAAACACTACACCCCTTAAAAAACCACCAAAAAACAATAAAACCTAAAACACCCCTAAATATCCCTCAACACATAGAAATTATAAAACACCTACCAACCTATGAATCCCTAAAACACTAAAAAAATATTAAACCATAAATCATTAAAACCCCTAATAACCATTAAAACCCTATAAATCGTAAGTCCTCTAAAAGAAAAAAAATTATAAAACCCCAAGAAAACCCTAAAACCCCTAAACCATGAGAGACCCAAAAAACACATAAAGCCTTAAAGTTACCTAAATTTCTAAAAAACATAAAAGACCCAAAAAAAACTAAACCCCCTAATTGACCATAAAACCCTATTAACATCCTAAAACATAAAAACCATTCAATCCATAAAATCCTAGAAAATCCCAAAAAAACATAAGAACCTTAAAAACCACTAAAACATATACATGTATTAATACCCAAAAATGACACTAAAAAAAATAATCCCTAAACCCCCCTATAAAAAATGTAAAAAATCCAAGAAACACTAATCAAAATATCCCAAAAAAGATCTAAAAACGATTACAAAACATAACAACCATAATAAACTAAAATCTCCCAAAATGCCTAAAACACCCTAAGATCCATAAAAGAACATTAATGACCTAAAATACCCTAAATACCATTTGAAACCCCTTAAAAGCCTAAAATTACAAAAAATGTTAAAAACCAAAAAGAATCCCCAAAACACCAAAAAGTAAGGACAGCTCCCAAAACACCCTAAAAACCATAAAAATGCCGAAAACAATATATATCCCTGAAAAACCAAAAAACCTTTAAACCCTAGAGCTCTTAAAACCCCTAAAAACCTAAAAACCCCATCATCCCCTATTAAACCAAAAAATAATAAAAATACCAAAATACACTGATACCAAAAAACCAACATCCCTAAATCACTAAATGAACCCTAAAACAAAAAAATTACAAAAAATCACTAAAACCCCTAAAACCCCTAAAACCCTTAAAATCATAAAACCCAAAAAATAAACTATACCCCCTAATACCATACACCCTAAACCCTATACCCAAAACTTGAAAACATAATCCATAGTCCTTATAACCAACGTCCTAAGCCCTATAACTTACACCCAAAACCTTATAACTTATATGCCAAGACCTAAACCATATATTAAAAAGCATGTACCCCTGACCCTAAACCATAAACCCTACAACCTGAATCCTATACTCTAAAACCTATACCCTAATAAATAAACTCTAAACCCCACACTCAAAACCATATATGATACTTCATAAACCGTAAACCCTAATCCCTAATCCAAATAACCTAAACCCTATACCCTATAAGCTAAACCCAATACCTACACTATAAATCCTATAACCAACACCCTAAACCCAAAACTCTACACCCTAAACCCTAAAACCTACAGAACAAACCTTATACCCTACACCAAAAACCAAATTCCATAACCCCTCAATAATATACCCTACACCTTAAAGCCTACACCCAAAACTAAATACCCTACACACTATACCATAAAACCTAAACTATACACCCAATACCATACACCCTAAATAATAAACCCTAAAATATTTAGTCCCAACACCTAAATCAAATATACTACACCTTATGTAATGTACACTGAACTATTAACCAAAAACCATACACCCTACACCCTAAACATTAAATAATACACCCTAAACCCTACACCCCATTAACGAATGGGATTAAATATTCCCTTGATAAAGGTAACTAGATTTTATATCCTAATTACAATTTCAAATATAATGTATCAATATAGTAATAATATTTCTCTATTAATTGGATACATTCTAATGTTATAACAAGAAAATAAATAGCTCTTGAGTATGAGTATATAAAACCTATAGAAGCATATATAGAATGTGGATAAAGGTATTTACATTGAATAGAATCAAGGATACTTCTTAAATGTTTAAAATATCAATAAAAATTTGAGGAGTAGATGAATAAAACATATTTCTAATATCTCTCAATATAACTTTTTCTAGATAATGATATATTTTTTCTGTATAATATAGGCCCTAGAATAAGTGATAACTACCAAACCTAGAACATAAAATAGTAATAAAAGAACCTTTGTTTATTATGGGTATGAAATCCCATGATTTATTTTAATGATCATATTTTATATGTTTCACCCAAAATGGTGTTGTAACAGTGTAAATTTTTTTACATTATAAACACATGACCTACAAGATAAAAAATATATCTTAATCCTTATACCAAAAATCCATTATCCCAAACCAGATACCTTGAACCTTTCACCCTAAACCGCAAACCATATACCCTCAAACATAAAACCTATTACATAAATTCTAAACAATATAGACCAGACCCTAAACCATAAACCCTAAACCCCAAACCCAACACCCTAAACCTATACCTTATAACCAAATCCCAAAATAAAATATCATAAACCATTTACCAAAAAACTGAACCATATACCCCACAGCCCAAACAATATAATATATACCGAAAACCCTAAACACTAACCATAAACCCTATAACGAAAACACAAAACCCTATACCTTACACCTTAAACCACATACTACAACCAAAACCCTATACCTGAAACCATAATCCCAATAACCTGCACCCTATACCTCAAACCATACACCCTAAAACCTAGACCATAAAACTCAAACCCTATACCATACACCATAATACTTATACACTACACCAAAAACCGTATACCCTATACCATAATTCCTATACCAAATATCGTAAACCCTAAACCATTTAGCATTCACCGTAAGCCCTAAACCCTAAATCCTATACACTATATCCTAAACCCTAAACCGTACATTCTAAACCTAATACCATACACCTTAAACAATAAACCATACATTCTAAACCATTTACCCTATAGCCTAGACCCAATACCATACACCAAAAACAATAAACTGTAAACCCCGAAAACCATAAGAAACCATATAAGACCTAAATAAATTTTAAAAAACATCGACAAACACTAAAACCATTAAAACTCATAAAATACCAAAGAAAACTAAAATACTAGAAACCTTAACACCATTATGAAACCCTAATACCATAAAACACCTAAAAACCATAAAATAACTAAAACCATAAACCACTAAAAATTCAAAATCCATTTAAATAAGTAAAAACATAAAACCACCTTTATAACCATAAATTCACTTAAATATCCTTAAAATGATATGAAAACCCTGAAATCCCCTAAAACCCTAATAAACCAAAAAACCTAAAAAATAAAAAACCCTTTTAAACCCAAATAACCCTAAAACCCCCTAAACATTATAGAACCATAAAGCTGTAAAATCCAAAAAAAACCCTCTAAATCACAAAAAAACCCATAAACACTAAAACCCCTAAAACCCATAAAAATCTTAAAAACCTAAATACCAGATAAACAAAAAACTCCAATAAAATTTCTAAAACTCCAGAAAATCATTAATAATTTCTACCAACTCTAAGAGAACCTAAACCCCTAAACCCCCCTGAATGACCCTGAATGACTCATAAAACCCTCAAAACTCCTAAAAGACCATAAAACCTCAATAATATCCCAACGACACCACAACACCCTAATAGAAATAAAATTACAAGAATAATCTTAATTTTTTTGAAAAAACCTAGAACCATAGGAAGACTCCCAAAAACCAAATAATCATAAAGGGATCTAAAAAACCCTAAAACCCAATAAGTCCATAAAACCCCAACTGTAACCTAAACAACATAAGAAAACCTAATGAATTTAAAAATTACAAAAACCCAAAAAGGTCGTTCAAACCCCAAAAAACCCTAAAAGATAATAAACACATAAAAACCCATTAAAATACCTACAAAAGAAATAAAAATGTAAAAAGAAAAAAGAAAATACTAAAACCCCATAAAAAATTAATGATAATAAAAAACCTACAACCATTAAAATAACCTAAAAGATAGTAAAACCCCTTAAAACTATAACAGAATAGAGAAACCCCTAAAAATAAAAACCGATAAATACTAGAAAACCCTAAAATCCAAAGAAACCCTAAAATACATAAAATACTCATAAAAAATAACCTCTATATGACATACCGTCTTTTTATAACATAACTTTCATTTCATTACACGAAACTGAGGATCGTTAAGGTTTAGTGTCTGGGAAACAAGGAACATAATACATGAAAACAACATAAAACATTCTTCTTAAACACTTGAAAGGCTTCTACTTAAGTTATTCCTAGGTTCATTACTACATCTCATAACCTGGGGACATACATCAAAATAAAGGGTGAGCAGAAGGCCCAGTAATGGAAACAAGAGAAAAATTTTACATGTGAACTTGAGATACTTCAATATGGACCTGAAAAGAACTTTAAGGCATGAGAAAGAAATCATGAGATACATCATAATAAAAAAAAACATTTTTCATAACTTGAAGATGTGGCTCCAACATTTAATATTGACAATCGTTTCGTTTCACCAAGGTCCATCCCCAAGGTGTCGTTAAAAATTACCATGTTGATTCACCAAGGCGTCGTTAAAAATTACCAAGTTAATTCACCAAGGCGTCGTTAAAATGGTCATCTCTAGAGATTAAGTCTTTACCCAATGCATTGGAGCACTACCAGGGCGCACCCTTAAATTTTCCTTTATTATCATGTGAGCCACATATATCATCATCAATAATTTCATAAACAACCCATATAACATAAAATAAATGGGTTTCATTTCATAATCGTAACGTTTTAAAAACTGCTTTAATGACATGATCTTTATGTTACTTTAAACCCACGGAAAGGGGAAGCAGGTTTCATGTATGTAAATCCCAGAATTTAAAATAGAAAATTTTGATATATATGTGAATACCCTTGTATAAATAAGGTCTTTGAGTATTCACATTATAACATAAAATAAATTTGAGAAAAGAGAGAGGCATTTTGAGACGAAAATTCTGCAGCATAATGGCTATGTTACAAGGTTTTAGAAAACATTGAAAAGAGAGAGAACATGGGTCACCCACTCATAAATGATTCATAAAACAGTAGGGGAACAGAATAAAATGGATTACATGGTAATGAAATTTGAAATATATACCATATGAAATGAAAAACATGGAAGTGAGACAAAAATAAGATTTCTCTTTTGAAAATTCGGCAGTGTAATGGCGTCACATAAACTTTAATAAAAAAAGATTTTACATGATCAAATAGGTTATCTAATCATATGATCATAAGAGATCATTATGATATATATAGAGATCATACCACAACATAATAAAAAGGAATTTTAAAGACTTGACATGAAAATCGAACTTGAAAATGAGAAGGGTGAAAGAATCCCTTAAAAATTCGGCAGCCTAACGGCGTCACTTTAACTTTCATAAAACGAAATTACGAGAGTAAGAGGGGATCTCTCATCATATAAACATGAAAGGGAAGTAAGAGGAATATAAAAGAACATCCTCCCACATAATAACATGGAGAATAAAAGGAATGACATAAAAGAGATTACATGAAAAGAAACAGAGAGGTCAGATCCCTTACCTTAAAACATGACTCTTGAAACTCAATGGTTTGGACCTTGAGGGAATGGGGGCGCCTTGGGGGGACTCCTTGGGAGGTAAGGAGACCCGAACTTCGTTGATAATGGTTTTTGAGTCGAAAGGATGAGAGGAGGGCTTAGTATTTATAGGGAAAGTGAGGGGACAAGTCATTAATGGCCAAGGGACACCTCACAAGTGCTTTTCTCAAACCCATGTGCTCTCTCATGATATTTTGCATAAATTTAGGACACATGGGGCCCCCAAAACAATAATTCATCACCATTGGCCGTCCAAACCTTAAAATATCTCATGACATCACCATGACACAACTATGATGTCATTAAACATACCGAAACCCTAAAACTGCATTTTTACTATTCACTGAAAAATTCCTCTTTCTCAGAAAAATCTCAAAATTTCACCTTAACCAAAAATCAATGATCTAATTACATTTATGAACTCCATTTTATAAAAATAATTTCCTAAATATTTTTAATTTAATTTTTAAATAAAAACACTATTCATCGAGAATTCATTTTTTTCAGAAAAATCCCCAAAAATTACTATAACATAATATCGATGCTCTGAGTTCAAAAATAATGTACTTTTTATAAAAATATTTTTCTAATTATTTTTAATTAAATTTTTAATTAAAAAACACTATTCCCCCGAAAAAAACTAATACTTGACTAATAATTTATGAAACCGTTATTTAACCATTTTATTGAATCTCATTACTTAATCAAGGTGTCTAAATTATATTAAAAATTTCTTTGAGTGAAATTACTAATCCATTTGGTCACATTACTAATCCTAAGCGTAAAATCACTATTCATAATTTACTATTCATCAAAAATTAATTTGATCTTATTACACTCAAAATTCCTTACTGAACACTTTTGTAGAAGACCATTTTTTGAAAATCATTACACATAATTAATTATTTAGGGTTTACATAAATGTTTTAAAATATCCCTTTTTCAAAAATTCATCAATAAAATATATCCTAAAATTATCCGGACAAAATAAATTCCACAAACATCACTAAAGGAAGAGATATCAATTTATTCACCCGAAATGATTACATAAGGAAGCTAGGGTCTCGACACATAGCCCCTTATAACACCGGCATAAGACCTAAGTGTAAGGTGTGCTATGGTGAGAGAATCTGAGGGAGGCTCAGATAACATTGCCCTAGTAGTAATCTCTACTAACATGAACTTCTCCCGTAGGCATTTCCATTCAAGCTTGACACGCTGGAGTTCGGCTTGGGCTTGGTCTAAAGCAAAGCCCATAGATGCTACCTCCTTCCGAAGCTCTGATAAGTGGGCTTCATAAGGGTCGAGTCTACTGGATGAAGCCATCGACTCCTCTTTATGCATTAACCATTAACATCTTATTAAATCATTCAGAGTATGTTAATATACTACTCAAAAATATTGGGTCGTTATATTCTTCCCCCTTTAAGAAATTTCATCCCCGAAATTTATAATTGAGGCCTAGTCAAAAAGGTGAGTGTACTTTTGCTTCATTGTTCCCTCAGGCTCCGAAGTCGCTTCTTCATATTTATGATTCCTCCACAACACTTTCACAAGGTGGGTAGTCTTGTTTCGTATAACCATGTCTCTACAGTCCAAGATCTCCACTGGCTGCTCCTCATAAGAGAGGTCATGTTCCAGTTGTACCACTTCTGGGTTCAGTACATGCGAAGGGTCGGGTATGTACTTCCTCAAGAGAGATACATGGAAGACATTATGAACTAGATCTAGGTTCGGTGGAAGTGCTAGATGATAGGCCACTGCTCTTATGCGATGAAGGATTTCATAGGGGCCAATGTACCTAGGGCCGAGCTTCCATTTCTTCCCAAACCGCATGACTCTCTTCCAGGGGGAAATTAGAAGGAAGACTTTGTCACCAACACCAAACTACAAGTCCCCTAGACGATTGTCAGCATAGCTCTTCTACCGACTCTGAGTAGCCTTTATGTGTTGTTGGATGGCATGAACATGTTCCGTCATCTCTTGCACGAGATCAGGCCCAAGAAGCTTCCTCTCACCAGTTTCACCCCAACAAGTAGGAGTTCTACATCGCTTTCCATACAGAGCTTCATAGGGCGCCATCTGAATACTCGAATGGAAGCTGTTGTTATAGGAGAACTCAACTAATGGGAGGTGTTGATCCCATCCAACTTTAAATTCCATTGAGAAAAATCTCATCATGTCTTTGAGTGTCTGAATATTCATTTCAGATTGGCCATCAGTTTGAGGATTATAGGCCGTAATAAAATTCAATTCAGTATTCAGAGCATGTTGAAGACTTCTCCAGAATTTTGATGTGAATCATGGGTCACGATCAGATACGATGGATAGTGGTACTCCATGCAGCCTTACCACTTCCTTCACATATATCTTGGCAAGCTGATCCAGAGAGAAATCTTCCCGAACAGAGATAAAATGGGCTGTCTTGGTGAGACGGTCCACAATAACCCATATTGCATTGTTTCCTTTGGATGTTTTTGGGAGACCAGTTACAAAGTCCATAGTGATATTATCCCACTTCTATACTGGTATGGGTAGTGGTTGTAATACCCCCTTAGGAAGTTGTCTTTCTGCCATTACTTGCTGACACACCAGGCACCTTGTAGTGTAATCAGCAATCTCCCTCTTCATGTTATCCCACCAATAATGATCACTAAGGTCTCTATACATCTTAGTGCTTCCCGGATGTATAGAGAATGTAGAGCTACGAGCTTCATCAATCAGTTCTTTCTTTATCTCCGGAATAGATGGGACACATAGTCTTGTACGAAATTTCTATACACCTTCTTGATCAATATTGAAGTCAGGGAACTTCCCATCCTTTACAGCCTCAAAATTCTCCTACAGCAAAGGATCTTCTTATTGAAACTTCTTGATCTTCTCTATTAATGAAGGTTGAGAAATCATTTGGGACATGGTTGATGATGTCCCTTTCCTTATATTTCCCATGTCCAGTTTTACTAGATCTTTAATCAAGGGATCTCCTAGGATCCTCATTGTTGCCAGAAGAACAGGTTCTTTCCTGCTTAATGCATCCGCGACTTTATTTGCTCCTCCAGGGTGATAATGAATTGAACAATCATAGTCTTTAATAAGCTACAACCATCTCCTTTGTCTCATGTTCAATTATTTCTGTGTGAAAATATACTTTAGACTTTGGTGGTCAGTGTATATATCACATTTCTCCCCATAAAGATAGTGCCTCCATATCTTTAGTGAAAAAATGACTGCCGCCAGCTCTAGATCATGCGTAGGATAATTCTGCTCATGAATCTTCAACAGTCGAGATGCATAAGCAATTACCTTGTCATTTTTCATGAGGATGCACCCAAGCCCTTTCAGAGATGCATCGCTAAAAATAACGAATCCTTCTCCGATAGAGGGTAGTGTTAACACAGGTATAGTAACCAATCTATTCTTCAGCTCTTGGAAACATTCCTCGCATTCCTTTTTCCAGATGAACTTAACCCCTTTTCGAGTCAACTTGGTTAGTGGATTAGAAAGCCATGAAAAGTTTTTCACAAACCTCATATAATATCCCGCTAAACCAAGGAAACTACGAATCTCAGTTACTGTTGTTGGTTGAGGCCACTCCTCCACAACCATTGTCTTTGTAGGGTCAACTGAGATTCCTTCATTGGTTACGATGTGCCCCACGAAATCCACTTGTTGTAACCAAAACTCACACTTGCTGAACTTCCCAAATATCCTCTCCTTCCGCAGAGTTTTCAATATAACCCTTAGATGATCTTCATGCTCCTCATGACTTTTTTAATATATCAAAATATCATCAATAAAAACTACCACAAAGTTATCAAGGCAGTCCTGAAAGACTCTATTCATCAAATCCATGAAAATAGCAGGAGCATTAGTCAAGCCAAAAGGCATAACAGTAAACTCATAATTCCCATATCTTGATCGGAAGGCAGTCTTTGGAATATCTTCCTTCTTCACCCTCAGTTGATGATAACCAGATCGAAGGTCAATCTTGGAGAAAAATTGAGCCCCACGAAGTTGGTTGAATAAATCATCAATTCGTGGAAGAGGATATCTGTTCTTCACTGTGATCCCGTTCAGTTCTCTATAATCAATGCATAGCCGCATTGATCCATCCTTTTTCTTCATAAAGAGAACTGGTGCTCCCCAAGGAGACACACTCGGTCAGATAAACCCCTTCTCCAACAAGTCTTGGAGTTGTTTCTTTAACTCTTCTAGCTCCACATTTTCCATTCTATACGGAGTCTTTGATATCGGTTGAGACCCGGGTAGGAGTTCAATGGAGAACTCTACCTCTCTTTCTGGGGGAGGTCCAGGTAACTCCTCAGGAAATACATCCATGTATTCCTGAACAATCAGAACATCTTCTATTTGTATGGTCCCTTTTCCTTCTTCATCATCACCGATTAACTCCATAGAGAAAGCTATAGGAGGTGCTTCTAGATAGGGATCAGTTCGGGATATCTCTCCTCGGAAGATAAATATAGGTCGTTCATTCAAGACTACTGAGATTTCCTTACTTATACATTTGATCTTAGCATTATACTTTGAGAGCCAGTCCATCCCTAGTATAATGTCGAATTCCATCATCGGAATGACTACTAGATTTGCGATAAGATTGTTCTTATGAAAGTAAAAACTATAGTCTCTAAACACTATGGATGCAAGGATAATCCCACTTGGAGTCTTGAATGACAACTCTACCTCTAGAAGTTCAGGGATTGATTCTATATTCCTTGAAAACTTCGAGGAAATAAAGGAATGCGTAGAACCAGAATCAAATAAAGTACTTGCTAGTTTTGAGAGGACAACAAGAGTTCCTGCTACCATATCGTTCAGAACTTCAACTTCAGTTGTTGTGATAGCAAAAGCACGACCTTGATCCCTTGGCCTCTGCTGAGGTTGATGGTGATTCCCCTCCACCGCCCTCAGATTTGGACATTGATTAGCAAAGTGCCCAAGCTGTCCACACATGAAGCATGTGACTTCGGGTAGGGCCAAACCATCTTTCCTCTGTCGTTAGTGTTGGGAAGCTGAGGCTTCACCTCACTATGACAATTCCGAGCAATATAGCCTCCTCTTCCACACTTGTAGAACTTTCCACTTCCGTTCAAGCAGTTCCCCAGATGATTCTTCCCACATTTATTGCATGTGGTAAGTTGTGTTTGCTTTCCACCTATTCCCTGATCAAAAGACTTCCCCAAACTGGGCTCCAACAATCTCTTCTTTTCATTTGATTTATGAGACCACTGTGTCTCACCGAACTCTAGCTCGACATTCATAGCACTTCGAACTATTTCATCATAGCTATCATATTCCCTGTTGGATAGATTCTTCCGCAGATGAGGTCGTAGTCCACCAAAGAATCTATCAACCTTACCATTAGGTTCCATGAAAAATCTTGAGGTATAACGGGAAAGCCTTGTGAAGTTCATCTCATAGCTTCCGACAAATTCGTTCTCCTTCTGCTTCAGCTCGAGAAACTCTTTCTCCATTCTCGTTCTCATGGAACGAGGGAAATACTTGTTAAAGAAAATTCCCCGGAATTCTTCCCACTCCATTGCTTCCATCTCTCCTCATGGATTCGTGTTTTTGATTAGTGACCACCACTGATCAGCTTCTCCCTCTAGGCAGTAAACAACAAGGGTGACTTTTTCTTGTTCCAAACAATGAAGTACAAAAAAGATCTTTTCAATGGAGCTTATCCATTGTTCCGCAACCAATGGGTCAGTAGATCCACTGAATGTTAGCGGTCGTTGACGCATAAAGGACTCAACAGGAAGTTTCTCCCTTCGTGGTGAGATTGGCCTCTCAGCTTGATTCAAGTTATTACTCATAACTTGAGTCAGTTGGCTCATCATTCGCATGAATGTTTCCATTCAAACTTCCATCGAAGGTCCGTCAACACATGGTGCATTGTGGTCACCATCTGCACAGTTCCTCCTATTTCCCGCCATTTTGTAAAAGAATAAAACCTTAGTGAGAAACTTATTTCATTTATGAATCTTTTAACTAAGACTTCATTCTTAGACAATTACACTTCTCTCTAATTCCTTCATAAGGATTCATAAAAATCTTGTGATTTACCAAACATATCTGTCGGGAGTGTCGTAACCAAGTGTGCATCAAGGCCCTTTATCATGCACTAGTTCCCGTTCGAGTCTAGCTCAAAGCGGTGTTTTCTAGTTTTACCCCTATGTACATCTATTCCAGAGCAACCTCTACCTGCTCGTATCTAGATAGGGATGTATTTGTTTGATAAACCACTTACTCAATACATACCAAAATACCAGGAAGTTTTCCTATATTTAAATTTTTCTATAGGGTTCTTCCTGATGTTTTTATATCCTAATCTCCACAAATAACAAAACCTTTCTTTGATACCAACTATAACATCCCGTCTTTTTATAACATAACTTTCATTTGATTACACGGAACTGAGGATCGTTAAGGTTTAGTGTCTTGGAAACAAGGAACATAATACATGAAAAAAACATAAAACATTCTTCTTAAACACTTGAAAGGCTTATCCTTAAGTTCATCCTAGGTTCATTACTGCATCTCATAACCTGGGGACATACATCAAAAGAAAGGGTGAGTAGAAGGCCCAGTAAGGGAAACAAGAGAAACATTTTACATGTGAACTTGAGATACTTCAATAAGGACATGAAAAGAACTTTAAGGCATGAGAAAGAAATCATGAGATACATCATAATAAAAATAACAATCTTCATAACTTGAAGATGTGGCTGAAACATTTAATATTGACAATCATTTCATTTCACCAAGGTCCATCCCCAAGGTGTCTTTAAAAATTACCAAGGTTATTCACCAAGGCGTCGTTAAAAATTACCAAGGTTATTCACCAAGGCGTCATTAAAATGGTCATCTCTATAGATTAAGCGTTTACCCAATGCATGGGAGCGCTATCAGGGCAAACCCTTAAATTTGCCTTTATTATCATGTGAGACACATATATCATCATCAATAATTTCATAAACAACCCATATTTCATAAAAGAAATGGGTTTCATTTCATAATCATAACGTTTTAAAAACTGCTTTAATGACATGATATTTATGTCACTTTAAACCCACGGAAAGGGGAAGCGGGTTTCATGTATGTAAATCCCAGAATTTAAAATAGAAAATTTTGATATATATGTGAATACCCTTGTATAAATAAGGGCTTTGAGTATTCACTTTATAACATCAAATAATTTTGAGAAAAGAGAAAGGAATTTTGAGACGAAAATTCTGCAGCAGAACAGCTATCTTAGAAGGTTTTAGAAAACATTGAAAAGAGAGAGAACATGGGTCACCCACTCATAAATGATCCATAAAACAGTAGGGGGATAGAATATAATGGATTTAAGAACATGGTAATGAAATTTCAAAGATATAAAATATGAAATGAAAAACATGGAAGCAAGACAAAAATACTATTTCTCTTATGAAAATTCGGCAGCCTAACGTCGTCACATAAACTTTAATAAAAAAAAGATTTGACAAGATCAAATAGGGTCTCTAAAAATATTATCATAAGAGATCAGTATGATAGATATAGAGATAATACCCCAACATAATAAAAAGGAACTTGAAAGACTTGACATGAAAATCGAACTTGAAAAATGAGAAGGGTGAAAGAATCCCTTAAAAATTCGGCAGCCGAACGGCGTCACATAAACTTTCATAAAACGAAATGATGAGAGTAAGAGGGGATCTCTCATCATATAAACATGAAAGGGCAGTAAGAGGAATATAAAAGAACATCCTCTCACATAATAACATGGAGCATAAAAGGAATGACATAAAAGAGATTACATGAAAAGAAAGAGAGAGGTCGGTTCCCTTACCTTAAAACGTGACTCTTGAAACTCAAAGGTTTGGACCTTGAGGGCTTGGGGGCGCCTTGGGAGGAATCCCTGGGAGGTAAGGAGACCAGAACTTCGTTGAGAATGGTTTTTGAGTCGAAAAGATGAGAGGAGGGCTTGGTATTTATAGGGAAAGTGAGGGGACAAGTCATTAATGGCCAAGGGACACCTCAGAAGTTCTTTTCTCAAACCCATGTGCTCTCTCATGATATTTTCCATATAGTTAGGCCACATGGGCCCCACAAAACAATAATTCATCACCCTTGGCCGGCCAACCCTTAAAATATCTCATGACATCACCATGACATAGCTATGATGTCACTAAACATACCGAAACCCTAAAACTGCATTTTTACTATTCACTGAAAAATTCATCTTTCTCAGAAAAATCCCAAAATTTCACCTTAACCAAAAATCGATGTTCTAATTACATTTATGAACTCCATTTTATAAAAAAAAATTTCTAAATATTTTTAATTTAATTTTTAAATAAAAACACTATTCAATGAGAATTCATTTTTTTTAGAAAAATACCCAAAAATTACCATAACATAATTTCGATTCTCTGAGTTCAAAAATAAATTCCTTTTTATAAAAATATTTTTCTAAATATTTTTAATTAAATTTTTAATTTATAAACACTATTCACCCGAAAAAAACTAATACATGACTAATAATTTATGAAACCATTATTTAACCATTTTATTGAATCAAATTACTTAATCAAGGTGTCTAAATTATATTAAAATTTTCTTTGAGTGAAATTACTAATCCATTTGGTCACATTACTAATCCTAAGCATAAAATCACTATTCATAATTTACTATTCATCAAAAATTAATTTGATCTTATTAGACTCCAAACTCCTTAATGAACACTTTTGTAGAAGACGATTTTTTTGAAAATCATTACACATCATTAATTATTTATGATTTACATAAATGTTTTAAAATATCCCTTTTTCAAAAATTCATCTATAAGATATATCCTAAAATTATCCGGACAAAAGAAATTCCACAAACATCACTAAAGGAAGAGATCTCAATTTATTCACCCGAAAGGATTACACAAGTAAGCTAGGGTCTCGTCACATAGCCCCTTATAACACCGACATAAGACCTAAGTGTAAGGTGTGCTATGGTGAGAGAATCTGAGGGAGGCTCAGATAACATTGCCCTAGTAGTAATCTCTACTAACTTGAACTTCTCCCGTAGGCGTTTCCGTTCAAGCTTGACACATTGGAGTTCGTCTTGGGCTTGGTCCAAAGCAAAGCCCACAGATGCTACCTCCTTCCCAAGCTCTGATAAGTGGGCTTCATAAGGGTCGAGTCTACTGGATGAATCCATCGACTCCTCTTTCTGCATTAACCATTAACATCTTATTAAATCATTCAGAGTATGTTAATATACTACTCAAAAGATTGGGTCATTACACTCTAAATAACCACAAAAAACCAAGAATCCCTAAAAACTAAAACCCCTTAATCCCAATGAATCAATAAAATTCATAAAGGAACCTAAAAACATAATAACACATAATGGTTCCTAAGACCCTTAAAAACCATAAAAAATCATAATAACCCTAGAAAGACCATAAAACACCCTAAAATATATAAAAACACTTAATAAATCATAAAATATACTAAATTATCAAATAATTGTAAAACCATAAAACACCTAAAAATATTAAAAAATAAGAAAACCCTATGACACATAAAACCCAAAACAATTGATAAACACCAAACCCCTAAAATTAGAAATAAAAAAGGTCCGTAAATCAAAAAGAAACCTAAAAAACCCTAATAGAAACAAATGACCTAAAAAGTAAACCCCTATAAAATAATTAATGACCCTAAAAATTCAAACCGACCATAAAAACACTAAAAAAACATAAAATACCCTAAACCAAATCAATAACTTAAAACCCCGAAAACCATAAAAACCCAAAAAACATGAAACCCCAAAAATATATTAAAATCAAAAAAATCTTTTACAAACCAAAGTAACCCAAAAAACCATAAAAACCTACAAAATATATTCAAACCATAATATCCCTAAAACACAAAAAACCCTAATAATCCAGAAAACCATAACCACCTAAAACACCATAAATCCCAAAATAAACCACTTAAACCCTCAAAAAACAAAAAAAAAAAACAAAACCCCCAAAAAACCATAATCCCAGATAATTTCCAAAAAATAACAAAAAACCATAAATTAAACTAAAACCCCTATAACCCCTTAAAATCTAAAAAACCCAAAAATCCAAAAAACCCTTGAAACCCCAAATAAGCCTGTAAAAAAATGAAAATCATTAAAACTTCGAAATACCATAAAACCCGTAAAACCACTAAAACTGATAATACCCCTAAAAACATTAATCCACAAAAAAACCATAAAAACCAAAAACAACCTATAACCCCATGAAACCGCTAAAAACTAGTAAAAACCCAGATGACCCCTAAAACCTCTATAAATCACAAAGAAACCTAAAATCCTAAAAACACTAAAACAAAAAAAAACATATAAGTCCAATAAAACACAAAAAACATATAAAACAATAAATGAACCCAAAAAGATACTAATAACCCTAAAAACCATAATTACACTAAAAATACTAAAAGTCACTAAAACACTAAATCCCCATAAATACCTCTAATAAATTTGTAAGAGAACAAAAAATACCTTAGTGAACCTAGACACAAAACAAACCTTTTAATCTCCCTTAATCAATTTAAAACATAAAATCCCTAAAACCCCAAAATCCCTAAAAACCCAAAAATCCCTATAAAAACCCTAAATCAATCCTATGAAATAGTAAAACCCCAAAAAACCCAAAAAACCTAAAAAATATATGAACCCCTAAATATATTTATAACTATAAACCACTAAAAAATTTAAAATTTTTAAAAACCAATAAAACCCCCTAAAAGCACTAAAAAACAAAAACCCACAAAAAATCCATAAAACACCCTAAATAAGTATAAAAAATCCTTAAAACCCAAATAACTCTAAAACCCCTAAAAACCTAAAACTCTTTAAATACCCCAATAAAACCATGAAACAACAAAATCCTATAAAAACAATTAAACCCCCTAAAATATGAAAAACTATAAAAACCCTAAAAACAACTTAAAACCACTAAAAAATCATAAAAATAGAAAAACAAACAAAAAACCATTAAGACCGTTAAATCCCCTAAAAACACTAAAGTAACATAAAAAATATTAAATACCATTAAAAATATATTATTTAAACCCCTAAAAACCTAAGAAAAGTAACACCCATTAAATACCACAAAACCAATTAAAACCCTAAAACCCAAAAATCCCACTAAAACCCTAAAAACAGTGAAAAAGTTAAAACCCATAAACCATAAAAAACCCTAAAAACAAAAAAAAAACAAAAAAAAATTATTTGAAATCATTAAAACACATATAATCCATGCAAACCCCTAAAACCCCAAAAAGATCCTAAAAACCTCAACAAATCCTAAAACCCTAAAAGCCTTTAAAACCCAAAAAAACCCATAAAGACCATAAAATTCCCTAAAGCCCCCCCCAAAAAATCTAAAATCCACTAAAAGATCATAAATACCATAAAAACATAGAGGACTATAAAATACCTAAAAATACTAAGGTACCATAAAATTTAAAAAAATACCAGAAAATAAATTATAAACATTTAAAACCCTAATAAATGCATAAAAACTAAATAACCCTAATGGACACTAAAAACCATAAAATTCACATAGTTCCTAAAAACCAATAATCCATAAATAAACAAAAAATACAAAAAACGCTTAAAACCTAAAGACCACAAATGACACTAAAACCCATAAGAAACTAAATGAATCTAAGACCCTAAAACAACCAAAAAACCCTATCAATCCCTAATACATCCTAAAAAACATAACAACCATAAAAACATTAGAAGACCATATAACCCCTAAAAACATTTAAACAACCTAAAAATAATGAAAACCATAAAACCCATAAATTCCTAAAATACCCTAAAACCCCAAAAACCCTAAAACCATTGAGACCAAAAAAACCCAAAAAACATAAGGCCCTAAAAGCACTAAAAAACCAAAAAAAATCCTTCAAATCCATAAAAACCCAAAACCCCCCAAAAAAACCATAAAACCCCCTAAATACCATAAAACACTAAAAACATATTAAAATCTAAAAAACCCTAAAAAATACAAAAACCTATTAAAAAGCCAAAAAAACTCAAAGTATTTAAAACCATAACATATAATTTAATTTAATTAAAACCTAAAAACTGAAAAGGCAAGAATTACTAAAACCATATAAACTGTAAGAAAACCCTAAATCATATAAAAACAAAAAAGAAAACTATTAGAATAACAAAAAACTGTAAAACCCTTAAAACCCCTAAAACATCGTAAATCATAAAACACTGAAAATCCCTAATATTCATAAAACACTGTTAAAACCATAGAAATAAAATAACTATAAATATAATAGAAATCACCAAAACCCTAAAAACATTAAATTCCCGGAAAACGTAAAAAAACCCTAAATACATTAATTGAAAATGAATCACATAAAAGACCTTATAACATGAACCCTGACACCTAACCACAATCCATATACCCTAAACCCCACAACCAAAACACTATACCCAAAACACTAAACCCTAAAATCTACCACATAAACTCCATACCCTACACCTTATACCCAAAACCCTATAGCCCAAAAACTATACCCTACACCCTAAACACTAATCCTTAAATTCTAAACCATATACCATACACTGTTAACCTTAAACCCCAAACTACAAACTCTATATTGTGCATCATAAACACTAAACTATAAAAACTTCACCATAAATCCTAAATCCTACACCCTAAACCCTAATCTATGTACCCCGACCCTAGACCCTAGACCCTAAATCCTATACCCTACACTATAAACCCTAAACTCTACACCCTAAACCCTATACACTATAATGTAAACCCTAAACCCTAAAATACCAATGAAAATTTGATACATCACAAACCATATCCCAAAAATCCAAAAATCTCAACCCTAAATTCCATATATAATGTAAAAACCTGTAAAAACAATTAAAATACTAATAAAACATACAAAAACCTTAAAACCATTAATTCCAAAAATCCCATAATTTCCATTAAAAGATTAATGAATTTAAAAAACCCCTAATAATCATAAAATTCCAAATGGAAAATAAAAACACTAACACCCATTAAATCCTGACAATTAGAAAAACCCACTAAAAACCCGAAGACCTCAAAAACCAAAAAACTGAAAGAACCCCTAAAACCACTAAAATCACTATATAAACCCTAAAACCCATAGAAACCCTCATAAAACCCTCATTAACCATAAAAGCCTTAAAAGAATAAAAAAACAAAAAAAACTATAGAAACATAAAAACCCAAAAGACCACTAAAACCCCAAAAACAATATGATACCGTAACAGACACTGAAAACCCTAAAAGCACTAAAATTCCTATAAAATCCCAAAATCTCCAAAATCCTATGAATCCCTAAAACTCTAATAATATAGAAAAAATGTTAAAATACCCAAAAACCTAAAAGGAGATTACAAGTCCTAAAATCACAAAATTAACCCTTATACCCCATAAAACCATAATGAAACCAAAATAAACCTAAAAACCCAAAATCCAATGATATTCTTAAAACCCCTAAAACTGATAAAAAAACATAGAATCACTAATAATAACTAAAAGCAACAATCACATCATTAAAACCTCAAAAATTTAGACCGCTTAAGCCCCTTTAAAAATATCTGGAAACCACTAACAACAATAACAACCCCATTATAAACTAATAATCCATCTAAATCCCCAAAAACCAAGAAAACCTAAAAGAATTGTAAACCGTAAAATACAAAAAAACTAAATAAAACATGAAAGAATGTGAAAACTCCAATCACCATTAAAACATCTAAATGGTAAATAACGCAAACATCATAAAACCCCTAAAATAACCCAAATAATTAAAACCCCCAAAACACCCCAAAAAACTAAAATCTCCATAAAACCCCTAAAATATCTCTAATAACAACAAAACACTAAATACCCCTAAACACCCTAAAATACCTAAGTGATTTAAAAGTAATTAAAACCACTAAGAACCCTATATTAATAGTAAAGTAACCTAAAACCCTTAAACACAATAAAATCCATGAAAATGACCTAAAACACTAATAACCTAACAAACCCTAAAACCCCATAAAACGCCAAAAAATACAAAACCCCCCAAACCCTAAAACACCTAAACACCTAAAAAATTCAAAAATCCAATAAAACTTCATCAAAATACCATAAATACTTCTAAAACTATAATGACCATTAAATCATTATAACACCATAATAATCATAATTCCCCTTGAACCCTTAAAAACAAAATAAATCATTGAAACCCCCTAAAAACACCTAAGTAAAACTAAAACCATTAACCCCCTAATTATCAAAAAAAGCTCAAAACCCATAACTAGACATAAAAACCCATTAAAAACCCTAAAACCCAAAAAAACAGTTATCACCACTATAAAACCCTATTTAACCCTAGATATCATTAAACCCATTAAAAAACTTGAACACCATAAATGCTAAAAATATTTAAAACCCTTTGAAACCCATAAAACCCTTAAACCCCTTTAAACCCCTAAAACCTAAAAAACCATAATAAAATTAAAAACCCACTGAGACCCTTAAACACCCTAAAAACCCTAACCCCCTAAAAACTGAAAATTCAAAAAAACCCACAAAACCACTAAAAAAATTAAATATTAACCAAAAAAATAAAATAACATAAAATCCATCAAAAGACCTAAAAAAAAACCCTAATGGATAAAAAAACCCAACATAGTCTAAAAACAAAAAACATCCTAAAAATTCAATAAAATCCCAGAAACCCAAAAAACCCATATAACCATTTAAAGACTCTAAAAACCCTAAACCCCTATAATGACCCTAAACCCCCATAATGACCCAAAACCCATAAAACCCTTAAATAATTTTAAAGACCCCTAAAAACACTAAATATGATAAAATACCCTAAAAGAATCTAAAATCCTGGAAGGACCCTAGACACTATAATAACCTTCCAAATCCCAAAAAAAGACAATAAAAACCCTAAAAACATTATAGATAAAAAAATGACGAAACCCCTATAAAAACCATAAACAAAATAAAATCCAAAAATTCATAAAATCCCTATGAATCCATAAAGCATTAAAACAATAAAAATATAAAAAATTATAAATACCATGAAACCAGTTTTAAAATGAAAAATAACACTATAAGATCATAAATCCCTAAAAACACTAAAAAAATTTAATTACAATAAACACTATATGATCCAGTACACATAAAAAACCTAAACCAATGGAAACCCCTAGAGTCCAGAAAACCCAAAAAACAACAAAAACAAAAAACCCCAAAACACCTGAAAACCACTAAAATCCCTAAAATCCCTAAAAAACTCTAAAACCCCAATATTAACCTAAAATTTTTAAAAAACCCATAAAATCACAAGAACTCCATACAAAAATTATTAAAAACACTGAATCCCCTAAATCCTAATTGCCCTAAATCCCATTAAAACCCAAAAAATCCCCTTAAAGTCCCTAAAAATAAAAGCACTAAATCCCCTAGAAACAATAAAAATAAATATAAAACCTAAAAACACAAAAAAAAACACACAAAAACCTCAAACCCTAAAAACCCTAATACAAATGAAAATCCATAGAATTCCATAAATACATAAATTCTATTATAATCCGTAAAACATTAATACCCCATAAGACCCCTTACAATACTAAAACCCATAAAAATATAAAAAGGACCCTAAAATCTAATAAACCATAGAAGTCCCTAAAATTTACTAAAACAAAAAAATTATTTAGAATAAAAAAATGATAAAAACCCAAAATGAAAATAAAATTCCCTAAAACACTAGAAGACACCAGAAACCCTAAAGGGCCCTAAAATCCAAAGCAACTGAAAAACCCTAGAAAAACCTTAATGAACCTTAAAACGCAAAAATAATAAACGATATTAATACCCCAAGAAAACCTATACAACACTAAACACACTAAAAACTCAAAAAATCCTAAATACAATAAAACCCCTATAAAATTCCAAAATGTCCCTAAAACCCATGATAACCCCAATAGGGTCCTAAAAATACTAAAACTCATAATTGACCCTAAATTCCATAAAACCCAAGAACCCTAAACCCCTGGAAAAATCCCAAATTACCCATTAAACCATCAAACCCCCTAAAATACCATTAAACCACTATAAACAACCCAAAACACCACAACACAGTAAAAGGAAATAAAATAACCTAAAAACCATAATTTTTTTTAAAAAAAAACTAAAACCCTAAAGGGATATAAAAACCCCTAAATACATAGGATGACTTTAAGAAACTAAATAAACGTAAAGGAATTTAAAACTCCAAAAATCCTATAGGACCCTAAAACCCCTAATGGGCCCTAAACACCATAAGAAACCATGGAGGATGTAAAAAATCATAAATCCCCTTAAGTCCCCTAAAATCCCTAAAAACCCTAAATGAAACTAAAATCTTAAAATACCCATTAAAACCCCTACAAACAGCTAAAAACCAGATAAGACTATATAAAACACTAAAAACCCATAAAAACATAAATGTCCATAAAAAACCTATAACTAATAAAATAACCTAATAGAATGTAAAGTCCTCTAAAGCTTTGAAAGAATAGAGAACACCGTAAAAATATAAATATCCTAAAAACTAAAAATCCCTATAATCCCAAGAATCCCTAAAAACCATAGAATCCTAAAAACCCAAAACAAAACCCTAAATGACCATAACAAACCAAAAACACCAAAAAACTAAAACCCCTTAAACCCATAGAATCGCTAAAAATAATAATTGACCCTAAGAACTACAAAACCCTATTGGTTCCTAAGACCCTTAAAACCCATAAAAAATTATAAACCCTAGAATGAACATAAAACTTCCTAAAGTATATAAAATCCCCTAAGTAAGCTTAAAATATCATAAAACCCCTAATTACCCTGAAACTCTAAAACAATTACAAATCCTAAAAAACATAAGAAAACCCTAAAACCATAAAACCCAAAAAAAACTAAAAAACCCCAAACCCTTAAAAATCATCAATAACCTAAATGTCCCTAAAAAACCTAAAAATCCTAAAAATTCAAATATAACATAATGACCTAAAACAAATAAAGCTGCATAAAATTTTACATGACCCTAATAACCCAAACCGTCCATAAAAATACTAGATAAACATTAAATACTCTAAATGAATTCAAAAACCTAAAACCAATAAAACCATAAAAACCCAAAAAAAATATAAAACCCCATAAAAACTATAAAAACCATACAAATAATTTGGAAACCATAAATACCCTAAAAACACAAAAAACACCAAAAAATTCCCCTCAAACCATAACACCCCAAAAACACAAAAAACCGGCAAAATCCCTAAAAACATAACACCATAAAACCCCCTAAAACCCAAAAGAAACCCCTTAAATCCTCTAAAATCCCAAAAAAACATAAAACCCCAAAAAACCATAAACCAAAAAAATGAAAAAAATAAATAAAACCCTAAATTATATTAAAACCTATATAACCCATAGAAATCCAAAAAACCGTAAAATCCTAAAAACCCATCAAACCCCAATTAAGTCCATAAATACCATGAAACACATAATAAAAATGAAATACCATAAAAACCCATAAAATCCCTAAAAATAAAAACCCTAAAAAAGATAAAACCTCAATAAAACCATATAAACACAAAATGTTATAACCCTATAAAACCCTTCCAAACTAATAAAACTGCTATAAACCCTAAAACCCAAATAAATCCCAAGAAAACTTAAACCCATAAAACACTAAAATATATATAACAAATAAGTACCCTAAAACCAAAAAAACATATAAAACCATAAATGAACCCTAAATGACCATAGTAACCCTAAAAATACTAAAAGTCCCTAAAACACTAAATAACCATAAATACCTCTACGAAAATTGCAAAAGAAACATAAACCCTTAATCAACATAGACACACAAAACCCCTTTTAAACCCATTCAAACCAACTAAAACATAAAATCCCTAAACCCCCAATACCCCTAAAACCACAAAAATCCCTATAAACCCCCAAAATAAATCTTAAGAAACAATAAAACCTGAAATAAACTCCTAAAAACAAAACAATTATAAGAACCCCTAAAATTATTTAAAACCATAAACCACTAAAAAATTCCAAAAAATAATTAAAAACACCTAAAAGCCCTAAAAACACTAATCCCCACTAAAAATCCATAAAACCCCCTTAATAAGTATAAAAACCCTTAAAACCCAAAATAACTCTAGAAATCATTAAACACTAAAACTCTTAAAACCCCCCCAATAAAACCATAAGACCACAGAAAACTATAAAAACACTTAAACACACTGAAATATGAAAAACCATAAAAACCATTAAAACTCCATAAAACCCCTAAAATACAAAAATATGAAAACAAACAAAAAACCATTAAGACCATTAAACACCTCAAAAACTATAAAATCACATAAAAACACAAAATATCATTAAAAACTAAATTATGTTAACCCTGAAAACCCGTAATAAACCTAATACCAATTAAATACCACAAAAACAATTAAGACGCTAAAACACAAGAATCTCCCTAAACCCTAAAACCCATAAAACCATTAAAACCCCTTGACCATAAAAAATCCTAAAAACCCTAAAAATCGAAAAAATCTCAAACCAAAACCATTTGAAGACATTAAAAACCCTATAATCCACTAAAATACCCTATAACGCCTAAGAGAGCCTTAAAACCTAAAATAAATAAAAACAAAAAAAACAAAAAAAACATTTGAAAAAATTAAAAACACTATAATCCTTTTAAATACCCAAAAAACCCTAAGATAGCCTTAAAACCTCACAAAACCCTAAAACCATAATAGCCCTTAAATCCCATAAAAACCCATAATTCCACTAAAATACCCTAAAACCCCAAAGAACACTAAATATACCATAAAATATCTTAACTACCATAAAAACCTAGAGGAAAATAAAATCACTTAAATTCCTAATGTACCATAAAAATTAAGAAAATATCAAAAAAGCCCTTAAAAATATTAAAATCCCTAATAAACCCATAAAAACCAAATAACATCAAAGGACAATAAAACACCTAAAATTCACCGAGGACGTCAAAAAACACCAAAACCATAAATAAAAAAAAACTCCAAAAAATTCTTAAATCCTAACTACCCCAAAAGTCACTAAAACCACTAAAACCCTAATATACTATAAAACCATAAAACAACATAAAACCCCTAAAGTCACTAATACATTCTAAAAACATTAACAACCATAAAAATATTACAAGACCCTAGATCCCATAAAAAACATAGGAACCAAAAAACAATGAAAACTATAAAACCGATAAATGAATAAAAGTCCCTGAAACACCTAAAACAACTAAAACCATAAAGTCCCAAAAGCCCAAACAAATCGTTAAAACCCTAAATGCAGTAAAAAACAAAATATATCCCTCAAATCCCCCCAAACCCTAACCCCCACCCCCCAAACACCATAAAACCTCATAAGACACTTAAATCCCTAAAAACCTATAAATATATAAAACCCCCTAAATGCCAAAAATCCATTAAATCCCCAAAAACACATCAACATTCTAAAAACCATAACATATACTTCAATTTTGTAAAAACTATTAAACAAAAAACGTCTTGAAATAATAAAACCATATCACCAATAAGAAAACCCCAAAACACATAAAAACCCCAAAATAAAATACTTAATTTAACAAAAAACCATATAACCCTTAAAACCCTAAAACCCCTTAAATCATAATATATTAAAACTCCATAAAAATCATAAAACAGAATTAAAACCATAAAAAATCCATAAATATAACAGAAATCAATAAAACAGTAAAAACATAAAATTCCCTAAAAACATTTGAAACCCTAAATCACTTAAGAGAAGAAAAATCAGATAAACTACCAAATAACCTACACCCTACTCCCTAACCACAATCCCTAAACCCTAAACCCCGAAACCTAAACCATATTCCCTAAACCAAAATCACTAAAATCTACAACATAACCTATAGGCACTACACAATATACCGAAACCCCTACATCATAAACAATATACCATTCACCCTAATCGCAAATCCCTACATCCTATACCATATACCATACACCATTAACCTAAAACATTCCACCCAAAACCCTATTACGTGCATAATAAACCCTTTACTCTAAACCCTTCACCCTAACTCCTATATCCTACACCCTAAACCCTACACAAAAAGCCCTATACACTATAATTTAAACCCAAAACCCTAAATTCCCAGGGAAAATATGATACATCTATAAACATACCCCTAACACCAAAAACTCTAATCCCGATATTCCATAAATAAACTAAAAACCTATTAAAAACCCTTAAAAATCATATGAAATCGTACAAAACCATTGAAACATTATATCCACAAATATCCCTTAATGACTATTAAAACATTAATGAATTTTTTAAATCCCCCAAAAATTATAAAACCCCTAATGTACTCTAAAATCACTAAAACCCCTTGAATCCATTAAAACCCATAAAAACACTAAAACCCGAAGAATAAAAAACCAAAAAACCCCTAAAAATCACTATATAAACACTAAAACCTATAGAACCCTAATAAAACACTTATTAACCATAAAAAACTAACAAAATCCAAAAAAACATAAAAACAAAAAAATATATACAACCATAAAAACCATATAGACAACTAATACACCAAAAAACAATATAACACCCAAAATAACAATTAAAACCACAAAATACCTAAAAATCCCATGAATCCCTAAAACTATAATAAAGCCGAAAAAACCTTAAAAAACACCCAGAACCCTAAAAGAGGAGTAAGAACCCTAAAACCCTTAATGAACCAATAATCCCAATAATACCATAAAGAACCCTAAATAACCCTAAATCCCCAAAAAAATCATAAACCCCTAAAACTGTTAAAAAAAGAAACCTAAGAATCACTAGAAACCCGAAAATGTTAATAATGACCGAAATAATTTAAACCCCTTAAACCCACTTAAAAACACTACAAAACACTACCAACCATAACAAACCATCATAATAACCTAAAAACAAATAAAATAAAAACCCCAAAAAACCTAAACTCCTAGAAAACCGTAAAATCAAAACACCTAAATAAATATGAAAAACATGAAAACTCTAAAAACACCTAAACTCTCTAAAACTGTAAAAACCCAAAAAACATAAAAAACCATGATTTCCCCAAAATCCTTAAAACCCCCCACACCCCAAATAACATAAAAGCTCCCTAAACCCGTAAAAATGAATAAAAATAATAAAAAACCAAAAAAATTCAAAAGACCCTAAAATCCCAAAATGCTCTAAGTGACCCTAAAACCACTATGAACCCTATAAAAATACTACAGTAACCTAAAAATCATAAACTCCATAAAAACCAAAAAAAGACCTAAAAACACCGAAAAAATAAAAAACCCTAAAAACCAAAAAACCCTTAAAAATCCAAAACCTTCAAACCCCTAAATACTCTTCAAGACCCTAAAATTCCTAAAACTAATAAAAAATCCAAAATAACCCATATAAATTCATAAAATACCTTAAAAACATCTAAAACTATAATGACATTTTAATCATTAAAACAACATAAAAATCATAATTCCTGTAAAACCTATGAAAGCCTAATAATTCCTTGAAACCCACTAAAACCCCCTAAAAAAAGAAACAAACTAAATCCCCTAATGATCCAAAAAATTCCCAAAAACTCAAACCAGCCTTAAATATCAGTAAAACACCCTAAAACCCAGAAAAACTATTTAAACCCCTATAAAACCGTATGAAACCCTAAAAATATCCAAAACCATTAAAAACCATGAACACCATAAAAGCTAAAAATCATTAGAAGCCCTTAAAACACAAAAAATACATGAATCCCTTCAAACCCCTAAAAACCTAAAAACCATACAATATTAAAAAAATCCTAATAAAACCCTTAAAAACACTAAAAACCCTAAACCTCTTAAAAACATAAATCACAAAAAAAAACCAAAAAAACCTAAAATAAAGTATAAATAAACTAAAAATTTTAAATAACCTAAAATCCCTTAAAATACATAAAAACACAAAAATTCGTAACAGTCCTTAGAAAAAATTACCAAAACAAAAAAAATCATAAAAATGCATTAAAACGCCTAAAACCCTAAAAAATATATAACCATTTAAAGACTCTAGAAACCCTAAAACCCCATAATGTCCCAAAAACCCTTAAAACCCTTAAATGATTTTAAAGAACCCAAAAAACACTAAAATTTTTAAAATACTTTAAAAGACTATAAAATAACTAAAGAATCCTAGACACTTTAAAAACTCTCCAAATCCCATAAATAAAATTAAAAGACCATAAAACCCCTATGAAAATCATATATTTAAAGGATAAATCCCCATAAAAACAATAAAAAACAAAAAACACCCTAAAATCCCTAAAATCCCTATGAAACCATAAATCATTAAAGAACCAAAAATATTAAAAACCATAACAACCATAAAAACCCTTTTAAAATGGAAAATAACACTATAATATCATAAAACCCTATAAACTCTAAAAAAAAATTTAATACAAAAAATTGTAAGAACCCACAAACACACTAAAAAACCTAATTCCTTGAAAACCCCTAGAATCCCTAAAACACCAAAAACAACAAAACAACCCCCAACCTTAAACCCACTAAAATTCCTATAAATCCCTAAAAACTATAATAAAACACCTGAAAACCACCTAAAAATCTAAAAATCATAAAATCTTAAAAATCCCAAACAACCCCTGAAATCCCCTAAAAACCTAATAGACCAAAAAATCCCTTATATCCTAAAACCCTAACAACTAAAAACACTAAATAATCCCAATAATTATTTAAACACATCAAAAACCCTAAACACCATAATAAAATCCTTAAAATCATAATAACCTTGATTCCCCTAAGACCCCTAAAATATCTAAAAATCTCTCAATCCCCTATAGTAACATAAATAATAAAAATCCATAAAACCCTATTAAATCCCTAAAAACATTAATAACCTAATGTAAACCCTCAAAACCATAAACACCATAATACCCATTAATACCCCAAAAAATTCCATTAATGACCTAAAATACCTAAAACACACAAAAATCATCAAACCCTAGAAAACCCTAATACAAAAAAAAATCCCCAAAATACCTAAAATCCAAAAAATCTATTATAATCCCTCCCCTCCATTGTATGTTGTGTCTCTTTTTTCTTTCTAAAAAAATTGGGGTGGGGGGGGGGGCAGAATAGTCCGAACCTCGCATCTTCCTTGACCTAAAAATCACAAAAATCCAAAAAATCCTTAAGACTCTAATAATGATAAAAACACAAAAATAATATAAAATTCTCTAAAACCCTATAATAATCCAAAATCCATAAAGGACCCTAAAATCCTAAGACACCTAATAAACCCTAGAAAACTATTAATGGTCCATAAAAACCCAAAACACTAAAGGATAATAAAAAACCCTAAGAATCCAAAAAAACCTAAAAAACCTAACATCCCTAAAAACCCTTAAAAACAAAAATACAAAAAAACTCCTAGAAAAATCCCAAAAGTCCCTAAAAACCATGAATACCCTAAAAGGGTCCTAAATATACAAAAACCCTTAATGGACCCTAAAAACCCTAAAACCTTAAAAGAACATTGAAACCCATCCAAATGTTGAAAAATAGACAACCCCATAAAATCCCTAAAATAACCTTGAAGACAAAAAGAAAACCTTATTAGATAAAAAACCCCTACAAAACCTAATGAGAATGAATCACCAAATACCCAAAACCCTAAAAGAACAAAAAATTCAATAAAAATATTTAATGAACCCAAAAACCTAAGAACCCTAAAAAAACTATGAACCCCAAATGACACTAAAATCCTAAGAACCCCTAAAACCCAAAAAAACTCTAGAACACTAGAAACCCTAAAAATAGTAAAATATCAAATTCCATTAAAACTAAAAAATCCCTAAATTTCCTAAAAGCATAAATCCATAAAAGAAAATTTAAACCATAAAAATTTAAAATGCCCTAAAAAAAATAAAAACCCCAAATAAATAGTTAGAAACCTAAAAGATCTAAACATAACACTAGTAAGAATAAAATTCTTAAGAGAATTAAAAAACATTAAACACTAAAAACTCCCTAAAAACCACAAAAAACTCTAAAACCTTAAATATAATAAACAACTAAAAACCCAAAAAACCTAGAAAACTAAAAACAATACGTGCCCTAAAAACCATAAAACCACAAAAACCCCATTAGGACCCTAAATAAACATAAAGGGCCCTAAAACCCCTTTAAATCGTAAAAGGATACTAAAAATCATAAAACGTTAAAACAACTAAAATAAAGAAATAACCCTATAGAACCCTAAAATAGCTTAAAACCATAAAACTCCTAAAACAAATAAAACATCCTAAAACCCTAAAAACCTAAATAAACACAAAAGGTCTCTAAAAACCCTAAAAAATATAAAACAATTAAAATTTGTACCATCCAAAAAACCCCTAAAAATCCATAAACATAAAACACCATAAAAACACTAATACCCTAAAAACCTTAAACACCACTAATACCCCTAGCAAATCTCTACATCCTAAAAACCCTCAAAAACAATAATACACCCTAAAACACCTAAACACATGAACCCCCTAAAAGAATAAATTCCCCTAAAACACCTATAACCAACATATTACCCGAAACCCCTCTAAAAACATTAAAAACCATTCCCCCCACTAACCTAAGAAACATCACAAAACAAAGAAACCCTAAATGAATAAAACATATAATTTTTTGAAAATGCACTAAAGAACCTAAAAACCTTGAAAACCCATAAAATTGTAAAACATATTAGAACAATAAATACATCAAAACACACAAAAAACCCAAATTATATAGTAAAACTCATAATGAATCCCTATAAACTAAAATACATAAATAATAATAAATCAATAAAATTCATAAAAACGTTAAAAACCATTAAAAATCTACAAATATTCTAAAAACTGCAAAAAATGAAAAGTCCAAAAATATAACTGAACCCCCCTAAATCCATAAAACCCATAAAAACACAGAAAACACTATAATACCCCAAATCCCTTAAATCCCAAAAGGATCGTGAAATAAATAGGCCCCCTAAAAACTAAATAACAATAAAAAGACTATAAAAACCCTATAAAACACATAAGTAACCCTATAGCAAACAAAAAACACTAAAACCATTAATCCAAAAAACCCTAAATCTAATTTAATAAACCAAAAAAACAATAGTTTTGAAAAAACTGAATGGGCCTAAAAGTCAAGGAAACTCTAAAAACTATAAAAATAAAAACCCATAAAACATCAAAAACATGAAATCCCATTTGAAATGACTATAACCCTTATTGTCCTATGAGAACCCTAAAAACCCTTCAAACCCTATGAGACTTTGAAAAATACTAAGATCATTAAAACCCCTATAAATATTGTTAAAAATGAGAAAAACACCTTAATCCCACTAAAAACCATAGAAACCTGAACCCCCCAAACCACTAAAAGCATGACACCCTAAAACCCTATAATCCCAAACAAATAAAAAACCCCTAAAACCATTTTAAAAGAATAAAAAACCAAAAATAAATGGAAATACTCTAAAACACCTTAAAACAAAAAAAACCAAGAAAAACCAAAAAAGTGCTTGAAGTCCTCAAAAGGGGAAAAATCATAATTACTCTAAAAGAACATAAAATATTATAGAAACTAAAAAAATATAAAATAAATATAACTAAAAAAAATTAAAAAACCCAATAAATCCTAAAAGATAGATAAATCCGTAAAAACATTACAAATTCAAAAAAACCTAAATAACCTCAAAAAATAATAAAATCCACAATAAATCCCTAAAACCCATAAAAACCCTAGAGGCACCTAAAAGATTGTAAAACCCATAAAGAAACTAAAATAACCTGAAATAAAATGAGAACCCTAAAATACCCTAAAACCGCAACAATGAGCGTACATGTCCCATGAAAACCCGAAAAATGTAAACAACATAAAAAACTACAAACTATTAATGTCTTTAAAGATACCCCTCAATCCCTAAAAAAAAATTAATACTCTAAGAAACATAATAACATTAAATATCCTAAAAATATAACTAATATAAAAATTACCAATAATCTATAAAACCCTTAATCCCCTAAACCTCTAAAAAACCAAAACACACTTTAAACCCCTAAAACCCCTTAAAACCGTAAGACCCCCTAAAAACCTTATAAACCCTAAAATAAACCTTAAGCCCCTAAAACACTATAAAATCTAAAAGAACTCATAAAATATTTATAAACCCTTAAAAGGAATCAATACCATTAAATGATCATAAAAATACCAAAAAACCCAAATCCCATAAAACCCATAACAACACTGACTGCCCCATAAAATCATAAGAAAACTCTAACAAAATTATAATCAAAACCCAAACTAAAACCTAAATCACCTAAAAAATTTGAATCCAATAAATCCATAAAATCCTTATAAACCTGTATTAACCAATATAAGTAAAAAACCGTTAAACTCTATATCCCTTAAAACCCTAAAACCCAAAAATCTATAAAACGCATAAAAGACCTAAAAAATTACCTGAAATCATAATATCCTAAAACACTAAAAGATGAGAAAACCCCTAAAATATTCTAAATAAATCTAAGAGAAAACTATAAAGACATATAAACAATAATCACCTAAAACCCCCAAGAAATAAAAAAATTCAAAAACCACTAAAAACCAATGAACCCTGTAAGACGCTAAAAACCCAAAACCCTAAAATTGTAAAAACCTATAAAAACCTATAAGACACTAAAAATACTAAATCAATACTGACAATAATAATAACATAAAGACATAAAAAACACCTAAAAACAAAAAAAAACAACTAAAAATCCATGAAAATCCAAAAATATTAAAAACCATATAACACCTAAACACCCCAAAACCCCCTAAAAATACCTAAAAACATTAAAAAAACCTAAAAATCCATAAACCCCTAAAAAATCTAACAACCCCACATATCCATCAAGCTTCTAAGACTCTAAAATCCACAAATAACCATAAAAACATAATACCCCTAAAATCATAAAATCACTAAAACCCCCAAAAAACATTAAAAAACTAAAAAACACTAAAATACAATAAAAAAATGAAAAACCTAAAAAACTAATAAACAAATCATAAACCATAAACCATAACTAAATTACCTAAAACTCTATAATGACCCTTAAAACCCTTAAAACCCCCAAATGCCCTAAAATTATTAAAACCCACTGAAATCATTAAATCCCTTTAAAATCCAAAATACCCAAAATACCCTAAAACCCAAAATATCCCAAGAAGCCAATAATCCACCCAAACCCCAAACAACTACAACCCATAAAACCATAATAACCATAAACCACCCTAAAATTATTAAGAACCTAAAACCACCCAAAAACAGATGAAATATCTAAAAACCCTGAAAACCCTTACAACCATAAGAAACCTGGAATCCCTAAACCCCCTACAAGTACCTAAAAATAATAAAACCCATAAAAGATCCTAAATATCATTTAAAACCATTAAATATTCTAAACCACTAAAAACACATGAAAATTAATAACTACTATAAATCCTATAAAAGAATATAAAATACCCTTAAAACACCAAAATATCATAAACATATTAAACCCTGAAAGACCCTAAAATACATACAAACTCTAGAGATCCCTAAAAAAAATAAGCATAAAGAACACAAAAACCCATAAAAGGCCATAAAAATATCTAAAAACCATAAAATACTAAAAGGATATTAAAGGCTAAAAACAATAAATTGCCACAAAACACACTAAAACCTAAAAGGAACCTAAAATCATAATAACCCTAAAGAATATAAAAAACATTAAAACAATAAAAAACATAAAAAACCCTAAAATTAAAAAAAACTAAAAATGATAAAAACTATTAAAATTCACTAAAACACATAAAACCTAAAAACCCTAAAACTCAAAAAAACCAAAAATAACCCAAAAAATTAAGAAATGGTTGAAATAAAAAAAACAAAAAAACTGTTAAAACCCCATAATACCATGAAAATACCTAACAAAAAAAAACCAATGTCAAAACCCTTAAAACCCATAAGGCCTTTTAAAAATTACTCATAACTCATAAAAATAGTTAAAACATAAAAAACTCATAAAATCCCTAAAACTATAGACAACCCTTAAACCTACAAATCCGATAAAAACAAAAAAGACCAATATAACCCCTAAATAATTCAAAAAACCATAAAACAACAATAAATCAATAGAAACTGTAAAAAAATAAAATCTAAGAAGCCACTAAAAGACCCTTAAATCATAAAGTTCTTTAAAGTCCATAAATCTAAAAAACATAATAGAACATATAACCCCCAAACCCTAAATACCTCTAAAACACAAAAAAAATCCAATAAAGACCTTAAATCCTTTAAGAACCTAAAAACTATAAATACCCTTAAATCCCTAAAAACACTAAAAACCATAATGACCATAAGAACACTATAATATCAAAATATTCTAAAAAAATTAAAATATTTAAAATCCCTCATGCCCTAAAACATTTAAAAATCATAAAACCCCAAAACACCATAGAAACCATAAAAACCAAAAATAACACTATGAAACCCAAAAAAATCTAAAACCCCTAAAACCCTAAAAACCAAAAAATATATTTAAAAACATATAAAAAATTAAATCCCAAAAAAATCAAAAAACCCATAAACCCTAAAAACCCATAAAAATCCTGAAATCTAAAGAAAAATTCCTAAGGAACTAAAAAACCTTTGTGTTGTTTTGTTAACAATGTTTTGTATTTTTTGAAAACAAAAATTTTTGTTGAAGAATGATTTTGTTAGATGGGAAGATGAAGTTGTTGGATGCCAGATATTTGTATTTATCGTAATCAGTGTAAGAAATAAGTGGATATGTTTTATTGAAGTTAAAAATAATGAAATATTTTTCTGAAAAAAATGATTGTTTTTTGCAGAAGAGTTTTAAAAGATGATGTTGATAAAGTGTGAAAATTCAGATGATAGAATGTTTCTCATAATTTATAAAAAAATTATATGATGCTTTGCTGATCAAGAAGTTATACAAGATCATGACAAAATTCATGATAAATTCATCTTAAGAAATAATGGAGAGGTCTTCAAAAATAAAAGATACATTTTTTATAATGTTTCTAAGAAAAATACGAACATTTTTCTTGACAAAATTTGAAGCTAAATTCTTAAAAAATTGGAACCTAAATTATACACAAATCGGAACCTTAATTATACAAAAATTATAATGTGAATTCTACCCAAATTGGACCTTGGATTCATCAAAAATAAAAACCTTAATTATGTAAAAATAGGAAACCGAATTCTTCACAAATCAAAACTGGAATCCAACCCAAATCATAACCTGAATTCTGCACATATCAGAAACTGAACTGAGCAAAAATTTGAAATTGAATTCTTCACAAATCAGAACTAGAATTCATCAGAAATCAAAACCTGAATTCTAAAAAATTAGAACATGAATTATGAACTATTTGGAACATAATTTCAATGAAAATTGAATCCTATTTTCTATGCAATTTATAATCCAAATTTTGACCAAATAGTATCCTATTTTCTAAGCATATCGAATCCTAAATTTTGAGAAAATAGTAACCTATTTTCTGAGTTAATAAGAACATGTTTTGTGAGAATGTTTATGAGAAAATATGAACAATATTAGTAAGCATGTTTCGGTGAAAATCTACACCACATTTCTTCTCATGTTTCTGATAAAACAGTAACCCAAATCTAGAATAATCGTATTGAGAAGGATATGATGAGTTCATGATGTAATGATTTAATTTTTTTTTCTTAAATCTCGGAGAAATTTAAGGTGTTTTAATGAAATCAATGATTGAACATAAAATTCAAGAGGTGTGTAGAGTTTTTGAGTTTTAACTACAGAGGATAGATTTCATGTTTCACTCTTTTGATTTTTTAGTTTTCTATAAATATTTTCTCTGGTCATTTGTTCATTTGTAACATTCACAAATGAAAAAATGTAAGAGATCTAGATAATTAAATGTGAAAAGTTCCCACCATATTTTAGAAGTATTATTTGAGTGTTTGAGTTAGGGAAAAATTAGAATCATCTTTACCGTACTGGGAATATTGGACAGAGCGAAATCAGATTGAGGATTTAAAATGATCATTTCTGGAGAAGATTCAACATAGTTTTTTTCTTCTTTTATTGTTCTATAAGAAATCATTTTAAAATGATGAGATTCAACATATTTATACCTATTAGTATATTGAAGGTGTCTAATGGGAGTTGGAACAAGTTGTATTCAATTATTCATATTAGTGGATTTCTATTGACCAATGGGAGTGGATTTGGCAAGGACGTAAGTTCTCACAGTGATTCCGAACCCTGAAAATTATGTGTTCCTTAAATGGTTTACGATTCAAGCATCCATAGGTATTTGGAAAATATTATTAATGAAATAAATCATAACATGTTTGAAGGGTTATGTTTCCTAGTGTTTTAAAAACATATATACTGTGAACAACAGATTCAACTGCCTCCCCAATAAGTTGTTATTTGATCCTTGGAACAGTAATTGGTATCCGAACTAGGTTCCCTTATTGAATCCTTATCATGGATAATATAAATTCAGACACTAGTAAAAGATTACCTACTTTTGATGGCCGGAATTTTTGATGGATCGAAAAATAGGATGATTCCATATCTAAAATCTATTGGTATGGATGTTTTTGATAGTTAAACTATTTGTTTTCCACCAATTAAAAATTATTCTCATATGAAAACTACTAATAAGAGAAATATAGATGTTTTTGGAGAGGATAGGAATTCACTCCTCATATCTTTTTCATAGAATGTTTATCAAAAGGACATTGGTCTCAATACATCAAAAAGAATGCAGGACACACTGGAACATTTTTTTAAAGGGAATACTAAATTCAATGAAGAAACGATACCAATTTGGTGTAGTACGTATGAAGAATGAAGAATGAGATATGAAGATAAAATTGATGAATACTTCACCAATGTTAAGGAAATAGTGTGCAACATCATAGGAATCATGTATATCTTAGAATATTTTACAATTGTGAAGAATCTAATGTGAATCTTTCCAGACATGTTTGATTCTAAAATTTCTTCATTAAAAGATAATGATGATTTTTCTATTGATAAATTGCATATAATCTTTATTTATTATGAAATTATGAAATCTTGTATCATTAATAATAAAATAAAATATTAAATGGCTTTTGAATCCATGAAGAAGATGAAAATACATGTAGTTGATGAAGCTGATGCTTGTGAATCTGATGACAATGAAGATGGTGAGCTAAATGAAAAAATCATACCTATCACACCATGAATTATTGTAGAGGAAGTGGAATTTATAGAGGAAAAATTTCTATCAAATTTATTGACTGTGGTGGAATTGGGAACTATCCTATGAATTCCCACACAAATAAAGTTGGAGAATATCAAGAAAATTTTGATGAAAAATCTCGAAGGAAGAAGTGGAACAAAAATCATAATGAAGAAAATAATTCCATCAATTTCAAGAAGAAGACTCCCAGAAAGAAAATAATTATCATGTGTAATAAGGTTGAATCATACTCAACTGTCAAGGATTATTCTAATGATGAAAGGTTAAAAAAATTCAGAGCCGTCATTACAAAAGTTGAGAAACCAAAAAAATCCTCCCATAGTGAATATTGAGGTGAATAATCTTATAGAGAGTATCATCTAAGAACAAAAATACATACATGTCTTGAGAAAAACAAATATCCTTATAATGAAATTATATTAATTAATAATTATCATGAAGATGTTTCTGGTGGGATAAAATAAGTCATTAAGAATGTGGATGAATACATTCACGAGGTTTTATGTTAAAAGCATAGAATTGATGAACATGGAATGTTGATTGATGATCTTAAAAAGAAGCTGGAAACTAAGGAAGAAAAGGATAAAAGGATTCAATAAAAAAATTTTATGTCCAAAAATACCCTTATGAATATGAATGAAAACTTCAAAAAATCTATTGAATTAAATGCTGAGACTTTTAAAATTTCATAGAAGGTTGATTAAGAGAATTATGTGAAATATTCTACAACAAAGAATACTGTTTCATCCTATTCTTCTATCATTTTAGGTTCTATAAAAAGTATTTTTAAATCATGGGTCAATAATGTTTGTGAGAAATATTTCAAATAAACAAAATTTAGAAAGAATATCAAAAGAAAATATGGTAAAAATCATGAGTATGCAAGAGAAGAATGAATTTATCAACCTCAACAATGTTTCTATAGAGAAAGAACATTCTTCAATAGAAATTAATGCTTTTAAGGTTATTATTGGTGATGTGGAATCTATGGGCATAGGGAATAAAAAATTTGGAACAATTTACCTCTACTCGAAATAAGGTTTTAGAAAAGTGGGATAAATAGTGAAATAATAATGAGTAACTTTACTAACTCATAGAATGTTAAAAAGGTGAATTCTTAATATGTGAGAAAAATTACAAAAAAAATCAATCTGATTGTCTAGAAGACGTTTTTGGGAAATGTGATCAGTTTGGTCTTCAAGCCAAAAGGTGTATGACAGTCTTTCTAGAACAAATTTATTATGATATGAAATAAAAGAAAGCTGAAAAAAATTGAGGAGAGAGTTATGTTTTGAGATAGCTTTGAAAGAAATAAAAAGGAACAGACAATGGATAATTGATATTGGTTGTTATTCACATATGATCGATGATATAAAAAATATGAAGAATGTTGAATGTCATGATGGGAGAGTAGTTACTTTTGGTAATAATGGTTGCATAAAAATCATGGGATTAAAAATGGTAGAGATTTAAGATGGAAAATTAAAATATGAGCAAGCTCTACATGTTGATGGGTTAAATCATAACATGCTTAATTTATGTCAAATCTACGATGATGGAAAAGAAGTAATATTCATAATGGATTATTTTATCATAAAATTTGTGAAATATTAAAATTTTATTACAAAAGTGGAACAAACAAGTGTGAATCTATTCCAATTTGGTGAACTAAATAACTCCCATAAGTTGAGTGAGGAAGATGAAAATAAATTGTGGCACTGATTACTTGGGAACCGTGGTTAGAAATGTATGAACAAAAATTATAAATATTGTTTCATCCATAATTTTCAATAATAAAAAAATGGGATGGAGTTATTTTCATAATTTTTATAAAGGAAGGATGGCTCACAAAAGTCATAAAAGTGTTGAGATTCAATCTAGCAGTCCACCTGAGCTTATTCATTCCAATCACTGTGGTCCAATGATACATCAATAAAAAAAGTGGATTTGTTCTTTATCACTTTTATTGTTTATTTCAATCAGATGAAAAACATCATGACCATGAATAATAAGGTAAATGATATTGGAATATTCATATTCACTAGAGAAGATGATGAGAAATAATTGGGGGTTTCCTGAAAGAATATTATATCAGATAAGGGTTCCAAATTCACAAACAATGCTTTTGAAACTAATATAAGAAATCATATAATCAAACATCAATATAGTGTTCAATACATAAAAAAATGGAATGGTAGAAAGGATAAATATAAGCATGGTGGAATTGGGAAGAAGTATGTTTTTAAAATAAAAACAATCAAAATTCTTTTGGAGAGAACCTTCTAGTACTATTTTACATGTTCAAAATAGATGCTTGTCAATATCAGAAAAAACATGACTCCTTATGAAATGTTCCCTAAAAAACTTCATTGAAATACTTCAATGTTTTTTACATCCATGTTGTCTCAAAATAAATAATCCAGATATTGGATTGTTTTATGGGAAAGCTAAAGAAGGAACGTTCCTATGTTATTCACCAAATAGAAGAACATAAAAAAACTGGAAAAAATGTTTACAAAAGGTTATGGACTCATATTATGTATAGTTAATTGAAAATATAATTTACTCTAAAAATGTTTTATGAATATTGAGGGGGTTATATCAATGAATTCCCACAAAATTGAATGTATCTCAGATGATACCCTTGGGTACTAAAGAAATATAGGGAAAGAAACCATGAGATTTATTTCTTTTTGAATGAATATTCATTCTAAAAACATTATTGAGAATTAGAAGGCTCCAATTCTGATAAGAAGGAAGATGAGATTAGAACATCATATTTCACTTTTCTCACAAGATGATTCATAATTAGTTTTAGAGGCTATTCAATATAAATAAATTGTGGGTTCTTTGAATGAAGAGTTTGATTGGATTGTGAAGAATGAATCATGGGATCTTGTTCCAAGTCCATGAAATAAAAATGATTTTCGAACCAAGAGGATTTAATCAAATAAATTGAATGTTCTTGGAGATGTCTCAAGAAGAAATGAAAGACTTTTCTGTAAAAAAATATGAACATGTGGATGGTGTTGAGTTTTGTGAATTTATTTCCCCATTTAAAGGATAGAAACTACTCGAATGTTTATGGAACTGATTTCTCATCATAGTTAAAAAATTTATCATACAGATGTAAATTCTGCTTTTTTAAAAGGTGATATTGATGAATAAGTTTACAATGAACAACAATTTGGGTCCTGTACTTGATGAGGATGAGGAAAAAGTATATAAATTGAAGAAATATTTTTATGGGCTGAAGAAAGATCCATGTGCTTGGTATTCGAAGTTTGAAAATTGTTTTAGAAAGTTGAAATTTTCTAAAGGAATGGTTGATAGAAACATGCATGTGAATGATGTTGACTCCAGAACAATATTGGAAATTGTGTATATGGATGATAAAATTTATGATGGGGATAATTAAAATTATTGTGATTACATTGATGAAGAAATGAAGATGAATTTTTAAATTTCAATATTGCGATAATTAATTGTCTTCCTTAGATTACAAGTTGATCAAAAGGAAAAATATATCATCTTATCTAATGAAAATTATGTTAGAGAATAGTTAAGTAATTTTGGGATGGCTGAATCCAAATAAGTTTCAATATACATTTAATTGTGAAAAAAGAAGATTAATGAAAAATCCGGAAGATGTGTTAATCATATTGGCATTAGAAAATTGATTAGAAGTATTCTCTACCTTAGTGATTCAAGGACTGATATTGTTTATGATGCGACTTTATGTTCTAGGTAAAAAATTAATCCAAAAAAATCACAAATTCTCGATTCAAAGAATATTTTGATATCAGTTGAAGGAATAAATTCACATGGGAAGTAATATAAATAAAAAGGTGAGATGAAGTTTCTTGGTTATACTTATGTTGATTGGGTTGGATATTGTAATAAATGAAAGTAAACCACAGGAGGTACATTTTTTCTCGGTGAATGTTTTTTGAGTTCTCATAGAAAGAACCAATGTGCAGTAACATTAAGCACAACTAAATTTGAATACGTTACAACCACTCAGGATTGTACTCAAATGTTGTGGATGAATGTTCAGTTGGATTATTTCAAAGTACAAGTTTTTAGACCAATGAGGATACACTATGATAGTATAAGTGAAATTGATTTTTATAATAGTTTTATTGAGTAGTCAAGATCAAAACACATATATATAATGTTTCACATTATTAAATAGAATGATTCTGCGGGAGAGGTTTTTCTAGAATACATTTCAATAATGTATTAGATTATAGATATCTTTACAACAAAATGGTGAATTAATGGGTCGTATAATTGAGGTAGCAACATCAAGTTCATCATACATCAATGTCTTGCTAAACCTTATATTGAAATATCCCCCACCATGCATTGGATTATGTTGAAAATAGTGGAGAGTGAGAAACAAAATTTTTTACTCTGTAAGAAGTCTTTTACTATGATTTATTTTATGAATCCAAGGTTTTAGTTATCATATAATGGGGGAGAAAAAAGGAAAGTGAGAAATATAAATATAAAAGTAATATGGGGAGTTTGAGTTAGGTGGAGTTTTTATTTTTATGGCTGTAAATTTTTTGCCCACCTTGGGATGAAAATAATTCAAAAAATTTTATCTATCCTATAGTGTAGTGTTCGAAAAATCTCTTTTGAGAAAGGATATATTTTGATAAAATTCAAAAAGATTCTTATTTTTAAAAAATTTGAGTTGTGAAAAAATTCTATGAGATGGTATATTTATTTACAATAGGTTTCAACAAATCTTAATCGGATATTAAAGAAAATTTTTTGTGTTTTGTATTTATAGTTTTTTTATTGACTACTAACCTATTTTTGAAAAATTATTTTTATATAAATGAAGATGAATTGTTTGGTTGATGGATGTTTTCCTTTTTTAAAAACAAATAAATAATGAAGATTTTGTATTCGGAAGAATTTTTAGGATTTTAAATTTGTTGGTGAATAAAGAAGTCATTTTTTGATGAAGTGTTTTGAAAAAGGATGTTGTTAAAGAGTGAAATTTTAGAAGAAAAACATTTTCTCAAACATTCTATACAAAATCAAATGATTATTTGATAATGAAGTAGTTCTAAAAGTTAATAAAAACATTCTTGGTAAAATCTCTTAAAGAAATGGTGGAGAGATCTGAATAAATAATAATCACATTTCTGAGCATGTTTATGGAAGAAATCAGAACCTATTTCATATGAAAATTGGAACCTAAATTCGACAAATATCAGAACATGAATTCTGTAAAAATCGGAAACTGAATTGTACACAAATCAAAACCCGAAATCTGTAAAAATCAAAACCTGATATCTTTACAAATCTGAACCTAGATTCTGTACAAATTGGAACATAAATTTTTCACTAATCCGAACATAAATTATGCCGAAATCGGAACTGGAATTATTCAGAAATCAAAACAAGAATTCTGCCCAAATCAGGACCTAAATTCTGTATAAATCAGAACCTGAATTTTGCACAAAATGGTACCAAAATTAGACAAAATTAGAACATGAATTATCACATATCAAAAACTGAATTCTTCAAAAATCAGAACCAAAATTCTGAGCATATCATAACATGAATTATGAATAATTCAGAAAAATAATTATAAGAAAATCATAACATGATTTCTTAGAAATATGGAACCTCAATTCTAAGAAAATCAACAACTTTTTTGTGAGAAAATCTGAACCTGAAAAATGATAAAATCAGAACATGTTTTCAAATATAATAAGAAGCTATATTGTGACCATGTTTATGAGAAAAGATGAACAACATTTCTGAGTATGTTTCTGAAAAAAAACTGGAAAACTTTTTTGATCAGGTTTCTGAGAAAACTAGAACCAAGATCTAGTATTATCTTACAGAGAAAGATATGAAGAGTTCCTATAGTAAATCCTGAATTTATGCTATTCATAAATCATGGAGAAATTTATGTTGGTTTCAAGAGGTCAAATATTGAACATTAAATATGAGTGATTTATGGATATTTTGATACATAAGAAAGAGGGAAACATTTCATGTTTCCTGGTTTAATTGATGAGTTTCTTAAAATATTTTATCATATCATTTACTCATTTATAAAATTTACACACAAAAAAATGTGGAGTCCTGTAGAATTAAATGTGATAAGTTCACACTAGATTGAATAAGGTTTCATTGAGTGTATAAGTAGGAAAAAAATAGAATCATCATTATCATAATAAGAAAACCGAATATATCCTAACTATATTGAGGATTCATACTATTCATTTTAGTGTGATTCAATAATGTTTTTATTATATTTTGTGATAAATTTTTTTTATACAACTACATTGTAAACTGGTGGGAGTTAGTGTATTCATTCCTATCGAGAGATAGAAGGTTTCTAGCAGGAGTTGGCATAATTGTTATTCACTACTTCATATTAGGGGATTTCCATAGACCCACAAGAGTGACTATGGTGAGGAAATAGGTTATCACACTAAGGCCGAACTATGTAAATCATGTGTTCCTTGCATGATTTACTATTCTTTCCATCTTAAGTATTTTCTAAAAATTGATAAGGAAATAAATCATAATTGGTTGCAGGGGTTAGGTTTCACAAAATTTGAAACATATAAAAAGTGAACAATTGATTCAACCCCCCATCTAAGTTTTTATTCGATCCTTGGAACTACAAGAATATTTAAAACCCCCTAAAACACTAAAAATAATGAAAATCATTATAAGCATAAAACCCTTAAAACATGAATGAACCCCAAAACCCAAGAAACATTAAAACCCTAAAAACACTCTAATACATTAATAAACATAAAATACCAAAAAACATAAAAAAACCTTAACAAAACTCTAATAATCCCACGAAACCCCTATGGAAACACTAAAAACTCTATAAACCATAAATACCCTAAAATTCCCTAATAACACTAAAAAAGTGAAAAACACTAAAAACTATAAAAACCATAAAATATGTTAAACCCCATAAAAGATCTGAAAAACCATAAAACAAAAAAACACCCTAAAAACCCCTAAAATACCTTTAAACCCATAAAAATCATTTCGATCCTAAAAACCCCATAAAATGTTAATGGACCCTTAAAACCCATTATATGATCTAAAACCCCAAAGCACCATAAAACCAAAAAAAACAAAAAAAACACATAGAAACAAAAACAATACAAAACAACCCTAAACACTTAAAAACCCTAAAAACACAAATAAAATAAAAAAACTTTTAAAACTCTTAAATACCATATATACCTTAAAAACCACCTTGAAAATAATAAACTACTTAAATAAAAAAATCACTAAATACCGTAAAAATAAACAAATTCCCTAAACCCCCATAAACTTTAAACAACCCTAAAATCCCTAAAATCCATTAAAATTATAAAACCACTAAATAACCCAGAGAAATCCATAAAATCCTTAAAAAACCCAATGAAAACTCAAAAGACACTAAAAATCCCTAAATACCCAAAAATAGTATACAATCCCTAAATACTCTTTTAAACACAAAAAACCAGATCATCAAAAAACACTAAATACCCCTAAAAACTGATAATAAATCAATGAAAATAAATATCCATAAAAACCATTAAAAACCTTAAAACCTATAAAACCCCCAAAAACCAAGAAAACACAAAAAATCACTAAACAAACTAAATATCCAAAATAATAATAAAACCCTAAAACACCTACCAATTGTAAACCACAAAAACCCTGAAAATAATTGAATAATCTAAAAAACTGATAAAAGATAAAGCCCTTAAAAACTCAATAAAACCCTAAAAACCTAAAACCCCTAAAAATACATTAAAATCCCTTAAAACATTAAAATCGTAAAAACCCAAGAAAACCATAAATACCATAAAAACTATTATAAAATAGAAAAAATCATAAAAACCCAAAAAATCAAATCCCCCCTAAAACCCTAATTGTATTAAAAACAATAACATCACATAAAAATAAAAAACACAAAAACCCTAAAACCCTAAAAATCATAAATACCATAAAAACCCCAAAAAATATAAAAACCCTAAAAAACCCAAAACACTAATTCCATAAAGATTCCCAAAACCAAACAATATATCTTGTACACTACACACTAAATAACACACCGTACACCTTAAATCACATACCATATTTCCATTTCTCTACTCCCTAAACCCTAATCCCTACCCCAACACCTGAAACCCTACACCCTTAACCATTCAACCTGCACTATAAACCCAAAACCATGGACCCTATACATTTTAACCTAAAACCTTAACATTAAACCAATCACCCTAAACCATAAAACCTAATACCTAAACCCTAAACCATATACCATACACCCTAAACCATATACCAAACATAATAAACACTAAAACCGTATCCCTGACTGTAGACTCTAAACCACACAACCTATACCAAATACCCTACACCCTAAATCATAAACACCACAACAAAAATCATATACCCTACACCCTAAACCCGAAAACCTAATCCCTACACAAAATCAATATAACCTCCCACCTTAATCCAAAACTGTTCGCACTAAATGCTATACCCATCACTGTAAAATATATATCATACACCATAATACATATACTTTACACCACAAATGATATTACCTACCCCAGGAACCATAAAAAATACCCCCTAAAATATGCAACCTTCACTCTAAACCATACACATTACACAATAAAATTTGTACCATACACCATACACCATCAACCCTATACCCTACACCCTAAACACTATACCCTACACCCTATACACTAAACTCTAAAACCTAAACCCAATACCCTATACAGTACACACTAAACCGTAAACCCATCCCAACAATCTAAACCCTAAACCATACACCTTAATCCCTAAAACCCACTCCCAAAACCATATACCCTGCACAATAATCACATTACCCTATACCCTAAATCCAATACCCTACACCATAAACCCCAAACCCTACAACATATACCATATACCCTACTCCCAAATCCCTAAACCCAATGACATAACACCATAACCCTACACTATAAAACATATACCATACAACTAAATTCCTATAACATATACCCATTGTCTATAACCCTACAGCCCAGCCCTATATCCTACAACCAATAGATAAAATATAAACCCAAAATCCTATACAATACACCCTAAACCACAAACCATACTCCATATACCTGATACCATACACAATAAGCACGAAACCCAATACCCTTTCCCCGATACCTAACACCATAAATCATAAAACCAACATCAAAATCCCTATAGACTAAACCCTAAACCATATACACTACACTATTACCATACATCTAAAACCCTAAACTATGCACACTATACCACATAGCCCACACCCTTAACTGTAAACCCTACACCCTATACCCTATGATGTATTCCCTGAACCCTAAATCTCTCCATCTCAACCATATACCATACTTCCAAAACACTATGCCCTAAAACATGCACCCCAAATATTGTACCGTGAATGATAATCACTAAACTCCACAACCCAAACCCTATACCATCCACCATATTCCCTAAAACATACAATCTAAACACAATATTGTGCACCCTAAAACCAAAATATTACACCACAAATCATATACCATTCACCATAAGCCCTAAATCCAACATAATAAACCATATCCCCTACACCATAAACCCTATACACTACACCATAAATGATTTACCCAACACCCAAAACCCAAATCCCTACACCAAATTGCTTTACCCTACACCCCACAAACCAAAACCTACACCATAAACACTAAACACTACACCATAAACACTAAAACCTAAATACAAAATACTAAACTATAAAACCCCCAAAATCCAAAAAAAATCATAAAAATCATAAAACCCTAATAGCCATAAAACCCTAAAAAACCAATGAAATACTAACAACTCTATAAAAACTCCACAAACCTAAAAACATAAAAACCCATAATATCCATAAACCCCCCTAAAACCCCTAAAATCACTAAATACTATAAAACTATAAAATATCTAAAAAATCAAAAAACCCATAAAATCAGAAAAATGATGGAACATAACCTCAAAACCCTAAATCCATTGGAAAACTATCAAAAACGATAAAAAACATATGAATCCCTAAAACCCCAAAAAAAGGTAAAACAATAAAAAACAATACAAAACCCAAAAAAAAGCACACAAAAATCATAAAAACCCTAAACATAATTAAAATGCCTAACAACCCCTAAAAACCCTAAAAACAAAAAGAACCAATTCAAATGGCTACAAACCCCTAGAACCCTTAAAAACTCTATAAAACCATATGATCGTAAAACCCCCAAAAAAAGTTTAAATACCGTAAAAATATTCTAAAACCCTAAAATATAAAAAATACAAATAAAATAAAAAAACTATATAAAACCCAAAAAACACAAACAACCCAAAAAAGAAACTAAAAACCCAGAAACCCTAAAAACACTAAAAACCATAAAAACCATAAAAGCCCTTAAAAAGATCATAAAATCCTAAATCCCCCTTAAATAATAAACCCTAAAATCCCTAAAAACATAAAAAATCTAAATTAATAAAAAAATATCAAGAAATTCTAAAATTATATTAAACCATATAACCCCTAAATCCCCAAAAATCCCCACAAACCAACATACCCCTAAAACCCTAAAGAGCCTAAAACCCAAACAAATTTTTTTTCTTCTAAAAACCCTCTAGAACCCTAAAAGTCCATAATAACCCTAAAAAACTAAACTAACCTATAAGGTCATAAAACTACTAAATACCATAAATACTATGTAAAAATATGATATCCTAAATCACCTTAAAACATTAAAAACATTAAAAAACCCTAAAACCCCTATATCACCTAGAAACATTAAAACCCCAAAACAACCATAAAACTGTCAATATAATCCAAAAGATCCTATAAAATCAGAAATATAAAAAAATATATACAACCCATAAAAGCATAGAAACAATAGAAACCATAAAACCCCACAAAACCATAAAGTGAACCAAAAATTCCAAAAAAATATTAGAAATTATAAATACACTAAAAAACACTAAAAGACCCTAATACACAAGAACCCCCAAAACATGAAATCACATATAAAAATCTAATAGACAATGAAACATGCTAAAAATACCCTAAAATCATAAATAATATTAAAAAACGAAAATTCCATAAAATCCTACAAAACCAAAAAAAAACATTAACAAAGCCTAAAACCTCTAAAACTCCCTAAAATCCAAATAAAACCTTTAAACCCCTAAAACACTAAAAAGAACTAAAATTACAAGAAACCCCCAATGACCTGAAAACCGATAAAAAAATATAAAAACATGATAATCCCAAAATTATTCCCAAAAAATCATAAACCCCCAAAAAATTAAAAACCATTAAAAACCAAAAATCCCATGAAAACACTATAAATCTCTAAAACCCCTATAACAATAAAACCATAAAATCTATAAAAAAATAAAATCCTATAAAATCAACAAAACCCCAAAAAAATAACACCCACCCCAAAAAAACTACATAAAATAATAAAAATTACAATTAATTCTTAAAAATCCTAAAAATCACAAAAACCATAAAGATCCTTAAAACTCCCAAACCCTATATCCCCCTAAAAACACATAAAAACCCATAAAAAATGAACCTAATGAACATTAAAAACATTAAAAACACATAAAAAACCTCAAAACTTTTAAAACCCCAAAAAATCCATAAAAAATACATAAAGACACTAAAACACCTTAAACCACCTAAAAACTCCAAACCCCACGAAATCAAAAAAATAGATAAATATATTAAAAATATTTTAAAATTCCCTAAAATTTTCCATCATACCCTAAAAATAAAAAAAGTATAAAAACAATAAAAACCATAAATTCCCTAGAACCCTTTAAAACACTGAAAATCCTAACACAATGAAAACACTAAAAAAACCATTAAAATACAAAAAAACATTAAAAACCATAAAATTGCCTCTAAATAACATAAGACCTAAAAGAATCTCAAAAAAAATGACCCTTAATCAACCTAAAAACCCTAAAACACCATAATAAACTCTTAAAACCTTAAAAAATGAAAAATACCTAAAACCCCAAAAAAACCAAAAACCCTAAAAATCCAAAAATAATAAGACACCCTATATCACTAAAAACACCTACAACCACAAAAACTCCTAAAAAACATAAATAATGTCTAAGAAGACATAAAGACCCCTAAAAAGTCCCTAGAAACTCTATAAACCCTTAAATCCCTAAAAAGAATTTAAAACCCATAAACCCCAACCAACCTAAAAACCATAAAAACCATTATAATATACAAAGACCTCTAATGTAACTAAAACCCCCAAAACCCCAAAAAACCCACAAATACCCTAGAAATCACTAAATATGATAATCCCCTAAAACCCCCTAAACCCTCTAAAAACATTTAAAACCCATAACAACAGAAAAGTTCTCTAAAACCCAAAAAACCAAAAACCCCATAAATCGCTTAAACACAGAAAATCCCTAATCCACCAAAAACCAAAAAACCCAAAACCCCATAATATCCATAAAATACCTCCAATATTATAGGAACCCTGAAATCACTTAAAAATAGTTAAAATCCCAAGAAAAACCAAACAACATAAACCCCTAAAACCCATAAATACAACAAAAACCCTAAAAACTATAAAACCCCTAAAACCCCAAAATTCAAAAAATAACACTAAAAGCCTCGAAAACATAAAATATCTCCAAAACCCCTAAAAGAAACCTATAAATCTAAACAAATAATATAATCACAAAAAAACTAAAAACAAAAGCAAAAAAACTATAAACCACAAATTCATTAAAAACTGGAAAAAAATGAACACATAAAAACCCTAAAAATAGTAAAACCACTAACCCCCCAATGACACTAAAATCCTAAATTCCCTAAAACCATACAAATCTCAAAAAACCAGCAAACCCGATAAAACCTTAAGAAACCAGTAAAACCTTTTAAAACCACTAATTTCCCTTAATGAAACCAAAACACCAAAATAACCCATAATAGACTATAAAAACGCCTATAATACCCTAAAACCCTAAAAACATAAAAGTATTTAAAACCAATAATATTCCAAACAATAATTAAAAAACCTAAAACGCCTAAACATTATAAAAACAATACAAACTATAAAAGGGAGAAATCCAAAAAAAGAACTAAAACCCCAGAAAACTAATGATCCATAAAAAACATAACAAAAAGAAAATTCCATAAAATCCTCAAACCCCAAAACCCTAATAATTAAAAAATCCAAAAATCCAAAAAAACACTATATGTCTCAAAAAAATATAATAAAACCCATTAAAAAGAAAATAAGTCACAAAAAATCATGTAAAACCAAATAACAATCCGAAAATCATAAAAACCTTAAACACCAAAATACCATAAATCGCTCAATCTTGGAAATGCATTAAAATCACAAAAAATATTAAAAAAGCATTTGAAAAATCAAAAATACAGTGAAAAATATAAAAAATACATGACACAAAAAATACAATAAATGTCCTAAATACCCCTAAACCCCTAAAAACCTTAAATCACCTAAAAATTAAAAATGCTCTAAAAAAATCTAAAATATCTAAAAGCCATAAAAACCAAAAAATTCCCTAAATCCCCTAAAAACATATAAAAAACTAAATATCCTAAAAAGCATAAAATAAAAAAAAGAACCTAAAAACCTATAAGATCATAAATACCCAAAAGGCACTAAACGACCTTATAAACCTAAAATCCCCTAAAACAATCTAATACAACTTAAAAAACCTAAAACATGTCTAAAAATACATAAGTCCCATAAACACACTAAAACCTGTAAAAACTCCAAAACCAGAAAAAACAAAACCCACAAAACACAAAAAAAACTAAAAACTATAAAACCCTAATAATAACTAAAAACCTAAAAATTATCCTAAAACCATTAAAATCACAAAAAACCATAAAAAATTTGATGTCCCAAAAAAACCGAGAACCCGAAAAACCATAAAGCATAAAAAACTATAAAAACCCTTTAAACCCAAAAGACCCTAAAGGACCATAAAAAATTATAAAAAGTCCCTAAAAACACAAAAAACCCTAAAACAACCTCAAAACCCTTAAATAAAATAAAATGACAGAAAACATAAAATCCCTAAAAAATCCTAAAGGTGACTGAAATTACTAAAGAAAAACAATAAAATAATTAAAACAACAACATAATGTTGGTTAACCCCCACCCCCTAAAACACAAAAATGTCCATAAAAATTAAAACCCCCAAAAAATACATTAATATAACCTAAAATACAAAAAATACCCTAAATCCTTAAAATAACAAAAAACACAAAAATCCCCCACAACCCCTGAAAAACATAAAAATCCAAAAAATTGAAAACCCCCTCAAAAATAAAAAAACCATAAAACCTCAAACCCCCTAAACTCTACAAAAAGCATAAAAAACTAAAACCCTTATAAAAACTATAAATTTCTAAATACCGTAAACCACAAATGCTCTAAACACCACTGAATACACTAAGACTCCTAATAACCCTAAAACCCTAAAAACAGTTAATATCTAAAAATCATACTATCATTAAAAACCAAAAAACCCCAGAATGACCAATAAACACGTAATAACACTAAAACCACTAAAACACGTAAAAACAATAACCCCCCAAGACTGTAAAAAACCTAAAAACCCCTAAAATAACTTAAACACAAAAAAACAATAAAAAACCATATACACTCTAAAAATCCTAAATAACCTAAAAACCATAAGAACTATAAAAAACTAAAATCACATAGAAGACACTAAAAACCCCTAAATCCCTAAAAAATACTAAAAACCTAAAAAACCCATAAATAATCCTAATACTACCAAGAAAACAATAAGGAACCTTAAAACCCCTAAAAACCATTAAAATCCCTAAAAACCTAAAACCCCCTAAGAAAACCATAAAGCCCATAAAATATTATAATGTAACTTAAAACATTAAAAATTCCCTAAAAAGCATAGAAACCTATGAAAACACTAAATTTCCATAAATACCTAAAAATATTTAAACACCAAAAAAACATAAAAACATATTAATACAAAAAAACCACATAAAGACCCCAAAAACACTAACACCCCCAAACCCCTTACAACCTAATACCCATAAAAGTCCAAAAACAATAAATCCAAAAAAAATCCTAAGAAAACCTAAAAAAAAAATAATGGAAATAATATACTAAACACCTCATAAAACCCTAAAACCCCAAAAATCATAATAAAACTAAAAACCCTAAAAAAACATAAAAACTATAGAAACTATAAAAATCTAAAAAAATCTTAAAACCCCATTAAAGTCCCTAATCATAATTTTTTTCTAAAACAATAAAAATATAAAAATATCACAAAATGCATTAAATACCATAGAAGACCACAAAACTTTTTGAACACCATAAATCCCATAAAAACAACAAAATAACCTAAAAACTGTGAAACACCTAAAGTTTCATAAACCCCCAAAATACCTAAAATCCATAATATCCGTAAATCCCCCTAAAACAAGAAAAAATTAAAAATAACATAACATTACATAAACCCTAAAGTCCCGGTAAAAACCCCCATTAGACCTAAATTTTTTTACCAACCATAAACACTGATAAATCCACAAACAGTCCCTAACAACCACATAAAAAACTAAAAATTCTAAAAACTAATAAAAATCATAAATACCATAAATACCCAATGAAAAAAATCAAAAATTCACTAAAACCCCTTAATAAAATAAAAACTCTAAAACCAATAAAAAAGAAAAACCCTAAATCCAAAAAAATAATCAAAAAAAACCATTAATGTCACATTCAAAAAAACCTTTAATCCCCCAAAATACACCTAAAATACTACCACCCTAAAAACTATAAAAACACTAAATATTCATAAAATCCATTTGAACCATAAAAACTAAAAACACCTGAAACCCATAAATTCCCCCAAAACCCCGAAAAATACCTAAAACCCCTAAAACCCAAAATTCTGTAACATCATTAATTAAACTAAAACCCATAAAGGACCTTTAAAAATACTAAATACAAAAAACCCTAACACCCCTAATAACCCTAAAACCATAAATCCCATTAAAACCCCATTATACACTAAAAACACATTGAAATATTTAAAAACACCAAAAATATTTTAAACACACCAAAGAAGACCTGAAACGACCCAAAAAATATTAAAAATCAGAAATTACACTAAAAAAAAGAAACCAAAATGTTCATAAAACCCAAAAAATTTCTAAAAGGAACTAAATAAAATAAAACCCCAAAAGCCCATAAATACCCCAAAAATCTCTAAATGACTATAAAAACATGAAACCATTAAAGACTATAAAAACCCCCTCAAAACTATTAAAAGACACAAATACCCATAAAAAAGGAACCAAAACCAAAAAAACGAGAATAGCCCGAATCACCTATAGGACCCTAAAACCCCAAAACATCTAAAAGGACCTAAAAACCATAACACACCCAAAGGAGAATAAAAACCAAAAACACCAATAAATGGCCAAAATCCCTTAAAACCCTAAACACCCTAAAACCCCTATAACTAAAAACACTAAAAAATCCTTTACTGGACACCAAAAATCATAAAAATCATAAAATACCATAAAGACCCAAAATCCCAATAAAACCAAAATTACCATAAACACTAAAAACCATAAAACCACCTAAAAATCCTAAAATTTCGTAAAAATAATAATAAAACCCTAAAAGATGCTAAAAACCACTACAATCTAATAAAGGACCCTAAGATCCCGGAAACCATTAAAAACCCTAAAAATCCATAAAATATAGTAAAAACAATATAAGCAATTAAATGAAACTAAAAAAGTATAAAACATGAAAAAACACAAAATCCATAAATGAACATAAAAAAATTAAAATGATAAAACCAAAAAATAAAACAATATACATTAAAAAAATAAGAAAATCTAAAAAACCCAAAAAAACATAGAATCCCATAAAAACCCCAAAAATAAATTCAATATATAAAACCCCTAAAGATTCCATAAAAACTATAAAACCCCTAATGAATTATTAAAACCATGAAAACCCTAAATATCCCTAATACCCCTAAAAAATTAAATCCCCATTAAAACCATAAAACCCAAAAAACTGAAGAGCCTAAAATAATACTAAAAACCATAAAACCATAAAAAATACAAAAAAATAAAATTACTACAAAAACCATAACCCCCTAAAAACGATGAAAATACCCAAAAATAAAAATAACACCATATATAATGATCCCAACAAGAGGGTATTGGTGTCAGTGCCTTACTTTTTTACTTTGGCATAGATAAAAGATTCAGATCCCAAAGGGCCATATATTTTAGAGATGTTGGAAAACCATATTATATACATGATATCGACATTACAATGGGAAAATAAAAGAAAAAATAATAAATAACATTAGATTTTAAAATTTAACCTTGAAAATTCATTCAATGATATCTTCTTCATAACATGGTATGTGGGAAAAAGATAAGGGTGATCTCAAATGCTCAGTAAGGTTTATGTACAGTGATAGCTATCATGAATCGACAACCATAATCAATAAGGAATGGTTGATAACTAAATACACATGAAAATTAAATTACCGGAAAAGGAATAATAAAAATGGAAATATAAATATCTGAAAATAATTCGATTTAATAAATAAAATATACAAAATAAATCAATAGATAATTATAAAAAGAAATTATCATGGATAAATAAAAATGAAAACCAAATTCTCAATGTTGAAAATTAATAATTATGGGATGTTATGTACGAGGCACATGAAAACCAATACAATCAAAATGATTCAAAATATAGTTAAAAAATATTCATAGAATCCCGTTAAAATTTACCAAATAATTTGTCTCATTAGACCCATTGATGAATTGAGGGGATATATTAGGATTTAACCTACCTGTGACTACCAGCCCATAGAATTCCTAATATATAGGAAAATTTATTAAATTCTGAATTTTTTTATCAAATATCTATATCGAGTAAAGAATAAAAATTTATCAATATTTCCCTAGATAATTAATATTTTTCAAAGTAAACTCCGTGTGTGAAAATTGTAAATGGATTAGGAAATAATAATATCCATGATGTGTAATGTGGATATTTATGGTAAATTTAATGTTCAATGGTAATTGTAAATTCAATATATCACGGGCAAGTTAATGACTAAAAAAAGATTTAGGGATGTGAATGATGATAGTATCATGGGTCAAAATAATCAAAAGTAATCTAGAGGAACAATAAGGTTGCTTTCGATATGACTTATACCCTTTAGAGTAAGAATTATTTTGGTTATCATTGAAGAAATTAAAAGATCATTAAACATATTTTGACAAAAATATAATTTTCATTTATAAAAAAATTGAAAATCAATTTTCTTTTAAAAAATCATTAAAATAATCATCGCAATCTTTAAATGAATGTTTAAATGAAATGATGGTGGGTAATTCATTAAATAATGTATAAGGGAAAAGGATGATTCCATTTTCATTGTAAAATTGTTAAAAAAATTTCTTCTTCCGGAATGTACTAAGATGATTCATTTAAATACTTTTTAAAAAAATAGAAAATGTGTAAAATAAATATATAAAATAATTTTGAAATGGGTAATGAGAACAATATTTTTTTGGAAAACAGTGTTTTGTTAAAAATGGATTTTATAACTAAGATAGATATGAAGTGGGATTTCAAAAACATTTTATAACACATTTTAATTAAAAAAGAGTGATATAATGGTAAGATTACATGAAAATATTCATTAATATATAGAGGAGAATAAAATTAAAGGGTTTATCAATCAATGATAAAATAATCTCCATCAATGGAAATTCAACTGTAAAAAATCCCATATTAAATGTGGTTATTAATTAAAACCATCCAATAATCATGTCATTGAATTTATAATCAAAAAATTAATCAATTCTATATATAAATTTTAATCCACATAAAATTAGTGTAAATAAAAAATTATATAGTCAAAAGTAATTAAAAACATAATCTTAGAATTTTAATGAAAATGATGAAGTAATTTAACTAGATGAAAAGCAACTAGGTTATGAAATTCTCTACCACTTGGGAAATTTTACTTAAAATCAAAATAGAGGAAATAATTCAATGGAATATTATAATAAAATTAAGTATTAATTATTCATTATAATATATTTCCACATGAATTATATAAACCCTATAAATTTATTTAGATGAAAAATATTATAATACGCCTCAATGAAATTAAAATGATGCGTAATCCATTATAGTACATTAACATTTGGGTGAACACTATTTAAAATCATGTATAATGGTTTTATGATTTTTATTAACTTATTAGATAACCATATAAATATTTATAATATCATATATGATCCTTTAATAAAATTTAATTACCCTTCCATTAATACCCTTTCACTGTTTTCACTGTTTCAGGAAATAACATTTTTGATTTTCAAGTATGTTTAGAGTTGTTATCTTTTCGGTTCCCCATACATAGATCATGATTTCATAATTTATAGAATATAAACCAATACATAATTATCATATATATTTAATATATTGACCCATACTTTACATACATGGTTAATAATTCAAAATTGAAGCATACTTATTACAACATATAACAAAACCATGAATGGACCGTATAGGTATAGTGTCTTTAGAAACTGGGAAACATAAAAAACTGGTTAATAAAGCATCTACACTGTCTCCCATTTATTTCATCATATCTATAGTCCCTTTTGAAATATCTTACATAATAACCTTCTTCCTGACCTGGGGAAAGAAAACATACAAAAGGGTGATCTCAAATGCTCAGTAAGGGTAAACAAAAGATATATCAATCACATCATATTCATAAGAACATATCATTTTTGAAATCTTAACCTGCAAAAGAGATCATAATTTCATAAAATTGGATAAATCATGGTAGTGAAATGTAATCCCAATAATCATAACGTAAAACATGAAACATTGTGGCATACAAACATAATCATAGAGAATCATTTCTTATTAGTCAAGACTCATTGCCAAGACTATCTTAGTGGACAAATTCCATTTTTGAACCGAGTTAAGTCCTCATTTCTGTCCTGTTTCACTAAACCGGTTTAACCTACTGTTCCATCCATGTCTATCTCATGAGATATAAAATCTTTACCCAATTCATTGGAGGGAGATATAGGTCCCACCCATCTCATAATGATACCATTCTTATGTGTGCCACAAAATCATAAACCATACATCATAGCATAACCCATGTAATAAAAAATGGGAATCTTAAACATCGTGACATCATAAAATAATTCATATAAGATAAAGGAATTAATAAAAATATTTCCATCACAACATAATCAAATCAATGTAATAATAGGGATAGAAACATAACCCTATATTATCTTAGATGGAAAATAATTTTTATAAAACACTTGAACTCCATTCTTGAGGAAAATATCCTTTCTACTTCAAAAACATTTTTCCTTTCTTACCATGTCATAAAATTTTAAACTAAAATAAGTTGATTAAAAAAAACATGAAAACGTGTAAAATAATATTCTTGGAAATAATGTTTTAAAAATCCATTAATGTCGTATAAGTAAAAAAAAACATTCTTCTCGTACTTTGGCCAGAAAAGTAAAAAAGTACCTTGTACGAAAAACGACAATAGATTCATTTCATATCTTTTACTAAAAACACACCCAAGGATAAAATTGGATTTAAAAAATTGTAGGAGGATAGAAATAATATTACATGTTGAGGAAACATGGATGTGGATGATAAATATTCCCCAGTAAATTCTAAAGTATAAACAATCTCGGATAAAAATGAGATTGCGAGATTTTCCATCACCTTAGGTTTGATATGCTTTTTATGTGTCCAAACCTCATGTATAATGATTTATCTAATGACATTGACTTATTAAAGAATCATATTAATTGTTATGATATCATATATGGTCATATTCTTAGCTTCTTAATAGTAATATTTCATTACTACTTTTTATTCGGGTGTTTATTACTTTTTGTTCTTATGTGTGTTTTGTCGAATAAATTCTTATTAATTTTCATAGGATATAGATACATCATTTATAGAATAGTATTATTGTAATATATATCATATTCATTCATTAAATTCATTTATATAATCATTATTCAATGAAGATCATATAGAACGAGTCACATCACATCGTGGAGACGGTAGGCCGTACGTACGCACGAGCGATGATATCATTCCCATGATCGTGGAATTGTATTGAAGTGTATGTATAATATTTAAGAATCAATATAACTTTAAAATAATAATATATAGTTATTATTTACACCATTATACCCATCCAAGTAAGGTGATTGTGGAAAATAGAATACACCACGGCGTGGAGACAGTATTCCGTAATTACGAACGCGCGGTGATTTCGTTTTCCGTAGGATGGATAAGAGGTGAAATAGGGTTGTTTCATATTTATAATAAAATATAAGAATATTAGGGACACTTATGTTATTACCTCATAATGAAACAACTAAATAAGATGGAGTAGAAGAAGAATGGAACTTGAAGAAAACGGTAGAAGGTATTACCTCTTTCTCGAAGTGCCTCATTTAAACTTTCTCTTAAGGAACTAGAGTTGGTCTTTTGATAATACCAGTACCTATAGTAGGTTTCTAATGAAGTGGGGAAGTGAAATGGGCAGGTTTTGTCTGAGGTTGAAGGCTCAAATTGGTGTGATGAAGAGAGGGAGGAGGTGCCCTTTTATAAGGGAGGAGAGGGGCACCTTTGGAATGTGTGGAAATATTATTTTATTATAATCTTGTGTTCGGTTTAAAAAGGTCAAAAAATCATTAAAGATGAATATAAGATGACTCATGGTCGAAATAAAATCATCCAATCATAATTGGAAATGTTTTGGAAAATATTTTAATCATTATAATCTTATTTATTTAAATCATTTATTAATGAGGTAAATACTTCATCATTATTGTGTCATAAATAATTAAATTTATTTGCTGTCTAAAAATTATAAAAAAAATATCATTATGTAGAAAATATTTTTATATTTCCAATGAATATTTATAGTCGAAAATATAATTTATATAACCCCTTATAAAAATTAATTACTAAAATATTTTTGTTAATGTCAATTTTGTCTTTACATTAAATTAATTAATCCAAATTGTCATTGTCACTACCAAGTGGCTCAATGAGGTCCCAAAATCGACCTAAGGATGCCCATGGTCAGACACTACTCATACAATAAGGTTAGGAAAAGTTTCAAGGTAATTTTGAATTATTATAATATTATTTTAACCTTGAATTACCCTATTTACCTTTAACCGTAGTAAATAAAAATTACCGTAGTTACTATTCATAATATAAAACAAATTATCCTATTTACATAATTTGGACCCACTGATTCAAAATATAGAATCCATTTTTCAAAATTCAAAACACATAATTTGCATTAATTAATTTAAAATTAATCCTGTTGTTAAGCAAACTTGTTTTAAAAGTTAAAATATTGCCAAAGATTGAAATGTTTTTACCTATGAAATCAATGTAAAATTAATAAATTATATTAAATGTTAAAAATATATTTTATTTATAATTTAAAAACATTAAATGTTATAATTTAACCATTTAAATTATTGCAATGAAAAAAGTTGTTTTTAATTAAAATATAGCGTGTTTTTACTATTCATTAAAATATGAAAGTTATCATAATAATATGAAAAATATATCCAATGTAAATTTTTATATCTTGATTATAAATAAGAATTTTATTTTGTAAAATTGAACTTATAATATTTTCAAAAACTATATTTAATGTGGGTGCACCATCAAAAGGTTGTAAAACTGCATTTTTTGAAAAATACTTCTTTTATAAAAAAACTGATTTGGTTTTCGTACCACATTATAGAAAATGTATAAGATTAATTATAATGTTATAAAATTAAAAATTCAGTTAATACTATTCATAATGTCTAGTTTATAAAATTATAATATATCGATGATTAGTGAAACTCAGTATTGCGCACTACACACGCTATCGAGGAAGGTCGCGATTGCGTGTAACGAAAGCCATGCTAGTGTTGTGTGTAGTGGAAGATTCCTTTACGTATAACATATTACATAAAAAAATAGACTTCTCATAAAATATCAGGGTGTTACATTTAATATGTATTTACTTATATTAATCCATAAAATTTAGTGATATGAAATGATATCCACTATTCATGGAGCTGGTAGACCGTACAAAAGCATAAATACTACTTCCATTTTGTTTAAAAATTAAAATAAATACAAATAAGTGATATATATTTATATTATAATTAATTTATAGTATTAATTTTTTATATATCAAATATTTTTATTAAAGCCATACATAATACATTCCATGTAATGTGTGAAAGAATCACATCACTTCATGAGGCGGTAGTTTGTCTACACACGATCGACATTATCACATTCCAAAAAATTAATGATTTCAGGTATGTGTAATAAATTAAACAATAATCATAAAAACATTTTAAACATTTTATATATCATATTTATTCTCTAAATCCATCATTATTCCCAACCATGAATGGTGATAATTGAAGAACGAAGAACATGGGTTCGTGAGGTTGTTGTCTACTGTACAAACGATCAATGATTTTGTATCCCATTTGATGGAAATGTGTCTTGTTGTAGTTTATAACCTTAACATAATAACATTTTAGTATATTTAATATACATATTTTATTATATAATAATGATATAATAATAATTCAGGAATGTGGATAAGGCAATAAAATAACATATTGTTTCAAAAAACATTAGCTCTTATTTGAATATCCTCCTTGGGTTTGCACTAATTCCATTTTCATATTAGATTTACAACCAATATAAGTCATATAAGATTATTTAGGGACTTTCATGAGTTAATTGGTTCAATATTTGATGATAAAACTGTCTCCGACGGTATGAATATTTTTGGGTCTTGAGTACCCATTTATAGTATAGGAGGAGATCCATTATTATAAACACCAAAATGTAATCACCATTTGGTGGTCTATATTACCTAATTATCTTCATATATGTAAAAATTTTCAATCCATGTAGGGATATAATCTAAATATGTAAATAAAATGGGTTTTGGACATGTTTTTAGTTCATCTGTTCCCTTTAAAATTTATTTTAGTCCATTAACAAATTCATTTTTTCTCTTAATTCCTATAATTAATTATAACTGTTCTCACTAATCAGTTTTTAAAATTAATAATTTGACAATATTATAATTTATTAGTTTTTATAATTCATAATATTTAATACATTTATCTAAATTCTCCTAACATATGTGGTAGAAATTAATTAAAAATTATTCATGTCGATGGTATGAGAAAGACTGTTTTAAGTAAAAATGTGATGACCTATAATAACTTTTTATATCTAAATTTAATATAATAATGATTGCAATGGAATAAATTAGATTAATATATATATATATATAAATGAATCATTCTTACTTTCAAACCAATTTAAAATATAAATTACCATTATAAAATTTCTATAATTTTTAAGACTTACATTTAAAACATGTGCATTATTAAAACATATTAAAACTACCATTAGAAAAATACATCTTTGCAAGCATAAAACTAGATTGATTCATATCATTTAAATATCAAATCTATTTTATGAATTCAAAAAATATATTGAATAAATTATATATAAATTTCATTAAGATCGTCCAATAATATTAATTTATTTAATTTATTATGGTAAAGCGCCTTTAGCTTGGGAAAATAGTATTTTATAAAGACATTAACATTATATTTAATTTGTTTTTATATTCATTTATAATTAATTAGTATCCAATGAATTTATCAGTATATTTTACTAAATTAGTAAACCATATTCATATAATCTAGTTATGTGGTTAAGATGTAATTCTAATTTTAAATATCAATATTAATAGTATTTGGTAAAACCAGGTCTTTCATGTAACTCGAGCTATATAATGAAGTCATTGTTTCATGAAATAAAAACTAATTCATTATTTCATTAATTGAATTATATTATATATATATATATATTTTAAATATTACATATATCACAAAATACAACGATTTTATGTTCCTTTGTATTCATGATGTTACATTTCATGTAGGCTAACAAATATGATGATATCATTTTAAAATTTCAGGTTGTTCCATTCTCTCCACATTAAATAAATTTTTCCCTAAAAATTAAAACTCAATCATGGTAATTAAGGATTTAGAATTTTGAAAAACCATTATTGAGAATCCCAAATGATATATTAGTTAATAAAATATCATCTTAATAACATAAAATGTGATGTAAAATGGTCACATGAAATAACAAAAATCAATATATCTATATAAGAAAACATTTATAGGAAATTAAAACCAGAACATGGAATAGAAAAATAAATATCGAATACCATGTGAAAGTGATAGATAACATGTTTAGGAGATTGTTAATCTACAAATCCATAAATTAATTGTGTGTAAAAGATCATTGATATCAACAAAAATGATGATTATAGATCAAATTTTTGGATTAACATCCTTTTTTCTAGAGTTGAGGGATTCATTCACCGTCAAATAATATAAGGAAATATAATTAATTGATATATTTATATTTCATAAGAACAATCTTATCCTTCTTTTGTGCCTCATACTATTTCTACATTATCTCTTACCATATGTTGCATCATATGGAGAAGTAATACATTATACCCAAAAACCATATCAAAAGATGAACTTAAACTATTTGATAAATGGTTAACCTTATGAACCATACAAAATATTATGATCAAATACATTACAATCATTTCCAATGTGGTTATTAATATCAAATTTAATTAAACCATATCAAACATCTCTTTATCAAAACATCATTACATCATCATTATGAACATATAAATTATCATCTTTCCACTAATCATGTGTTTTCCAAAAATTAAAACATTCCTAAAAAAATATTCATATTTATCACTACAATCTAGATATGGGGTAAAATAATTAAATAAATTTTTATTCAGTATAATACTTATACATTTAATAATTATTATCACTATAATATAATCAATAATGTATATTTCAAACACATTATAAGGATACAAATAATGATGAAAAATATTAGGTTTTCTTCGGTCATATCCATAACATATGCTTAACCTTGATCCAATAGCTTATTTGGAGGTATATTCCCCTGATTCTTGGTTAATTATTTTTGGTATTTCCTCATATAATTATCATTAAAACGCTTAGTGATGGTATTTTCATTATTCCCCTTACATTATTTTTCATGGAGATCCATTTATCTAAAAAAACAAACCTATATTCCATTCAATCATTTCGTAGGGTGATTATTCCCACTTTTATCAAATGTGAGAAAATCTTTATTTTTCCTATTGCATTTAACCATTATTTTACCTTCCATACTTTTCCTCCCTTAATTCCCATTAAATCTATAATACATCTATAATTATTTAACATCCATTATATCTTATAATGATATGTCATCATATGATGAAAATGTTTGAGTTTCCAACACCATTAGGATTCCTTTTATAATCATGTTAAAGAAGTGGTTATTATTGCACACCAGTTTGTTTCTGTAATACTTAGAATACACAATTAACCTTATCACTAGTCAAACTAATTCCTTTTCATGTATTTTTTTTATATTTTTAATTTCATTTAATAGGATATGTTTCTATGTGGGATGTAGTAAATATGATTATAACATCAGTTAAAAATTAATGTTATTTTTAATTATTTTTTAAACATGTTTATCATGTCATTAATTTAAAAAATTACATGAAATATTTTTTTTCCACATCAATTCCCTGATATATCCAATGTGGAAGAAATATTTTCTCATTTTTTATTTTATAACTGATATGAAGGACATGGTTAATACATTTCTCACATCAGTTTTATAAAATAAATGACATGGAAGATGGTTTTTCATATTTTTTATTTGATAAAAAACATAAAAAAGTGATAGTATCTATTTTTCATATCGGTTATAAAATAACAAATCAGAAGATTAGAGAATTTTAATATAATGTCTCATATACCCGCCCATCCCAGAAGAAATAAGTTGAAAAAAGTATAATGTTAGAAAAAAATTCAATATGGAATTACCTATTGAAAAATAGGAAATCATATAAAATTTCAATATTCATTATTACAATATATATAAAATATAATATATAATTGTATAAAACATATGAAATGATTAACCCATTAATTTGGTAGGTTCCACAATTCATGTTCACTATAAGGATGAGGTTCATCCAAAAGCTACCAATTATAATGAAATCATTTAACATGTATTTCTGTTGAATATAAAACTGAGATTCAGTGGAAATGTTTATAAATAAATCTACCTTATTGAACTTATTAACCATATGTTTTGTAATTCATTAATACATAAATAATAAAACATACCACCCACATTATTTTACTCATTTTGTTTTAAAAAATCAACATTTAAAATAAATTATCAATTCTAAAAAACCAATATAAATAATAATTTTATAATTTAGTAATTATAAATGAATATTCGCCTTTTTCATTACATATTTCAACTTAGATCTCTTCATTTGTGTAGTCTCTCTATATAAATTTCATACCTGATTTGATAATAATATGAAAAAATAAATTTTATTCATTATAATATAATCAACTATTAATTTAATCAAACTTATGTGATCAATACATTCATTAGATGTTCCTTAATTCCAAACAGAAAGAACATAGCCAGTAATGTTTCTTCTCTTTTTAACAAAAGACACCCAACATCAAATGAACACTTATATATAAGAATCTTTAATGATATTTTTTATTATAGTATGAAATATAAATCACATTGTGAGAAAAGTGTTCCATACTCATCATGATAAGTAATGATCAAGCACTTAATAATTACATTCTTCTTAAATATTTCAGAAATATAAATTATTCATTCTTCATCACTCATTATCATAGATACTTGTGAAATAATTATTTGGATCCATAAATCCACATACATTTTTATTTTCATATTATGTAAAAAATTAATTATGTTATCTTATACAAAACAAATATAATTATAAATTTTCAATAAATAAATTAATGGAATTTTTTTAATCAACATAAATTTAAAAAATTGGATCACTTTGATTCATAACTAATATCATGTTACGAAGGCCCTGATATCATATTTGGATAATCCCAAATTCATTTTAAACCCTAAAACAATAGTTTAAATTGGAATCCCATATACATATATTAATAAATTTTTTTTATCTTCAAAATCTATCAAAACATGTAGAAATTGTATCTAAAGTCATAAAAAATATATTTATTATTGTCTATACTCTATATCATTAACTTCATTGTATTCATTTATAAAAATTGATATGTATATAAAAATTATAATGATGAAATGAAATTAATATAAAATTAAATAAAATATAAAATATCCATTTACCACTATGGTAATAGGCTGAACAATTATAGAAGGAAAAGATAAAAAATGGTTGATTATTTGTCCAACTGTACTCGACACTTCTTTAAGACATGATATTGTTGTTGATCTATATATAATATCTTATAAAGTGACCCTATGAATATCTATCTATATCTCTTGATAATTAATGGTATTTCCAAAATAAAATATCATCATGTATACAACAATATGTTTTGGATCATAAACATATAACTCTAACTAACTAAGAAACAGTGAATGACGTTTTGTAGGAGTAGGATGAGATGGAGTGGGGTCTGCATGTGGAGATTTATGAGTAGCATAAGTAGGGGTGTGCTCGACTGGTAGAGGTGGTAGAGGTAGATGATATTGATAAACAGTTTGAAACTATCTTTTCATGTCAATAAATATTTCCTATACTAATGTTCTAAACCAATCCCCCATTTTCACACATATATCCCAGTCTTCTTTTGGAAAAGATTATATTTTATTTATATTAATTTTCCATTGATGAATATTGAGAATGGATAAGAACATTTTTACTAATAAACCTACCATGTATCCTCATACATGACCCTAGTGTTTGGGATCTCACCACGTTGTTGCTAAAACATCCTTCCTACCATCAACTATAATGTCCCACAGTGTGATCGGCTTATAAAGATATTCATATATTGATTATTTGAAAATTCCCATAATGAATAAGAATATATAAATAATTTATTTAACTGAATTTATTAAATTAAATATCCAACATACAATCCTCCCAAAAATAACCCTCGAATCATCGGTATGTTATTGTTCTATTCTACTCATCTGTACCCTCTTCCATTTTCATTCATGGTGGGGGGTATCAAAATCTGCTGATTCTGAATACACATCCCATAGTTCAAATAATTTTTATCCATCATATGATCTTATAGTAATACAAACCCTCCATGAGATAAATTTTTAGGGTATATGATTCTGGACAGGATATCATGATTATATCTCCCTGATTTATGTAAATTAAGAATTAAAAAATCATTATGATGAAAATTAATATAAAAACTAATTCTAAATGGTAACATCTCACTTACCAAAAACACTTCTCCCCATCATATTTTACAAAATTTGATCCATGTATCTTCATCTAAAGAAGGATTTATATATATATATGGTAAGGATTTTCATGTTTTCTATATCCAAAAATAAATTTTAATTTGATGATTGATTTAAAATCCCTCCATCTCCTAGTGACCAATGATATAATTTTCTTCGTAACTCCTCCAATATTATTTGTATCATATGTAATATGATAATAATGGTGAAAACAAATGTTATTATAAACATTTAAATATATGTTAAATGATAAAAAATAGGCTTACCAAAACATTCTCCATAAGTATGATATGGTCACTTCGTCAATACTTCTCCAATTAACTCTCAAAACACTAAATATAATTTTAGCATGAACTTAAATAAATGTATTGAATTATATGTCATGCTAATTGATTTTAATATCATTATCATCAAATTCTATGAACATAATATGGTCTGGACTATGAGTAATATATTATTTTGTTAAACAGATTATGCCATGCCTACCCACCCGTGAACACTTTTTCCCCAATGGGAGTTGATGTCTACTATAAGAAAAGAAGAGGAGACTCATCAATAAGATAATTTATGTATTTATCAATTGTGTTATGAGAATGATCATCTATATAATTATGTGGTGGATTAGATGATAGATCTATCATTATCACAAAAACCAAAGCAAAAAAAAATTAGTAATCAAAATTACAAATACAACTGTTATATAGAAATATAAATAAAAAATGAGAAATTATCAAACAAAAAATAACATAAACTAGACTTAACATATTTTTCCATATTTCTAATAGTTAATTAAAATACTATCCTCAGTAATGAGATATTAAATTATATAACTGAATGAAATAAAATCCAAACATCTTTTGTTAATAGTAAAAATAGTCCAACTTAATAAATCATTTTTTATAGATTTTATTTTTCATATACTATTATAAAAATATTTTTTGTAAAATATGATTTAAAATAATTATTTTTATAAAAATAAGTTAATAGATAAGTTACATAATAGTAATCCAGGTAAAAAAAACAAAACAAAAATAATATTAAAAAATTGACTTATTTTTTTACAATATGTATCGTAATAAAGGAAACTAAATTAAAATATAAAAATATTTATGGAATTTTAAATTCTAATGAAAAATAAAACTTATGTTACCTATAATATTAAGAATGTACTAAATTATTTTTTCCCAAACAATATTTGTTATGATAATTACATATGGAACAAACAATGTCTTGGATGTTCCTATCTATATTATCTATTAATAATTATATGGAAGTATGAATCTCACATTAATCAGCATCTTCATAATATTTATCATCCCCAAAATACTTTTTCATTTGTAAAAAAATAGAACACATCATATTAAATTAATAAAGAACATAGATAACTGGTTTTTCACTTGTCATAATTATAAAAGTACCATCTGTTTATTTCAATTTATTCATATTAACTAGTGTCATTCCAAAATCATCTTGTCTAACACTATTTTTACTGATATAAAATTGTTTATTTTCACTAGAACGTGAACTTTAATTGAATAAACCTGCCTTATTTCTTTAATGACTCCATAATATAAACATTATGAAGAGGTTTGGATTTTGTCATTGGCACTCAAAAACCTAATTGCTTTTGCAACCAAAAAGACACCATAATTCTGAACTATATATATATTTTCCTAATCATTCATATGAAATTTATATCCATTATTAACATAATAAAACCATGTTATAAAATTAAAAATAGGAATGGGGATGACCCATCTCAATGTTTAAAATGCATCTAATCTAGAAAACATGATATCTTTAAACCGTGGAATTTTTTTGTTATATTCATTCAAAATCCAAATATCTTTCTTCATTGGACAAAAATTAAACATAACATTTCTATTAAATGTTATATATTGTTGAGAATCATCTATGTTATTCAAAATTCATAAATATTACTTCTTTATCTCTTCACATGTCGAAAATTTAACTTTCGTGACGTGGATCCCCTTTCCCAAATAATTTTTTTCATTCATTGTTAGATGTAGGAAAACTGTTGTGCTCCAATATATACAAGTATCTTGTAAAAATTATTACAACAATTTTAAAAATATTCTTTTCTATAATAGAGAATTTTGATCGATGTAAATTCTTAACATACACCTTTAATATATTCATAAGGAATTTAAAAGGATTATCCCACATAGACATTATAGTCCATAAAGCTGTATTTCATGCATGAAATGAACCATTAAATTCAATATTATATCAAAAAATTATTGAGTAAATTACATTTCCAATTAAAAATATATATAAACCACTTGGTTCTACAATTTTTTCAAAGCGTTCAGTTCAATCCCATTATATAAAATCAAATTTAAAAAATAACAAAACATCATGATAAACATTTTGACGTGGATGAGAAATATTAAATGAGATGAAATTGGGAGGAATTTTTTCAGAAATATATGACAATAATGTGATTTCATACCTATCAACATTAAATTATTAAAATACAGAAAAATTTATACCTTTGAAGAGTAACCTTATGGCTCTTTGGTTTCAAAAAGGCACTGAAAACATCTAATTTTCTCCATAGATAATGTATAAAATGATATGGGTTGGAATGATCTCCTTCAATTAGGATTGGGAACCATATAAAAATTTATTCCAATTGAGAGTATGTCCTCTCTTCAAATTAACCCATCTTTAGTCATAACATTGACATCTAACAATGTTTAAATCAAGATGTCACATATGTTCTTCTCCATGTGCATGGAATCAATGTAACATTTGATTTCATAATATGTATAATATGGTTGCACAAAAAATATTTACCATTTCTTCCAAATATTTAAATCAATATCAAATTTTTCTATCATTCTGAATGTCACATCAATGTTTTTCATGCTCTCAAACTAATATGCAGTAGGAAAAGTATATGGAACACTAAAAGATTCATGTGATCCATTGAATTCCTTTTTATATCTTCAATAATAGTGATACATTGGAAAAAAATTTCATGAAATATGTAAAATTTTATTCTTCCATAATGCAATTTATAATATGATTTTTATTGTTCAGAAATTATACATGCTTTATGCCCCATAACACTATATGCTGACAAACTACCATATGATGGGAAGTTATTCATAGTGGAAATAATCTTTTAATGATGTTAAAATCATTTTATTTTATAAGAATCATACCCCTTAATTCTTTAATCCCATAAAATGTTCAAAACATCAATTAACGGTGATAAGAATACATCAATATCATTTATGGCCAATTTTTGTCCACAGCTCATCAATGTGAACATGCCAAAAATTCACTTCATACAAAACTATTGATATAACATTTAAAATACCAATGGGTAAATCCATGAAATATGTATAAGTTACAAATGGAATCATTCCGTCATTTCATATTCGATGTATGCGATTTCAAACTTCATTTCGGAATATAAAAAATAGGTGATCATTTTTTTCCACTATGGGAAATCACCTTGATGCTGAAATTTTCCATCACATAACCCATAATTTTCATATCATATTAACTTTTTTTCATCATTTTAATATTCAAATAATGGTTTCAAATAAAGAATTATAGAAATATACCAAAATAACTAAGATGGGGTCTCTATAACTAATAAGTCATCCACTGAATTTTCTTTCAACATATTCTACGACGTCCAACACTTAGGATACTCTCACCGAAATTTTTATTCTTTACTATATAGCACATAGTCATTCTGGTAGAAATATTTTTTCATATACCCATATCACTTCAAGCATAAATTTTTTTTCACTTTATAATGTGATTCAGGAAGATTTTTTTCTTTATTAATAATTTCATTCAACGGTTTTAGATGCTCTGTAAAACTGTTATAACTCTAACCATGTTTTTCCATCAGGTTAAACGATATTACTGATTCTGATAAAACTATAAATTTCATATAATATAGATAAGATATTTTCTTAGAATCACTATATAAATGCTCAATTGTTGATTCTTTCTCTATTACCTCTATATAAATATCACCAATCATTTCATCAAGTATGTTTAATTTATCATCCTACAAAGAACCATTATAAATAAATTTTAAATTCATCCTTGTTTCACTAAGAAAAATCCATGGTCTATAACATGGATATAAAATATGATATATTAAATTATATTTGATCTCTATACATTTAGATTACTTAAAATTTAATCGTATCATGATAGGACATAAAAGCATTTCATTTTTTTGGAAAATTTCCTTTAAAAAATTACAAAAAATTATCGACCCCTTCCTCATATTCATAATCAATTCGAGGTGAATTAATACAAATTTTATTCATTATTTTATATAAAAAATATTAAAAATTAGTATCAAAATCCCTTATATTTTTAAAATTATATTATATAGATTAAAAGGATTTATATGGGGAAAAATATATTTTTTCAATGATAATCGAGTTTCAAAATTAATATAAGATAAAATTATCTAACCACATTTAAGATAATAGTGTGTTAATTAACAAGATAAATTTACAATAATTTGGAGGGATATAATACATTAACCCTTTAAATAATGAATATTGTTAAATATCTATATAACATTAATGAAAAGTAGTCATAATCATATCATATCATATTGAACACATGATAAATAAATTTAATTAAAAAGGCTTTCCAAAATTATAATCATAATCCTTATATAAAAAATTTTGTTTGGTGGATTCGTTAGAGTATACATCAAGTATAGATTAAGAAACAATAAAGGGTGTTGACGTTGATGAAAAATACTATATAATATCATTAAAAAATAACATTAAAAATATATCAAGATGTTATAAGTAAAATTTATTTAACCATTATTAAAAATGGGGTAATATGTAAAATATTGAGTTTTGAAATGAAATAAAAAAATATAGAAACACAATAAGGGAAACATTCAAGGTAAAATATTAAATTTTGATGATAATATTATGTCATATATAAGTAATTAAAATATATAGTCCTTTCAAAAATATAAAATGTAGAAAAAATTAATATCACATTACAAAATTGTAAAAATATATTCATAGTTATCCATTAATAATTATATAGAATATATATATATATATATAGGAGAATGATTCTAATTTGATTAATTGAGATTAAGAAGGGCAATCATATAGAAAACAATTTTTGTATCACTACATAATAAGGATGAGGATACATTCATTTAAAATAGGTATGATATAACTAATAATATTGATATTTATATATATCAAGATCCATTGAAATATTTTGCTGACTCACCCTTTCAAAACAGATGCCACTACCAAAATTTTATATGAATATTATTTCCCTTCTAGTTTATTAGAATATTAATAAACAAATATAGATATATAAATGTACATATGATCAAAATATGAACATTAGATGTTCTATAAATTAATTTTAAAGAAATCCAATGATGAAAAGAATATTGAATGGGAACAATTTATTAAGAATAGGAAAAAATAAGGAACAAATAATTAATACATTCTAAAAGATGTTATATCCCTTAGTTGAGAAAACTAGAGACAAGCATATTTGTAAAAGAATATTCAATGATGAGGAATACAAAACATGAGGGTGTATAAGATGGTAATGTGAGAATGGATTCCATCATATCGAAAAAATGATGGTTAGGGATTCCATGACAAAGAATGATTGAAAATAATGAAACTAAAATGTGTGAGTATTACTATAAGGATAGTCATATCAATCATTGAAGTGTTTGGTGAGGCTGAATCTACGAAATGATAGTGTTAGGAATTCCGATAGAGAGTAATGAGACCTGCGTCATGAGAAAAGAATCCCCGAAATGAATCAATCATATATTTCTAAAATTTTAAAATATATATAACATAAGTTAGCATTTAATATATATTAAACCATCATTTTTATGTCTCTAATATGATATCCAATGTAAATTTGTGTTTTTCACGGTAGTTATATCATATAACTGACATGAAAAAGTGGCGATGATGGATTTTTCACATCTATTACATAAAAAATGATGTAAAATATAGATTTTACATGTCTTTTAATGTGAATATATACATGAAAAAGATATATTCATAGATTTTAAAATCATTTATAGATACCCAATATGAAAAATGAGACATTATAAGTATTTTTTTCCAGTGTGGAATGTTAACCACACAATATGAAACACTCTCCTATTACTTTTTCTTTAACCAAAAGAACTTTCTATTCATCTTAGTTTGATTCTCATGATGGAAATTATAGTTGAATAATTTCTGCATATATTCATTCCATTTATCGTGTTCTATTTCATCTTCCTCCCTTGTATTCTGGATCAATGACCACCATTGAACAACATCACCATTTAGATAATACACTAGATGTGTAACCTTTAAATTTTTAAAAAATACCAATTCCTTATATATATCACATCCAAATAATTAATCAATTTCTCACCTTCAATTTAATTAGTAATCCCAAAAAATTAAAAGGTCCATTATCACATTAATAAATTTTGTATTATACAATCTCAACGGGGAATAGGTTTCTTCATCCAATAATGGTTATGTGTCATAATATAAATAAGCTACACAAATATATTCTTATAATTATTGGTTCCAATTCCAGCCATATCGAATTATTTGTTAGGGAAGCGTCTAAGATGGACATGAATATTGATACATTTATTCCATATAGATTCTAATCATAAATAATGGATTATACTATATTATCTAATATTATTACATATTTTAAATCATAATTTCTAATTCAAAAAAAATAATTTGTTCCTCTATACATATCCTCATAGTATATCATAGGGTTTTATGATCTAATCTATGTTATCCAAAATTCATTTTTGATGGTTTCTTCTAAACATCCTTCGATAAAAACTATAACAACCCCAAACCTAGTGTCCTAAGTTGGGGCTTTACTTTATTAATTTTCAATAGATTCCATATTAAAATACCAATGGAATGAACAATTTAGAGGTTCTGGAATACCATATTATATACTTCGTACTGATATTTCATCAGCAATAGAAAATAAAACACACTAAAAATAAAATCTAATAAGATTCACCCTAAAAAACTCAATAAAATATCTCTTCTTCATAATTTTGGTAATGAAACCAAGATAATGGTGATGTCAAATGATCAATAAGGGTTAATTACAACATAATCTATCATCAATCTATAATAATAATCAACATGGAAAGGTTGATAACTAAACATACATTCCATTTAAAATATTAGATAAGGCATAATCAACATGGAGAGGTATATAAATGAAAAAGATGACATTAAGTAAATAAAATGTTAATTAAATGCATTCATTGACAATGTAAAGAATAAATTATATCATTGATAAATAAAAATAATAACAGAATTCTCAATGAAGTCAATGATTAATTATTGGAAAACATGTATGAGGCTCACAAAAACCTATATCGTCAACACATTAACATGATTTTTTAAAACTACATGTAGAACCCCAAATAATTTGGCCAAATGATTTTTCTCATGATTATGGTTGATTCATTGGGGGGAAATAAAATTTTGCGTCCCCACTAATTACCGCCAGTGCAAAGCATTCATCATATATAAAATAATTGATTTAATTCCTAAATATTGTCCCTTATCAGATATCTATATTGAATAAAGAATAAGGATTTCTCAAAATATCCTTAGATAATCAATAAGATTCAACGCAAATAGAATATGTGAACATGATATATAGTTTAGTAAATAATTATATAAATGATAATTAATGTGGAATATTAAGGTGAATTTAATTTTCAATGGTAACTATAATGTTAATAACTCATGAAGATGTTAATTAATTCAAAAACGATTCAGAGAAGATAATTTCATCTATGCCCTTATTCAAAATAATCATAATCCATACGGAATAATAATAAGGATGGAAGATATACAATGTATACCTTTAGGGTCTTGAAAATCGGCAAAGGAGATTCTACCCAAATCCGCCAAAACAATTGGGGAAAATAATGGAGAAAATTCAATGAAGGGAAACAAGAAGGACTGGTCCGTGTACCGGTCCCATGAAAACGCGACCTGGCTAGTCCCTGCGAAGCACCCCCTCCGGGAAACATTGTCGTTTGCGAAATGGTGGTGTAGATCCTCTGCGGTAGCGAGTCAGGATGGGTGCCAATCCGGTTTTCCGTCATGAACCGCCCCAACCGCGGACCGCGTCGACCGGTTCAAGACGCATCCGCTGTCATTCGCGAAATGGAGGCGAAGATCCTCCATAGTCACGAGGCAGGATGGTCGCCAATCTGGTTTTCCATCATGAACCACCCACACCATGGACCGTGTCGATCGGTTCAAGCCGCATCAGCTGTCATTCATGAAATTGAGGCGGAACCCTCCGCGGCCGCGAAGCACCCCCTGAGTTCGGTTCGCGGGGGGGGGGGGGGGGAGGGAGAGAAGCGCTCATTACCCACTGCTAATTACGGATTGACCAAGTCGGCTATAAACCTAGTATTTATTCAATGAGCCTCCACAGAATGTGTCACATGACCACAGATACATCTATTTCCCCACTCTATAAAATGAGACCGAGGGGGAAATGAGAGGGGATTCAGATTCAGACGATTTGAAGGCGGAAGAAGAGGAGCGATCAGACTCGAGTAGAAGGATTTGGAACGAAGGCTTAAGATTTTGCAAACAGCGAAGTTCCAGTTCACGAACCAGAGCTGGAATGAACTTGGGAATGAACTAATAAGGAACCGAAAATGCATAAAAATTTGGTGAACTGCGAACTCAAAATAACATAAAAACAGAATACCGTGAACCATAGCCCCTCCACGGATGCACTCCCCTCAGACCAGGGAGTTTATGCCTCTTTTTCAATCTGTCATGCCGCATAGCCCCCTCCTACGCAGGCAAATCCACGACAGATGAGCCTCCGGCCGGGGCCACCCTTGGTCGCTGCTGCCTGCCTGGAACCCTCCATGAACCATCCTGGTTTGCGGATCAAACCCGTAGCAGCGAACCACATTGGTTTTCAGGATTCAAATCAGTCCATGGACCCTCCTGGTTCGTAGATGGCCAATCAGTTTGTGGACCCTTCTGGTTCTTGGATGGCCTCTCAGTCTACAAACCACCCTATTTCGCGGACAACCCCTCCACCCGTGTAGAACTTCCCTACACGAAGGGCATCAAAACCTTCAGATTTCCCATTCCCTGAGCAACATAAGATCCTATTTATCCAATCTGATTCCCCATGAGTCCCTCACTGGCCTACTCATCAGCCCTGAGTTGAGGCCTCCACCAAAGCCACCGGATCCATGTGGTGTAACCCTCAGGTGCACTAGCACACCATTTGAGATCACATACCCACAGTAAACAAGGACAAAGAGGTTGTCCCGACCCTTGAGCAGATCCCCGAAGAATTACTGGGTTCACATTCCCACGGTAATGTGGGGCTGAGCCTGAGAACCCCCTTCCTGCCTCTACTCTCCAGGATAGGGGCTGCATGCTTCGGCGGTCAGGCACTTCTCCCCTTCTCAGAGAGCGGTTGACGTAGCCATCAGAAGGAAGCCATCCCCATGCACCTCGGTACTTCCCCAGGTACTTTCCTAGGGAACATGAGAGGTGACAGTCACATTAGCACCCCCTTTCCCTCTCCCGCTGTGCTTTATCTCTATTGGCTTCCTCAGAGTGTAAGCCTTGATCCATCGCCCAGGTTATCAACCTAGGAGTAAGCCCCAACCTTATGGGCCGCCCTCATGAGAAAGCCCCACTCCACTTGTCGTGGATGCATCTCTCGCAACGTGATTCTCTGGTCCTTGCTGCCTTTTTTTTCTCACACCGAGCATGACTCACGTGGGATTAGAGTAAGCATCGACAACGACATCCTCTTTTGGGACTCCTCAGTGTGTAAGCCCCAATCCATCTCCCTAGGCCACCAAATATTGTAAGCCCCAATCCATCATTCTGGGCCGCCTCAGAGCATAAGTCCCAAGACGATTCGAACTACGAGGACTTTGATTCCCTACCATAGGGATATGTAGGAATCCTCCATGAGGTTCAAGCCCAATAACCAATGGGCCACTGGGTCCACCTACACGTCGGATCTCCGACGCTCTGCATTCGAACATCGTGGACATTGATCTCTATCCCCTAGGAAGGTACGTAGGAAGCCTCCCTGAGGTTCAAGCCCAACAAACGGTCGATCCAACTATCATCACACTGGTCCACCGAGCTGCTCCTAGTGCCGCCTCAATGAGTTCCGACTCCAAGGGGTTATTAATCCAATGAGGGATGGTAAACCTCATGCCTAAATGATTCAGAACCCCTTGCATCCATATGACCATTGACCACCAGTGTTAAATCTTTGGATACTATGTTTGGCTATAACCCAATTATTTGTGAACATATGAATACTTCTTAAATTTATAAGAGAGTCCAGGAACATGCAATAATTTCCCCCGAGAAGGGTGCGATGAGCCTGACTTCCCATCCTCTCGACCAATGTGAGTTCTTATGCGTCGCTGGTTAGACCATCCAGCGAATGTAATCCTTTGGAAAGCATGTCCATCCATCATTAGATATGGAAATGTTGGGCATTTCGAGGCCGAAACCATGAAACAGAAACGGTGAACCCAATGTGAAACTTTAACCAAGTATGATAGATTTAAATTAATCCCACCTTGTTCCAACTTTTACTCACAAGGAGGGCCAAGAAAGGTCATTGATTACGCATGGGATCATGAGATGCTGCTTTGACGGGTTTTCTAATTGTATTTGATAATTTTTTTTTGCGGATACTACCTTCAGAACTCCCTTCAATCCAATGGAGTCCCGAATGAACTCACAAGTGCGCACTTCCAACAACGCAATGACCGGATGTCCTAACCTACGAAGGACCCCGTCACCCACCCAGAATCTTCAAAGATGGGTCTCGAATGTGATAATCCAAGAGTACCATGTAAATGGTACTCTCCCAATGGTGGAGGCAATAATGCATGCCTTCCAATCTTCCAGAACTCACCGGTCACCTGCCCAGTAGCGACAGCAAAGGCAGATCCCGATAGAACCTGTTTCTGTCTCCAACCATTTCAAGAGTCTATCCCTGGAATGGGACAATACGTACCTACCTTATCATAGGGAGGCGGATGAGGTCGACGTGGAGGACATCATCGCCACCGAACGGGGTTCCGATCCAAGGCCCCCACAGGCAGATGTCATCATGGTCACACCGTGAATCAACATCCTCACGCCGAAGAGGATGTCTCCCAGAGGATTCAGGCCCACGCCCCCCGAGATCTGGCCCCTCAGAGCACCTGATGAGGGCGGCAGACATACAATCAGGGACTGGTCATCACCCTGGTCCCTGAGGAGGAGATCCGCTACCCAGCCAGAGAGACGTACCACAAATAACCACCTACACCTGTTAGCTCCTCCTGAGCCCACCATCCAGAAATGGCGGCATCGTACGAGCCAACACATATCCCCGCCGAGCTCCATCAAGCCTGTCGCTCACGCAGGACGACACTTACTCGGAAGGAACCTCTCCCAGCCTAGGGTCGTGAATCCGACCAACATAACGTGGTGGCGACCTGATGCCTATAGGAGCAGCTCCTAGCAGTTTCCTCTAATGCCCACCATCCTGATATAGTGGCGATCAACAAATCCTGCCACCCAGATATGGTGGAAAATCATAGGTGGGCACGTCTACCCGCCAACAAAGGCCATCCACTCGATACGGTGGGAAACCAATATATGTAGGGCCAACACCCTGTGGATGCAAGTAAAGTACGCCATCCCGATGAGGTGGAAAACCGAGAGATAAACTAGCGTATCCTGGTATAAGGGCAGATTCCTTCACCTACCCCGACACAGGGGAATTTTCAGTACCCACTGACCAGTGGAGGACCGGAGTAAGATATTCCAACTTCGATACCGAAATGGGCCTTCATAACCGTTCCATCCAATGATGTCTCTATACATATCATGGAAACGATGGAGGAGCAGGTATCGATCCTAGATAATATCTTTCAGACTTTCCAGAATGTAATTGAATCAGCGGCCACATCAAGGACACAGGCCCGTGAGCCCATCTCCCCAATAGAGGCGACTCATCTAAGAGACGAGATATCCACCTCGGAGTAGATCTACATCCCTACATCCGCCCAGAACAATCTCCAGCCATATTTTGCGACACAAGGGTGACCAGAGAGGGAAACTTGACTCGTTCCAACTAGGGGACACCCATCCATCACGGTGGATTCCCCAGAGCAGGCATATATCCCTACTTAAAGTCAAGATGTTCTTCGGCGTATCCCGGAAGCATCACGGGACCCAATTAGACAGGGACCCAAAGGTGAAGGATGTTATCAACAGAAAACGGTCCCGACTACCCACAAGAAAGAACCCTGAACTCGCCGAAGGTAGTCAGAATATAAATGGGTAGTTCATGTCTCCACTCTACTGGAAGATGGGGTTCCCAATGCCACTAAGCATACATCAATGGATCAGAACCATGCCTATCCATTACCATGTTATGGGAGTTGCGGTAGCAGTTGTGAAGGTCCTCCCCACAATATGTCTACTAGCAGCACTGAAGGTCCTCCCCAGAGCACCAGTGGGGACCTCCCCCACGGGCATATAATGATCGACCATGAGAGCTCCTCTTTTTATGTGATTCATGGAATCCCTCCACATGGAATGATGATCGAGCAGCAAGAAGGTCCTCCACTTGCTGTGGTCCACCCCGAAGGTACTCCCCGGGGTATACACTACAATAACTCTCCATGCAGTGGGACCACAGATTATGACAGTAGTCCTCGCTATCATAGTCATAATGGCGGAGGCCCTCCCCAGAGTGATGTCATATCATGACAAGAAGGTCCTCCCCTTGTCATATCCTTCCCTGAAGGTCCTCCCCTAGGGTTACACTACAACGGAACTCCATGTAGCCAGGCATCAGATCACAGTGGTAGTCTTCTCCACCCTGATAATGGAGGTCCTCCCCATAGAGACATCGAGCAATGAGAAGGACCTCCCCTTATTGTGGTACATTTTGGAGGGCCTCCCTAGGATGTATCCCGCAGATATTCTCCCTGCGACAGCAGTTATGGTAGTCCTCACCATTGCCTCAGCTGTGATTCTATTCCTCACCACCATGACCACCATTGCAAAGGTCCTCCCCACATTGGCACCACGAAACAAGAAGTTCCTCCCCTTTTCGACGCGTGTCTTAAACATCCTCCCCAAGAAGCACGTCGAACGTCAAGACATGATGGACATCTTCACCCTGATGGAAGTTGTTGCAAAGGACCTCCCCGTAATGATGTTATGAATCTAGAAGGTCCTCCCATTGCTGCGACACGGCTTGGAGGTCCTCCCCATGGTGTGAACTACAAAAGTCCACTATGTAGTCAATCATAAAGCAGTAATGGTAGTCTTCGCCATTACAGCTACCATTGCAGAGGTCCTCCCCGTGATGACATATCATATCAACAGGAAGGTCCTCCCCCTACCGAATCAATCACAAGAAAGCCCTCGTACGCTGAGGCACTCGGAAGGGCGGGATCGAGCATATCAGATTCAAAATTAGTCACCGAAGACATCCTTCTGCAATCAGGAGACGGTCCAGGGCCATGTTCATCCTCTGAACCTCCTCGGAATCGCCCAAATAATGATTCAACACCTACATGTCCCACTACCTCAGACCACATTGGCAGCGGGCATCATAGTTGGTCCGATCGGGTAGAGAAATCACTAGCGGATGATTATGCCGATATGTTGCACTTGAGGAAACAACTTTCCATGAATGATATACCAGTTATGTTTTGGCCCATAGCAACCTCTTAGTTCGACATACCCAGAGAGTTGTCGGATGAATGCATGCACAACATCCGCCCTAATACATGGACAACCCTCCGCCAACTTAAATCATGCTTCTTTCCCTATAACAGGTATGTAGACCATTTCAAGACAATAGGAGACCTCTTGCATCACATAGAACTAGAATCTCTTCCTTCATCAAGGCAATAATGACCCAAGAGGCGTAAAGGAAACATGGAGATAGCCTGCCTCCGTGCGCTCCACCCGCTGTGCCGCTTCATCGGTGACGCTCCGACGATAGTCTATATCAAGGGAAGGGGAGAACATGGATATTTTCATTTCACTCCATTCCCCGTCTAGAAAAACCCATTCGTCATGGTGACTTGCAACATCATCACATCAAGATGGCAATTGAGTGGTCTCTCTATTCGGAAAAGGCAACACACCCAGCAGAGTCAGGCCTTGAGTAAGTCCTAGAAGCGTCAGGCCCGACGGGAATGAGCCATTCAAGAATTCCTGAATCAAGCCACTGAGATCATACAACATGCCTCTCACCTAAGAGAGGCCAATCAACGATCATTGACTACCTCCATAAAGGGATTTATACACATGTGAATTCAGCACCAAATCTGGTTCACCCACAAATGGGGACACGCGAGGTCAGGCTGGTAGTGATAGCCATAGCCACTACCGCAATACAGGGTCAACCCCGAACTACAGGGCTAAGGGAATTTTTTCCAACAAATTCCCCCATAATACCAATAAAACCATGAATAGACTCGATGTCCAAGGAGTGGAGACAACCCCATACCTCAGGGATGGGGGCATTATTACCCCATCAACAACATCCTCCCCCACGAGGGTCAGTGTTCTCTCGTATGGGGAGGACAATCAGAAGAAGAGGTTCCCATATTATCACATCATTTGAATCATCATCCCCTCTGAGAGGAAGGTGAACTATAAGGTCGCATCAAAGAACTCTCTGCGTCAACCTTCGTCAAGAATTTTGAAGGCAATCCCAAGACACAAAAGGGAAGGGCAACAAAAGATGCGGGAGATCCTCTTCCCATTTTGAAGATGACATCCCCTCCACCTCGTGATATGTATTCCTTAATTCCATAGAGGCTAACCCCATGGGGGACACTGGGAAAATGAAAATTCGGAAGGATCGGGAGATGATATTTCTGGTCAGACTATGACTCACAACAAACCACCACGTGTACACACCCGGAACCAGAGGGCCGCCCTAAATATGGTCTTCCTTACAGCTAACCCCCCTCTGCCTACCAAGCGAGCTTCCATTAGGGATAAGAATAAAGGACTGGTTACTCTTAACCTGACTCATTATATTGACATAAATTAGCCACTCACGCTTGAAGATAGATTCACTCGACAGGAAGAGGAGATGAAAGAATTGCGGCGGCTTAACGCTGAGCTACTCCAGAGGAACCACCTTATTGAATGTTCATCCCAGGAGGAACTGCAACATGCACTCCCAAAAAGTTCACCTCAAAGGCTATGGTTTTCCCCGACAAGTGAAACATGGTCATGGCTACCATCCGACGTGGCACCCGGCCCACCCAACTACCTAAACATAGATTCAGATGAATTCCAAGACTTCCCTCCACTCAGAAAGCAACTAGAGTGAGAACACATGAACCCTCCAAAGGATCCACAAACGGCACACACACCCTTGGTTCCGGCCAATCTGGATTCTTAGGCAGTGCCTTAGGCTACACCTACCCAGGACTAGTCCCAACAAGATGTAAACCAGGGTCTCACCAACACCATCGAGGCACTAATAGCTTGATTGAAAGCAATGGAAGGTCAACGCGCTCTGATTCAGCTAGAGCGGAAACCCTACCCAAATTGGGTGACCAAAAAACCACCTCCAGACAATTTTGGGAGACCTGTATTCCCTATCTTCAATGGGTCAGGTGATCCAGAACATCATTTAATGCACTACACATCCTATTGCGACACTATGATGGGGAATCCGAAACAACAAGAAGTAGTGAAACTCAGGTTCTTCATACAGACCTTGCAAGGATCCTCCTTCTTCTAGTATACAAGTCTACTATCCCCGTCAATAAAGAGCTGGGAAGACCTTCGACGGCAGTTCTTACTCCACTTCATCTCAACGTTTCCTAAAACAACAGTCAGCGATCTCATGAACTGCAAGTAGAGGGAGAAGGAGAGGGTCTCAGATTTCATTTCCAGATGGAAAGGTATGACCTATTACCTAAATAGGACAATTACTCAAGATGAGATGCTTGCCATATTCATTTATAATCTTTGAGATGAGCTGCTAACACCACACATACCAGTAGAGTGCAGGACTGGCTTCCGCCAAATCTTCAAGGGCCCCTGTGCTCGATCCATCACTTAGGCCTCCGCCAAATCGTCAAGGGCCCCCCTGCATACCAGCGGCCACCTCCGCCTAAATGGGATGATCAATGAGGACCGAAGCCGAACTAGTTTTAAGAATGAATACATATATTATAATTTTTTAGGACGATCAAGTCCGCAACTACTTCATTACCGCCATGAACTGCTACTTGCTCTGCCTCCCGTAGCCAAGGAAACCTAAAGAGGTCAGCTGTGATGACAGGCCAGATTACTGCCCCTACCATCAGATATTGGGACACAATATCCGAGAATACTTCATCATAAAATAACTCTTGAAGAGGAAAGTAGACCCTAGACAGGTCGAGTTGGGACCACCCGCTGCACATGTGGCATGTATCTCTATAACCAACTCCAACAAAGAGGAGGGGTGGAAGAAATTCACCAGCAAGAAGGGGTAGAAATTTGATGACTAGATGATTTGGAAGAGAATCAACTGAGCCTAGGGCGTACTCCGAGCACAGCTACGGTGGCCAGTGTTGCCACCGACAACCCCTGACGCTGCATAGCCGACAGCATTGGCTTCATAATCCTCCACAAGCCGGTTATCCGGGTGGAGTAGAAGAAAGAATCAATAAATAGAGAGGTAGTCCAAAAAGGGTCAAAATTTAGTCCTGACCCTGGCAGATTATATTCTCTCGAGTTTTGTGCCACGAGCACCGAACCACCAAACAGAACCATCAAGGACAACCGACCAGGTTGACATGTTAGAGGATGAAGAGAAAATCTTTGGTTCGATTAATGTCATCCATCTTATGGAATCATTCATTGATGAAGGGTATGGTTACGAACCTGAGTTCCCAGAATGAAAATCTAGGAGGAGGAATCGCAAAGGTAAGGGATACCAGAGGAGGCGCATCCGCGACCAAAACCAACCCTACGGTTGGGCCCCTGCCCAAACCGTTAATATCGTGGAAACTCGTGGGAGTGCCCTTTAACGAACTCAGTAGGAGAAAGAATTACCCTCCACATCCACAAGAAGCCACTCTAGCCCTATTGTTCTGTGATACCCACCAGAGGAGGAACAAGTGTCTGGTGGCCTAGTGTGCACAAACAGACTACTCGGGCCAAGTCCTCAAAACGCAGGAATGACATCTATATCCAACCTCGTTGCTGGTCCCTCCTTTTAAAATGATCCCACCTATAAATCACCCGCTAAGACTCTCCTACCAATGGAGAAGAATTAGCCACTGGAGTAGAAATATGATATTTTTAAGCAGCTGGCATTGGTACCAGCCAAGCTGTCAATCCTCGATGCCCTAAGTCTGTCAGCAGTCCTCAAGGAGGCACTTATAGAAGCTTCGATCAGCCCCCATGAGTTTCAAGCCGAGGTAGCCGCCACCAAAATTTACCGGATAGAGACTGACCCAGCTAAAAGCAATGCGGTTATTTACTTCAGCGATCAGGAAGAAGATTCCATCATGAAAGGACACATCAGACCACTATATGTGTTCAGCACACTGATTGGTATTGAGATCCAGAACGTCTTTATAGATAATGGCTCGGGTGTTCAGATCCTTCCCCTGTAGACACTTCGTAAGTTGGGATACAATGAGTATGACCTAATTCCCTTGGCTACAGCTCTGTTGTGTTACGAAAAGAGTGAGAAGAAACCAATGGGAAAAATTAAGCTGAAGACCCATTTTGGTGACCTAGTAGCCTACACAAAATTCCTGGTGGTCTGACAGAGCACAAAATTTAATGCCCTACTGGGAAGGCCATGGAACCATAAGCACATGGTCGTTCCTTCTTCCTAACACCGGTGTATCAAGTACTACATCCATGGACATAGTGGAACATTGCATTCCGACAAGTCACCTTTCGAGCTATCTGAGTCACATTACATTGACGACAGGTTCTATGAGAAAAAATAGAAGCCCTTAGTCGATGGAGTCGACTGGATCCCCGCTCCAAATGGCCTAGAAATGTTTCCTGATGACCCCCTCAGGTAGCGTGGCAGAGATTATGACCTTACCATCTACCATGTTGAGAGTAGGAGTTCAAGTATAGACACTCACTCGAGTGTCCTCGTGACTTCAACCATGATGTTCGAGCACGAAAATGCGGGAACGTCCTCCAACCCTTGATCTGGGGACGGATACTCCAGTGGGGATGCCCACGATGTGTCTCCCTCAAACCCTCGAAGGCTCAGACCGGAAACTCTCTCTCCGTCGGATCAAGATGGCGGGGACTTGAGAGATGAATAGGGGGAAGATCTTTGGGATGCGCCTCCTACATTTTAGGAGTGTATCTCCACCATGGTGGATGAGCTCAGGGAAATGAACCTGCGTACCGAGGGAGATCCGAGGCCTACTCTCATTAGTGCAGCCATGTCCCCCAAGGAGCATGAGGTATATACCTCGTTCTTGAGGAAACATCAGGATGTTTTCGCCTGAATTACACAGAAATGCTGGGACTCGATCCTGAAGTGGCGATGCACCACTGAGGCCTTCAAGAAGACCACAAGGGATATAAACCGGCCGCCAGAAAGAGACATCCCTCACATGCTACCAAAATAGAGGCTGAATTCGATAAGATCAATAAAGAAATCTTCATGCGAGAGGATTAGTACCCCATTTGATTGGACAACATCGTCCCTATCAAGAAAAACAATGGACAAATCCGTGTCTGCATTGACATCAGAGATCTCAATCGGCATTGTCCGAAAGATGATTTCCCGGTCCCGACCACCAAATTGTTAATCGATGCGATGACCAGGTACGAGGATCAATCCTTCATGGATGGCTATTATGGATATAATAAAATTAGGATGTCCTGAGAAGATGAAGAAGCCACTGCCTTTAGGGCCCCTCAAGGGGTATTCTGTTACAGGGTTATGCACTTTGGTTTGAAGAATGCCGGCGCCACATATCATCATGCCACACATCGGATCTTTAAACCGTTCCTGGGGAAATTCGTTGAATGCTATGTGGATGACCTAGTGGTCAAGTCCAGACAGCGGTTAGATCACCTATCGGACCTTTAGACCATCTTCAACAAGCTCCGACAGCGTAGCTTATAGATGAACCCCTTGAAATGCACCTTTGGGGTTACCTTAAAGAAATTCTTTGTCTTCGTCGTATGCCATCAGGGCATTGAATTCAACCCTAAGAAGAGAAAGGATATCTTTGTCCTTCCACCTCCCCGAAATCTCACCGAGTTGAGGGGATTCCAAGGACACCTAGCCTATATTAGGTGTATCATAGCCAACCTGGATGGAAAATGTTTTCCCTTCGACAAGTTAATGTAGAAGGGGGTCACGTACTAATGGATGGATGACTGCCAAGTGGCGTTTGAAATCTTGACGAATTACCTCTTCATCCCCCTGGTGCTAATGCCCCCGGTTGAAGTAAGACCTCTCATCTTGTACGTGACAGCTTTAGAGCGATCACTGGGAGCCTTCCTCGCACAAAAGAATGACGCGGGTAGTGAAAACAGTCTCTATTTCCAAAGTCGATCCATGATTGATGTTGAGACTCGATACTCAAATATCAAGAAGAACTATTTGTCTTTGGTCTTCGTAGTTCAAAGGTTTAAACATTATCTTCAGCATCATGAAATCCATTTGATCTCGCGGAGTAACCCATTCAAGTACATCCTCAACCACCCGATGCTAACCGGACGCCTATCCCGATGGGTGGTCATCCTGGAACTGTTTGACATCCGGTTTGAGCCTTAGAAAGCAATCAAGGGTCATGTATTAGCAGACTTTCTAGAAGAACACCCTTTGACTGGGACCACTACAACGGACACCGAGCTACCTGATGAAGACATCTTCTCGGTTCGAGAGACGTTCCCAGCATGGGAAATGTACTTCGACGGTGAATCTCGAAGCCCAACCAGGAGGAGGATGGAGGATCCCAGATTCAACAAAGTTGGATTCGGGATAATACTTGTGTCCCCAGAAAGGGAATTATTGCTATATTCCTTCTTCCTATCAGAGGGATGTACGAAAAATGAAGCGGAATATCAAGCCCTCATTGCAGGCCTAGAACACACACTCCAGGCACAAGTAGAGCACCTTAAGGTAAAAGTTTACTCGGAACTGGTCATCAAGAAATGCATTTTTGACTATTATATTAAAAAGGAGGAGTTAATCCCCCTGTTTGACCATGTATGAGGATTAATGGTGGAATTCTCCAAAGAACCATCATTTAACTATATTCCGTGGTATGAGAACTCTCAGGCTGATGCATTAGCCAACACAGCCACAACCCTAGCTAAGCCAAGCTGGAATGAAACGATTATCAATATTTCTCACCATTGAATTGTATTTCCATTTGTTCAGACCAACATGGATGAAATCCATGATGTCAGTCCTGTCCCCGAGCAATATGCTCCTGCCACCGGCTGGATGACCCCCATTGCAAACTACCTACAATGTGGAGAACTTCAATCAGATAGGGCTGAATGAGAGAAAATACGGAGGAGGGCAATCAACATTGTCCTATATGGCGCAGTGGGTCAGCAAAAGGTCCTCTACAAATAAGGGCTTGACGGAGTTCACCTCAGATGCATTGATGGAGAAGAAACCACCGTCGTAATGAATGAAGTATATGCATGAGCATGTGGAGCACATCAACCAGGGACCAAGCTTTCCCATTAGGTTTGAAGGCATGGGTACTACTGGCCTACAGTGTCACGAGACTGCAAGCATTTTACCACAAAATTCCACTCATGCCAAATTCATGCCAACTTCATACACCAACCCCCAAAGATACTCCATCAATCCAAGTACTCCTGGATGTTTGCCGTCTGGGAGATGGACGTCATGGGACCATATCCTCCCACCACGACCAAAAAGTTGAAGTATATCCTGACAGCCACCAATGTCTTTTCCAAATGGGCTGAAGCCATACCCCTCAAGGAAGTCGGGGTGAGAAATATTGTCAACTTTGTAAAGAACAAAATCATCACCAGATTTGGTGTCCCTCATACCAAACTATCGGACAACGACACCAACTTCTGCTCTGCGAAGTGGAGAAACTATACAGCGAGTATGGTATGAAGGCTAACCACTCATCCCGCTACCATGTAGTGGCCAATTGACAAATAGAGGCTTTCAACAAGAACCTATTTAACATTCTCCAAAAAGTGGTGGAAAAAGACAAGAAGTCATTCCCGAATAAACTCTTCTATATAGTGTGGTCTTATCGCACCACAATCTGAACCGCTAATCAGGCCAACCCGTACTCATTGGTGTAGGGCATGGAGGTGATCCTGCCCATTCAACTCCATCTTCCCTCACACCTTGATGCCATCTATGATCAATTTTCTTATGATGATCATTCATAAAAGTGATTAGGTGAATTGGAAAAGCTTGAAGAGAAGTGGATGCACACTTTGCACCATCTGGAAGTCTACCAGAACCGGATCGCATGGGCCTTAAACAAAAAGGTTCATCTTAGGTCTTTCTTGGAAGGAGAATTTTTGTTGGTCCTCCAGACCCCAATGATACCCGGAAAGAAGCCTCCAATGTTGGAGCCCAAATGGGAGGGACCATACGTTGTACACAAGGTCTACTCCAACGGTGCATATACCCTAATCACTATGGACGAAAAATTTACAACCGCTCCTACAAATGCGAGATTCTAAAAGAAATATTTCACATAGAAACCAAAAGTGGATGAAGTCTTTATGGCACAACGTTAAATTGCATGGAAGTCATCCTCACTGCACGATGTTAAACTGTGTAGACCCACCTTTTTTTCCTTTCATGTAGGGTCACCTACATCCTTACCACATGACGTTAAACTACAAGGAGTTCGTCCGAGATGCATGACTTTAAACTACCAAGCACCCAACTGTCTAAACAAGATGATTTAAAAATTCCCTCTTCCCCTATGTATGGACCAGACCTACAGGGGGTGCATCATCTTTTAGAGAACTACATGTGGCTTGATTTCTGCCATAGAAGGATATGTAGCGACGCCAGAATTCCACACCCTATCCTAGAAACCTCAAAAAAAAAATTCCTCTTCTCCTATGTACGGACCAGACTTGCATGGGGTGTATTCATGTCCTCACCGCATGATGGTAAACTGCATGTAATGTACGAATACCCCTCGTCCTTACCACATGACGTTAAACTGTATGTATTTATTCCTCACTGCATGATGTTAAACTGCACAGATTTCAGAGAACTACGTACGGCTTGATTCCTGCCCTCGCAGGATAAGTAGTGACACCGGGATCCCCTATCCTAGCCCAGCCACTCCCAAATAAATGTTAAGAATGCTCCCTCCCCCCGTGTATGTACCAGACCTACACATGTTGTATTACATGTCCTAACCACATGACGTTAAACTGTATGGATTTCGTCCTTACTGCACAACATTAAACTACATGGATAATAAAAGTTAAAAATTCCTCTTGCCCCCACGTATGGACTAGACCTACACAGGGTGCATTCCTCGTCCTTACCACATGACGTTAAACTGCACGGATTTTAGAGAACTATGTACGGATTCATTACTACCCCCAAAAAATACGTAGTGACGCCATGATCCCCTATCCTGGCCAAGACACTCCCAAATAAAAGTTAAAAATGCCCTTTCCCCCATGTATGGACTAGACCTGCATGGTTTGTGTACCTCGTCCTCACCGCACGACGTTAAACTACATGGAAGAGACGTTTTGACGATGTCCCCTTCCCCCATGTACGGACCAGCTCTACCCTGGGAGTACTTCATCCAGAGAACTACGTACGGCTTGATTCCTACCCTCGCAAGATATGTAGTGACGCCATGATTCCCCATAATGGCACATCTCCTGAATAAAAGATGAAAATTCCCTTTCCCCCCATGTACGGACCTGAACGACATGAGGTGTAATCCTCATCCTTACCGCACAACGTAACACTACATGGATATAACGATTTAAAATTTCTCCCGTTTCCCCTGTGTACGGACCAGACCATCATGGGGTGTATTTTTGCATCCTTGTCGCACGACACTAAACTGCATGGAAAATAATGTCAAAAATCCCCCTTCCCCCATGTACAGACTAGACCTACACGGGGTGTATACATCATCCTCACAGCTTGACGTTAATGTGAATGGACTTCATCCTCACCGCATGATGTAAAACTACACAGACTTCTGCACGACCCACCCAAGGCACATGGTGATACGAGATGGAGACACTCCTTACACAGTTGGATGCATCCTCTCCATACATTAGAAACCATGACCCAGATAATTATGGATATCCATAACCATTCATGACTATTGGAAGTGGAAAGTCATCGACCCGTGGACACCTTTTCATGAATATGCATACCATTCCCTCAGTGGCTCTGCATAATCATAGCCCATGGCTCATCTACCAAAGGTAATATTTCCATAGGCGACACTCTTCCAAGCTCCGTATGCTTACCAGCCTCAATGCCCCCATACCATACCTCATGATCCAAAATTTTATGGAGAAGTGGTTTACAAGTTCATTCCCCTTCTCACATCCAAGTTTTACCAGGGTATCCCTACCAGGAAAGCCTATGTGTGCGCTGATGGTTCACATAGCAACCTGCATCAATGAACATAAAGCCAAGACTAGGATACTTTGTCTCAACAGACAATTGTAGTGAAGATATTTTTGGTATACTTAGACACCATTATCCCCACGTGCCAAACTCTGCACTGTGAGTAATCGCGGATTCACATAATCATTCATGGCCATCAGAGGTGGATAGTTATCAACTCAGGGACTCCTTTTCATGACTATGCATACCATGCCCTCAGCGACTCTGAATAATGATATCCCTGGTCTCATCCATCAATGGAAAGATTTCCTTGGGCGGTACTCTTCCTAGCTCCATACGCTTACTGACCTCAGAGACCCCATGGCATACCTCCTGATCCAGGAAAACTCAAAGTTGTAGTTTACAACCTCCATCCCCCCCCCCCCATGTTCCAAGTATATCAAAACATGTTGACTCAGTTATCCTTCAAGTGACTGCAACAAAAGTCACTCAATGGTCTCAACACTATGACCGCTAAACTAGGAGTATCTCATCCTTACCACATGACCTTAAACTGCATGGAGTAAAGGTACACCCCCAGGCGCAACATTAGTAAGCATAGGGGGATCTCTATGATTTAACAGCAATTTGGGCCGATTATGCCTGACATGTTCATACATTTCCTTCCCCGATGATAGACTTCGTGGACCAGATAACTGCGGATCTTCATAACCATTCATGGCCATCATAAGTGGAAATCCATTGACCTGGAGACACCATTTCATTACTATGCATACCATGCCCTCAACGGCTCTCCATATTGATAGCCCCTAGCCCGTCTACCAAATGTATGATTTCCCTGTGTGATGATCATCCTAGCTCTGTACTCTTAACAGCCTCAGAGCCTCTGTGAAATCTCTCCTGATCCAAGAAGCCACGGAACCATGATTTACACCATCAACCCCCTCCACGTCCTGGACATGCTAGGATACTTTGGCCCAGTTACATTCTAATCAAGAGAAACCTTTTTAATTACGTCCTCACAACATGACGTTAAACTGCATGGTCAATCATCCTTGCTGCATGATGTTAAACTGTACAGCATTGGAAAACGAATGAAAAATGCCCCTCTTCCTCACTGCGTGATGTTAAACTGCACAACATCCTTTAATAATGCTCTTTGTCTTTGCCGAATGATGCTAAACTACATGGTCAAACCCCCACGGGTTCAGTAAGGAACATAGGCTTTTCTCTATCATTCATTGCATGTGTCAAACCGACATAAGTCACCGTCTAACACCCGCGTGAGAAGGGATTACTTCACCCATTCTCAGGAAGTATATTCTAGATGTTTCCCCCATATCCAGGCACCCTTGGATCATAAACAAGACTCTGCACTCAGAAAAAGCTGAACTCTCATTAGCCACCCCTGGTGGTCCCAAATCTCAACTTCCCTGATGTTTCTTGGATATTGGGGGAATAAAATCATTGATGTAAGGACACCTTTTCATGACTATGCATACCAAGCCCTTGGCGGATCGGCATATTGATAGCCCCTGTCCCGTCTACCAAAGGCAAGATTTCCTTAGGTAATTCTTTTATTCCTACGCCTCTTGGCCCCTGAGCCCCCATGTCTATCTCGGGATTCGGAAGCCCTCTGAGTTACAGTTTACCAACCTTTTTCACAACCCTACCTAAATATGGTAGAACGTCTCTGACAAGATTATCGAGGACCAGGAGAAGTCGTTCAATTCCAGATGATGTCCCAGCTGCATGACTTTAAACTGCACCAAGCCCCAACCGTCCTTTAAGCTAGATAAATGCGTAGGACAGGAACCTTGCTTCCACACTCCTAATTGATACTGATGTTCTCAAATCCTTTCAGATGTCACATACTCATTCTGAGCTACCCTTGGTGGTTTTCATGATTTTCCAAGCCACCCATGGTGGTTTCTATGAGCCAGACTTCCATGAAGTCCCCAGGCCATCAGAAATGGATAGTCATTGTCATAAGGAATCCTTTGTATGAATATGCATACCTTTCCCTCAGCGGCTCTGCATATTGATCACCCCTGGCCTGTCTAACGAAGGAAAGATTTCCTTAGGCAATGCTATTCCTACCTCTGTACGCCGATGTGGCTCCCATGCCTTGAGACATGCCCTGCATGTCGTTCAAATTTAAACAGGTTCCCCCCACGTGCGTCTGAAGAGTATTGAAACATATTTTAATCTTCTAAACCCCATTGGGGACATTGTCCTGCCATAAATATTCAAAGATGTTTGACCTAAAACATCAGTAATAATAGTCTTGTCAGCGGGACATTAAACTGCTCAAAAAAAGAGGTACAAAGCCTGTTAGGCCGAAAACCCGAAAAGGATGACCTGAGAAATAGTCGGGCCATACCCACTGGGTCCACACTAAATGGGCCTAGGAAAAATTTGGGAATTAATAGAAAATACAACAATGTTTTTTGGGATTTCATATAAAATCCTAGAAATAGTCTAACTATGCTGGCTGGACCCCATGGTCTAGGTAATGTTAGAGCTTGTTTTCCTGAGTTATGATTAATCCTGATTCAGTGAACTGTTATTTATAGAACAATTGTCATAAGTAACAATCAAATGTAACAACAACAAGTGATTGACAGAGACTGTGTTCGTTCGATCAAAAAAATGGAGGAGGTCCACAAGCTGGTGTCTCTCCCTCACAAAAAACGGGGGAGAGGGGTAAGTAAAATAGAGGGTACATGAGTGGATTTGATAATCATAAAGGAGACTGACTCGCTCTCTACACCAGATCAGCAACCGTGCGGTGGAGGTCGTTGCAAGACCGTTCCAACATGGCCTTCTCCCTAGCTTCAACCTCATCCCCCAGATGAGTATACTCCACTGTTGTTTGGAGATCATTGATCCATTTTCTAGTGACTTCGATACGACCAGTCACAGCTAACATCTGATTCCTCAGCATCACTACCCGTTCTTCATATTCATGAAACTCGAAAGTTAGGATAGCCGCCTGATATCGAGAGGTCGCCTCATGCACCACAGCCGATGGAGTTGTATCATGGCTTCCTCTAGGGCTCGGGTCCCACAATGAGCAGCAGCTAAGTGAGCATGTTTGCGTTCAATAGTGGCCACTTCCTCACGATCCATGACAACATGGAAAGAAAGAGAATGGAACTCCCGATAGTTAATGCCGCCTGACCCCAAACCTAGGAAGAGCTATCGAAGAGCTTCGGTCTTAGTTTCCATATCATCTAGAGGGGTTTCATCAACGATCTCGCAAATTCGAGGCCAGACCCACTTGTGCACCACCCGGTGGTCCGCCATGGCATGAGGATCTTTGGTGTTCTCTCCAGATAGCATGAGGAAATCATATGGCATTGCAACCAGCATAGGCATGTGATCGCTAGAAGTTGGTTCCGAAACTAGAATTTCTGGAGCCTCTAACCCCGATTCAGGATTGGGGATCAATTTTCTAAGCCCGGTTTCAAATGGAAAAAATTCAAGATTGTCTCACTAGGACCTAGAACCACAAGGTCATCCTCATCCACATCCTAGCAGGATGAACCCGCTTGAGTTTCATCCACTACAGGACTGGGAGTGGTGCGGTAGTCGTGACAGCCGCTGTACCTCTTGATTTGGGAACTTGTAGAATGTCAATCCCTAGGATCCCATTGGGATAGTATTTTTCCCACGCCTTTTCATACTCCATGGAAAGGTCGGCTGCCACCCCCATGACAGGCAGGGGAATGCTCATGTCAGATCCCTCCCGCATCAGCATCATCCACCATTGATGAAGAGTGGTTGGGTGTAGTCCTCAAGCCTGGGGAGGGGGAAGGGAAACGTGGACTGGAATACAACCAAACTGATGAGAAAAAAGATACGGGACATACAGCTCACACAGAGAAGCCCTTTCAATCTGCGTTGACAGAAATCCGTCCTGTATAGAGATAATGTTAGAGCACTCCTCCAGGCTCCCCCAGCAGTTGTCAACTAAGACGCCAGAAGGGGCAGGGTAGGGAGTGAAAGAAAACTGGGAAAAGTCACTCAAAAGCTTGAGGACTTCACTAGGGATGAGGGATTTTAGGAGAACTATAGCTATATCAAGTAGGGTAGGCCGAAAAGTAGGAAGCGAGATGACCGTGTTGTGACGATAATCATACTAGCGATAATGACCTTCTACCCAACAATACAAAAATTGAAATGGCCCACTTAGATGGAAGGGTGAACCGCCCTTCTGCATGTGACCCAGTAGTTCATAAATGCGAGCCAATGTGGGAAAATCCAAATTCACTAGGTGGCCCTCTGCCAGATCAACTTCCATCATCATGGTGCAAACCCTGATGCTAGGATTAATATCCCAAGAAGGGAATAGCCACCCGCTCAGGAACATAGAATACAAACCTGCCAGCCAGAGCATAGGAGGCACACTGGGGCGCGCCTCGTAACCCAATGAAAGGTAATCATCTGCCACTAGAACCGCCCAGTAGGAACCTGGGGAGGTTCGTTACTGTTGAGAAGGATGAGTCCTGGGGCGCTTGATCTTCGGCACATGACCAGTGGTGTTCAAAAATAACCCTATCCAGGTACTATAGGGAATAAGAGAGAGGGTACGCAATTCCTAGTCCAGTGACTGCTCTGCCATAACCAACATATCCCTCACCAATAAAGGCACTTGTTCGACGTCGTCCAATGCTTCAGGAGTAGGCAGAAATGTGTCACACATTTCACTGATAATCGGGAGTCCTCCCAATTGCTGGTTATCGAACAGACTAACACCAACTTCACCATGGGAAGGGTGGAAATTATTAGTTCTTGAACACCAGCGACTGAATAGGTCTGACAGGGAAAATGATGGTGGGTAAATGGAAAATTTGGAGGCCCACACTGTGGAGTAGAAATTGACTGCTTCTAGTGATTCATGAAACTCCCGGCAGTGATGATGGACCCAGAAAGCCCAGGCCTAGTAACTTGAGAAGATCCCACCAGATCGAAGATCCCACCTAGGAATCCACCCCACATCAGGATCTTCTTGAGAAAGGTTGATAATAGAAGGGTGAATCTAGAAGACAGATTCCCGAGAAAAGTTTCGTGTGTGCTTATCACTTTAGGTCCAAACGGAGCCCCTCAAAATGAAGGCGCCTTTCTGGTCAGAGTTGGAAACCATCTCCCCCGATTGGGAAAGGTTAGACTAAATACACTTGGATGACACTTCCAAGAAAGGAGAGGGAAGTCATGAGAAAGTGGGGGGAATAGGGACATTGTCCTGAGTACCGAATCCATGAAGTGGAATTCGATTTTATAGTGGATAATATAGGATCTCAGGGGGGAGCAAGTATTTCAAGGCACCATTTTCAGGAATGATGGACTGACTAGGGTCTTCTTGGATGTTCTCCGCTCTGCGAATCATAGCTAAACATCTGTTTTAACCAATTGGGAGCTGCTCTACAGTAGGCCTCAGTGCAGAACGAGGGGGAAACATATCTTCTCCCTTCACGATGAGAGCCAACAATCAGTTAGTCTGGAATAAAAATATGGAAAAATATACCAGATATATGGCTAAGGATCAGTTGAGGAGCCTTCATAAGAAAAGTCTACAAGGAGGCCTCGAAGGATGGTTCGTGATGACAATATCCCGTGTACCGACCCTTTGTGAAAGCAGTCCTCGAAACCTAGGCCCACAGAACGTTGGCCAGGAAACCACGAAACAAGTTGCTCCGCGGAATTTCAATCCCGTATTTAAGTGATTAAGTTCAAAAGAATAAGAAACTTTTAAAGTTCAAGAGATTTTAGTCCACGGAGCATCGAAACCGTGGAGCAACAAAACCACAGAGCATCGATACCGCGGAGAATCGAAACCACGAAGCAAGTTCGTCTGTAGCCCACCATGACTTAATTTTTAATTTATTAAGAGTAAAGGTTCGCGGTTCGGGAATTGGTTTGCGAGTGAAGGTGATCACGAAGGTGCAATGGTTCATGGAAGTCGCAGCCGGTTCGTGGACAAAGCACTTCGCAAAGGAACGAGCACGCGGAGGCGAGGGAGTTCTTGTTTTGCGAAGCATTTGGTAAAGGACAAATGAAGGGCCACCCATATTTATAGGCGTGGTCCCTTACTGGGTCCACTTCCCTAAGGCAAAATATCTTAGTTTCGTGACCACATTTCATAAAAATGGCCTCCTCTTCCTTCCGATCGGACCCCAATCTGATGGGGGTAATTTGTAGGGTCCTGAAAAATCAGTAAAGGAGATTCGACCCAAATCCCCCAAAATAAATGGGGAAAATAATGGAGAAAATTCAAAGAAGGGAAACAAGAAGGACCAGTCCGCGGACCGGTCCCACGAAAATGCGACATGGCCAGGCCCCGCGAAGCACCCCCTCTGTGAACCATCGTCATTCGCGAAATGGAGGTAGAGATCCTTTGCGGTCCCGAGGTAGGATGGGTGCCAATCCTATTTTCTGTCATGAAACACCCCAACCGCGGACCACATCGACCAGTTCAACCCGCATCCGCTGTCATTCAAGAAATGGAGGTGGAGATCCTCTCAGGTTGCGAGGCAAGATGGGCGCCAATCCGGTGTTCCATCAGGAACCGCCCCAACCACAGACCGCGTCAACCAGTTCAAGCCCCATCCGCTGTCATTCACGAAATGGAGGCGGAACCCTCTGTGGCTGCGAAGCAACCCCAGAGTTCAGTTCACGGGGGGGGGGGGGGGGGAAGAGATCAATACCCACTGCGAATTACAGATTGACAAAGTCAACTGTAAACTGGGTATTCGGTCAATGGGCCTCCAAAAAAAGTGTCGCGTGACCACAGATACATCTCTTTCCCCACTCTATAAAAGGATGTTGAGGGGAAAGGAGATGGGATTCAGATTTGGACGATTCAAATGGGGAAGAAGAGGAGCGATCAGACTCGGGTGGAAGGATTTCGAAGGAAGGCTTAGGATTTCCAAAACAGCGAAGTTCCAGTTCACGAAACAGAGCAGGTATGAACCTGGGAACAAAAGAATAAGGAACCGAAAATGCTTAATAATTTGGTGAACCAAGAACTCAAAATAACATGAAAAGAGAATACCACAAACCATAGCCCCTATGTGGATGCACTCCCCATGGACTAGGGAGTTTATGCCTTTTTTCTGATCCATCATGCCACGTAGCACCCTCCTATGCGGGCGATGCCCCGACCAACGAGCCTTCGGTCGACACCGACCTTGGCTGCCTCTGCCTGCATGAAACCCTCCACAAACCACCCTGGTTAGCGGATAGAACCCAGAGCCGCGAACCACCTTGGTTCACCGGATACCATTCTGTCCGCGGACCCTCCTGGTTTGCCGATGGCCAATCAGTTCACAGACCCTCCTAGTTCGCGGACGTCTAGTCAGTCTACAGACCCTACTGGTTCACAGATAGCCCCTCCAGCCGTGTAGCACTTCCCTATGTGAAGGGAACCAAAACCTTTAGAGTTCTTGTTCCCAAAGCCACATAATATCCTCCTGATCCGGTCTAATTCCTTGTGAGTCCCACATTGGCCTACTCATCGGCCCCGAGTTGAGGCCTCCACCCGAGTCACTGAATCCATGTGGTGTAACCCTCGGGTGCACCAGCACACCATTTGAGTTCACATACCCACGGTAAACAAGGGAAAAGAGGTTTCCCCGACCCTTGAGAAGATCCCCGAAGCATGTCAGTGTTCACATTCCCAGGGTAATGTGGGGTCTGAGCCCGAGAACCCCCTTTTTACCTCTACTCGACAGGATGGGGGGCTACACGCTTCGGCGGTCAGGCAATTCTCCCCTTCTCAGAGAGGGGGCGGCGTACCCATCAGAAGGAAGCTGTCCCCATGCACCTTGGTACTTCCCCGGGTACTTCCCTGGGGAAAGGAGAGGTGATAGGCACATGGGCACCCCCTTTCCCTCTCCCGCTGCGCTTTATCTCCATGGGCCTCCTCAGAGTGTAATCCCCAATCTATCACACTAGGAATCCACCTAGGAGTAAGCCCCGACCTAATGGGTCGCCCTCATACGTAAGCCCCACTCCACTTCTTGCGGATACATCTCTCACAACATGATTCTTTGGTCACTGCTACCTCTTGTTTCTCACACCGAGCATGACTCATGTGGGCTTAGAGTAAGCATCGACCATGCCATCCTCTTATGGGCCTCCTCAGAGTGTAATACCCAATCCATCACCCTAGGCCTCCTTAGAGTGTAATCCCTAGTCCATCATTATGGGCCGCCTCAAAGCATAAGTCCCAAGCTGATGCGAACTACGAATACTTTGATTCCCTACCACAGGGATACATAAGAAGCCTCCATGAGGTTCAAGCCCGATCACCGACGGACCCCCGAGTGCACCTTTACGTTGGTTCTCTAATGCTCTCCATTCGAACTATGTGGACTTTGATCCATGTCCCCTAGGCAGGGTACGTAGGAAGCCTCCCTCAGGTTCAATCCCAACAAACGGTCGATCTGAATATCTTCACATTGGTTCACCATGCTACTCCAAGTGCCACCTCAATCTGTTCCAACTCCACAGGGTCATTAATCCAATGAGGTATGGAAAACCTGAAGCCTAAATGATTCTGAACCCCTGTGTCCAGTTGAGCATTCCCACCAGGGTTAAATCCATGGATACTATGTTTGGGTATAAACTAAAGATTCGCGAAAATATGAATGCGTCTTAAATCTATAAGAGAGTCCCGGAACAAGCAATAATTCCCCCCAAAAAGGGTGCGACGAGCTCAACTTCCCATCCTCTTGAAAATGTGATTTCTTAAGCGTCGCTGGTCAGACCATCAGGCAAACACCTTCCATTGGAAAGCAAGCCCATCCATGATCGGATACGGAACCGTTGCGCGTTTCGAGGCCAAAACCACGAAATTATACCCCTCAGATAAATAATAAGGTTTTTTTGCTGATGAAGTAAAATTATATATAAAATAATTGTTGATTAAAATATCCTTCCATTTTGGAAAAAAACTTTTTTAAATTCTTTTCATATAAAATAAATTTTTTATAAATTATTTAAAAATATAATCAAAAAAATGGATTCAATGTTTCAAATATATGATTATGGGTAATTCCTTACATGTCATACAAGATAAAAAACCCATTCCCATTTAATTTTAAAAAATTTAGAAAATTTCCATGTTTGGAAATAGTTAAGAATATTCCTTTGATATTTTTTGAAAAATTATAAATTGTTAAAAATTCATTAAAAAAACTATTTTAAAATGGTGGAATAAAACATTTTGAATTTTTTTAGAGAACATTGTTTTCTAAGAAAACAGACTTCCCACCAAAGAGGGATGTGAAGTGAGATTTCAATAAAAAACATTATAAAAAAATAAGAACAAAAATAGTGGAAAATGAAACTATTAAATGAAAATAATAATCAATAACTAGAATATAAGAAAATTAATGGTTTTATTAATCAATGATCAAATAATTTCCATAATTGGATATTCATGTGTAAACATTCCCATATAAAATGAGAGAATGAATTTAAAATTCACAAAGATCATAACATTGAGTATAGAATCAACAAATGAATCGATTATGTGTATCAAATGTAAATCCAAATAAAATAGGTTACAGAAAATAACATATTGTAAAAATTCATCACATCTATAATCTTATAATATTGATGACAAGGAGTAAGTAATATAAACCAATGAAAAGGAATTGGGTTATGAATTTTTTTATCACTTGGTAAATTATAATTCAAATACCATAAGAAAAAATAATTCAAATTTATACATAAAATTCCATTAATACAGAAGTTTTCATGATATTGTATTTCATGTGACTATACATACACCATATAAATTCAATTACGTGCACAATATTATAATATACCTCAATGAAAGGAAATTGAGATGAAATCACTTACCTTACACATCCTTTGAGTTAAATTCTATTTCCCCACATGTATAATGGTTTTATTAATTTTATTAAATTATAATATAACCATGTTAATAATTATGATATCATGTATGATCCAATTATAACATGTTATTTCTCATTCATTAGTAAAATTTTAATATTTTAATATTTTTTTAATAATAGTCTTTGTTTTTTGAGTATGTTATGACTTGTAATTTTTTTTGTTCCACTTACGTTGATCATTGTTTAATCATACAAAGAATATAATACATGATTTATGTATCAAAAATATTTATTATATATGTATTTATAGTAATCAATAAATTGTAGTGATATAAAATTGAATGCATTGTTCAGGGACACAGTAGGTTGTACGTACACCTGAGCACTGATTCCATTTTGTTTTCATATAATAATTAATAAAATTATGTCATATAGAATTATATTATATTCCCATTTCATATTTTTTAAATTAATCAAATATTTTTAGTAAACTCATCATTAAAACATTGCATGTTTTGTGTGAGAAAACCAAATCACTTCATGAGGCGGTAGTCAGCAGTACACACGAACGACATTATCATATTCCCAAAAAATGAAAATCATTAAAGTATATTCCATATAACAATTTTAGAAGAATAATTTCATTAAAAGTTTCATATATTTAATATTTAAAATCTAAATACATGATCATTTCCAACCCTTAAAATTGTTAATGGAATAACTAATTACATAGGTTCACTGGGTGGTGGTCTGTCGTACAATAGATCGATGGTTGTGTATCCCGTTGGATAGAAGTACGTGTTGTTATATGTCAATACTATAACTTAAAAAATATATGTTTTCTAAGATAAATTTGTTATTATATAATCATGATTTAATAATAATAGAGGGAGGTGAAGATATAATTAAAATAAAAATGCATTTAGAGATACATTGCCTCTTCATCGAGTATCATCCTTTTGGTTTGCACTAATGGATTCCTAAGTTGAATTTATTCCAAATATAAGTATACTAGGATGGGGTTAGCTATGTTTGGGATTTAATGGGGAAGGTTTTGGAGGATCCAAATGTCCAGGGGGTGTGAATATGTTAGGGGAGTGAGTGACCGTTTATAGTGGATGATGAGTGGGTTTATTTCAAACATCGTAATGTAAACACATTCGTGAGGTTTGCCTTACCTCATGTACCTAAAATAATTTTTTTTGTAAAATATGGAATATTTTTGAAATATATCAATACATTGGGTTTTTGAAAAATTTATAGTTCATTTTTCCTCTTAAATTTAATTTTTAGTCCCTTCATAAACATGTTTTTCTCTTAATCATTGTAGTTAATTTAATCTATTTTCACTAATCACAGTGGTAAAAAATTTATTTGACATTATTAGAAATTATAAATTATGATATTTATAGACATGGAATTGATTTTTGAAAATTAAAATAATATAAGTGAATGAAATTAATTTAACTATAATTTCTCTGATGAGATGAGAAAGCATGTAGTTAATGTAAAAATGATGAAATGTTTACAATGTTTTTATATCTAATTTAATTAATAAATAACACCGACTACCTAAAATTTATTAATATTTTTAAAAGGTAAAAATTTTTTACTTTAAAAAAATTCAAATCATAAGATATCGTTAAAAATTGTTTACATGAAAATTCAAGCTTCAAATAAAATTCAATATTTTTCAATATTATTGAAAAAATGTAACTTCTCAGAAAATACAAAAAACTAACCCTAAAATAATTATGACATTATAATTTAAAATCTAATGTTTTATTTTTCATATAAAATTCATAACATTTTATAAATTTAATGTCAAAAAATTATTCCATAAAAAATGACAAAGATGCCTTTAGAAAAATGCATTCTTTAAGAATAATATTTGATTTGTTCTCATCCTATCCCAATAAAATATATAGTATGAATTTTGAGAATAAAATTACGGAACATATAATATATAAATTTAATTAATATCATCCAATAAGTGTTATTAAATTAATTTTCTAATATTAGACTTGTTTGGTGCATAAAAATAGTTTTTTATAAAATAATTTCCATTATATTTAAATGGGTTTTATAATCATTTCTAATTATTTTTAAACGAATGAATTAAACAATATATTTTACTGTGTTTTTGAATAATATTCATATCCTATAATTTAATAATTAGGTTATAATTTTCCTTTTAAATATAACTGCTAATAGTATTCTGTGAAGCAATTTCTTGTGTGAAACACAAGCAATCGAAGAAAGTCATTATTGTGTGTAATACAAGCTAAAATAGTGTTTCATGTGTCGAAAATTATAGAATGTATGAATTTATTTAAAATAGTATATACCACATAAATTATAAGTTTGTTATATTCATTTATAAAAATTGTTTTATTTTTCATACACACTATCGAATATTATGTTCATATTTTAAAATATAGGGTTGTTACACTATAAAAATCCTGAAAACCCTAAAAAACGATAAACCCCTAAAAACACTAAAAAATATAAAAACAATATAAAACCACAAAAACACTTTAAAATACACAAAAACCCATTCAAAATTATAGAATACCATAAACAACTCTATAAATCATAAAAGTCCCTAAAATCCATAAATCACTAAAATTCCATAAAAACACTCCAAACCCCTTGGATGACCATTAAACACCATAGACACCCAAAAAACTATTAAAACCATATAAACCCCTAAAAAAACTAAAATCCATATATACACAGAAAACCCTACACCACGCAAAAAATATTAATTCCCATAAAAATCATAATACAACCATATAACATTAAAAAACCAAATAAATTCTAAACATCCTTAAAAATATGAAAACACAAAAACCCCTAAAATCCCATAGATACCCTATAAAGAAATAAAATACTTAAAACATATAAAATCCACAATAAAACATAAAATAAAACCTCCCCCCTAAAAGTCCAAAAAAATTCCAAAAATCCCCCAAAAATCCTAAATACCATAAGAAACATAAAATCCCTAAAAACACTTGGAAAATCTTTAAAACCCCATGAAAACCCTAAAAACAATAAAAAACACTAATAAAAACAGTAAATAGCCTAAAAACCATAAAAACGCAAAAAAAAAAACATAAATCCCTAATAAATACTTATAACCACAAAAACCCCAAAAACCCAGAATAAACCAAAAAATAGAAAGAACATTTAAAACCCCTAATACCCTAAAAAACTAACAAATCTTATAAACCGTAAAAACTCTAAAAAATAATAGTAAAACATAAAACCACAAAAAAACACATAAAATCCCAAAAACGCCTAAATAACCCTAAAAATACATAAAAATCTTTAAAACCACTACCAAACATAGAAATCATAAAACCCAAATAAACCTCAGAACCCCATAAACATTATTTTGTACACCCTAATCCCTAAACCCTACACTATAAAACATGTAAACTAGACCCTAAACCCTACACCCTACACCATATCCCCGAAAACAAACACCCTACACCCTAAACCCTAAACCCAAATCCCTACACCCCAAACCAGATTCCCAACAACATAAAATTGATACCCAACACCATAAACCTCAAACCCTACAACATAAAAACTAAACCCTACACCCTAAACTGTATAACCTACATCATAAAACCAAAAAAATAGTCCATAAACCCAATGAAATACACCCTTAACCCTGAACCCTCAACCTTAAACCTTATACGGTACACCCTAAACCCTAAATTGTGCACCCTAAACCCTAAACCTGACAACATAAACCAAAAACCCTACACCCTAAACCCTCTACCCTATAACCCATTCCCTAAACCGTAGAACCATCCCCAATAAACTACACCCTAAAACCTATAACATACAACGTAATACATTTACCCTACACCCTAAACCCTATACCCTAAACCATAAACCATATACCCATTACCCAAAATCATGCACCCTACACCCTAACCCATAAACCCCACACCATCAAACGTATACCACACAACATAAAACAAAATCCCTACACCAAAATCCTTAAACCCCAAACACTATAATGAAATTCATATACCTGACACCCTGAAACTTAAACCCAAAAAACCCAAAAACCTAAACTCTACCCCAATAATCTGTTTCCAAAAACCAAAAACCATAAACACTAAACCATAAACCTAAACTCTTCACACTAAACAATACACCTTATACTATAAAACCTAAACTGTGAAACCTAAACCCTATACCATTAACTCTAAAACATCAACCCTACACCCTAATCTTTATACCAAACAACCAAATACCTCAACCATGTACCATAAATACTATACCCCTCACCACAAACCATGAACCCTATACCCTAAACCCTATACCTTACACCCTAAATCCTTTACCATACACCCTAAACCCAATACCCTACACCATAAAACCAATACCCTACATGCACGACTCACTAAACCCTAAACCCCATGCACGACTCACTAAACCTGATACCCTACACCCCAAACACTAAACCCTACAATATAACCATATACCCTACACCAAACACCATAAACAAAATACCCTAAACCCTCCACCCAAATACTAAAGCCTTTCACCCTAGACCATATACCATACACCGTAAACCTAAAAATACACACATTAAATATTATGCCCTACACCAAAACCCTAATCCCTACACCCAAAACACTACAACTGAAACCCTGAACCATAAACCATACAACCTAAACCTATACTTTACACCCTAGACCATATACCCAAAACCCAAGACCCAAAACCCTATACCATAAACCACATATCATTAACTCTAATCCCTATAGCCTACACACTAAAATGAATACCCTACACCCTAAACTTATACGCAACCCCTAAATCCTAAAACCCCAAAAACCCCAAACAGCCCGAAACCTTAAAAACCCCTATAAACCATAAAAAATATGAAATCCACTAAAACTATAAAAAATTCAAACAAATACTATAAGCCCTAAACACCCTATGAAATCTATAAAACCCAAAAAAACCTATTATGCGCCCAAAAAATCCGTTATAATCCATATACTCACATAAATCCCCTAAACCCATAAAACAATTATACCCCCCAAAAATACATTAAAACCCCTAAAACCCAAATAATCCCTAAAAATACTAAATGAATTCATAAAAAACTAAAAATTCTATGAAATTAATATATCTGAAAACCCATAAAAATCCAAAAAAACCATTCAAACCCCAAAAAACCCAAAAAACTCAAATAACCCAAAAAGAACCCAACAAACATTAAAATAATTCTAAAATAACCTAAAACCCCCTAAAAACCCCTATGATAAACCTAAAAACCCTTGAGATCCTAGAATATCCTTGTAAAATGATACTCTAAACAAATCCTAAAATCCCTAAAAAAGAAAAAAAAACAAGAAACCTAAACCCCCCCTAAATTCCAAAACCCTAAAAAACCTAAAAACAAATAAAAGACAAGAAAACCTATAATGATAGAAAAAACACAAAAAAACCCATAAAACACCTAAAAGACAATAAAAACTCTAAAAAACGTAAAAAACCTTAAAAACCAAAAAAATCCCTTCAATAACTCTAAAAGACATGAAAATAATTAAAAATCCTACAGAACCACTAAAATATCATAAAACCACTAAAAACCCTAAAACCAAAAAGACCAAAATATCCTTAAAACACGAAAAATCCAAAAAAGTCCATAAAATATGTCAAAACAACAATTAAACAACTAAGAGTCTCTGAATATTCCAAAAAAATAATAATTAACCATTAAACCTCCTAAACCCTACAAAACCCACAAAGCCCAAAAACACTAAAAACCCATAAAACCCTAAAAAACAAAAAAAATTTAAAAACAAAAATAAGTCCTACATCACTGAAAACCCATAAATATATCCAAAAACTCTTAAGAACACTAAAAAATGATTAAAAACCTAACAAACCTAAAAACCCTAAAAATAAAAAAAAACAAAAAAAATCTACAGATCATACAGATTTTTAAAAACTAAAATACTTTAACTAGACCTCAAAAACCCATAAACCCTAAAAACCGTAAAAAACTTAAAATTCCCCAAAAATTCCCTACAACCCCAAAAAACCATAAGAACCTTAAATAACCAAAAAATATGATAAAAAATATAAATCCCTAAAACCCCAAAACGACCATATACCATGATAAAACCCCTAAGAGAAAATAAAAATTGTTAAATTTATTAAAAAATCCTAAAAATGATAAAAATTCTTAATAACCCAAAAACCACTAAAACCCCCCAAACCCCTAAAAAAATAAAACACTAAAAAAGAAAAATAACCACAAAACCCTAAAAACCCTAAACAACTACAAATCATAGAAACCTAATAACTAATGTAAAAACTATGAACCATCAAAAACCCTAAAAACTATTAAAACTCTAAATACCCACAAAACGCTAAACCCAATAAAATCCACAAAACACCAAAGAAATATTAAAAACCCATAAAAAACCTAAAATCCATAAGACCCTAAAAACCTAAAAAATAAAAAACTCTAAAATATTGGAAAATACCCCAAAAATCCAAAACCCCCTAAAGTTCTAAAGTAACCAAAACCCCCAAAACCCATAATAACTAGATTCCTAAAAAATATAAAAAATACCTTTTAATCCCTAAAACAAAAACATCATTATTCACCAAAAAACCAAAAATATGAAATATATCTACCCCCAAGGCCCCTAAAATGCACTAAAACACTAAATATCTGAACAAACTCTAAAAACAATCAAACCCCATAAAAACACTAAAAAACCATGAAACCCACTAAAATATTAAAACTCCTAAAAAAACAAAAAAAACATAAAACCCTTAAATACACATAAATGTTCCTAAAACCCCTAAGTCCCCTAAACGATCATAAAAACCACAAAATCCATAAAAGAGCATAAAATCTCAAAAAAAAACCCATAAAAAGCCCATAATGACTCTAGAACCACTAAAACCAATGAAAAATCCTAAATTGCTAAAAATCCCTAAAATATAATAAAAAACCCCATAAATACCCAAACAATCTCTAAGACCCCTAAAAACAAAATGGATCTTAAAAATAATAAAAACAAAAAGACATTAAAGCCCATAAAAATAAAAAATGATCCTAAAATACCATTAAACCCTAAAACCCCTAAAAGACACTAAAAATCATAAAACCCTAAAACAACATAAAACATTAATCATCCATAAAAACATATAAAACCCTTAAAACTCTGAAAATAATAAAAAACTCTAAATCCATAGAAAATTTGAAGCACCCTTAAACAAATAAAATCCCTAAAAACCCTAAAGGCACTAAAACCCTAAAAACCTAAAAACCATAAGACACATAAAACCCTTATATCCATATAAAACCATAAAGGAAATTAAAAAATCAAATAGAACCCTAAAACCACAAACGTATCCTATGTACCCCAAAACACTAAAAGCCTTTGACACCCAAAAAAATCCCTAAAACCCCTAAAAACCTTTTAAACCCCAATAAATCATAAAAACCATAACAAAAACTAAAAACCCCTAAAACACCAAAAAAAATATATAACAAAAAAAAATGTAAACTATATACACCTAAAAACTCTATCAAAAGTGAAAAATCAAATATACCCAAAAAATCCAATAAACTCTAAATACCCACAAATATAAATAATATATATAATCCAAAAACAATAAAAAAAAAATAAAAAATAAATACACTAAAACTATAAACACACATAAAAATCTCTAAATCACTAAAAACCACAGAAAATTATGAATCCCTAAAAAACTCTTAAAGCCGTAAAAAACACTAATACCAAAATATCGGAAAACCCCAAAAAATTTCCCTAAATCCCAAAAAACTCTAAAAAACATCAAACCCAAAAAAATACGTATTGTTTTATAAAACGTCCACCCTGCACCCTAAACCGAAAACCATACCCCATAAACCATATACCCTGAACCCTAAACCCCAAGCTCAACAGTTGAAACCCTAAACACGACATCATAAACTCTAAAACATACACCTTAAACCATATACCCTACACCATAAACCCAAAACCCAAAACCCTAGATCCTATATGCTACACCATATAACATAAACCACATGCCCTAAACACGAAACCCTACAACATAAACTCAAAACAATAATATATAAACCCTAATATATATACCCTAAACCCTAATAACCCTAAAATCACTAAAACCAATAAAAGAACCTAAAAAACGCAAAACAAACATTAAAAACCCATAAAATACTATTAAACCCTTAAAATAATGAAATAACCAAGATACCCAAAAAACTATAGAGGACCCTTAGAAACAATAAAGAACACATAAAATACCCTTAACCCCATAAAAAATAAAGAAACTAAAAACCCCTTACCCCTACCAACCCTAAAATACTTTAAATCCCATAAGGAATTCCAAAGACTCCAAAAACCCCATACAAGCCCTTTTAAACACTAAAACACCTAAAACCCATGAAAACCCATATATCCCAAAACAATCAATAAAACAAAAATGATAACCTAAAAATCAAAACAAACAGAAATACCATGTAAAGACCCTAAAAACAAAAAAGAAATAATTAAAAATAACATCATACCCTATAAAACCTCTACAAACCACAAAAAACCAATATAACCCTTAGAACAATAAAACCCAATGAAAACCCCAAAATCCCTAAAAAACATAAAAACCCTAAAAGTCTCTAATACCCCTAAAAATACACTAGATAACTTTAATAACCTTTAAAACATAAAACCCCTAACAACCATAAGAAACACCAAAACCCATAAAAATCTAATAAAATACATTAAACTATACAAACACTCAAAAAACCCAAAAAGTAATAAAGACCCAAAAAAACCAAAAAACACATTAAAATTAAAAATAAACCATAAAAACCAAAATAAGATACAAAAAACCCTAACATACCCTAAAAGTCACTATAATCCTTAAAAGACAATAAAATAGTCATATCCCAGAAAAACCCCAAAATAAGTCTATAAACCCTAAAAAAACCTACAAACCAAAACAATAAGATACCCTGAAACCCCTAAATACCACTAAAACCCCTAATATCATAAAAATACCCAGAAACCCTAAACCCGCAAAAATATATTATAGCTTAAAACACTAATAATCTGAATGAACAAAAAACCCTTGAAAATCTTAAAACCCCTAAAATTCAATTAAAATCCCCAAAAACCTAATATATATAAACCCCCCGTAAAAACCATAAAAACCCTAAAAACACCTTAAATCCCTAAAAATCAGAAATTCTTAAAATGCCTAAAAACCCTCTAATTATCTAAAATCCCAAAAGACCCCAAACCCCCCCAAAATCCGTAATAACCTATAACCCTTTAAAATAATAAAATATCTTGAAATACCAGAAAATACTATAAAAACTCTAAAAATAACCAAAACCCCATATGGACCAAAAATCCATAAAATCAGATGTTTTCCAAAAAACCTAAACACCATTAAGGATCCTAAATTCTCTAAAAACTGTAATATGCCCTAAAAACCCAAAAGCCCATAAAAACTCTAAAATCCCAAAACACGATTAAAAGCTCTATAAAATTGAAAATCCATAAAATACACAAAAATTACCTAAGAAACCTAAAACACAAAAAACCCTAACTCCACATACACTAAAAACCCAAAAATCAAAAAAAAAACAAAAAAACCTAAAAAATAGAAAAATAATAAAATACCTAAAATACAATAAAAGACCCTAAAGACTTGAAACCTAAAAAACCACAAAACCCACAAAATCATAAAATAGACATAAAAATACAATAACTACTAAAAACCCAAGAAAACAGTACAAAACCCTAAATACTAAAAAACCTAAAATCCTAAAAATCCTTATAAACTCCTATAATTATATACCCCTAGATCAACCCTTAAAAGACAAACCCCCCCAAAACCCTCGACAACCATAAACCCGCAAAAAACTCATAAAACCTTGATGATCCAAAAAAACCCTAAAAAAATACCTTAAAACCTGAAAATATCCAAAAAACCATAAAAACCCTAAAAACCATAATACCCCATAAAAACCCTAAAAACTCTAAAACTGTAAAACCATGAAAACCCCCTCAAAATCCTAAAACCCCAAACACTAAATCATAAAACCAAACACCTATACCCTAAATCGAACACCTAAATCCCTATGAACTACACCATGAAAACAAAAACCAACCCCTCAAACCCAATACCATACAACCTAAACCCAAGCCCCTACACCTTAACTCTATACCCTACAACATAAACCCTAAACCTTACACCCTAAAACCAAAACCATATACCCCAAACATTCAACCATACACCATGAACTCTAATCCATAAACCCTAAACCCTAAACCCTAAACATTATCCTCTATACCCTATACACCAAACGCTAAAACCATGATCTGAAACCCTAAATCATGTACCGTAAACAATAAAAGACACTAAATCACTAAAACTAACAATAAAGATCTAAAAATAAAGAAAACCATAAAAGTCTGTAAAAATCCCAATAAAATCTTAAAAAAACCTCAAAATCATAAAGGGCCATAAAATACTTGAATCCTCTAAATGACACTAAATCCCTAAAGAACCACTAAAATTCTTAAAAAAATAAAAGACACAAAAAACCACTAAAAATTCTAAATCACATAAAAAACCTAAAACCAATGAAAATCCGAAAATACCTAAAAACATAAAAAACTAAAGAAACCTAAAATATCATTGAATAACCTAAAACCCCAAATGCCTATAAAATACTTAACATAAAAAAAACCACAAAACCCAAAAACCCAAATAAAACACTAAAGTACCCTATAATCCATTGAATTCCATAAACCAACCTTAAAAATTCCAAAACACCAATACACATAAATTCCATAAGGACTCATAAAGAACTATAAAATCCATAAGAACCATAAGAAACCAAAATCACCCTAGAAACCCTAAAAACATTTAAATCCCTAAAATCCCTTAAAATACCATTACATTTCCATAAAACAATAAGTGCATTTAAAATCACTTAAATCCTCTAAAAACCAGTAAAAATAATTAAATAACCTAAAAGACCATAAAAACCATAAAAATATTTATGGGAATGAAAAAACCCAAAAAATTATAAAAACACTAAAAACAAAAAGCACCTAAAAACCTGCAAAAACCCCTAAAGATCCTTCAAATACTAAAAGACAATAAATGCCCCGAAAACCCCTAAAAGACCATAAATTTCACTAAAACCCTAAAAACCGTAATAATTACTTAAAATTGTCATAAAACCCCTACAAAACCCTGAAAAATAAAACCCTCTAAAAACCCATAAAACACTAAATACCCCTAAATACCATATAAAACCTAAAAACCAAAAAACCCCCAAGAACAAAATAATTCTAAAAATAGATGAGACCAATATAAACAAAAAAAACAGAAACCCTAAAAACCACTAAAAACCATTGAAAATCCAGAAATTCCAAAATAATCCTTAAAATATCTATACTGTTGACAAATTTAAAAAACCTAAAAACCCATAAATCCCTAAAAAATCAATAAAACATTAAAAAAAAATAACCAAAGCATTTTATAAGCACTAAATCCCATAAAAATCATTTAAACCCCTAAAACAACATGGACAGAAGAGAGACTCTAGTTTGAAGGCTGCTCCAAACCCGACGTCTTGTTTAAGGATGCATGCAGAAGTTATGATTTCATGCATACAAACCTGGATGTGGCACAAATGAGCCATCTCGACAACGTGGTTATGAATGATGAGCCAGATAGGTGTTTCTTCACAGAGGTGAGCTCGGGACGTTTTAACTTGAAAGGATATAGGAGAATTATACATGGTAATGACTCGACGACTGGAGAGGAGGAGTCTACTTGGTGAAAGGTTCTTACAACAAGAATGAACTTTCTTGTGTGGAGGGTTAGAAATCAAGTATTACCAACGGAGTAGAATATTCAGAGGAGAGGGGTTAGCTTGGCCTCGCGGTGCCACTGTTGTGAGAAACCAAGCTTAGAGTCCACAGTTCACTTGTTTTTTCAGGGTCGATGGGCTTCTTTCCTCTAGTCTAGACTTGATCGCTTCAGATTCCCAGACAGGGAGTACCATTCCGTTGGTGACTACGTTTCTTTCTGGCTTTCCAGGAGTGATAGCAGGTCGGGGAAAAGAACAGCGTGCATCATCGCTCTTCTGACCATATGATGGACCATTTGGGAGGCTCGAAACCAGGTACGGTTGGGTGGTGTGAGGTTCTTGTTATATCTCCAGATCTGGATGAAGGCTTGTATAGTGGAGTTGTCCTCTCTTCCCAAAACCGGTGTTCCATCGCTTATGTATGAAGGCCTGGTTAGTGGACAGGCTGGCCAAAGGATGGATAGAGGGCGGTGGATTAAATGGCAACCTCCAATGCATGGTTGGAAGCTTAATGTGGATGGCTCATGTGTGGGTGGAGTTATGAGGGGTGGTGGCTTGCTGCGTGACTGCTGGGGTTCGGTTCTGGTTGCGTTTAGTTCTTACTATGGCCCAGGTAACAGTATGGGTTTGGAGTTTAGGGCCCTTCTTTCAGGTTTGACCGTATGCAGGAGGAAGGAGCTTCCCGTGACAGAGGTGGAATCAGACTCAATGGTTATGGTCAGATCTCTCCAGGGTTATCAAGACATCTCATGGGATCTAATGTATATCTGTTGCTGGTGTAAATTGGAGACTAAACAGGGAAGGATGGTTCACCATAGCCTGATGGAGTCTAACTTTGCGGCAGATGAGCTGGCTCGTTGGGGCCTACCCGAGGAGCCACTTGTGGTCTTTGACAGCCTTAATTCTTTACCTTTGGAGTGTGTTAATGTGGTTCGGAAAGACTCTCTTGGCCTTCACTATTTTCATCCCCCGTGAAATGTAAGGTGGCTTTCTCTTGGTTTTAATAAAAAATAACTTTCAGCCAGCCATCCCCCCCCCCACACACACAAAGACCCTAAACTGCATTGAGAGGATCTAAAGCCCCCTAAAACCCCAAAAGGACCCTAAAATACCTTAAAACATAAAATTTTATAAAATCCATAAAAATATTATTGGAACCCAAAAATCAAATAAAAACAAAAAACCATAAATATTAAAATACCCTAAAAACTCATAAAACCCGTTAAAACCTATAAAAGTCCCTTAGCACTCTCAAACCACAGCAACATTAAATCCTAAAATACTAAAACCCTAAAAACACAAAAAATATAGAAATGCTCTAAAATCATATAAGAAACCTAAGGACCCTAAAAATCCATATAAACATTAAATGTCACAAACTATAAAAACCATTTAAAATAAAAAACCCATAAAAATATATTAAAACCATAAATAATCTAAAACCCCTAAAACACCTAAAACCCCAGTAAAGACCAAAAAATAAAAATTTTTACAAAAACCAATGAATACCCTAAAACCACTAAAACCCAAAATATCTCATTAGAAACATAAAACCCCTAAAACCCTCAAAAAGTAAAATACCTTAAAACCCATAAAAATCATGAAAACCATATGAACCCCTTGAAGCTACTAATAATACTAAAACCTACACCAAAAACCATATTCCCCATACCATAAACTATATACCCATCACAATAAACCCTAATTCCTACACTTGAGACTCTATACCATACACCTTAAACCCATGACCATAAACACAAAACCCTAAAACCTAGACCCTAAACCAAATTCCAACATTCTAATATACAAACCCCACAACATTATCCCTACACCATACTCCTTAAAACCCAAATCCTACACCTTAAACCATAAACCCTACACAATAAACCCTTATAGCCACTAAAACCCCCTAAAACCCAATATAACATAAAACCACTTAAATACCCTAAAAACCATTAAACACTTTATAAAAAACTATAAAGCCTATTAGACACTTAAAATCATAAATGATCCTAAAAACCATTAAAACATCTAATGATCGTGAATAGTCAAAAAACATTATTGACCATAAAAACCCTTTAAATACCTAGACAACCTAAAACCCTAAAAACCGTTCAAACCCTAAAACCCCAAAAATAATAAAAACCCAAATTAAACCATAAAAACCCCTATACACTCATAATAAATCCTAAAAAACACTATCAACACTTAGTCCCATAAAAACACTGAAAATACCATGAAACCCCAAAAATTTATAAAAACACTAAAAACCCTATAAAGACCCTAAACACAAAAAACACATAAAACTCCAAAAAACCAAAACACACAAAAAAGATAGTACAATCATAAAAACCCCTAAAACCCAATAAAATCATAATACATATTAAAAATCATTAAAATTAATAAAAAACCTAGATACCCTACAAACACAAAAAATCCTAAAAATCCCTAAAATAAACCTCAAGACCCTAATAGACCCTAAAAAACCTAAAAGGACCTTGAAGACTACAAAAATACTTAAGGAAAGAAAAAAATCCTTTTCTCCCCAAAAAAGAAAAAATGAAAATAAAATTCCAAAAGACCCCAAAAAACCATAAGACCTATTATAAACATAAAAGACCGTGAAATACCCTAGACATGCTAAACAACATTAAACAATAAAAATCATAAAAACCGTAAAAATTATAAAATACCCATAAAACCCTGGATAATATAAATGATTTTAATATCAATAAAAAAATTAAAAGACATTGAATATAATAAAACACCAAATACATAAAAATAACCGTAAAAGCTATAAAAATTTTGAAAATTTATAAAGCCCTTATGAAAATATTAAAAACCCCAAAATCCATTTAAAAAACCAAAATCCCACAAAAAACTAAAACATTAAAAACCATAAAAACCCTTAAACCATTTAAAAATGTATAAATATTGACAACACAAATTCATAAAAAACCATACAAAACCCTAAAAACCTTAAAACCCTTATAAAAAAAACCAAAACACTATAAATCACTAAAACTGTAAAAATACCACAATATTATAAAATCCATCAAAATTACTGAAAACACATAACAACCAAAAAAATAGTAAAAACACATAGAAACCTCAAAAATGCTAAAAACCGTAACACACAAAAACCCCTAAAACTCTGAAAACATTAAAAAACCAAAAAAACCATAAATACTAAAAAACCTAAAACACCTAAAACCCCTATAAACCCATAAAAATAGGAAATCCACGAAAACCCTAAACAACATTAATGAAACTAAATCCTCGAAAAACAATAAATAAATTAATGACCTAAAAGTCCCCAAAACCCCAAAAATTTACTAAAACCCCATAGAACCCATAAAAACCCTAAAAATACCTCAAAGGAATGAAAAACACATAATACCATTTAAGCTTATAAACACCTAAGACCACCAAAAATTCAATAAAAAATCTAAAATGACATTAAAACTCGTAGACAACCTAAAACCATTAAAACCATTAAAACCATGAAAACCATGAAACCCTAATAAGCCCTAATCCTTCTAAAATATCTAAAAATATTCTAAAATCCCTAAACGGCGCTAGGACCCCCTAAAATACACGAAATCCCTAAAAACATAAAAAATACTTAATATAATAACTCAAAAAACCCCAAAAATGATGATAAAAACCATAAAACACTATAAACCTTTAAAACATTAAAACCCATTAAACCCCTAAAACCCCTTAAATACCTATAAATCAAAAACAAACCATAAAACCCTAAAATCCATAAAACATTAATAACCCTTAAGAAGAATAAAAATGTTTTGAATAATTTTTAAAAACTAAAAACCATAAAGCATTTTAATTAACATAAAAACATTAAAACCCTAAAGGAAACATAAAAAACTAAAAAACCTAAAACCCCAAACAATTCATAAAAAAATAACCTAATACCCCAAAAATCCATTAAACTGTAAATAAAATAAATATATATAAAAAACCCTAAAACCCACAAAAAAACCACTAAACTCTTAAAAATACATAAATCACCTATGTGATCCAAAAAACCAAGAAACCATAAAGATCCTAAAAAACATAAATGTCCATAAAGGTAACAAAAAATTGTAAAATCTCCTAAAAGACCCTAAAAAACATAATGTACCTCATATGCTAAAAAGTATAAAAGACACAAAAACCCCATATAAATCATAAAGGAACATAAAATAAACTAAAATCCCAAAATATTTTAAAAACCCTAAAAACATATAAAGGACTGCAAGAACCCTATAAGGCCGAATAGTCTAAATAAACTAAAAGGAATATTAAAACCCTAAAACCACCAATGGACACTATAAATACACTGAAGTACCCTATAAATCCTAAAACTCCCAAATAAACTAAAACCACCTAAAACCCTAAAGGACCCTAAAATGCTAAATGTCTATAAAACCACTAAAAACTCTAATATACCTTAAATGCCCCATAAAACTTTAAAACCAACTAAAATATCCTCATTCCACTTCAAAACCCAATGGTACTACAAAATCATAAGAAACTACTAAAACTATCTTTAATACAAAAAAATACCCAAAAACAAAAAAAACCTAAATTCCAATATAAACGTAAAAATACCTTATTATTTAATAATTAAATAGAGCCCTATAAAACTGGGAACCCCCTATAACTCTAATAAACATAATGACCCCAAAAATCCCCCAAAAAACCAAAAAACCCTAAAACACTAAAAACCCTAACCCCCACCCCCACCCATTAAATCCCTAAATCCCCAAAAATATATGAGAAAACACTAAATTGCATAAAATACTAAAAAACCCATATACCCTACAGTTACTAAAAACCCTAAAACCGTAAATACCCACAATAACCCAAAAAATCAAAAAAACCCCCCAAAACACTAAATTCCCTAAAAATCTCTAAAACTCCTAAAAATATTATAATCCTCTAAGACACTTAATCCCTCTAAAAACCCGAAAATAATTGAAACCCATAAATCCCATAAAACCCCTAAAAACCCAAATTCATAAAAACAATAACAAACCGCAATTAACGTTAAAAAAATAAAAATGTGAGAAACCATAAAACCCCTAAAACATCTCAATACAAAAAAATACTAAAAAAATAAAAATGATGAAACCGAAAAAACCATAAAAACAAATAAAACCCTAACAAACCATAATAAGAATAAAACCTCTAGGCACCCCAAAAAAGTCCTTAAAATCCAAACCGAACCCAAAAACCCTAAAAACCAAAACAACACCGTATAAACCTACAAAACAATGACCCCCTAACAACCCTAAAACCCATTACAACCGTATAAACCATAAAATTTATAAAAATCCTAAAAAAATAAATCCAATAAAACCAAAAAATCACTAAAATCAGTATAACATATCTTAAAACACTAAACCATACAAAGAAACCATAAATTTAAAAAACCCCTCAAAACTCAAAAGAACCATTATAAAATAATAAACCCAAAATAAACCCTAAAACCCTAAAGAAGACTAAAATACCAAAAATCGCACAATAACCCAAAAAATACTATTGTACCCAAACATTTTAAAAACACTATAAAACCCCTTAAAACCATATGAAACCCATATAACCCCCCCCCCCCAAATGAAAACCCTAAAAACCAACAAACCCCCCAATAACCCCAAGAAACCCTAAACCACACAAAAAAGAGAAACCATAAAAAACCCATTAAGCTGTTTAAACCCCAAAAACAAATAAATAACCCTTTAAACAAAAAAGCCCTAAACCCATAAAAAAACATAAAGAAAAATTAAATCCATCAAATATTTAAAAACAACCAAAAACACATTAAAACATTGAAAATCTTAAAAATCCATAAAATTCCTTAAAAACAAAAAAACAAAAAAACCAAAAACACAAAAAAAAACCAAACCGTATGACATACATCCTAAAACATAAACCCTACCCTATAAAACCTATACCCTAGAAGAAAATATCTAAAACATGCACTGAAAAGCCTATACCCTGCACCATATATCCCAAACCCTATTACAAACAACATAATCCCAAATCCCTAAACCCCACACCCCCAACCATAAACCCTAATCCCTAAACCATAAAACTAATACCCTACACCCGACATCGTACACCATACACACTAAACCCTATGCTCAATTCCAAAAAACCTATAACCTACATCCTACACCCTAAACACTATAACCTACACCAAAAACCCCACACTCTACACCTGAAACCCTATACCATGCACACTTGACCAGAAACCACGTGCCATAAATCCTATATCCTATATCATAATCCCTAAACTCTACACCCAAAACACCATACCCAAAACCCAAAACCCCAAACTATACACCCTATACAATATACCCTACACCCCAAACCCCAAACCCTACACCTTAAACCCCATACCCATCACACTAAACAATATACCAAACAATATAAATACTATGCCCTACATCATGAACTCTATACCCTATATTCTAAACCCTAAACCCCACACTTTATTCCCTATAACCTACACCGTACACCAGAAACCCTATACCATACACCATAACCCCTAAAACATAAAAACTAAACCATATACCCTACACTCTAAACCTTATACCCTACACAATAAACACTATAACTAACACAAAAAATTCTATACCCTACACACTAAACCCTAAACCCTACACCCAGAAACCTAAATCATAATCCCTATCCCTAATACCTTACACCCTTAACCGTAAAACCTATACTATGAACCTTCTAACCTAGTCCCTAAACCCTAAACCCTACACTCTATACCCTATAAACTATATCTTAAACCCTACACCCTATACCATATACTCTACACCCTAAACACTAAAAGCTACTACATAAAAACTATACCCACCACATTAAACCATAAAACCAACACACAAAACCTTACACCATAAACCCCATACCATATACTATACACCCTAAACACTAAACCCGACAACATAAACCATATAACTCACAACATAAACCATAAACCCAACACCAAAAATGATATACCATACACCCCAACCGATAACCATTACACATTAAATGAAATTCCATACACCCTAAACCATAAAACCTACAGCCAAAAAACTACTAACTACAATATAACATTAAAAAAAGTAACCTACACCATAAACCCTAAATATTACACCCTAATCTCTATATCATGCAACGCAAGCATAAATCATATATCCTAAACACAAGACTCTCCACCTAAAACCTTACACCCTAGACCTTATATGAAATACGATAAACGATAAACACTAAACCCAAAACCCTATACCCCAATCTATAAACCTCAATCCTTATACCTTATAACATACACAATAAATGCTAAATACATGAAACTCCCTATGAAACCCTAAAAGACCCTAAAATCTTATAAACTCAAAAACTCCTATAAAACCCAAAAAAAAATAAAAGATTCTTATGATATGGAGAAAGGTGTGGAACCAGGTGATCATAGGATTTGTGTGAGACCCCAAATCAAGATCCAAACCCAATACAATATGGATCCAACCACGGTTCAGATGGAGTTGATTATCTATAAGGAGATCTTTCATCTTTTTAAACTTATCTAAATCACTGATGGTCATCACAAGGTTCCAGAGGCATCAGTTTTGATGTTTAACTTCATCGAGGCAGGGAAATCAACATCTTCTCTCAAATTCAATGATTTTGGTTCTCCAACCCTTTTTCATGTGATCGTGAAAGAGATTTTTGATCATATATCTATAAACCATGCATCAGTTGAGGAGAGGATAAATTTATGCCAACGTTAAACTATTTCTTGAGTGGTGACCTTGAAATAGGAAAGGATTTGGTTGTTTAAAGATCTTACCAAATTAATTAAGAATATTTGGAGATTCAATGGATAGATTATGAAAACCTTTGGATGGGTTTTTTATCACATTTTCTTCCCCTATGATGACTATAAATGGAGGCACTATTGTTTTGGTTCACTCAATCTAAAACCACGCATTCTCTGGATCCATGATTGGGATCAAAATTTTGATCCCTCTAGTGTAGAAAACATAAATACATAGGTTTGGATCCATATTTTCAAGTTGAATTTAATTTACTAGAATCCAAAGATCCTATTGGACATTGTATATTTGATGGATTCCCCATCCAAATTGATAAGGAAAGAGACAACCCAGATAATTTACATTATTCTAGGGATCTCGTTGAAGTTGACATGGTGACCATGCTAGTAGGGGACGTTGTTCTAAATGACCTTAAAATTTTGATTACCCTAGAAATTAAATATTAAAGGTGGCCCCAGAATGGCTTCAATTGTAATTTATTTTTTCATCTTCTCTTAGACTGTCAATGATTGATGGTTTGAACTCTCTGTAACCACCAGGGGCATGATGTCGTTCTCTTTAATAGGGGCCTGGGGGCTGGTAAAGTAAAGGTCCATGCAATGACTAATGATCCCCCTACCCCATGATCCCACTGCATATATTCCCTTTCTGAATAATGGTTTTTCCATTGAGAACCCCACTCCTAATCCATTAAACATGAAGATCCCGATTGATGAGGCATCTCAAGAAGTGCCAATGGAGTTCCCCTCACACATTGGAATGCATAATGCTGATAAAGTGGGAGGAACTTGTTTCCAGGACTCCCCCCACTTGAAGGGAGCTACTGATCAATCTAGGAGACCTTTCCATCATGTAGGTGTTATCCCTCATGTAGACAAATTTATTGCGGCTCATCAGGACTGTACCATTGAGGTATAGCCATGGATATTCATGTCATGGAAACTTCAATATCAGTGGCTTATGCTACACAAGAGGCTCCAAATGTTGTTGATTAAGGTAATTGATGTTCCATGAGCCCTATTTTTGTGGAAAAGGAAACCCGGGTGGACCTTAAGTAGGGTTCCACACCTACCATTGCATAAGAGTCACCCACATGATCTCCAAGCATTATAGTAAACTCCATCCACCCTGAAAAATATATTTCAACACCCAAGTAATTACCTATGCATCGCATAAGGGATGATTACATAACATTTGTTCCCTAATGAAAAACTATGAGGAAGAAACAATAGGGGGCTTCTTAAAATGAATAGTTATTTCCTCTGAACAAATTAACCCCACTCAGTGGAATCCTTTCGTCTGATGGCATTGAGGACTAGCCTCATGAGTATGGATATTAGGTGGAGGAATGGTTTCTTATTAATATGTGGAGGACCAACCTCCATAAAATGGTTATTTTTATTAGATAGAGGAAAACAATGGTTCTAATCCCACAAATTACCCTATATTCATGCCAAAAGAGAAATGGAAGAAAGTAAAAGTGGAAGGGAAAAAACCTATCCTATTAATATGTGGAAAATAATATTCCTAATTCTAGGGTAAACACATCATTTAATAAATGAGAATATTCTTATGGAATTTCCAATGTCTTAAGAAATATCACACAAACTCTTCCCTTATGAACATTCTCCTCTCCAATAGGCCAAAGATCACGTAGATTACTGAACCAATGATGAATTTCGAAAATATGAAGGTATTAAATTGGAGGATCCTTGGGTATTCCGTTATCACTCACAATAGAAATATGAGTTACATTGAAACCATATGGGTTCTGGACCATGATGACATCTAGGTTCATTCATTCTATCTGATCCCTCAAATCGTTTCATTATCAATCCATTTTAAGGCTGCTTAATTAACCATGTCCTTTGTTCAAGAATCCTACTTTTATGCTAGTAGAATGGTCCATTGTAGTAATTTTCCCAATCTAAATGAGCTTATATATCAAAAATATATTTTTATTGTGGATTTCAACAATTTTCATAAATTAGATAAGAAGATAGGTCCCAAATTCTCCCAAATTTTTGTAGAGGAATCCTCATGATTCTTGGACCAATGTGACCTCAGTTAAGAACCTTTTTATTTGTAATCATTCACATGGGGATGGTTCACACTTAGTGGAAGATAGGTTAGAAATTTTGATAGGTGATTCTATCAGATTAGTGACTGGAGTTCACTCACTGATGTCTTCGGGTTCACTCTTCCCATGTTCATCTCAGATTACAACCCCATTATTATTGATCTCTAGGGGGGTTTATAAGGTAAAACCATATACCCTTTAAATTCAATAATGAATGGATCCTGATCCCTAGTTATAGGGAAGTAATTTTCAATTCCAGGAATAGAACCATTAAGGGAATTAATCAACACATTTTTTAACTAGTGACCATGAAAAATAAATCTGTTCTTAGAGATTGGATCATGAACTCCTTTTCTTGGATTGATAAGGACATTAATTAATCTTAATGCCAACTTGAATCTTGCCAAATTAGAAACTAGTAGCTGCACATGACTTCTTAGGAAGAGATATAGTTGTACTCCAAGATGGATATTCGTCTGCTACTTAAGGAGAGGCTTTCCAAGAGTCAATTCAATGTTAAATGGCTCAAGTATGGGGATATGAACTCCAAAATTTTCGACCATCTACATAAGTAAATGATTTCCATGAAAATAATTAATTCCATTTGTATAAAGGATTCCAACATTAAATCTATTAATGATATCTGTAATGATGTGGTGTATTTTTTATGGAATTATATAATGATGATGTTAAAGAGTATTCACTACCATTGTCTGAATCTATTATGTTGTGTCTTGATTAGCACCAAAACAATGCCATAACGGATTCCCCTTTTGAAGTGGAAGTCATAATGTCATTATCATCTTTAAAAATGGAATGTTTATTTGGTATGGATGGCTTCAACATCAAATTTTTAATGTTTCATTGGGACATTATGCATATAGAGATTGCCTATACAATCAGAGAATTGTTTCCTCCCCAACTCATTCCCCTATAGAACTAATTCCAACTATATTTCATTGATACTAAATAAGTATAATTTTAACGACTTTGGGGACTTTCCTCCTATTTCCATATGGAAAACCATTCCCAAAAATATAATCAAGATCCAAGTCATCGGGATGGGCAGGATTGTGAGAGAACTCGTCGCCCCAAAGAAACTGGGGTTTGTTAAATGGAGGAGTATTAAAAATAACCAATTTACTACCTCTAAAGGTGTCAACATCATGAGGAATTATTTGAATCATGGGAATTGTGCCAAGAATATGGATATCTCAATGGACGTTTACACAATTATGTGGAGCTTTCATTTCCATGTTCAGAGAAAGTATGTGTTTTATAGTAAGTTCATCAAAATGATTAACACCATTTGACTGTTGTAATGTTTTCCATCCCTATTAATGGATCCCTGAAAGGGTTTGTTAAATGTTTTCATGGAGATAGGAAGGGGATATTCTCCCAGGACTTCTATTTGTGACCACTATAGATTATTTGAGATGGTGCGTCATTGATATCACATAGGGGGGCCTCTATAATCCAATAAATTCAGGGAGATAACTTCATGTGCCATCCCATATTCTCAATGCTCATGACATACTCCTATTTGGGAAACCCAACAAGAAAACGTTTTCTCCAATATGAAGGATCTTACAACACTATAAATGATTGGTTATCCAATCCATTATCTTGATGAAATCCATTATTATATTTGAAAATGGTGTTTAACTCTGTAGGAATCTTCCCACTACTATGTTGTTTGGTGTGAAGAGGGGTTCACTCCCATTAGTTTATCTAGGTGTCCCTCTTTTTTGGATGAGGATTGAGAGACACCATCTTAAGATCATATCATCTACAATCACCTAAAAACATTCCAAATGGAAAGGAAAGTGTTTATCTTAGGGTGAGGTATTTTCTTCATAAACTCTGTTATCACTTCCATGTTCGTACATGCTTTCTCCTTCTATAGATTGCTGGTTTACAAAATAATATGAGGAACTTTTCCTGGACGTGCAACATAGGATAAATAAATTTGGTTATTGTGGCATGGGAATATTTCAGTATAACTATTTGATCTAGGGGGCTGGGAATTATAGATCTGAAGAGATTTAATGGTTCCCTCAATGACAAGATTACATGGACTATGTTTTATTCACATGATGATGAACATGAGTTTATTTGGTAGAGGTTCATGAAGAAATATTTTGATGGTTTCAAAGGTTATTTACCCCCATCTATCTTGTTAGAAAAAATGTCCTCAAACAATGTAATTGCAGCGAAATCAAAACGGATCATGTCACAACATTTGTATATAAATTTTTTGTCCCCCACAGAGCTTGAAATTCCTTTAATCTAATAAATGACTCATCCCCCTAATTTAAGGAATATTTCTATTATTTCTCTCATCCAATGACTTGGATAATTTTATGGGATATTTCAAGATAATAATATCATAAAAATTCATTGGGACATGTTTTTTGACACTGACAAACTCATCTAGAAATCAATCCTTGGTGGGATTCAAATTAAAAAATTACAGGCATAAATGTGCATATGAAATTTATCCTCTAGCTTGGATATCCTTTTTCATGTGGCATTTTATCCCATTTTAGAACCACTTGCTACTATGGAAACTGTGGATGATTTGGCTTCCCATTCAGGATGACTAGAAATACCTAGTTACAACATAACATCAGCATTATTTTTCTATCTTTGGGTAGAGGAGACCATTTAATATACGTTTGTACATTGCATGGTTTTTGCTGCAATATGGAACTACCTACTATAGCTATTAGTGTTTCAATTTCTTTAGAAAAAGCCATTATTTGACATTCTTAGTAGTCATTAAAAGTGGAAATTCAGTGATACAGTTCTTAATTTTCTTCTCACAGTTATTGTTCTTGTTCACTCTTATATTTGGGCTACCTGAAATTCAATTGCCTTCAATAGGAATAGACCCTCCCCTCGTGGTGGATTCATCCCTATTATTATTGTTGTTCATGTAGTATTTATAATTCAAAAAGATTCAATGACTAATGATGTCAATGATCTCATTATTTTACAAATTCTTGGTGTTTTTGGCACTAACAAAAAACCATTTGTTTGAAATATTATTCTCAAGATTTATGAGATTAAATCGTGGATAAAATACAATGTGGGCGGTCTGTCTTTGGGAGCACCTAGCCCCTCAGAGTGTGACAATGTATTCCATACACACAAATGATTTGTGAAAGGCTACTTCTACCATTTTATTGGTGATGGATGTGCATACAAAGCTAGGATTTTGGAAATGACAAAGGCGGTCAAATTAGCATCTCAATTCGAGTGGTGGTGGCTTTGGATGGAATACGACTAGATACTTACGGTGGTTGTTCTCAAGATCATGTCATGGAGAGTTCCATGGAGACATATCCCATGATGGATTGAATGTATTAAACATTTACATGGTCTCACTCTCAATGTCACACATGCATATTGGGTGGGGAAGTTGGTGGTAGATGATAAATCCAAATAGGTAATGGTGGAATGGAGTTCAATGTGGTCCTTTGTGGCCTTGCATTTCTGCTCTCCCATCATGGACTCTAATATGTAGGGTGAAAATTACACCTAGTTTTGTAAACCCTCATTACAAGTCTTTGTTCTTACTTATTTAATTAATTTTGGTGGAGTAGGAGTGTTTGGTCTCCAGCTTTCTATGCTAAGAAATTTGAATCCCTAAAAAACAAAAATAAAACCTTAAAAACCCTAAAACCCTTAAAAACCTTTCATTACCCATATCATACACTAGAAAAACACTAAAACCAAAAAAATACTAAAAAAACTAAAATGACCATAATACCCCAAAATAACCCAAAATCCCATAATGATTTTTAAAAAACCTAAAAACTATAAAATACTCTTATAAACTCATAAACATAGTAAAAACCCTAAAAACCCTAAAAACCCTGATATAATTCTAAAATGAGTATGAACGATAAAACTAAAAAAAATATATAAAAACAATAAAACCTATAAAATTAAATTAAAACCCCTAAATCAATAAAAACCAACAAAAACCCAAGAAAACCCAACACACCCAAAAAGCCCGTAAAAACATTAATGACCATAAAGTCCCAAAAGTCTTGAAAACCCCTATGAGAACATCAATTTGAGTAAAAATACTAAAAATATAATTTTTTTTAAAATCATCCTAAAAAATAAAAAAAAAAGAACATTTAAAAATTAAGAAATAGTAATAACCCCTAAAACCAAATACCCCATGAAACCCTAAAAACTCGAAAAACCCAAATAAATATTTTTAAAAATAAAAACACATAAACGCCCTAAACCATAACAAAGCACAAATACTCACTATAAATCATCAAAGAACGCTAAAAACCAACAAATACCTTATATTCCATAATTATAAAAATCCCTAAAAATTATAAAACCACATAAAAACTACAAGAACCAATAATACCTTAAAATCCCGAAACACACTAAAAACGTGAAAAAAACCAAAAAAGAATAAAAAACCTAAAAAACCCTACAACCAATTCAATAAACCATATACTGCATACCCTACACCCTAATCCCTAAACACTATACACTAAACCATAAACCATATACTCTTAACTATAAACCATAGATACTAAAGACTAAACCCTACCCCCTAAAAACAAAACCCTGTATGTTAAAACCTAAATGGCCGTCAAACTATAAATAAAAAAACCAAAAAACCCCTAAATGGAAACAAACAACCTCAAACCCCCTAAAAATCCTAAGACCCCCAAAACTCAAAAAATTACCTAAAACCTCTAAAACCCATTAAAACCCCATAAAAGACCATAATAACCCTAAAATGATAAAAATGGTAAAATTAATAAAAGCCTAAAATACTAAATAAAAAATTAACACCCTAAACCCCAAAATTACCCAAGAACCCCATAAAACCCAAAAATACCCAAATGGAAACTAAAAACCCTATAAAAACCTAACACCCCTAAATTGACCCTAAAACTCAAAAAACCCAAACACATAAAAGGCCATAAAAATAAATTAAGTACTAAAATACCCTAATAATTGAAACGAACCCAAAAAAAATATAAAAACAAAAAAAATATTAAAAGCCTAAAATCATAATAATATCTAAAAATCATAAAATACCATAATCATCCTAAAAATACCCTATAACATCTTTCAAAACCCTAAACCCATAAAAATCATAAGAATCCCAAAAAACCAAAACAAAAAACTAAAAAAATACTAAATAATATAAAAACAATAAAACCCTAAAACCCCAAAACCCTACAAAGCCTAAACCCCGTAAAAACCCTAAGTTTCCTTAAAGACCCTTAAAATGATAAATGACTAAAAATTCCCTAAGAGGAGAAAACTCCCCCAAAGACCATAAGAACCCTAAAAACCATAAATAATCACAAAACCCTTATTAACCCAGAAAAACCTAGAAAACCCAAAAAAAATTAAAAAATACAAAAAATATCAAAACCTGAAAACAACCTTAGATAACTATAAAAACATGGAAAACTCTAAAACCCCTAAAACCCCCTAAATCCATAAAAACCTTTATACCCCCTAAAACCATAAAAACAGTAATAAATGCTTAATAAAAATATAAATACCAATAAATAAAAAAGATCACAAACATGTATAAATACCCAAAAAACCATAAAAATATTAAAAAGCATTAAAACCAAAAAAGATGCTAAAAGGCACTAAAAACACTAAAAGACTAAAAACCAAATAATCATCCTAATAACCCTAAAATAGGTTAAAACACTAAAATCCTCTTATGGACATGGAAACTGTAAATACCCCTAAATGACTCCAAAACACTAAAAACCCAAACAACAGTAAAATGACCTTAAAACCCCAAAAATCCTTAAAACCCCAAAAAATCCCCAGAACCTTAAAAAACAGACAAAACACTTAATATGCCTACAAACCCTATTATTCAATTAACAATCAAATAAATCCATAAATATCAATAGAACCCTAAATACCCTAAAAACCTAATAACGTGAAAAAGAAAATCCATAAAACCCCTAATAGGCCCTAAAATGACAAAAACACTAAAATTACCATAAAACCCTAAACCCCCTAAAATCAACCAAAATACTTTAACATACCATAAAAAAATTTATCCTTAATATCCATAAATGTTTTAAAAACCAATAAAAAATTCAATGAAACGCAATAACACATGAAAAACCCCAAAATCCATAATAAAGAAATTAAAATACTGTAAAACAGTCCTCTGTTACCCTAAAAATCCATAATAATCCAAAACCACTAAAACCTGTAAAAACCTAAAAAACCAAAATATTTCCAAAACTCCAACTGAAAAACCTAAAACCACTAAAACCCACTAATAACCAAAAAATCTATAAATAACCAATGTCCCTAAAAACCATACAAACTGTAAAACCACCGAGACCTTTAAAACCCCTTCAAAACCTCCATATACACTAATGACCCCTAAAGCACCTAAAACTCCACATAAACACAAAAACACCTGAAAAATATCGAATAACCCCAAAAAACCCCTTAAAATACCAAAAATTCTATTACACCCTGAAAATTATTAGAAAACCTTACAACCCATAAAATCCCTCGAACTCTTAAGAACCAAAAATGCTAAAAAAAACTATAAAGAAACCTAAAATAATTGAAACCCCTTAAACACCCTAATATCAATAAAACTCTAAATAATCTGAAAACCCATAAAAACACTTGAAACCCTAAAAACACTAAAAACTCTTTAAACCCCTAACACTATAAAACCCCAAAATATCATTAAACCCTTTAAACCCCTAAAACCCTAAAAACCCAAAAATACAAAAAAAACTCAAAAACCCAAAATAAATCTCAAAAACCCTGATTAATGACTAAATAGTTTTTAAAACCCCCACGAACACTCAATACCATAAAAAACCTAAAAAACCAATATCCAATATCAATCCTAGAAACCATCAATCCGCTTAAAACTCCTAAAACCATAAATACTATAAAACCCCTTTAAAATCCTTAAACCCATAAAAAACCATGAACCCCCTAATATATCCTAAAAAGTTATAAAAACCCTAAAGACACTAGAGTACTATAAAACAACTAAAAACCCAAAACACCCTAATAAACTTGTAAAACACTAAAAACACATAATAGAAATTAGACCACGAAGAACTAATAAAACCCTAAAAACCCATTAAAATGTAAAATCCCTAAAACCCTTAATAACCATAAAAATATTAAAATCCTAAAAACATTAAAATCCTAAAACAAAACCAAATATACCCTTTAAACACATTAAATTCCGTAAAACTATAAAAGTAATAAAAACCCTAAAACTGTTAAAAACCCTAAAGACCCTAAAAAACAAAAACCCCTTTAAACATATAAAAACCCAATAATAACATAAATACCATAATAACCCCAGAAAAACATTATAATCACTAAAACCCCATTAAAAACTAACAATCACCGAATATATGAAAAAACACCAAAAGATCCTAATACCCCCAAAACACCCTAAAACATAAAAAACCCCTAAAAGACCCTAAAACCCTATAAAACCCATGAAAGATTCAAAAAAACATTAAGCAACCTAAAACCACTAAATAATCTATGAAACCTAAAAAAAGAAAAAACTCTAAAAAGCTATAAAATACTTAAAAACCTAAAAATCCTAAAAACCCCTAAGCATTTCGTAAAACACAAAAAACCCTAAAACCCTAAGACTACATAAAACCTTACAAATCAATAAAACCATAAAAACACCTTAAAACCAAAAACCATAATCCCCAAAAAACTAAAAGACACTTTAAAACATAAAATCCCCAAAACCCCCTTATTACCATAAATCCCCTAAAACCCAAAAAAGCAGTAAACCCCTCCAAAAATATCTCGAAACTATAAAAACCCATAAACACATAAAAACCCATAATAACACTAAAAACCCAAAAAATCCCCTTAAAAACCTACCAACCATAAAAATCCTAAAAAACTGGAAACCCTTAAAAACATTAAAGACCATAAAAAACATAAAACCCATAAAATCATAAAAAACCCTAAACACCTAAAAACTCATAAAACCCCTAAAATTTAAAAAAACCATAAAAGACACTAATGATACAATAGTCCTTGAATAACCATACAATACAATAAAATTCAAGGACTATAACAAACTTAAAAACAAAAAAATCCCACAAAACCCTAAATAAATCTTGAAAGACCATAAAACCATAAAAGTCCCCAAAAGCCCCTAAATACTATAAAATATCCTAAAGCACATAATAACCCTAAATGATAAAAAATTCACCTAAAAATAATAAATTACATTAAAACTCTAAATTAATTTAAAGAAACCTAAAAACCCTAAAAAACATAAAGGGCCCTAAAATGTTAAAACCATTAAAGACCCTAAAAACCCAAGACAAAAATAAAAACCCCCAAAAGGACCCAAAAAACCCCCAAAACACCAATACTCCATATGAATCCATTAATCAAACCTGAAACCTCAAAAGAACCAACAATCCATAAAAACTGTAAAACACATAAAACATTAATGAAAATAAAAATCATAAAACCGCAAAAATCTCTTAAAAACCGAAAACCATGGAAACCCTAAACCCCTAAAATCCCAAAAAAAAAACTAACGAAACACTTAATAACATGAAACACCTAAAGGCCACTAAAAACCCTAAAAACACAAAAAAACCTAAAACTGAAAAAAACATCAAAAACCCCAAACCCCACTAAAAACTATAAAAGACCCTAAAAATAAAGAAAACCCCCTAAGAGACCCTAATAATCTAAATACACATAAAATATAATAAATCCTTTATAACCCAAAAAACCCTTAAAAACTCAAAAGACCCTAAAAAACTTATAAATATAAAAACCATAAACAACCTTAAAACCGCTAAAAACGAAAAAATAAAAAATACCACTAAAAACCAAAAAATAACAAACAACCATAAAACCCCCATAGACCCAAAAAATGATAAGAATCGAAAAAAACATAAAAATACCTAAAAATTCAGAAAAACCCTAAATCCGATAAAACCATTAAGATCCCTAAAACACCCCCAAACCCCCCCCCCCCAACCAAATCCTAAAAAAAAATAAAACACCTTAAAACACTCAAAACACATAAAAATCCCGAAATATCCATAAATTCTGAAAACCACCTAAAACCCATAAAAACAAAAAAACCAAAAAAACATTAAAAACAAAACCCCAAAAAACCCTAAAAAATTCCTAAACCCCCTTAAAATCCTAAAAAACCCTAAAGACCCTAAAAAATATAAGAAACACCAAAAATACAGTAAAATTCAAAAAACACCTAAAACCCTTAAAACCCATACATAATCCTAATTTACGAAATTAAAATACTAAATGTTTCTTACACCCCTTATAGACCATGAAACCCAAAAATACTCAATAAAACATAAAACACAATAAGAACCTTATGAAAATCCAAAAAACCTAAAAACATAAAAATATGCTAAAATTCACACAACAAAAACCAAATAAAAAACATAATAAATATTTCAATATCCAAAAATAGTAAAATTATAAAAAACATGAAATCCCCTAAACACACTAAGAAACACAGTAATAACCTATAACCCCATATATAAATCCATAAAATCATTCAAATAATAAAAAATACTAAAAAATATAAAAACCTTAAAAATAGAACCCATAAAAACTAAATAAAACCAAATAAAATTCATAAATTTAACAAAAAACTCCAAAAAACCATAAAACCCAAACAACATTAATAATCAAAAAAACAATTAAAACATCTAAAAAAATATAGAAAACAATTAAAACAAATAAATGAACATAAACCCCATAAATCCCATAAATCTCAAAAACTAAAAAATAAAAACTCTAGAAATCCCGGAGACTATAAAACCCAAAAATCCCTAAAAACACATAAAAAACTAAAAATGATACAAACCCATAAAACACATAAAACATAGAAACCATATAACCTATGTCCTACACCCTAAACGGAAAATAATACACTATAAACTCTATACCATAAACTATAAACCTTAAACCCTAATCCCTATAGGTTTAACCATATACCGTACACCACACATCCAAAACCATAAAGCATACACCCTAAACATTATACCCTACACCCTAAACGAAATATTCTTCCCCATAAAACATGTACCCTACACCCAACACCCCACACCATAAACCTTATACCTTACACACTAAACCGATAAAATTATAACCTATACCATACACCACATTCCATAAACCCTATACTGAAAACTGAATACCCTACACATCAAAATCTAAACCATAAACCCTAAACCCTAAAACCTTGACCCTAAACCCCAAACCCTAGACCCTAAACCCTACACCCTACACCATATTCCATACATTGTAAACCCTAATCCCTAAAACCTATACCCTAAACCCTATAACCTAAACCCTAAATCCTGAACCATACATCCTAAACCGTATATCCTACCACCAAAACCCAACACCAAATTCCATAAACCATATTCCCTACACCCTAAACAATCTAACATACACCCAAAACCCAATACACTGCACCCCAAACCCTTACCCTACACATGAAACTGTAAAACTGACTCCCTAAACCCTATATGCTACACCTCAAACCCCAATACTGATACCCTAAACCATATATCCTACACCTTAAACAATAAACAATACACTATTAACTGTTGAAATTATGGGTACCCCAGACCCAACTGTGTAGTAATTTTTATTACCATATCATGTATACAGTCAATTATACATGATGAAAACATACCATTATAGTGATGACTTTACTGCACCCACTATTTAAAGGAAATTTAATAAGTCAATTGTAAAATCAAAAGGTTATAGTATATCCCAGGTTAAATCAGTTCCTTGTTATACTATGACATTAATATTGAACAACTGTCATATGGTCTAGATACATCTTGCTTATAGGACATAGTATATCTTTGACTATATGGTTTTTGGATCTCATAATGATTGAGACTTCTTATCATGAACTTCACACTTGGGGATCTCTCATGGTGGGATCATTAGGATAGGCACACCAATAGGAACACCACATGTTTTGGGTTTCATTCATTCTTCCTATCAATGTACATGTGTATTGGTATCATGAAATGAGTTAATTACCAGTGTGATCCATTTAATTTGATTCATTAATTCAACATAAAAATGACGATATTGAAAATGTGTTGAGGTATCTTGTATTTTGTACATCCATGGTTGTAGGAAATTGATTAAACAGTCATGAAATGATTTTTCACTTCCACGTTAATTATGTTGTATATCTCAGGCATGGTTAATCTAGATTGTGCTACATTCATAAGTATCTGGCCAAAGCAGTTGAAAGGTAAATCCATCCAAATATATCTACAATTAATAAAGAAATAAAAATGGTTGATAAAAAATTAGTTAGTACTGCATTTTGAAATATTTAAAGACAATGAGATTATAGTACAAAGTTCATGTTTATAGGTTAGATTTCATTTCTACGAAAATCATTATCACTTTAGGGGATTTGATGGGTTGCTATTATCTGCTCTTGGTATGTGGATTTAAGTCACTTATATAGACATATGGGCCTAGAGGGTCACACACAATATCATATTCAAGAAACATCCTTATTCAGTTTAATTGGTAAATAGGATGTTGTGGGACTCACCACAGGGTCTGAGTTTTGTCCATGGTATCGATCACCAAAGAAAATAAATAAATTCATTATTATTAAAGTTATGAATATTTGGGATTGAATTTATTTTAAGTATTTACATGTTATGTAAATATTATAATATATTATTTGAATGAATATTATTTTAATATTTACGGTTCACTTAATATTAAGCAGGATTGGTGAGTTGAGTTAAAAGGAGCTGTTATATCATGCAATATAGTTTATACATATTACTAGTATGTGATAAATTATTAATAAAATTTATGGTGTATTTTAGTTCATCATATTTATTATTGATAGGATGTTAAAGAAACGGGGGATGGGGAACCCATCTTGGTATTTTGAAACTCCACTATAAATAGGGAGAGACACTCTCCCAAAAAACTATTCATTCATTTATGAATGAGAGACTCCCTATCCTCCCACATTTTTTATAGAGAGAATACCCATCTCAAGTGTTGATAAATGTTCCTCCTTCGAGCATCGAAGGCATGGTATAACTGTGATGATCAAGGCATCGAAGATATCATTGGATTTATATGCTTTCACCTAGAATGTGATGATTGGAACTCCCACAGATTTTTCATGTGTGTGTGGATGATATAGAGGGATCCTGATATGAATCCCTTATGAATTGATCACCGTTGGTGAGTTTTTATCGAACCAAAATTCATATCTCTAAACCTATATTTATAATTTTTTGTGATATTTTATATTATGTGATATCATATGATAAAAGTAAGGCTCATATCATCAGTGACGACAAGTAACATAATCCCATCGATGAAATTTTTTAATTCCCTATCTAATTGTCTACTTCTATAGTCCCCTTCACCGAAAATTGGTATTAGAGAATCTGTTTAAATTTTATAAGAAAAATTAAAAATAATTTGAAAAAAAATAAGTAGATGGTTTTATATCGGTCACAATTGATCCAACCAAGCATCAATCTGATTTTTAAGGAACACATTATGTCCATTTATTTTTTTTAAAATGGATCTTGTTTTTATTTTTGTATTAGGTATTAAAATTTTAAATGTTTTTTATTGATGATCTGTAATCATCTTGGAAAATAATATGTGTTTATATTAAAATATTACAATTGTATAATTTTATTAATAAAAATATTATTTGTATAATAATATTTATTTTTATTATTATAATATAATCATAATAAATAACTATTTTATTATAATAATAATAATATTATTATTATTATATTGAGGTTATTTTCCTAGCCATTAGAAAATGAGGATTGTTGTGTGGATTTTATATGTGTAAGAGACTTGACCTTCAAAATCAATAAAAAATGTGGGGAAGGGGGATGTTATTAAGATAGAATCAATCAAGACTTTTAAAATGTGGGGTTATGGGGTGACTATGTAATGAAAAAAATGGGAATTTGAATTTTTGGGATAGATTTGCCCCCATGTCCTCTTCACCTAGTGTGGAATAACCCCATGGACAACTCCCATACAAACATTAGATCTAGAGAGATCATGTCAGACCACCTCCTGGTCTCCCTTACATGGCCCAATAATAGAATGGATGCCTCACTCGTTGAAACCACATTGGCGACCCACACCAGATTCAATTTGAGCTACTCTTCCCTGTTGACTACTTCCTCTGGTTTTCACCATTTCTTTTTGGCTCTCCTGGTCCTCATACCTAGTCCAGTGGAGAAAACCAGTGCCACCCCCTCATCCAACCATTAGCTGAAATACACCCCTCCAAGATTCTTCTGCCTCAATCCTATTCGACGACCCAAATCTAGGAAGATCTGAGGTCACCAAACCTCCTTCCCCACACCAGCACAATAGCATTGAGGTGCTCCCTCTTCACCATGGCGGTCATACCTGTAGCTAGGAGCTGGAGCTCGCCCCATCATCTATCAAGACTCCTTCTTAGTAACATACCCATCATTCCCTCTCACCTCATACCACCCAAGGCCATCACCTTCATGAATGGATATCACCACCGATGTCTCACCCTTGCGGGAGATGACCTTCCATGCCGTATGGAAGACCTCACCATGATACAACCTTCTCCTACCTTGAAATCCATGTAAATATACCTTGTTAACTACTCCTATCAGAGGTGTTGAGCCCTTATCCCGACTGATCTAGAGGATCTAGTCTTAGACAACCCTGATGTGTTGTCGTACCTCATTGCTAGAACCGTAACATCTCGTAAATTTCTTGGTATGATCTGACCAATCCGGAACGGGTTTGGGCAGACTAACCTAGCCCAGATTAGCACTTCTTGAGCATTTCAAGGACCCAAATGGGTTCACACATGTACTGTGGGACCCACTATTGACCTTCATGAGATTTTCATTGAACATGTTAATTTAATTAATATAATAAATTATATAATAAAAAAATTAAATTAAATTAATTGATATATTAATTGTGATTGAAAAACTAATTTTTAATATATGGAGAATTAAATTAATTACTTAATTTTACTGATTAATTAATTAATTAATTAAAATTAAATTAATTAGGATACCAAAATGGAAATTTAAATTATTTGATTTATTTTCATCATTTTATTTTATTAATTTACTCTCATACATTATTTCTGGATATTTATTTTTTTCACACATTTTTATTCATCCAATATTATTAAGCATAGACTTGTTTATGTCTGCATGTCATTAATTATTTTAAATTGTGTGTGATGTTCTTCATATATTAAATGGTGGTCCACACATTATATTATTTTTAGTTAAAATGTAAAAGGCCATAAGCACACAATTTTATCTAATGTGAATTACAGCCCTAGTACCCCCACGTGCGTGCGAGAATTTTTGTACTTTAGATGAACACAATGTATGATGTTAATCCCACTAAGATGAGGTTGTGTTTTTTGACCAAGAGAATGAAAGATGTGATGTGGACCCTACCAAGACTATGTGAAACTGCTGATGAGAAGTGGACACACAGGTTGGGGGTGAGATGCATCAAGAGTCAAGCTACAACCTAGGTATGATGCCCCTAGTTCGTTTAAATGGTCAATAACAGCTAGGTTGTAGTTTTCATTTATGCATTTATTTATTATTTTACGCATTTTATAACAATGGAATAAATACATAAAATAGTAAATAATGAAATTCATAATGAAGCAACAAATGTTTTTATACTAAATGTCAATTATGAGAGAGACAATATAGAAGAATATGATTAAAAAAATGGATTAAATTCATTGAGATAAAAATAACTCAAGGGAATATTATGTCATTAATCTCCCTCCATATTACTTGTTTGAAAAAAACCAAGTGTCTTGGGTGCTCCTCATGCCAAAAATGAGGGTTCCTTTTACTAATATGGAGTTCTTATGAGAGTGATGGGTTGATGTAACTCAAACTACTGCAAAGAAATAACCAAATATAGCTTGTTGTAATTTTATATGCCAATTTTCAGTAAAACAAGTATTGAATTTATAATTAGGGACATCACTCAATAGATTAAGGAACCGCGAGCTAATAAGGTTAGACATCCAAATTTCTACTTTGAACCCTCTGATTTGTGGCATAACCAATTCTTCTAGACTATAAGGGGATGTTCTGGGATCCAATCCAATTGAATAATCAAGTGAAAAATAATTTTGATTCTTGTACAGAGGGTTCCTAGAATTAAATACAAAAGTGGGATATGTTTAATTATTTAATTAATTTATCAATTATGTCTAATTTGGAAATCAACATAAATGTGATTATATGGTAAAGATATTTTTTGTAGATGAATAGAAGAAAATACCAAAAAAAACTGCGATAAATATTAACTAATGATAAGTATCAAAAGTAGAATGGATTTCTATGTGTAACATATGTATTTTCACACATTACAACTATATCATATTTTCAAGGTGTTGTTGTCTCTATACCTGTTATTCCACAACAGGAATCAAGGGAGTTGAAATTCCTAAAGGATACTCATGAATAAAGCATATGATGGTACAATCATAATTTTATAATCAATTTCCAATGTTAGTTGTAGTTACTAAAACATGACATGGATAATATAACATGTAGTCTCATATCCAGGAAGTTAAAATTAAAAATGTAAAAAATATTTTAATGTCATGATTACACTGGATTTGTGTACACATGAAAGGCATAATATTTTATTTCACAACATAATATTATTTTAATTATTCACCAAATTATTCTAGTTTAATTTATGAATACCAATGAATAGGATGGATTAAATTTTTAATTGTCTTTTATGTTTGGTTTTCCAAGTAATTATACTATTAAAAAATTACATTATTTAGTTCTTATAGAGAACAGATTGAAAAGAAAAAGACAGAAAGGACAATGAAAAGTTACATCATAGGTACCTTCATAATGTCCTTCAATTAATAGACATTGGATACTAGATATTAGGTTTTTTACATCGTACATTCTGAAAAAATTTTGGATGTTTAAAATTCAATGGAGTGAATTGGATAAGAAAGAACCCTCTTCATCACGAGTGTACATTCCTAAAATAAAGTATTTTTTATGACATACTTCATCGGTATTTAATACAATATTATTTTCACATATGCCTGTTGAAATAAAGTAACCATGTAAGTATAGAAACTTTACTAGATGTAAGTTGTATTCTCTAAGTAGCTGAGATTGGGTTACTCTTAAGTCAATTGTGAGAAACACATAACTTCTAATTTCTAGGTGATTGATTCAAGTTGATTAAGTTGGTCAGAAAAACCAAAACATATATCTCAGGTTCCCTTTGATACAATGAGACATTATTCCATGTTTAAAAAGGAATATTGTTTATGGTATAATAATTAACAAATAGCTCAGTTGTACTTGAATCATAGGCAATATGTGATGAGTATAATAAATTTACCACATTTACCCAGTTTTGAAAGATAATTCATTCTCATTAAAAACTAAAAAAATATTTAAAGTATATACCCAATATGATTTTTAAGCTCAACACAACTAAACACCTTTGGTATAAGTGACATATTTAGTATAGACAAAAAAACAATTAGAAATAACGGTATTTCACATCCCTTAAGGAATTAGTTTAAAAAGAAAACGTGAAATATTCTAAATGAAAGATAGTGGTAAAGACCCATCATAATATTACTTTATTTTTCTTAATAAATGTAACATTGAAGTATATTCATGGTCATAAATATGATATTCTTCATATCGGAATTCCAATGAATATCTTTACCAAGAATTCATCGATCTTGATAACGTAGCATGGAGAATTTCCTAAACTCACATTACCTTATCTACATCATTGTAAAGATGTTAATAAGTAGGATCTATGATGAGTAATAAATGTTAACATTGATGGAAAAAAATTTTCTTGAAGAAATTCCAAATCAAACATTTCATACAAAAGCGTAATGATGTAAGTAGTGAAAATGTTACAATTTGAAGTATCGTCCATTATATTTCATGATTTAAGTTGCAAATAATAGTGAAAACCCATAAATGTTATTCCAAATAAAATTGAAAAATGGATATCATACGAGTAATAGTTTTATGGAAGTATATTTTTTCATAAGACATGTGTTTATATGTAATGTTTTCAAACAAACATGCATCCATTTAAACACATTTTTCATATAATTTAATTATCCTAATCATTATATATGATATTATATAAATCCCTACGAAAGAAAATTGTTAGTCAAGTGATAGAATACATTTCTACAAAATAGACCAGATCTCTACTGGAGGTAGTGGGAGAAATATTTAATTGGGTTTATCTAATGCTCGAGATGAACAAATGGTTGGCATTGGAACATGATCCACAAGAACATGTGGAAGATGATTGTTCTAGAGACAAATACTGTGCATGAAGGTTTAAAACCACATCGATGTTTTGAATTCACCATGGTTAATGATATATTATGCATTAAGAATAATAATTCCATCATGGAAGATGTCTATGGCAGTTAGATGGTATTCAAATGATATGTTAAAATTAAATAATAGATTAAATTTATAAAATTGAAAAGGGGATTATACCTATGAATACTACGGTGGGTATTCATGAGTGATGATACATGGGTGGTACATGTGCGGTAACAATAAGGAGAGATCAGATATACAATGTTTGTAGGTCTAAATCCATTAGAATTTTAGATGTCTAATATAACTTCTATCATCATTAATTTGTCCATTGGATGTCAAGATCATATTTCATAGAAGGTGTCAATACTATGCAACAAAAAAGGGATGATGACACTATAGAATTCCAATAAGGGGTTCGACTAACTAAAGTATAGTTTAGAATTAATGGAGGAAAAAATATGTTAGAAAATTCATTTGGAATGTATCTCTTCCATTTTTGTACCAGAGGATAGTGGGTGCACAATAGTTTTCCAAGATAAAAATGTTCAGAAACATATAAAAAATAGATATTGATCTTAGAGTTAATTAATATCAGAATAAAATTAATTCTCTAGTGATTGACTTAAAGTAGAAACTATAGTTCTAGATAACAAGATATACAAAGGAAAATAAAATGGATTCTTATACCTAGTAAATCGTACATATAATGACATTGTATCAGAAAATAAAATATGGAACAATTCATGTTATGAATTGATACCAATGTCGCATGGCATAATCTCACCATGTTAACATGTTCAGAACATGGGAGGAGATTCATGTGTTGAGTTAAAATCCACACAATTTAGGGATGGATTATTCACCTATGTCATGATATTTACATGAACATATATTTCTAGGATATAAAATATAGTTAGAAAATATTAGTTATATCAAGGGGTACTACATGTGAAGCCGTCAGAACTATCAGATAGTACTTTTACAATTACAAAAGAAATGAACCTGGTAAGATGAGAGGAAGGATACTAGATATTGTGGGACACAAACTAGTATTACTTAGATCAATATGATATTTTTTTTCAAAGTTAGAATAAGGTAATGAGAGTTCCAATATCATATGAGACAATGGTAGACATACCTACAAATACATAGTCCATTGAATATTCTACGAAAGCTAAGAAGTATTTATTAAATGAAACGATTTGTTCCATTTCACGGAATCACACATAGAATGTTAAGTATTATCATTATGTAATTTGTGATTTCCTTACTAGCCAATATTTCATGTTATGAATTTGGAAAAAAGGAATATACTCTGGGATACCATCTCATGTGAAGTTGTACTCACGGAGATGAGGTTACATATAACCGAATAACCCACAGTGGAAATCTAGCAGACCCAATAGAAAAAGTCGTAACTCAGTAGAAACATAATCGTAGTCATTTGAGTAGATATAATTCATGGTTATCATATTGGATCTAGTTTAAGTGGGACTATTGAAATAGTGGGTTCCCTAGAACCAAAATTGCATTACAATTGATTACCATATCTTGTATTCAAGTATTTATACATGATAAAAACATACCATTATAGTTCAGACTATTTTTTGTCCACTATTTAATATTAATTTTTTAGAATAATTGTTTTATCAATCGAATATAGATTATCCCAGGAAAAAATGATTACCTCAAGATACTATGACATAAGTAATAAAATCTGGTCCTATGGTCTAGATATATCATACTGACTAGATAGAGTAGAAGTTTGAGTATCTAGTGTTGGGGGATCATAATCATTGAGAAATTTTCTCTTGAATTTGTCTTTTAATGATCTCTATTAGAGTGATAATGAGGACATACCTTCCAAGAGGAAAAACCCGTGTTTTTGATGTCATTGGTTGATCCTATCTACGGGCATCTGTATTGGTCTCCTGACTTGGGATCATTATGAGTGTGTACCATTTAATTTTGTAATTCAATGTAAGGTGAAAATCGTGATAATGAAATCGGGGTGGGATATCTCGTGTTGGGTGTGTCATTAGTGGATTGACATTGGATGAAATATTAAGAAATGGGTTTTTCACTTTCATGTAAAGGAAGTTGTACAACTTAGGCATGGTTAATCATGATGGTGATACCATCATAAGTCTTGGGCGAATGGACTATAAAGGTAAATCCATCCAGATAGATCCACAAATTACAAATCATGAAATAATGGTGATGACACACATGTTTTTTCAGATAAATGTTATATTGACAGAGAAAGAGAATATTGTACACATTTAGTGTGTGTAGGTTTGTTGTCGTTGCTATGATAATCCTTACCTTTTTTGGGGGGCATAATGGGTTGCTAGAATCTACCCTTGGTCTATGGATTTTATTCACTAATATAGAGATGTCTTTTCAAAGGGTATCACACAATTGAGTTTTCAAAAATCAACCATATTGAGTTGAATAGGTATATTTGACATGGTTGGCCCCACCATGGGGACAGAGTGTCTTCCACGGTATCAATCACCAAATAAAATAAATAAATTCATTATTATTCAAGTTATGAATAATTTGTATTGAATTAATTTAATGTCTTTATATGTTATGTATATACGAGAAAATATAATTTGGATTAATCTTAATTTAATAATCAAGGATCATTTAATATTAAGAAGGACTGGAAAGTTGAGTTAAGTGCCATGGTTTTATTACGTAATATTTTTATATATATTTCATGTATGTGATAAATTATTAATTATATTTATGTAATAATTTAGTTCATCATAATTATTATTGAGTGGATGTTAAATAAATAGGTGATAGGGAACCCCACTGGGTATTTAGATACTCCACTACAAAAAGAGAGATGATCTGCTATAACTTACTATTCATTTATTTATGAATGCGAGCCTCTATCTCCTTATGATTTATATATAGATTTTCTCCCCCTCTCATGTGTGGATCCAAGTTAAAAATTCAGGAATAAAAGGTAGAGGATCGTGGTAATCATTGGGATATCGAAGATACCATTAGAAAGGGGTGCTAGAAACCAAAAGCTGACGATCAGTGTTCTTGTGGGGTTTTGATGCATGTGTGGATGATCTAGAGGGATCCTTCTATGGATCCATTAAGAAATGATATCTGACAAGGATTTGCTATCAACCAAACATCCAGATATCAAATGGAGTGTTTACAATTTTTTTTATCTTTTAATTTAGATGAGATCTTAGGATAAAACTGGGCCTTAGATCATCAGTGATGACAAGTATCGTCATCCTGATGATGAAAAATTTTAAATTCCTCTACCTGTCTGCTTCATCTATGGGCCACAGTACATGCATAAACCCAATACCCTAGACAATAAACTCTTCACCTTATATGAAAAACCCTAAACCTTATACCCTATTCCCAATACCTTATACCGTAAACCATAAATCCCCAACCTTACACCCTAAATGAGACAAAATAACCCTTATATCCTGATACAAAAACAACAAACCCTAAACCTATAATCCATATACCGTAAAAAATAAACCTTAAACCCTACACTCTAACCCCTAAACCCTAATCCCAAAACCAAAAACCAAAAACCAAAAACCAAAAACCCTCTACCATATACTCTACATTGTAATCCCTAAAACCTTCACTAGAAAATATATACCTTACACCCAAAAGGCTATATCCTATACCCTAAACGATACACCTTTAACCCAAAACCCAAAACCCTACTACCTAAACCCGATACCCGCAACATAAAACCTAAACCCTAAACCCTATGACATGCACCCTTAACCTGGAAACCAAAACCCTATGTCCATTACCCTACACTGTATACCCTAGAACATTCACCTGACACCCTAAATCCTAAACCCTTTACCATAAACCTTAAACCCTACAACCAATACCCTGCACCCTAAACCCTAAACCATAAACCCCATTCCCTACACCCTACACCCTGCAGCCTAAACAATAAACCCTTCAACTGTTATCCTAAAAGTTAAACCTCAGACATTATAGCATAAACCCATCAACATAAACACAAGAACCTAAACCCAAATACCTAAAATATTCTAAATAACTTAAAACACAAAAAGAAACTAATATCCTAAAAACCATAAAACACCCTAAAATCTCAAAAATAAACAAAACCCTAAATGATTTAAAACCCAAAAATCATGAAATGGAAAAAAATCCAAAAGAACCCCTAATATATCCGAAAATCATGACAAACTTAAAAGACCCCAACAACACCTTAAAACCCATTAAACCTTGAAAACCCTAAAATCCCAAAATAAATCCTTCAAAAACCCTAACAAACCCTAAAACCAATAAAAGTATAAAAAACCATATAAGGGAAAAAATAAAAATAATATAAAAATAATATATAAAATTAAATAAAACATGAAAACCCTAAGAACCATAAAACACTAAAATCTAGGAAATCATTAATTCCCATACAAACCCCTAAAAAACCCAAAATCCTTTAAAATTCATAAAACCCCTACGATCTTATAAAACACCTAGAAACCCTCTAAAACACTAAAAAAATTAATTCCATAAATGATATAAAACATTAAATACCTTAACCCCCCCACCAACACTAAAAAAACATAAATACATAAAACCAAAACTGAACAGTCGAAACCCTATACCATAAACACCAAACACAAACCCCTAAAACAAAAACCTCATATCATACATAGTATAACCTACACCATATAACCTAATCCTCAAACCCTACACCCTAAACCATAACCCTAATACATTAACCATAAAAATACATCCTAAACTCTAAACCCAATACCCCGAACCTTAATGTCCCTAAAACCCCTAAAAACATTAAAAGAACTCAAAAACACTAAAATTAATGAAAACCATAGAAACACAAAAATAACCTAAAATCCGTAAAACCCCTAAATGAACATAAAAATACAAATGAACCCCTAAATGACCATGAAAATCCTAAAATCATAGAGGACCCTAAAAACTCCTAAAAACCCCAAAAATAACTAAATCCTTTAAAAAATAGAAATACTATAAAACAACATTGAAAACCCTGAAACCCCTGGAACCCCTAAAAATAAAACAAAACCTACCAAACTAAAAACCCTAACAAACCCTAAAAACTATTAAAACTCCTTAAAATCTATAAAAACCATAGAAACTCTAAAATCCCCGAGCAACACTAAAATTCTATTAAAACACAGAAAAAGACCAAGAAACCCCAAAAACCCTATTGAAGTTTAAACCACCAAAAACACTAAAAACCATATATCCATAACAAATCCATAATAACATTATAATACCTAAAAAACCTAGAACCCTAAAAACATAAAAAATTCAAAACCTAAAAAACCATAAAAACACTAAAACCCATAGAAAATAATCATTCCCTTAACACCCCAAAACATCCCAAATAATAAAAAAACCATAAGGACCCTAAACCATATTCCATCCATCCTAATCCCCAAACCCTACTCCCAAAACACTATAACCCACAACCTAAACCCTATCCTCTACATAATAAACCATATAACCCACAACATGAACCCAAAACCCTATATCCTAAACCTAAAACTGTACACACTAAACCCTTTAACATAAAACGTATACCCTATACCCTTAAATTGAAACCATATACCCAAAACCCTAAACAAAATCCATTAACCCACAAACTCTACACCCTATACCCTAAACTCTAAACTGAAAGAGCTAAAAAACCATAACAAAAAACTAAAAGAACCTAAAAACCCTAAAACACTAAAAAACATAAAACCCCTAAAGACCCAAAATACACAAAAGACCATAATCCCTTAAAACATTAAATATCATAAAACCCATTCAAAAACCTAAAAAACCTAAAAACATAAAATCCTGATAAACCCTTTAAAACCCCAAAAACATCAATACCCAACAAAACTAGAATAAAATAAAAACCCCAAAGATCCAAAAAAACCATAAAATCCCAAAAAAACCTAAAAGATCTAAAAACCCCAAAAGCACATAAAACCTTAAAATATACCAATTGTTCAAAAAACAACTATAATCCCCTAACAACACTAAATAAACTAACCCCCCCCCCATGTAAAAACAATGAAAACCCTCAAAACTCTAAAAAAATAGAGACCCTAAAACAAATAATTTACCTAAAACCCCTAAAACCAAAGGATTCATGAAAAACATAAATTACCTAAAAACCCTTAACCCCTAAAAAACACTATAACTGATACTCTCCACCCTAAATCATAATCCTAGACCCCAAACCTATACCCCATATGCTAAACTGTAAAACCTACACCCATAAACCTATACCCTACACCTAAATCCAAAAACCATGATCCCCATACCCTAAACCCTAAACCCTAAACCCTACACCCTTAACCCTATACTATACACCCTAAATCATAATCCTGAAAACTCAAACCCTAAAACCTACACCATAGACCATAAACCAAATACCCAAAAACCTAAAACCTACATCTTAAACCCTAAAATAACCAATCACCTAAAAAGTCTCTAAAAACCGAAAATCACTAAAAACCTAAAACCCCTTTATGCACCAAAAATCACAAAACCCCATCCACCCACCGGCCACATAAAAAAAGACCACAAAATCCCTACAACACCCCAACATCCCAAAAACCTCTATACAACTAATAAAGGACCCTAAACTACAAAAAATGAAAATAACTAAAATCACACTTAAAGCCCCTATAACACTAAAAATTCGTAAAAACCGATAAATACAACTAAAATACCCAATAGAAAAAAATATATATTTAGAAAACACTATAAAAAATAAAACACTTGGGAACCTAAGAAATCACTGAACCCCCTATAACCACCAAAAACATAAAACTCCGTAATACCATAAAAATCCATTAAAAACTCTTAAAATTACTAAAAAATTTAAAACCAGTATATAATTACAAAAAACACTAAAACAACTAAAAAAATAAAACCCCCCATTAAACCACTAAAAACCATTAAAACCCCACAAAAAAAATTTAACCCCCTAAAAACCTAAAAACCCTAAAAACCCTAAAATTCCTAATATAATATAAAAAACTAAAAACTAAAAATCAAAAAACCCACAAACCCTAAATAACCTCACAACAATAAATAACAACGATCCAATAAAAGCCTAAAAACATTAAACCATATTCCCTACAACCTAAATCATAAACTTGACACCCTAAACCCCAAACCCCAAACCCAAAATCATATACCATTCACCATTAACTGAATACCCTTCACCCAATGCTCTATTCCCTACACCCTAAACCATAAACACTAAATGATAAACGTAAAATACTATTCCATAAAAATTAAAAAATAAACCATACATCAATACCCTAAACCTTACACCATAAACCCTAATAGACCCAGAAACCATAAAAATTAACTGAAATAAACTAAAATATCTAAAACTCCCAAAATCCATAGAATCCCATAAAAACCCCAAGTATACCAAAAAATCCATAAAGACACTAAAATACTAAAAAAACAAATAATCCCATACAAATTTCAAAAACGCTAAATGAATAGAAAAATGATCGTAAAGACCTAAAAACACTAAAAAATTTAGATTCTGAAACTACATTAAAGGCAAATAACCCCTCAAAACAACAAAAAATACTAAAAACAATTAAAACCCAAAAAAAATAGAATAAAAATTTAACCCAAAAAACACTAAAACCATAGAATTTATAAATTCATTTAATATCCTAAAAAATCTTAGAAATCCCTAAAAACAATGAATACACCTAAAAATTTTAAAACACTAAACCCCCTAAAACAAAAAAAACCCTACCCCCCCCCCCAAATCCTAAAAGATATAACCCCCCAAATACATAAAAAATCCTAACCCCCTCCCCAATTCCTCTACAACCCATAAAACCCAAAAAACCTAAAAACCAATTAAAACCCATAGAACACTAAATTCCATAAGAAAATACTAAAACCCATCAAAACTCTAAAATCCATAAAAACACTAAACCCCTAAAAACCCAAAAACCATAAAAAAACCCTACACCCCCCATAATGAACTGTAAACCATACACCATAAACCCTATGCCCTACACCTGAAACCATATACCATACTTTGTAAACATAAATCCCTACATCATAAAACCTATTCCCTACACTGTAAACCTTGTACCCTACATCCAAAACTTTTAACCCTATACCCTATACTCTATACCCCAGATGTTAAACCCTTAAGCAGTCACCCAAAACCCAAAACCATATACCTTAGATCATAAAAGAACATAAAACCCCTTAAAGGAATTATTGAACATAAAAACCCCAATCCCCCTAAAATAACCAAGAAATCATAAAAAAACCTACAATACACTAAAATAATCTTAAAACCCTAAAAGGTATTAAAACACATATAATCCCAATAAAACTGTAAAACCCCATAAAAACCAAGAATACAATGTAAAAACAGATAAAGAAAATAAAGACTATAAATACATTAATACAATAAAACCCCTAAAACATAATAAAATAATAAATAAAAAATAAAACAAAAAACCCTAAAAACATATTACAATGAAAAAGGAAAAAAAATCAAAAAAACCACTTTAGACCCTTATAACCACTAAACAAAATATTCCATAATACCCCAAAAAACATAAAAAAACATAAAACACCAAAAAATAAAAAAATAAAATAAAAACTACAAAAACCCTAAATTTGTACAACAAAATAATACCCCCACAAAACAACATAAAACCCGTAAAAGATCTTAAAAACTAGACCTTCAAAAAACTAAAAACCCCTTTAAGAACCCCTAAAACCTACACTCATCACCCTAAATCATAAAACCAACACCCTAATCCCTAAACCATATTCACTACACTATAAAACCACAACCGATCACTTTAACCCCAAAAACCTACACCATAAACCCTAAACCCTACACTCTAAACATTATACACTACACCCAAAACCCTTTAACCTAAACCTTATACCCAACACCATAAATTTTAAACCTACACCATAAACCCTAAACCCTAGTCCCTAAACACAAAACCCTTCACCATTAACCTAAATTGCTATATCCAAAACCCTAGAAGAACCATAAATCATTAAAAACTCTAAATGAATCTAAAAAAGAAAAACCCCTAAAAAACCAAAAAAACATTTAAAAGGTAAAAAATATACTATGACCCATTAAACAAAATAGCACACTAAAAATCATAAAACTTATAAAAACACTAAATCACATGTAATCGAAAAAAGAAAATGCTAAAAATATAAAAACCCTAAAACTACCAAATTCCCAATATACCCTAATAACACTAAAACCCATAACAACCCTTTGACACATTAAAAACATAAAACCCCAAAAAAAATAAAAACTCTAAAAAAACCAAAAAACACACACAGAAATAAAAAACCATAAAAACTATATAAAATCTAAATGCCCAAAAATTACCCAAAAAACAAAAAATAACACTTGAATACCTAAAGAGAAACTAAACCCCAAAAATCCTTTAGAATACCCTATAAACCCAATAAAACACTGAAAATAACCCAAAAAAATAAGTCCTAAAAACACCTTGAACCCTTAAACTCCCAAAAAACCATATATACTCTAAATAACCTTAAAACACTAAACCCCAAAAAACCTCCCCCCTTAAATCCAAAAAAGCGTAAAATTTAAAAATAAATAAGAAAACCTAAATACACTAAGTGACCTAAATACACCTAAATGGTACCAAAAACTAAATAACATAACATTGCATATGAAACACTGACCCCCCAAAACAATATACAACCCCAAAAAAACAAAAAAAAAACCCTTAAAAACTAAGTATCCAAAATATCCCTAAACCCCCAAGACCTCAAATGTCCCCAATATCCCTAAAATACACATAAATACCCTAAAACATATAAATGATCCTAAAAACCTTAATAGACGTCAAAATAAAAAATACCATAACCCCCCCCCCCCCCAAAAAAAAACCCATAAAAATCTTATAACCCCAAAACCCCAAAACCGTAAGACCCTCAAAAACCGTATATCACCCCCATAAAAGCCAAAAAAATATCTTTAACCAATAAAATCCTAAAACCCTAAAAACATATAAAACAAACTAAACCCCTTTTAAACGCCATAAAAACCCAAAACCCCCCCACAAAATTCCCTTAAAAACAACTAAAATACCCTAAACATCAAAAAACCACTATAGGATCATAGATACCCTAAAACCACTAAAATACAGAAAAAACAAGCCCTAAAATATCATAAAACCCATAAGGACTCTAAAGATCCCAAACTACCTTAAAAGTCCATAAAACCCCCTAAAAGAAAAAATGAACCTCAAACCCTAAAACACGTGAATATCCCGAAAATTGATTTAAAAACCTAGACCCTAAAAATCCCAAATACCATAAAAACCCATAAAACCCAAAAATACCATAAAAACATTGAAATAGATAAATGTAATTAAAACCAAAAACACCTTAAATACCATAAAAACCATAAAAGAAACAAAATTATTATAAAATTCCAATTTAGTAAAAATCCCCTAAAACCCTTAAAACAAAAAATATGCTATAACACCTGAAAAAACCACTTATACCCTAAAAACTCCAAAAACCCCTGAAACCCATAAAAACTTGAAAATGATAAAAACCATAAAAATAATAAAACCATAAGGACCATTGAAACATTATAAACCCTAAAATATCTAAAATTCATAAAACTTGTAAAACACAAAAAACCCTAAAACACTAAAACATCCAAAAAAATCCCCTTAAAACACTATGTAATCCATAATATCCTAAAAATATGTATAACCCTTAAAACACTAAATACCATAAAATCACTAAAAATACCATTAAACAACCAAAAAAATCAATAAAACACCTAAAACCCTATAAAGAACATGAAATCCCAAAAACATACACAAAATATACCCTTAAAACTAGAATAACCCTAAAACCATAAAAACCCTAAAAATCCTAAAACCCCCCTAAATAATCTAAAAATAGAAGAAAATCATATAAAACCCCTAAAGCCCCATAATCACCCTAAATGACACAATAAATACACCAAAAAACCCTAGAAATAACCTAAAAACTCTAATGATTCCACACACACCTAAAAACCCCTAAATAAAACCACTACAACTCTAAAACGCCGCAAATAAATTATAAAAATATAAGAAACATGTAAAAACTATAGAAACCCAAAAAAAATCCTAAATCAATAAAAAATATGAAACTCCGTAAAAACTCATAAAGATATGAAAAGTCTACAAAACCCCTAAAATGCCATAAAAGTCACCAAAACACTAGAATATAGTAATGTCCAAAAAAACCATTACAACCCTACAAAATTGAAATAATACCTAAACACAAAAACCATAAATACCATAAAATTAATGATAAACTAAAAACTAAAAAAACATAAAAACCACAAATGCCTAAATATCCCAAAAAATAGTAAAACAACTTAAAATACAACCCCCCAAACTCTAAAAACCCTTAAATACACAAGAACTCCAAAATAGCATAAGGATCCATAAATAATCTTAAAAGGCACTAAAAGCACTAAAAACCAGTAAGACAACCTAAAAGACCATAAAAACAGAAAAGTCCTTAAAACACTAAAATAATAAAAAGATCCGAAAACCCAAATGGATCTAAAAGACCCAAAAATCATAAAGAAACTAAAAGACACTAATGTCCCCCAAAACTAGTAAGAATGATAAAAAGACCTAAAACACTAAAAGGACATAATACCCCAAAAACCCTAACACCCAAAATATTATAGAAACTCTAAAATATCATACCAACCATATGAAACTCTTAAACGCAAAGAACCCTAAAACCCAAAAAACCAAAAAACCCACAAATACCACCTAACAAGCCCTAACACAAATAAAAACTCAACCAAACCCCATATAAACCTTGAATATTAATGAAAACCGAAATATCCCAAAAAATATTATCAAAACCTAAAATCCCTATAACCCCTAAAATCCCTTAAACCATAAAACACCTAAAAGAACAAAAAATACACTAAAAGAACCCCAAAACTCCAAAAACCAATAAAATATTCCTAAAAACACCAAAACACCTAAAAAGAATAAAAACACCTAAAAACTGTCAAAAACCTTAAAAATATTAGGACACTAAAAACCTAAAAAACAAAAAACTATAAAAAAATTTAAAATTTCATAAAAGCACAAAAAATTATTAAAACCTAAAAAACATAAAAATTACCAAAATATTGATAACCCTTGTTGACGCTCCTTTCCGTCACAGAGTCTAACGACTGAAAAAAGAAAATAACTTAGTCCAAAGTGATTCATCCTTTGAAGAAACATCAAAAATCGACAAAGGGATGAACAAGGAGAATATTGCCCATAGGTTGCGCAAGTTCCCTCATGGTCGCGCAAGTAAACTTGTGCGCCGTCTAGTGGTCGTGCAAGTACTTGCGCGCCGCCTAGTGGTCGAGCAAGTCTACTTGCGCGACGCCTTATGGTCGTGCAAGTGACTTGCGTGACCTATGTGATAACCGCCCGGTAACCGCCCAGGGCCTTCTTTTGCCTATAAATAGACCATGTGGGCCCCCCATTCGAGAGGATATTTTTCTAGAAACTCAGTTTGAAGCTCCCGACGCCCAAGTCTCTTCTCAAAAGCTTCTGGAACACTTCTAAGGTAATTTCTTACCTGGAACGGAAGATCTAAAGAGAGGGAGGAAGGCCTAAGTGTTGAAACTCATCAACACTTGCGCGCCTGAATGGCCAGCCCTTAAGGGAACTGGTCATACTTGCGCGCCGCCTTATTCCTTCAATAGAATTTGCGTGTCCCTTTTCTGGAAGAACCTCAAGGGTATTCTAAAGGGTTTAAAAAAAAGTCTCTCAACTATTTCAATTCCGATTGAAAATCGTGCAAGTACACCATGTGTCGCGCAAGGTATACCTGCACGACCAATACTTGTGCGCCCACGCAAGACTTGCGCGCCTTTCACGACTTGTGTGCCCTTAACTTTCTGGGTGCCCATCTCGCCCATTTTACCCCTCATAAGCCATTTCACCTTTCCTATTCAAGATTTAGTCTTCAAGATACTCTTCAAAGACATTTATGGCATGATTTCTTGATTTGACTTCGTTATATGAAATAAATTCGGTGGAATATCTCTCAAAACCTAGTGATTTATACATCTTTATGTCACTAAATATTCAGAGTTCGTTCATTCAACCTCATCCTTTAAGATGAGAGAATCCTTTAACATGGGAATCCTCCTCAGGAGTAAGCCCCAATCTCAAATATGGGCCTCCTTTTTAGGAGTAAGTCCCAGTCATAATCTGGGGCTTCTTTTTCAGGAGTAAACCCCAAGCCCCTTAATTTCTCTTAACCAGTCCTAAATTACGTTTGATATGGGGTTCCTTCTCAGGAGTAAAACCCAATTATCAATCCTCTCCTAATTTGGGTTTCCTTTTCAGGAATAAGTCCAAAGTTAGAGTATTCAAATCTCCATAAAGCACATATACCTTTATGGACCATGTTCCAGGATTTTTTCCCTAAAAGTAAAAATCCTTAACCTTCATCTATTTGGGCAGTCATACATACATAAGCCCCAAACAATTTCGTATGATTGCATCTTTCATGGCACAATTGTCTAATTTTTACCAATACCTCTTGTTTCTCACACCGAGCATGACTCACGTGAGCTTAGAGTGTAAAAGTAATTATGAAATTCTTCTTTTAGCCATCAATCATAAACATCATACTCCATTACTCGAACTAACTGGGTTCTGATTCCTTTTACAAAACAAAGGATACGTAGGTAGCCCATTTATGGGTTCGATCCCAACTCTGAAGTAATCCATGTCCTTCTGAATGACGATAAACTTCAAGTGCCCCACTGAGTGGCTTTAAAACCAGCCTGGTCATCATAATGACCAAGAGACTTTTATATAAATGTTTTGAAGGATACCATTGACCAAGAATCTCTAAATAGATATAGATGATTCTCTATTGATGAAGAACCTCGAATACATATAAAAGATTCTCTAAATTTCTTGCATATTTAATCATTGATTGTTAAAACTAAAGGAAAGCTCATTTTATACTTGGTAATGCAATAAGGATTCACGAACATAACTTAAATCTATAAAGAGAGTCCCAGAGTAGACAATAATTCCCCTCAAAAAGGTGTGATGGGTCCGACCTCCCATCCTCTCGACCAATGCAAATTCCTAAGCCTCATTATCCCACAAGCTAATGAGCGCCTACCATTGTAAAGTAGGTCCAAACGGATGTGGAATCATTGGATGTTTCCGGTTCTACGAACAAACCCGCTAGAAACCGATCGGAACGTTTGAATCTCCCGTCCAGGAGGTCATCCCTGGATTCCGTGCGAAACAAAAATGGTGAACCCGACGTGAATCCTTAACCAAGTTAAAGTGATGTTCTTCTTATTTGTTAGGCCCCTTGGGCCAACAAATCAATCATTGACATGTGATAATCCAAAAGATGCACTAGCCGGATTCATCTTGATTATGCCTATTATATGGAATAGGCACTCTTTTCTCAAGATCTTCTGCAAAATGGCTTTCCTTAAATTCACCCCTGTGAATACAACTGCTGTGAACACATCTACTATGAGGTCTGCTGCTGTGAAAACCAATGCTGCTACTCCTGCTGGAACGTCGTCCGCTCTGAGGATGACATCACCAACTCAGCGTCTTCAAAGATGGGTTTCTAATGCATTGGTTAAGGAGTACCGTCGCAACAGTACTATCCCAACACTAGAGGCCGCTCATCATGCCCTCCAAGTTAACAACTCTACCTGGTCATCCGAACAACGGCGGCCGGCGATCAAGAAGCAGGTGGTGCTGACTACCGTCTCCAACCGTTTTGGGTCGTTATCCCCGGAACACAATTTCCATTGACTATCTTACTCTGAGGAAGTGAATGAGCAGGTCCCACAGGGCCTTAATTCAAAAAGACAGGAGTCCTTCCCGAAGGCTCCCATCAACAATCACCGCTAGACTCGTGCGGTAGTGCGCCCTCAACATGATGAGGGTACCGACTCCAGGCATTCAGCTTAGGTTCCTCGAACCCGGGCATGCAAGATGAACCGCCAGAGACGGAATCCGGTTAACAATGGGTAGGTTGTCATCCCAGCCATCTACGGAGAAGTCCACCAACCTAACTTGGTGGCAAATAACGAGCAGGCACAATCACCTGTCCGTTTTAATTCCGCTGTCCAGCAGACTCGTCTGGCAGCATCACACCAATCCCGCCAGGCAATTCCGGCGGAGTACCATAGGCAGGAACATGCACCTGCTTATACATCACCAGTTAGTCAGCAAGCTCGCCTGACTACATATGATGGAGTCCACCAACCTAACTTGGTGGAGAACAACGAGAAGGCATACACACCTGCCCGTTTTAATTCTGCTGTCCAGCAGACTTGTCTGGCAGCATCACGCCAGTCCCGCCAGGCAATTCTGGCAAAGTACCATAGGCAGGAACATGCACCTGCTTATACATCACCATTTAGTCAGTAGGCTCGTCTGACTACATATGATGGATCTCGTCAACCGCGTTTGGCGAAGTGTAATCAGCAGGAACATACACCTACTAATACTAATCAAGCCTACCAACAGTCTCGCTTGGTAGCGCACGGAGAAGTCAGTCGGAAAGCCCCGACGATAAATAAGAGGCAGACTCAACTCTCTGCCTCCACACATGATTACTGTCAGGATTCACTAACAGGAAAAGGATGACAGGAGCAGGAACATACACCTACTCCAAGCCCGGAATGGACGTATATCCCCATTCCGGCGGCTGAAGTCACCAAAAATATTTTGTTAATGGTGAAAGAGCAGAAGCAAATTCCTACTCATATTCTGGATGCTTGACAGGATACCATAACAGCTTCAGCATCATCTCAGGGACAGACTCATAAATCTATCCCTAGCAGTGGAGTGACACATCAACAATTCACTCTGGAATAGACACACACATCTGTTCCAGTCCAAGAGGGTTATGGGGCATACTCCCCCATATCATACGGACAACCAAGTTAGGCACAAACACCTGATTTGAGTGGAGATCGTCAGCCTAACCTAACCATCTTTCCTAATCAAGAACATACACCTGCTCAGAGTAACCACTTTCGGCAACAAGTGGTTTCTAAAGTGAGTAAGAAGGCATCTAAGAAAAAGATCCTCCCAGCAAAGTCAGGAGATCAAAGGCCAATCTGCAACAAGGCCTTTCTCGATGCTAGAGTTCTTGAAGCTCTCAGACATTTATCTGTCGGAATTCAAGATTCTACTCCCTCAGTTCCCAATAACGGGAATATTAATTTTGAAGGTCTTCAACAGAAACTTCCTCATGAAGGCTTCCTTCATGAAAGTTCGGTCAATCTTGAAGTTTGTTCTTCAGATGAGAGCCACAGGAACCCTATGTGTGGTCAGAAGACCAAGGAGCAAGAGATTTCATCTTTTGCTGTAACCCATTATGGTGGTCCTCCCCATGATGATGAACTTCACTGCGAAAGTCCTCTCCGCAGTAGTGATTCACATTTCCTGGAAAATACTCTAGGGGATAATGTAGTGCCGAGAAAGCCCTTTTATCTTGAGGCACATGAAAATTCTAAACCAGTCATGTCTGATGCGTTATCTCTAACAAATGAAATACTTTCTCAATCAGAAGATAGCCCAGGGTGTAGGTCATTCTCTGAACCACCCCTAAGTCATGCATCTTCTAGTTTGATTAATGATCTCTCTACCAATCTTGTTGAATCCGATGAAGCAACAAGGAAACACCAACTCTGGTCAAAACAGGTAGAAGAATCTTCATTTAATGACAAAGAGGAAATGCTGAACATGAGGAAAAAACTGGAAAAAGGTGAAGTATCAGTCATGTTTTGGCCTTTGGCTGACTCCCAGTACGACATTCCAAAGATGTTGACGGATGATGGAATCCATGATATTCGTCTCAACATATGGAGGACTCTTTGTCAATTGAAGAAGAAAGTATTATCTTACGGTGATTATGAAAATCATATTAAGATAATAGAAGGGTTACAACGCCAGATTGATTTGGCATCTCTATCAGTCTCTCTGTATCCGAAGGCTGAAAAGCAACAGAGAACCCTTCAACGTTCATGCCTTGGCACACTAAGAAAATTGCGTCAGTTAATTTCCAATGCTCCATCTGATGTTCATATCAGAGTATGGGGTGTTCATGGAGCTCTACATTTCATAGTGCTTTCCAGTCAGCAAAGCCCGCCGAAAATGGTCTCATGCAATGTTATTGCCCATGGCCGGCCACAGTCAATGGGCTTTGTTCATAATCAAAAGCTTGCTCAAGAATAGGCTTCAACTAGTTCCTCTCAAAATAAAGTATATAGAGAACAAGTTGTTGAATTGCTCCTACATCAAGCATGCGAGAATATTGCACAAGCCTCTCATCTGGAGCAAACATGTCATCAAATGACAGAAGTTTCGGAAATCATCCAACGGTCTGTTGAACCAGGTGATAAAAGTGGATACAGGTTAATGCATCCAGCTAATTTCCGAACTAAGATTCGCAAGATCAAGAGAGATTTTAAGAAGATCTCAGACATAGCGTGTCAAGAGACACCCCAGCTTGTCAGACTGGGGACATCTCTAAACCAACCCTCAGAGTCAACAAATGGGATTCGAGGAGTTGAGCGGAAGCAGTAGGAACATCCCCAGTCCACCGGACTGGGGACTTTTTCAAATCGTCAATCCCTCCCTCAGAGAAAGTCAGTATTCTCTCGATTAGGGAATAAGCCTCAAGAGGAACGAAGAGCCAAGCTATCAGGAGATTCTCTCCAAGTGACGGTTCTCCAAGAAATTCCTGAGGGATCAAGTCAACGGAATTCCATGTCTCATCATGGACATGGAAGAAGACAATATCACAGAAATGTTGATAGAAAGGATTCCATGCAATATGCATCCATTAATTTCATCAATGTCATTGCAGCTGATTCACCAGATGAGGCTCAATCAGAAGGATCAGACGAAGAGGTTCCTGCTCAAGAAGTTGCGCACACAGACCTAAATGAAGAAGGTGTGCGCACACGTTATCAAAGGCTTACCCAAAATCTGGGTATTCCTTCAAGTAACCCACTTCCCCCTCTCCGGAAAGGATCCAATAAGGGGAAAGGAAAGAATCCGGTTACTTCTCACCCTTCCTCTAAAGGAGGTCAATCGCTCTCATTAGAGCAAAGGTTTGCACAACAGGAGGAAGAAATAAAAGAATTAAGAAGGTTGAATGAAGAACTACTTCAGAGTAGTCTTCTTCTTAAGAATGCTGAAGTCCGACAGCAGAAGGAATTTGTTGTAACTACTGAGATGGATCAGGAATATCTTCCTTTATCAGTACACCCTCAGAGGTCTAATCCTACGGGTCAAATGCAACAACGGTTGGCAGCACTACCATCAGTTGCAGCACCAACCACCACATCTGTCCAAGCTCCATTCATTGCACCTAACCAAAACCAAGTTCAACCTGATGTTTCTCAAAAGATAATAACTACTATTGAGTCATTAACAGCTCAGTTAGAAACTATGGAAGGGAAACGGGCGCAAGTTCAACCTGAAAAGAAAGTTTACCCTGAATGGGTAGATTCAATTTCTCCTCCATCCAGTTTTGGAAACCCTGTTTTCCCTACTTTCAATGGATCAGGAAACCCTGAACAACATTTGACGCATTATGTGTCTTGTTGTGATCCTATGATGGGAACTCTAGAGCAGCAAGAAGCAGTGAAACTCAGATGCTTCGTGCGAACCTTGCAAGGACCAGCTTTTGTCTGGTATACAAACTTGCAATCCCGGTCAATCATCGGATGGGAGGATCTTTGTCAAAAATTCCTTCTTCAGTTTAGCTCAACTTTGCCAAAAATGACAGTTTTCGATCTTAAAAACTGCAAGCAAAGGTAGAATGAAAGAGTCTCTGATTTCATTGCTCGTTGGAAGGGATTAACGTATTCCCTGAGTTTAGCACTCCCTCAGGAGTAATTGTTTCCAATCTGTGTGGCAAATTTGCATGACGAATTACGCACGCCATTGATCCCTATGAAATACATAGGAGGGTTTCGAGACCTTACTTCAATCGCTCAAAAGATTGAAGATTCCCTTATAAAGGCTAAGGTTAAATCTCGTATAATTCCATCAGCTCCAGTAAGGAGAATGGGTAAAGCGGAAACTGCTACAGTTATGCTTAAACAAGCACCTGTACCTATTTCTACTTCAAAACCTTCATCTTCTCGAAGGGCTCCACCACCTGAATGCCAACAACAAAGGCTGTTTCGTCCAAATGATCAAAGAGATCAATGATGAAAACAATTTGAGGATTTGAAGAGTAAAACATACTCTTTCCGAAGTGAGCAAGTTCCTGGTTACTTCATTTCAGCTCTGGAAAATAATTTGGTTCAATTACCAGTGCCCAAGAGGCTAAACAAGGAAGGAGATGAAGACCGTCCCAATTATTTCCCCTTTCATCAAATGTTGGGGCATCCCATCTAGGAGTGTTTTGTCTTTAAAGACCTCCTAAAAAAGATGTTCGACTTGGGACAAGTCAAATTGAAGGGTTCTTCAGCTCATGTAGCGTCTATTACCGCTACAGATCCAGAGGAAGGAGGATGTCAAAAGAAAAACTGCGAAAAAATATGATGATTGGATGGTCAGAAAGACAATCAATCGGACCCATTCCGTTTTGCGAACACAATTGAAGAAGCCAATTGTGTCTCCTACAAAATCTGCATTAAAGCCTCCATCAAAAGACAAATCCTCAAAATGGCAGCACAATTCAAAGAAGAAAGAGGAATTAGGAGAAGATGAGTATGTATCAAAGCCTAAATTGTCTTTGACTCTGGCAGATTTCATTCCATCTACTTCAAAGCCACGGGCACTGCCCCATCAAACGGCACAGCCTAAACAGGCTAACCAGGCAGAGTCTTTATCAGATGAAGAGTTAATCTGTGGTTCTGTTAATATGATTCAATTAACAGATCCATATTCCAGTCTTGATGAGCCTGAATTCCCTGTATCAAATAAGGGAATCCGAAGATGTTCTAGAGGTTCAGGATATAGGGGAATACGTGGATCTTTCCGAAGCCCCTACTCTAATTCTACCCCTGCTAGCACTGTATATGTAGCAGAAACTCGTGGTAGAGCCCTTCAGCGAGCTCAAAAAGAACAAGGAAGTTCTTCTGCCAATGGCCAACTCAGTTTTGGCACAGTTATTTTGGAAGACCGATTAAAAGTTTCATCTTATTTATCTTAGAAAATAAATGGATCTAATTAGTCTAATCTTCCAAAACTAAGGATGTTGCCAACTTCAATACAAGATGCATCAGCTTCCAAAGCATCTGCTTCCAAGGTACCTGCTAAACCGCATATTCCTATTGGGAAACGCAGACCTCTAGATCAAAAGTATGATATATTGAAACACTTGGCCCAACTACCAGCCAAGTTATCAATTTTGGATGATTTGAATCTGTCAAAAGATCTTCAGGAAGCACTCATCGAAGCTTTGTCAAGTCCTCAAGAGTTTGAAGCTGAAATTGCTGCAGCTGAAATCTATCACATAGAGAATAATCCTGCAGAATGCCATGCAGTGATATCTTTTACTGATAAAGATGAAGATGATGTTGTGCATGGGCACATAAAACCTTTGTACTTATATGGAAAAGTCAATGGTGTAGATGTTCGAAGAGCTTTCATTGACAATGGTTTAGGAGTCAACCTCATGTTCATTCGTACACTTCATCGATTGGGCCTCACAGAATCTGATTTATCTCCTTCTACCATGATGTTACAAGGATATGATAAAAATGAACAAGAACCACTGGGAGAAGTTACACTCAGAACTCAGTTTGGAGATCTTGTATCCAATTCGGATTTCATGATTGTTGATCAAGACTCAGCTTTCAATATCTTGCTTGTAAGACCCTTGCTACATCAGCATGCAGCTATTCCTTCATCATAACATCAATGTCTCAAATACTGTTTCGATGGTCAAGTTGGAACATTTTATGGTGATAAGGCCCCGTTCAAGACATGTGAGTCTCAATACATTGAGGCGGAATTTTATCACCTGAAGGGAATAGAAAAATCTACAATGAAGGAAATTACCAAAGTTAATGCTCCATATGGTTTGGAGAAAATTCCAATAAATCCATTTTCACATGTGAGTACAGATTATGTGTTACCTATCAGTCAAATTGACAAAATAGGCCCAAATCAAAATACTCTTATGGAAAGATCCATAATGTCAATTACGGCGATCGAGCCAGACAACATGGGAGAAATTGGTAACCTACCAAGCAGTAATGAAATCATAAGTGGTGATGTTTTCATTTCATCTGCTGAAGTCCAACAAGTCTATACTTCGCTAATCAGGCCATAAGAAGTTATAGCAACACCAGAGGTGAATAATGATGTCGATTCTCAATCCATCATCTCCTCTTTATTTCCCAAAGAAGACCCTTTATCATCAATAGGGTCGGAAATGGAAGCTTCTTCTTCAAAATGTGAAAATTTTGACATCTCTTATGATCATGAGAATTTTGTTTTTTCATCTACTTTGCAAGTAGAAATGGAAGAAATAACACATGATGAAGATGAAGAGGAAGATCTTAGTGATGCTCCTCTAGCATTTGAAGAGGGTATCTCTACCACTGTGGATGAACTCAGAGAAGTAAATATGGGTACAGAGAAAGATCCACGCCCCACTTTAATTAGTGCAGCCATGACCCTTGAAGAGCAAGAGATCTATATTTATTTTCTAAAGAAAAATAAAGATATTTTTGCTTGGAATTATACAGAAATGCTTTGGCTTGATCCTGATGTTGCTACTCATCATTTGGGTTTAGCAAAAGAACATCGAGGTTTTAAGCAAGCTGCGAGAAGAACACACCCAACCTATGCTTCCAAAATTGAAGCTGAAGTGGATAAGCTAATCAAAGCCAACTTCGTCAGAGAAGTTAAATATCCCAAGTGGTTGGCTAATATTGTCCCTGTAAAGAAGAAGAACAGACAAATTAGGGTTTGCATCGATTTCAGAGATCTTAATCGGTATTGTCCTAAAGATGATTTCCCAGTTCCGATTACAGAACTCTTAATTGATGCGACGGCTAGCTATGAAGTACTCTCTTTCATGGATGGATATTCCGGATATAATCAGATCTGAATGGCCCCAGAAGATGAGGAATATACAGCCTTCAGAGCTCCTCAAGGTGTGTTTTGTTACAGGGTGATGCCCTTTGGTTTAAAGAATGCAGGTGCAACATATCAACGCGCCATGCATCGTATCTTCAAACCTCTTTTAGGGAAGTTTGTTGAATGCTATGTAGATGATTTGGTGGTTAAATCCAAACAACGTTCTAATCACTTGGCTGATTTGGAAGTCATATTCCACAAGCTTCAACAACATAATTTGAAGATGAACCCCTTAAAATGTGCTTTTGGGGTAACATCAGGAAAATTCCTCGGCTTTGTTGTACACCATCGTGGTATTGAAGTCGATCCTGAGAAAACCAAATCAATCCTTGGTATGTCACCTCCTCAGAATTTGAAAGAATTAGGAGGAATTCAAGGACACTTAGCCTATATTCGGCGTTTCATCGCCAATTTGGCAGGCAAAAGTTTACCCTTTACCAAATTATTGAAGAAAGGAGTCACTTACCAGTGGACTGAAGAATGTCAAGAAGAATTTGATATTCTCAAGAAATACCTCTTGAGTCCAGCAGTACTCATGACACCTGTTGAGGGTAGACCGCTTATCCTCTATGTGACAGCTTTAGAGCGATCATTGGGTGTCTTTCTCGCTCAAAATAATGATGCTGGGAATGAAAATAGTCTCTACTATCTCAGTAGAACTATGCTTGATGCAGAAACCCGGTATTCAAGTATTGAAAAGTGCTGCCTAGCATTAATCTTTTCAGTTCAGAAACTGAGACACTACCTGCAACATCACGAGGTCCAATTGGTATCTCGTAATAATCCGCTCAAATTCATCCTTAGTCGTCCAATGCTTACAGGACGTCTGGCAAGGTGGGCGGTTATTCTACAGCAGTTCGACATTCAGTATGTGTCTCAAAAGGCAATTAAGGGCCAAGCTTTGGCTTATTTCCTGGCTGAACATCCTTCAGTAGAAGACACATCTTCAGATATTGAACTCCCTGATGAGGAAGTTTTCTCTATTCAAGAGAGTCCTCAAATATGGGAAATGTATTTTGATGGTGCTTCCAGAATTCCAACAGGGAAGAAAATGGAAAATCCTAAATTCAACAAAGTTGATTTAGGAATTGTGCTCATTTCTCAAGATAAGGCAGTGTTACCTTATTCCTTTTTATTGTGGGAAGGTGGTACAAATAATGAAGCTGAATACCAAGCTCTCATTACAGGCTTGGAGTTAGCGCTTCAAGCACAAGTGAATCACATAAAGGTGAAAGGTGATTCAGACCTGGTAATAAAACATGTCAATGGGGATTATGCCATCAGAAAAGAAGAATTAATCCCTTTGTATGATTACGTCAGAAAGTTAATGTCGGAATTACCTTCAGAACCGACATTTTCTTATGTCCCAAGATCAAAAAATGCTCAAGCTGATGCACTGGCTAATATAGCCACGGCTTTAGCAGATCCAAATCGGGACGAGACAACCATCAGTATTGCCCACCGTCGTGCAATTTCACCTTATGTTCTAGTCAGAACAGAAGAAATTAATGAAATTAGTCCTATTCCTGAACTGTATGGTCATACTACAGGATGGATGTCACCTATCAGGGAATACCTTCAAAATGGAACACTTCCACCTGATAGAGCCGAGAAAGAACAAATCCGGTGACGTGTGGTCAATTTTACTCTTTATGATAGCCCAAACCGCCTAGATAAAATTCTCTACAAACATGGTTTTGATGGAGTTATCTTATGATGAATTGATGGTGAAGAGACAATGGCTGTCCTAAATGAAGTGCATACAGGAGTCTGTGGTGCCCACCAGTCTGGACATAGACTGTCTGATCAAATTCGAAGGCTTGGATACTTTTGGCCTTCAATGATACAAGATTGTGTTAATTTCACAAAGAAGTGTCATTCATGCCAAGTATATGCCAACTTCATTCATCAACCTCCAGAGATGCTTCATACAGCTAAATAATCATGGCCATTTTCCACATGGGGAATGGATGTGGTGGGACCTTACCCTTCAGCTACGGCCAAGCAGTTTAAGTACATTCTTACTGCTACTGATTTCTTTTCCAAATGGGAAGAGGAAATACCTCTCAAATATGTCAGTTCTAAATGCATTGTTAGCTTCATCAAGTCTAACAGCATTACTAGATTTGGTGTCCCCCATACCATATTGACGGACAACGGCACCAAATTCTGTTCTTCTGAGGTAAAGAAATTGTATCATGAATACAACATTAAGTCCAACCATTCATCTAGATATCATGCGGCAGCTAATGGCCAGATAGAACCCTTCAACAAGACTCTTTCAAATATACTGCAAAAGATGGTGGATAAAGATAAGAAATCATGGCCTAAAAAACTCTTTCATGCTTTATGGGCTTATCGGACCACCACCCGCACAGCAACGCAGTCAACTCCATATTTACTAATATATGGAACAGAAGCAGTTTTGCCCATTGAAGTTCAGTTACCTTCGCTCAGAGTTTCTATTTGTGATCAGTCATCTACAGATGAACAATATCAGAAGCGGTTGGATGAGTTGGAACGATTGGACGAGAAAAGATTGTGCACTTTGCACCACTTGGAAATCTTTCAGAATCGAATAGCACGAGCTTTTAACAAAAAAGTTCATCTTCGTTCATTCATTCAGGGAGAATTGGTATTGGTTCTCAGAGCACCAATGATAACAGGAAAGAAGCCTCCCAAGCTTGAACCAAAATGGGAAGGACCTTATTCAATACATAAGGTCTACTCCAATGGAGCGTATTCTCTAATCTCAATGGATGGAGAACACATCACGACTCCAACTAATGCCAGATTTCTGATGAAGTATTTTGTATAAACACAAAATATTGTTCCCAGAGCCAAAACAGTCACATTGGTTCATATTATGTCCTACATGACACTAAACTTTATTATGTTCTATCTACATGACATTAAACTGTACAGAAGTTCCTTATTTGTCCGAGATGACATTAAACTATATTTTTTCCGAGATGACATTAAACTATATTGTGTCCTGGCAACATGACATTAGACTGTGTGGCACTTTCATCGTCCAGCATGACGTTAAACTGTGTCAGTTCCCTTATCGTCCAACATGACGTTAAACTGTCACATTGGTTACTATTATGTCCTACATGATACTAAACTGTATTGTGTTAAACTATATTGTGTCCTAGCAACATGACATTAAACTGTGGGGCACATCCAACGTCCAACATGACGATAAACTTTAAAAAGTCCCCAGAACTGATATCCTCATATTGGTTCACCTTAGTCCTAGCTACATGACTTTAAACTGTAAAGCACCAGTTCGTCCTTGCTATATGACGTTAAACTATACAGCAATGGTCCAGTATGACTTTAAACTGCAACTTCATCCTACACGACATTAAACTGTGAAAAATATCCCTAAACCGTCCAGCATGACCTTAAAACTGCATCATCCCTGGTCCATGTATATGACCATAAACTATTTGCAAATCCCTTATGTCCAACAAGACGTTAAATTGTGACGTCCTATCTACATGACGCTAAACTGTATAAAAGTCCCTCACGTCCGGAAAGACGTTAAACTATATAATCTCAAAGGTCCAGCATGACATTAAACTGCACCATTCACGGTCCATGTATATGAACTTAAACTATTTTCACTTTCGTCCGACATGACGTTAAAATGGTACACTCTTTTGTCCTTACTGCATGACATTAAACTGCACAATCCCCCTTTTTTGTCCTACATGACATTAAACTGTTATTTTGTCCCTGCTACATGACACTAAACTATGCAGCACCAATAGTCCTAACTGCAAGACTTTAAACTGCATAGTCCCTGAATGTGTCCTACATGACATTAAAATGTTCATCGTTAAGGTTGTTATTACCTCTTGTTTCTCACACCAAGTATGACTCATGTGAGCTTAGAGAAAACCTCAACCATAACACTCTCTTTGGGCCCCTAACCATGTGTAAGTCCCAACAATTTTTTGATTTATTAAATCATTGTCCCCAAAAACAATCTCTTCACATCGGTTCACCACCATCTCATATGATGCTGATTCATGAAACCGCACCTAGAATCAATATCTTTACATTGATTCACTTTCGTCCTTGTTATATGACGTTAAACTATGCAAATCTTTTGTCCGGTACGACAATAAACTACAATATTCTTTGATTTCCTCATTTGAGAGAGAACTATTATTGACATTGATTTTTCAATCATGGTTTTCATTTTTAAAAGACTACATGAATACATGGTAATGCCTAAACTTTTTATCTTAGGTTAAACCATCATTGCACTAAAGTCCCCTTTCACCCTTCACATGTACGAACCAAATTTGTACAAATGATAGTTCAAGAACTACGTGGGCTTGATTCCCATCCTTATGGGATACGTAGGAACGTTCGAGTATCCCTCGAATCCAGCCCCAAATCTTTTGGGCCTAACCCCAAATTTCAATTTCAGTCCCTTAGCTGAAAAGTCCTCATGAAAACAAACACTGTGTATTCATTAGTATGGTCCGAATTCTATGACCCTAAACTAAGATTTCTCATACTTTCATCCTGCATGACGTTAAACTGCATTTCAAGAACTACGTATGGCTTGATACTCATTCTTATGAGATACGTAGTGAAGTCCAAGTTTCAATTCACGACCCAGCCACAACATGATTATGGTTATCATTGACCTATGTATCTCTATATACATTAGACAATACCCATATTTATGTGTTATAATCCTAACCTTAAATATTTTCAGATCTTTATAACCCTTTTCATGACTTCTAGTCACAAAAATGTCAAACTTCTGAGAATTCTTTTGCCTGTCTATGCAGCACGTGCCCATAGGTGGCCTTGCATAAACAGTCCACATAACAGACTTGTTAGCCAAAAGATACTATTTATTTGACCATGCAGCCAATGCCCTTAGGTGGCCCTGCATATTTCAACCCCCTAATGGGTTTGTTAAATAATGGTAACTTCATTCTTGGTAAGAATGCCTCTTTTGTCCTTATTTGTCTTAAACGACAGTATGTAGGGATCCACAAAAAAAATCCATCCTTAACATATTTTCCCATATCCTTTTTCATGATCTGAAAGTATTCAAGTCTATGGATTATTCTTGTTCCCTACGTTTGGGTCAGACCTTCGTAGGAGTGATATTCATCCAGTTCTTCGATATTCTTGTTTGGAAATATCTTATCCATATTCAAGTACCTCTTTCCATACAAAAAACTCTATACTTTAGAAAATTTGAATCTCCATAAACATTCACTGGCTTTTAGCACTAGGAAAGTAAATTTCTGGGAGTTCTTTTGCTTGACTATGTAGCACGTGCCCATAGGTGGCCTTGCATAAACAGTCCACATAACAGACATGTCAGCCGAAAGATGCTATTTATTTGACCATGCAGCCAATGCCCATAGGTGGCCCTGCATATTTCAACCCCCTAACGGGTTTTGTTAAATAATAGTAACTTCATTCTTGGAAACTACTTCTTCTAATGACTTTTAGCTCTTTTTCATATCATTCCTCAGATTCAAATATTCTTAATCCATAGTTTACATATTTTCCCTCATACTTGAGTATGGTAGTATGTTTTCAGATGAAAATTCAAGGAATTGTGTCAATTCTAATCCATTATGGTCAAAGCTATTTCGACCTTAAACATTATCCCCTTTATGTCCAACATGCATTACTTTAAACTGCCAGATTTCTTGTTTTTTTTTTCACCTCAGAGTCAAATCCTCTTTTCCCTCCGGATCCAACTTTGAGGGGGGACTTTTGTTGACGCTCCTTTCCGTCACAGAGTCTAACGACTGAAAAAAGGAAATAACTTAGTCCAAAGTGATTCATCCTTTGACGAAACATCAAAAATCGACAAAGGGATGAACAAGGAGAACATTGCCCATAGGCCGCGCAAGTTCCCTCATGGTCGCGCAAGTAAACTTACGCGTCGTCTAGTGTTCGTGCAAGTACTTGCACCCCGCCTAGTGGTCGCGCACGTCTACTTGCGCGACACCTTCTGGTCGTTCAAGTGACTTGCGCGACCTAAGTGATAACCGCCCGGTAACCGCCCAGGGCCTTCTTTTCCCTATAAATAGACCCTGTGGGCCCCCCATTCAAGATAATATTTTTCCAGAAACTCGGTTTGAAGCTCCCGACGCCCAAGTCTCTTCTGAAAAGCTTCCGGAACACTTCTAAGGTAATTTATTACCTGTAACGGAAGATATAAAGAGAGGGAGGAAGGCCTAAGTGTTGAAACTCATCAACACTTGCGCGCCTGAATGGCCAGACCTTAAGGGAACTGGTCATACTTGCGCGCCGCCTTATTCCTTCAATAGAATTTGCGCGTCCCTTTTCTGGAAGAACCTCAAGGGGATTCTAAAGGGTTTAAAAAAGAGTCACTCAAGTATTTCAATTCCGATTGAAAATCGCGCAAGTACACCATGTGTCGCGCAAGGTATACCTGCGCGACCAATACTTGCGCGCCCACGCAAGACTTGTGCGCCTTTCAAGACTTGCACGCCCTTACCTTTCTGGGTGCCCATCTTGCCCATTTTACCCCTCTTAAGCCATTTCACCTTTCCTATTCAAGATTTAGTCTTCAAGATACTCTTCAAATCCATTTATGGCATGATTTCTTGATTTGACTTCCTTATATGAAAGAAATTCGGTGGAATATCTCTCAAAACCTAGTGATTTATACATCTTTATGTCACTAAAGATTGAGAGTTAGTTCATTCAACCTCATCCTTTAAGATGAGAGAATCCTTTAACTTGGGCATCCTCCTCAGGAGTAAGCCCCAATCTCAAATATGGGCCTCCTTTTTAGGAGTAAGTCCCAGTCATAATCTTGGGCTTCCTTTTCAGGAGTAAACCCCAAGCCCCTTAATTTCTCTTAACCAGTCCTAAATTACGTTTGATATGGGGTTCCTTCTCAGGAGTAAAAACCAATTATCAATCCTCTCCTAATTTGGGTTTCCTTTTCAGGAATAAGTCCCAAGTTAGAGTATTCAAATCTCCATAAAGCACATATACCTTTATGGACCCTGTTCCTGTATTTTCTCCCTAAAAGTAAAAATCCTAAACCTTCATCTATTTGGGCAGTCATATATACATAAGCCCCATACAATTTCTTATGATTGCATCTTTCATGGCACAATTGTCTAATTTTTACCAATACCTCTTGTTTCTCACACCGAGCATGACTCACGTGATCTTAGAGTGTAAAAGTAATTATGACATTCTTCTTTGAGCCATCAATCATAAACATCATACTCCATTACTCGAACTACGTGGGTTCTGATTCCTTTTCCAAAACAACGGATACGTAGGTAGCCCATTTATGGGTTCGATCCCAACTCTGAAGTAATCCATGTCCTTCTGAATGACGATAAACTTCAAGTGCCCCACTGAGTGGCTTTAAAACCAGCCTGGTCATCATAATGACCAAGAGACTTTTATATAAATGTTTTGAAGGATACCATTGACCAAGAATCTCTAAACAGATATAGATGATTCTCTATTGATGAAGAACCTCGAATACATATAAAAGATTCTCTAAATTTCTTGCATATTTAATCATTGATTGTTAAAACTAATGGAAAGATCATTTTATACTTGGTAATGTAATAAGGATTCACGAACATAACTTTAATCTATAAAGAGAGGCCCGGAGTAGACAATAATTCCCCTCAAAAGGTGTGATGAGTCCGACCTCCCATCCTCTCGACCAATGCAAATTTCTAAGCCTCATTAGCCCACAAGCTAATGAGCGCCTACCTTTGGAAAGTAGGTCCAAACGGATGTGGAATCATTGGATGTTTCCGGTTCTATGAACAACCCCGCTAGAAACCGATCGGAACGTTTGAATCTCCCGTCCAGGAGGTCATCCCCAGATTCCGTGCGAAACAACCCTAAAAACAAAAAAACATAAAATGTCCCAACAAACCTAAAACACCATAAAAGACCCTAAAAACAATAAAATACCCAAAAAACCTAAAAGTCCCTAAAATAAAAAAAAATCCTTAAAGACCATAAAAATCTAAAAAATACCAAAAAGAAACAATATCCTTTACAAAACTAATAACTATATAAGCCCACCCCCTTTTGAAATTCAAAAAACCATTATACCACATAAATACCCTAGAAACCCAAAAATCCAAAAACCACTAAAATAAATAATAAACACCTAAATACTCATAAAAAAATTCTAAACCGCCTAAAAACATTAAAAATCCAAAGAAACCTTAAAAAACATAAAATACCAAAACCCTTGAAAATCCAAAAAACCCAAAATAATGGCCCTAAAAACTAAAAGAAACCAAAAAATGCACAAAAACCCTAAAAATCACTGAAACCCTTAAACCCCTAAATCCTAAAAAACCCTTTAAACCCTAAAAGTACTAAAATAAACTAGAAAACCTAAATACTCTATAAAACATAAAAAAACCTTAACCCTCAAAAACCCCCTCGACACTCCAAAAAATTAAAAGACCCCCTTAAACCCTGTAAAACCACTAAAACCCCCAAGAACTCCAAAAAACCATAAATTGCCTTAAAACAAAAATAATAATAATAACCAGAATACCCAACAAACCATGTCCCTAAAAAACAATTAAAACCCTTAAAAGACCCTAAAATACCTAAAAACCATTAAACACCATAAAAAATAAAAAATACCCTAAAACCGTTAAAATCCTATAAAAACCATGAAAGACCCTAAAACCCTAGAACACCATAAATTCCCTAAAATCCTAAAAATCCTAAAACATCATAAAAACAATAAAACTCATAAAATTATCATTAAAACTCATAAAATCACATTGTAAGCCTTAATCCAGTAAAAATAAAAGACCCCTTAAAACAATAAAACCCTGAATCCCCATAAAATCTAAAAACTAAAAAATAATCCAATGACCCAAAAAAACCCTTTAATCCCCACAAAACATTAAAAATTCCTAAAAACCCTAAAATCATAAAAACCCCAAAAATCCTATAAAACCTTAAAACCACTGAAACAAGCAATGAAAACCCATAGAAACCCAAAACACCCCTCTAAAATCCACTAAAACCTCGAAAATCCGTATATACCATAAAAACCTCTTAAACCCCTAAAAACACCGAAAAATACATTAAAAACAAAAAAACACGTTTAACCCACTCATAAATCCTATATACATAAAAAACCATAAAAACTAAAAAACGTTATAAACACTAAAAACCATTATATCGCAAGAAATCTATAAAAACATTAAAAAATTCATAATACTCATTAAATACGTAAAAACCATAAAAACCTAGATATCCATAAAAATACCCTAAAACACAGAAGATCCCAAAAATCCTAAAAAACCCCAAAAACACAGAAGATCCCAAAAATCCTAAAAACCCCCAAAAACACTAATGGACACTAAAACATTTTAAAAATACTACAACTCTAAATGAGCCCTAAAAACCATAAAATCCAAAAAAATCACTTAAACCCAAAGAAACATAAAAAAATATTTGAAACCATAAAAACCTTTAGAAATCCTTGAAATGACCCTAAAAATACATGAATTCCCAAATGACAATAAAACTGCTAAAAAGACAATAAACCCTATAAACTCTAAAAAATCCAAAAAACCCCAAAAAATGTAAAAAAAATAAAAATCATAAAACCCCCCTTAAAACCCTAGAACTGCTAAAAACCCCTAAACCCCTTAATGATCCTAAAAACACTAAAAACCCTAAAGGATCCTAAAAACACATAAAAACCTATAGAATATAAAAACCCCTAAAAACCCAAAAACACTATAAAAACTAATAAACCGGAAAATAGCCAAAAAAATTATACAAAATGTAAAAAATCGTAAACCACTAAAATCTCTTTAAAACTGTGAAAACCCAAAAAAATACTTGAAAACTATAAACCCTAAAATCCCTCGAAAACCTAAAAAACAATAAAACCAAGAAATACCCCAATAAAAATCCTATCAGCACAAAAAACCATAAAAAATAAAAGTCCTAAAATCACATAAATACATTTTACAGCATGAAAACCCCATAAACCCTCTTAAATTCAATAAAGAATCTAAAAAAATGTAAACCTTAATATACTATGTATTCTTCCAAAACCAAAAAACACCCTAACACGAATTAAAATTTTCAACCCTCCCTAAAAACGAAATAAACTAAAAAACCCCTAAATCCCATATGTCACCGAAAACCTATTAATTCTCTAAAACCGTGAAATTCATTAATAAACCATATTAACCTTTAAAAATACATAAAAATAAAAAAATCATAATGACACGAAAAACACATAAATACATAAAACCCATAACACCCTATAAATTATAAAAATAAATATACCCATATATACCCTTAAATCCTTTAATACACACCAAAAGTCCCAAAAACCTTTCAAAATCATAATGACAGTAAAACCACCAAAATTAGAAAAAACACCAACACCCTAAAAATCCAGTAAACCCAAAAATCCTTAAAAACATTTCAAATCCTAAAACCAAAAAATAACCTACAAAACCGTAAAAACCCTAAAATGCTAAAAATGACACAAAAAAACTAAAATAACCCTAAATCACTAAAACAAAAAAACTCCTAAATACCCTAAAAACTAGAAAACACTAAAAACCCTCAAAACATAAAAACGTATAATCCATAGAAACTCTAAAACCCCTAAAACCCTAAAATCCTTAAATCCTAAAAACCCTAAAAACCCTAAAACACTCCAAAAGACATTATAAACTCTTGAAACCCCAAAACAGTAAAAAATCATCAAAACTACCCAAAACACAATGAAAACACAAAAATTCCAATTAAATCCCTCAAAATCCCTAAAAACCCAAAATCACATGAAATACCCAAATAACCCCTAAAACCATTAAAATCCCCTTAACCCCTACAAACCCATAATCTATAAAAATTAAAATTCATCAAAAAGACCCCAAACCCCTAAATTATACACTACACACAAAAAAAACAAAAAAACAAAAAAACAACTCAAAAAACCTAAGAAAACATTAAAACCCCTACAAATCCATTAAAAGAACTAAAAATAAAAAAAACTCATCAAACACAAAAAATAACTAAAAATCAATAAAAATTCTTAAAGGCCTAAAAATACTTAAAATCACCTAAAATAAAAAAACCCAAATATTAAAAATATTCCCAAACACATGGAAAAACAATACAGACCCCAAAAAACCACTAAAATTAAGGAATACCCTAAAAACCTAGAAACCCATAAATGCGTAAGAATCACAAACCCCTTAAAACCATAAATCCATAAAAATTCAAAAAACCCAAAAAACCATAAAAAATAACGAAAAAAATGAAACACCAATAACTCTAAAACCCAGTAAAACCCAATAAAACCCACTTAAAACCCTTAAAAACCATACAACCATAAATCCTTCAAGAATAAACTAAACCCATAATAATCCATTAAAACCCAAAAAATTCCTACTACCAAAAAAAACATTTAATTTCCCTAAAACCATAATCCCCCTAAAAACACTAAAAGAACATAAAAACCCATAGACAACCTGAAAACCTGAAAACCCTAAAAACCCCTAAATCAAATCATAGTCCCTAAAAATGATAAAATACCTAAGACCCCTATTAAACATAAAAACCCCTTAAAACACCCAAAAACATTAATATATTCTAAAAAAATAATGTAAAAACTAAAAACCACTAAATATAAAAAACCAATAATAACCTAAAAACACCTAAAAATCACTAATTCTCCCAAAAAGTCAAATATCTATAAATATCTCGAAATAACCCAAAACGCTTAAAAACCCTAATAACACAAAAAACCAAAAAAATAAAAAAACCCCTAAAAATAAAAAAACCAAAAAACCACTAATTGAACATAATATCCCAAAAACATTAAAAACCATAAAACACACCGAAAATTCTAAAAACTAGAAAAACCATAAAATGCATAATATTTGTAGATACCCTAAAAAACATAAAACCATAAAGCACATAGAAAACCATAAAACCAATAAAATACATAAAATCCCTAAAAAACACTAAAACACACTAAAAAACATAATGGAACCTAAAAACACTGAAACCCTTAAATACATCATAACACACTAAATACATTTAAAACCCTTAAAACCCTTAGAAACCACCAAAACCCTAAAACACCCTCCCCCACCCCCAAAATAAAAACCCTAATATCCCATAAATATAGATGAAAACCCTAAAAACATGAAAACTAGAAATATAACTAAAACCCTAAAACTGCTTAAAATATTAAAACCCTCAAAATTACTAAAAATAGTCAAAGCCCAAAAAACTCATGAGAACACTAAAAATACTAAAAACCAAATAAATACTAACAACCCAAAGAAACATTAAAACCAAATAAACCCTAAAAATCCTTAAACCCCTAAAACCCATAAAACTGTACAGAATGATAAAAAAAATCCTAAAAACACTTAATAATAATATAAATCCCTAAATCCCATAAAAACTCTAAAAAACATAAATATAAAAAAAAATCTAAAAACACTAAACCCCATTAGAATCCCCTAAAACCCCTAACATCCCAATAAAGAAAAAATACCATAAAAATCAAAAAAGAATCTTAAATTACTATAAACCCCCTTAAAATAAAAAACTAACCAAAAAATGAAAAATGACACTATCAAACCCTAAAACCCCTCAAAGACCCAACAAAACATAAAAACCACTAAGTGACACTTAAGAACCATAAAATAACACAAAATACCATAAAACCCCTAATAAACCCATACTACATCCTAAAGGATCCCAAAAACCATAAATGACCAAAAAAATTATAAAAACCATAATGGACCTTGAAGAACCCAAAAAATAGAAACAACCATAAAAAATCTAAAAACACTAAGGGACTAAAATCCTCAAAATATCTACAACACCCCTAAAGGAATGTAAAATACCTGAAAAACAATAAAAAATAAAAACACCTAAAACCCCATAAACCCCAGAAAATTCCATAGAAAAACCTAAATTCCATAAAATACCTAAAACACACAAAACCAATCAAAAACATAAAAAGGTATAAAAATACAAAAAAACACTTTAAACTCGTAGTGTTTGTAAAACCCTAAAAACACTAAAACCCTGAAACCCTTAAAATTCAAAAAATCCATAAATCCCTTTATAATGATTAAAGTACCTAATAACCACTAGAAATATTTAAGAACCATAAAAGACCCTAAAATCCTAAAAAAACCCCTTTAAAAACCCTATAAACGGTTTCCCTAAAAAATCCTAAAAAATCATTAAAACCCCCATAAGACCCTAAAACCTTGAAGGACCCTAAAAACATTTAAACCCAAATGGACCCCAAAAATCACCTAAACACTATATGTAACCCTAAAAATTCTAGAAAAACACATGATAACCCAAAAAACCTAAAAATAAAAATATCACATAAACTTACAAAACCCACTCAAAGACCCAAAAAACCTTAAATTCCCGAACAACACTAAAATTTTTAAAAAACCTTAAAGACTCTAAAAATATAGAAAAACCATAAAATGATAAGAAATATATTAAGTACTATAAAAACAAACGAAATATTAAAAGACTGTAAAACCCATAAAACCCGCCCAAAATCCCTTAAAGCGCCTAAAAACCATAAAACCCCAAAACAATAAAAACCAGAAAATACATAAATTCCCAAAAAACCATTCAAATTCCATAAAAACCTATTAAAAACCTTAAAAACCACTAGAACCATCCCAAAACATAATATCCAAAAATACCCTTAAAATTAAAATGCCATAGAAACCCAAAAAAACACTAAAATCAATAAAACACATAAATCCAAAAAAATCTACATAATACTAAAAGCCCTGAATAGCTAAAAAAACATTAAAATTAAAAAACAAACATAAATACCCTAAAAAATACTAAAACAAAAAAACCATTAATTCCCCTCAAAATCAACTAAAACCCCGTAAAAAACAACCCCCATAAAACCATAAGACATCACCAAAAAACCCCCTTAAAACCATACAACCACATAAATAGTCACTAAATCAATAAAACCATTAAAAGAGAAAATAAAACAAAGAAACCCAGGTAAACCATGAAAACAGTAGAAACACCTAATAAATAAAGAAACCCAATAAACCATAAAAACCATAAAAATCCCGATATCCCTAAATCCATAACACCCCTAAAAAAATAAGAAATATAATATCAATTAAGCAACCCAGAAAAAACTAAAAAACATAAATATTCCAATATCCCCAAAATAAACAACTAAAACCCTAAAAAACCCTAACACCCCTAAAGTACCCTAAAACTTTCTAAACCCACTAAAATAACCTAAAACTATAACAAGCCCTAAATCCCCTTAAACTTGCTCAAAGGCCATATAAACACCTAAAAACATAAAATGACCCTAAATTCCCAAAAATTATTTTAAAAATTAAAGTCCCATATATATAATTTGATGATTACATCCACTATCGTGGAACACAACACAAAGAATAAATTCATAGTAATCATGCAAGGCCATGGTTCAGACCTCACGACTTTCCCCTCAACCTCCAAATACTTGCTACCCCACCATCAATGGTGGGGCTTAAAAGAATTTTTTATAAAAAAACACTATAATCCCATAAAAATCCCTAAGATACTATAAAACAATGAGATACCATGAAACCATAATAACCATAAACAACCATAAAAAATAAAAAACACAATAAAACCCCATTAAAAACAAGAAGACCCAAAAAATCATAACCCCCCCCCCCAAAACACACTAAATACCAATAAAAATATTTAAACACTAAGATCCCAACAACAATTAAAACCGTAAAACCCTAAAACACAAATAAAAAATTCAATAAAAACCATAGAACCCTAAAAACATAGAAACCATAAATCCCCCTAAAACTAACAAAACCCCTATAAACCATGAGAATTCTAAAACCCTAAAAAATTTCTTAAAAACCTAAAACACATAAACTTCAAAAATCACTAAAACCACATAAAATCCCCCTAAACACCATGAACTCTAAAAATTCACTAGATCCCTTAAACCCCATTATAACAATTGAAAACACTAAAATATCCTTGAAACCATAAAAGACTAAAAACCCCACAAACAATAAAAGTCGTAAGAACCCTAAAAAATATAAAAATCCTAAAAACCCATAAAAAACCTAAACACAATAAATACCACTAAAAATAATAAAATATCTAAAAAAACTAAAAAACCTATCACCCATAAAAACCATAAAACCCCTAGAAATGCTAAACACCGATAAATAAATTAAAACACAAAAAAACCAAACACCATATACCCTACACGATAAACCCTAAATCTTACACCTAAAAACTATTCCATAAACTCTAAACCATACACCGAAAACCTTATCTCGTACTCCATAAACTCAAAACCCTATACCCTAAACCCTATACCATACACCATAAACCCTAAAAACTACCCCTTTAATCATAAACCCCACACCCTAAACATTAAAACATTCACCCTAAGCCCTAAACCCTTAACCTTAATCAACACACGCAAAACCATAACCCTAAAATACCATAAAAAAAATAAAAAAACTAAAAGAACCTAGGAAACCAAATAACCAAAAATACCTTAATAATCTGAAAAAAATCAAAATATCCTCAAACTCTAAAAGAATATAAAAAACCCATAAAACTCATAAGATAATGTAAATAGCTTAACATACCCCTAAAATACCCTAAAACATAAAAAACATAAAAGACCCCCAATACCCTTTAAAACACTAAGAAACCCAAAAAACACTAAAAACCCCTACAAAAATTAAAACCCATAAAACCACTAAAATTTCTAATGACCCACTATACATCCTTAAAATAATAAAACCAAGAAAAACTATAAAAACATCTATGAAATCCTAAAAAAAATTTAATCAAAAACTCCAATTAGAAAAAAAATCCCTAAAACCATTAAAAAGAAAAACCCATAAAAAATATATTAAAACCTAAAAAACCATAAACCCTATAAAAAAGACCTACACTGCCTAAAAACTCTAAAACACTTATAAATATTAATCACCTAAAAGTCAAAAAATTCCTTAATGCCCATAATTACCCAAAAACACCTAATATCCTTAAAAACCTGAAACCCTAAGAAACTCTACAAATGGATAAAACCATGAAATATTTTGAATACACTAAAAACCCTAATAATAAAAAATTCCAAAAAACCCAAAAAAAAATAACACTATAACACCAAAAACCGTTAAAAATTAATTCCCTCAAATCCCTAAAACCAAAAAAAACATATAAACCCCTAAACATAATATCCTAAATAATAAACAATAACCCTGAACTGTAACCCCTATACTCTAAACCCTAAACCGTAAAACCTACACCTAAAACCCTATACCCTATAACCTAAACCAAAAATACAAAATCCAAAATCCAATACCTTACAAACTACCCCCTAAAACCTTACACTATAATCACCATACCATGTACCTTAGTCCATAAATACTATATCTTAAACCCAAAAACCTACACCTTAAACAAATTACCCTACACCCTAAAACCTAGACCATATATTGTAAACCCTAAAAGACACACACAACCCCTAAAACACTAAAAGGACCATATGACTCCAAAAAACCATAACACATATTTAATAAAAACCCTAATATAAACTATAATACACATGAACCCCAATTAAACTTTGAATCCCTTAAAACCCATAAAAGTGACTTAAAATTTCTTAATAACCTCTAAAAGGTTGTTAACATGCTAAAAGAATTAGAAAGAACCTAAATCAATTTCTAACCCTTTGATAAACCATAACATCCCTTAAAAACGTAAAACCCCTAAGAACCCAAAAAATCTAAATAATCGTTAAACCCACTAAAACACAAAAAAACCATAAAACCAATTAAAAAAACAATACAAATCATAAATAACTAAAAAAACAAAAACCCCAAAAAATACTAAAAACACGCAGAACCCTTAAAACAAAACATTCATAAAACAAATGAGAACCCTAAAACAGAAAAAACCCAATAAAACCTTAGATACCCAATAAAAGCAAAAGAAAATTAAAAATATAATGAAAACAAAACACCACTAAAAACCCTAAAACCCAATAAAACCATAAAAACCTAATAGAAAAAAAACCATATATTGTATGCCCTATACCATAAACTGTAAACCCCAAATATGAAACCCCCTACCATAAACCATAAATGAAAAACTGTAAAAATAAAACCCTATATGCTATACCATAAACCATAAATCCAATATCCATTTCCCTACACCCTAAACCCTAAACCATACATCCAAAACCCTATACCATACACCCTAAATCTTATATATCAACCCTAAACACTAAACCACACAAATTAATCCTAAATACTGACGCCCTAAACACTAAAAAATATACACTAAACTATAAAAGACCATAATAGTCATAATAAAATTAAAATAATTAAAAACCTAAAAACCCTAAAAACCCAATATTAAACATATAATACCCTAGAAAACTCTAAAATAATAGAATTCCTAAAATCTCTACAAACCACTAAATCAACGTAAAAACCCTAAATAACCCTTAAAAGATCCTAAAAACCATAAAAAATATAAAATCGCCTTATAAACCCTAAGAAAAATAAAACTCAAAAAACCATTAAAAACCCCAAAAAACTATTAAACACCTAAAACCCTAAAAAACCATAAAAATTAAAAATTCTAAAAAAATCCTACAAAACCCGTAAAACACATTTTATACAAAAAAACCCAAAAAAACCAAAGTCCACTAAAAACCATAAAGACACTTATATCTTTAAAAACCCATAATAACATAAAAACTGAAAAGATCATTAGAACCCTAAAACCCTTAAAAACACTAAAATACACTATTACCCCTAAAAATGTATAAATCCTTGAAAATGAAAAAACCAATAAAAGAACCTAAAGTCACTAAAAACTCTAAAAATATTGAAATCGAATAAAAATATTATAAATTCACAAAAAAAACATAAAGAACCCATATAAACCTTATACAATATATCCTACACCCTAAACCATAAACCCTACAACCTATACCCAATACCCACCAACATGAAACCTAACCCAAACAACTAAAACCCAATGTTAAAATTTAATCTTTATTCCAAACAACCAAAACACTAATCCCTTCACCCTAAACCATATATCCAACATCATAAAGCATAAAACCAACACTCTATACCATAAAACCTAAATCATAAAAGTTAAACCCCAATCCCTACACCCTATACAATTAACCATGCACCACAAACTCCGAAAAAACCTAAAAAACTAAAAAATCTATAATAAACTAAAAACCATAAATACCCCTAAGAAAATTTTAACCACCTGAAAAACATAAATAACAAACAGAACACCTAAAAAACTATAAAGTTTCTAAAAACTCTAAAAACCCTAAAACACAATAAAAACCCCAAATAACTCCTAAAAGATACAACCCCCCAATATTAAACAGACCATAAAACCACAATAAGAACGTAAAAATAATAAAACACTTTGAAACCCCTAACAACCCTTTAAAACCCTGAAAATTCTAAAAATACATAAAACCCCTAAAACCATAAAAATATTAAAATCCATAAAACCATAAAAAACTCAATAAATCACTAAAAACATTATAAACACTAAAAGAAACTAATATCATTAAAACCTCTTAAAGAAGTGAAAACCATAAAACCATAATCACCCTATAATCCATAAAACCCTTAAAACTGTAAAAATTATAAAAACACACAACCCCCAAAAAACCATAAAAAAACCATAAAAACAAACATACGTAAAAATCACTAATAAATATAAAATTAGAAAAAAAAATAATACCCTATGAATTTATAAAAAACCATAAGATCCTATATACCCTTAAAATTGTATACACCTTAAAACACATAAAAATTTAAAAAAACCCTAAAACCATAAAAACACTATTATTTATAAATACTCTAAACCCCCAACAAAAAAGACTACAAAACCCAAACACTATAAAACCCAAACACTTTACTCTATTTCCTAAATCCTAAACTATAATTCATAGGAAATATACTCTAATACCTAATCCATAAACCCTATACCAAATACCATACACTGTAAACACCAATACCTAAATCCTAAACCCTATGTCGTACACCCTGAACCCTAAATTATAAACCCTAAACCCTATAACCTACACCGAAACCCTAAACCGCACACTCTACACCCTAAAACCTATAACGTAAGCACTATATCCAACACGCTAAACCCCTGAAAACTAAAAGAAGATTAAAATAAAAAAACATAAAACAATAAAAATGTTATGGAACATAAATCCCAAAATACCATAAAAACCCTAAAGACCAGTAAATAACCTTAATATACTATGAAACACCTATGAAACATAATTACCCTAAAAACAACTTAAATCCACTAATAACCAAAAAAGCATAAAACCCCCTTAAATCCCTAAAAATTTTAGATTCATAAAAAACCCTAAAAGCATTAAGATCCTTAAAACCCATTTAAATCACTAAACCCCTAAAATCGTAAAAACTAAAAAACCCCATAATACCCTAAAAATCCTAAAATCTAAAAAACCTCTAAATAACAATAACGAGGCAAAAAAACCCAATAAAATCATAAAGAGTCCATAAATCAAATATAAAACCCTAAAACACCTTAATAACCGCAACGAACACTGAAAAGTTCTAAAAACCCGAAAAAATAATATAAACCTAAAAAACAGAATAAAAAACGTCAATAAGAAACAAAACAACCTAAAATACCATAAACCATAAAATCATTTAATCCCCTAAAAGCCATTGTAAAATTAAATATACTAAAAAAAAGTAAAAACCCTAAAAACTAAAAAAAACCGCAATAAAAAAAACAAATTTCTAAAGTTCAGTAAACATCTTAAAAGACCCTAAAATCATAATAAAAGATTCTAACATGCCCTACATCCTTAAAAAGTTAAAAAAGCCTCTAAAACTGATAAAAAATCTTAAAACGAGCCAATTAACCCTAAAACCAAAATATACTATAAAATTGAAAACTGACATAAACATCCTAGAAAATCACAAAAACTCTAAAAATACCAAAAAATTCATAAAACCCACAAAAAATAAGAATCCCGTGAAAACCCTAAGAACCATATCAAAACCATACAAACCATAAAAATAAAAAACCCCTAAAAAAACAAAAAAACACTAAAAAAGAAATAAATCCACAAAAAACCCATTGAAACCATTAAATCCTTAAAATTCCAAAGTAAAACGCAAAAGTCCCTAAAAGCATTGAAATACCCAAAAAATCAAAAAATTATTTCAACCCATAAAACCCCAAAGCCCCTAAAATCTATAAAACACCATTAAACCCCTAGAAAACCCTAGAAATACCTAAGAACCCTAAAGGACCCTAAAACCATTGAAATTATACAAGACAATAATGAAAATAAAACCCCTACAGTACACCATAATATTCTAAAATCCATAAATTACTCTAAAAATAAAAATATATTTAAAGGACCCAAAAAAAGTAAATTAACCAGAAAACTCTACAAATCTTTAGAAATTATAAATTTCCCAAAAATACATGAAGAAATTAAAAACCCCAAAATGTCCTTATGAACCATAAAAACGCAAAAAAAACCACAAAACCATAAAAATAATAAAAATCCAAAAAAACCATAAAACCTCTAAAAATATCTATCAACCCTAAATCCCCTAAATAATATAAATCCCAAAAAACCCAAAAAAATCCAAAAAACCATAAGTTACTAAATAAAATCAAAAAATACAAAATAAAATCCAAGACCACTAAAACATCTTAGAATCATAAAATCTACCAAAACACCCTTAAATCCCTAAAAACATTAGAAACACTAAAACACATAAAAACACTTAAAACACATAAACCCCAACTCCTAATACCCTTTAAAACCACAATAACCATTATAAAACATATTATACCCTAAAATCCAATAAAACCTTAAAATCCACCAAAAACTATAAAATCCTTGAAAACCCCTAATAACTAACTTCATATATAAGTTCAATATTACAATATGAAAAAGAATGAAACACTAACTTCTTCCATTAGAAACATCCAATCCTCCTAGATTATTCATGCATTTCACTCATAACTAACTTCATCATATCATGGGAAAATAAATCATAAGAAAGGGGTGAGCTCAAATTCTTAGTAAGTGTAAGAAATACACTACATGATAACATAAACATTAGGCATGGTGAATAATTGAAAACACATGCCTTTACAAATAATAAACATCAACACTTTATGGTATTAATATGAGTTGGGTAAATAATTCCATAATAAAACATATTCATTGGTATTTTACTAGTCGAATGACCACATGAACCATCAATATTATTTTCATAATGAGAGAATGTATAATGAAAAACATTCTAAAACATTTTCTCTAGGCCACGTCTAGGACATCTAAAAATGATTAAGGCCTTTTCCAAAACCAAATAACATATTTGGAAAGGCCTCATCCAATTCAAAGCCTAATTGTCTAATGAGACCTACTGATGCATCAAGGACTTGTATCGGGATCCACCCATCACACACTACATCCAATACATTCCTCATATGAAAATGATGAAACATGACATAAACATTCATATTAAAACTAGAATAATAAATTCCAATATTTTAACCATAAACCATGAATGGTATAAAAATAACACATCCACAATCAAACAAATCGAAAAACCTTAAATACAATATGGAATATTTGTATCATAATACTTTAATCATAAACCATGAATACAGTCGCAGATGCCCTTTCCAAACAAGCCATTATAGAGAGGTTCTCATTGTGGTGCTTTTTCGCCACGCCCCCTTGCTCCTTATTTGTGGACTCTGACTTGAAGGTTGAGTTGCACACTCAATTATGTATTCCCTCCTTATATCAGTATGTTTTTTTTCCTTTTGGTATTAATTTTGTTGGACCAGGCTTGCCTGGTCTCGAGCCTTCTTTCCCCAAAAAGATTCAAAATAACCAATATCAAATAAAAATACTATGAACTATGAATAAATAACAAGACACTAAAAATACAGACACCAAAAAGACCCCATAGATAAAAAATTACCCCAAAAGTGACCCAAAAAATCCTAGAGTGCCTAAAAATAATTAGAATCCCTAAATACATTTAAAATCTAAAAATAACCTAAAAAACATAAAAATATATTAAAACAAGGTAAAACCCTTAAAACCGTAATATTCACTTCATTACATTAAAAAAATTTAATTTTTTTAAAAGAACATAAAAACACTAAAAACCCTAAATACTCTAAAACCCAAAAAACCAAAAAACACTAAAAATCCCAAAAACACGAAAACCCCTTAAACGCCTAAAAAGCTTAAAAACAATAAAAACACTAACGAAAATAAAATTACCATAGAGACCCTAAAAACCCTTAAAATCATAAAAACCCTAAACACATCTAAAAACTCCAAACGCCATAAAACCAATATAAACACCCTAAAACCCCTAAAAATATTAAAAATGCTAAACTCATAAAAACACTAAACCGTATACCCTACATAAAAACCATATACCATGTACCCTAAACCCAATATCCTACACCCTAAAACCTATACCCTACACCAAAAACCCAAAATAATACATTGTAAACAGTATACCGAACACCTTAAAACCCAAAAAATAAACCCTAAATCATATACCGTACACCCTAATCTTTAAACCACATTCCCTAAATCCTAAACCCTATATCTTAAATAAGAACCCCTATCCCTAAACACTAAAACATATACCATAAACCCTAAAAGACAAAAAAACCCCAAAAACTATAAAAGAACCTAAAAACACATAAAAGACCTTTAATTTTTTTAAAATACTCTAAAACATTAAAAAATCGTAAAAAACTAAAATCCCTAATAGAACCTAAACATTATAAAAATAATTAAAGTCCCTAAAAACCGTAAAACCCATAAAAGTTCATAAAAATGTAAAATAAACTAAAAAAGCATGAAACCCCTTAATTCTAGAAAACCGTTATAAAATATAAAACCCCTAAAGACATTAAAACGCTAAAAAATAAAAACCATAAAACCCCTAAATTGACCAAGAAAACATAAAAACCACTAAAAACAACAAAAAAAATTAAAATCCTATAAAAACGTAAAAAACCCTAAAATTAACTAAAACTATAAAAAGACCCTAAAAACCCATTAAAATAGTAAAATCCAAAAAATCCCAAAACAAAAACAAAAAAACCCAAAGAACCCATAAAAACCCAAAAACCCTAACAACCTAAAAAACCATAAAACCCCAAAAAATATCCTATTAACCCAAAAAATAACCAAAGATAGCCTAAAATAACCTTAATTATCCTTAAATATATCGAAAACCCTAATATCCCGTAAAAACTAGAAAAACTACAAAGACACAAAAAACACTAAAACACTAAAAAACATTAAAATGTCTATAACCATACAAACCGTAAAAACATTGAAAACCATTAAAAAATAGACCCCTAAAAACAAAACAAAAACTAAAATCCAATAAAAATACCATAAAACCCTATAATACCCTAAACATGATAAAATACCTAAAAAGTCCATATTACCCAAAAACCATAAAACCCCAAAAAGAATCATAAAACCCTACAACACTAAAATAAGAAAAAAACATACAACTTTAATAACTCTAAAAACCCATAAAAACCATACAAAACCTAATAATCCTTAAAACCCAAAAAACCTAAAACAGTAGGAATCCTAAAACCAACTAAAAATCATAAAACACAATAAAAATACAGAAAAAGAAAAAACTCATAAAATAAAAAAAAATAAAAAAAAATAATTAACACTACATAAAAAATGTAAAAATATGAAGCAACCATAATTTCCCTAGGAGTCCCTACAAGGTGATAAATCCCTAAAAGAGACAAACAACCCTAAAAGACCCAAATACACATAAAATACACTAACCCCCCCCCCCCCCACCCGAAAAAACCGAAAAATCCTAACAGATTCAAAATAAAATAAATTACCCTACCCTCGTTAAAAGATATTGAAAACAATACCAAACCATAAAACAACCTAAAACCACCAAAAACCCTAAAAACATAAAAAATACTAAAACCATTCAATAATCCCAAATACTCTAACAACCCATATAAACCATAAAAACCCTAAAACCCACTAAATGACCAAAAAACACAAATAAACAACCATAAAACACTTCAAAACCAACTAAAATACCTAAAAACCCTAAACCCTTAAAAACCCCAAAAAACCATTAAAATCCCCTAAGAACCCATAAAAATACTTAAAACACTTAAAACCCTAAATACCAAAAAAAACATTAAATCTATAAGAAACATTGAATACCCTCAAACCCCTCAATCCCTATTGGAGAAGCCCTAAAAATAAAAAAACCTAACCCCCCCCCCCCACTAAATACCTCAAAATTCATCATAATCGCCAAAAACCCTTCAAACCTTAAAAACCAAGAAAATGCCTAAAAATCCTAATGAATAATGACCCCCAAAATCCCCTAAAACCAATACAACCATAAAACCCCTAACCCAGAAAACCCTTAAAATACCTTACAAATCCAAAAAACCCAACAAGATCTAAAAAACCTAAAAACTTGTAAAATAACCTAAAAATAATTAAACACCCAAAAAACCATTAAAACTGTAAAAACCCCAAAAAATAACAAAAAAACATGAAAAACCTTAAAACCCATAAATCCCTAAAAACCCCTAAAATCCTTAAAGAACTAAAAACACCCATAAAACCATAAAAATCATAAATACCATAAAACCCTAAAAACATATAAATTTTTCAAACCCCTAAACCTTAACTTGCCCTAAAAGACCTCTATGAAAACCCTAAAACCCCTACAAAATCCAAGATAAACCAAAAAAACAATAAATAAATTTAAAAAACCTGACAACTACTAAATTCTATAAAAAATCCCTAAAAAGATATGATGTCCTAAAAATAAGTAGAAATTATAACATACTCCAAAAACATGAAAACCCCATGAAAACAATTAAATGCTAAGAAAAATTAAAAAATCCCTAATACTATTAAACACTCTAAAACGTCTGAAAACCATAACAAGCACAAAAAACCCATAAATTAACTAAAACACTAATATACTTTAAAAACAACCTTAAAACCCTAAAATCCAGAAAATCCAAAAAACCTTACAAACATTAACCCCCCCTAATACACCAAAGGACATTAGAAAATTTAAAAAAACCTCATAACTGTAAAAACCATAAAAACCGTATAAAAAACCTACAAACCATAAAAAATAAAAACCATAAAAACACCTAGAATCCTTTAAAACTTAAAAAGATAATAAAACCCTAAAAATACCTAAAACCCATAAACACACTTGAATGCCATATAAACCCAATAAAACACTAGAAGCCCCAAAAACCCATTAAACTACCAAAAATCCTAAAAACCAACAAACATAAAATAACCCAAAACCCTTAAAAATTATAAAAAACCCTTTAAAAACCTAGAATACCAAATAAAAATGAAAAAATAAAAAATATGTAATCCCAAATACAATACTAATAACTATAATATCATTCAAACCCCATAAAACTAAAAAAACCCTAGAATTCCTTAAACATCCTCAATACCCATAAAAATCCTTGAAAAACCTATAAAAATCCTAAAAACCCAAAAAAAACACAAATCCCTAAAAAACCAATAAAATCTATATAAATATATAAAACAATAAAATCCTTAAAATCCGAATAACCAAATAAATCATAAATCCCCAAAAAATGCATGACCATATAAAAAACCTAAAAATCCATAAATCACAAAATACCCTAATAACCTTAAAACCCCAAACCCTATAAAACCCCTTAATACTCAAAAATAAGAAAAACACATTAAAAACATAAAAATTCCAAATAACATAAAAAACATTAAAAGCAAAAAAATTAATAAAAACTTAAATAACATTAATACCTCTTAAAAACCCTAAAACTCTAAAAACATTAAGAAATCCTAAAACCCATAAATAATCATAAAACAAATAAAACCCCTAAAACCACATAAAAACTGTAAGAAACCCCAATGTCCATATAAAATACCCTAAAACCAAAAAAAAACATACAATAACCTAAAAACCCAAAACACCCCAAAATACCAGAAATCCCCTAAATGATCCTAACACCCTTAAAATACACCGAATGAACGTAAAAACCGAAAAATACTCTAAAATATTTTAAAACTCCAAAAAAACTAAAATTAAATAAAATAGAATAAACCCCATGAATGTCTTTAGAAATCTCCAAAAACCATAAAGGATATTAAAAACCCTATATGACAATAATTCCCAAAACCCTTTAGTGAAACTAAAAAATATACAAAACCAAAAAGAAGATAAATTACCCTAAAACCCCTAAAAGTATCCCAAAACCTTAAAACCCTAGAGGACCCAAAAATCATTAAATATATAAAAGACCCTAAGAATAATAAATAGCTCTAAAACCCCAATACAACCAAAATACCCTAAAATGCACAAAAAACAATAAAAAACTAAAAAATAAATAAAATATTTAAAACCCCAAAAAACCATTATACACTAAAATCCCTAAAACTCTCTAAATACCATGAAAACCCATAAAATATTTGAAACACAATAAACCCTACAAACCATAAAAACCATTAAAACACTAAAAAATATAATAACACATAAAATTATATAAAGACACAAAATCCCTCTAAATGACCATAAAAGAAACTAAAATAACTAAAAACTATTAAAACCGGAAAAGCTCTGAAACCCCCAAAATTCCCTAAATGAGGAAGAGTCCAGTTTGACATGAGGAGGAGTCCTGTTCGACGTCATTGTGTAGCTCTGATTCTATGATAAGTAAAATTGATTTTCCTTTGAGATGTGATGGTCATTTGAGGTACACAGTGCATGTTATGAAGATGATCCATTATGTTGGGAAGGCTGGACAATAGTAGAGGTAAAACACCATTAAAAAGATTGAAGACATGTGATGGATCATAATTTATTCATGTGTGAGTGATGGGAAGTCATTGAGCATAGGGTATGAGTGCAGCCCGCTGGTGAAATTTTATCACAATTTCTATGATGGTCTGAATGGGGGGATAAGGATTTGCAGTTTTTCTCAATGGTACTTGAACGAGTCTATATTGATAACCCTCGTTGCCAGGTTCTGGGGGATATGTTTTTTGAGGTTATCAATGTTCAACCATAGAGTTGGGGGATGTTGCTAATGCTGAGGATATTGGTAGTAAAATTTAGGCCATGGGTGTTGCCAATGATGTTTTATTACATGGAAAGGATAATGTTGCGGAGGGTTTCAATTTTGTACCGACAAAGAGGTTTTCAAGGAGGGAATACTACTCCTTTCCAAAACCTATGACTACTAGGGCCACTTTCATGTCATTCAAAAATAATTGTAGTAGATTTTGTGAGGGAGGCCTGACAAGTTCTCTTCTAGAGCTTAGTGTACGCCTGAGATACAAATAATCTGCGACATGTATTTGGCAATTTTCAAGTATCAGGAAGACGTTGAATGTGCATGGGAGTAGGTAGATGCCGGAGAAGACTACGTCTCTGTATATGGTGGTGTTGACGATCCTTTTATTTTGTAGTTCCTTGTCTCAACTCTTTTTTGTTTCCTTAACTATTCTTTTTTATGAAATTTTTGGGGCCAAGCATGCATGACCCTGCACCATCATTTCCCCTAAAAGACTTCAATACCTCTAAAAATCTTGAAGGACCCTAAAACCATAAAATCCTCTATAATCCCTAAAAATAAAAAAGGAATCAAAAAACACCAAAACCACAAGAACACTTAAAATCCTAAAAATCCTTTAATCTCCGTAAAAACAATAAAAACAATAAAATCTAAAAATATCATATAACCTCAAAAACTGAGAAAAACATTAAAACCCTAAAATAAATAAATCTCTAATCCCCTAAAAACATTAAAAACCCTAAACACCCTAAAAGCTCTAAAAACCCTAACAAACCCTAAAAAACATAAAAGAACCTAAAAGACGCTAAAATCACTAAAAATTATAAAAAACCCCAAACAATGCTCTCCCACCCAAAATAAGCATAAACCCCTAATACTCTAAAAACACTAAGGAACATTAAAAACAATTTAAATCCCATAAAACACTATAAATCTTTTTAAACCTTAAAAACCCTAAAACCAAAAAAATCCTATAATCCTAAAAACATTTATACCCGGAATAACCATTAAAACAAAAAAATCATAAAAAATATAAAGAACCTAAAAACAAAGAATTCCATAAAACCCAAAACCCCTTAAAACCCAGAATCCTTAAAAAGTCTTAAATATTGAATACCCCACTAAAACCACCTAAAAACTCAAACCCCCCAAAAATTCCCTAAAACTCTAAAAACTATAGAAACTGTTGAAAAAATCTAAAAAGCCTACCCCCTGAAAATAATAAAGAAGTTAACAACCCTATAAAACCATGAAAACCTAAACCCCTAAAAAATAGAAATTCCCAAAATCCAATAAAACCCTAAAAGCCCAAAAAAACACAAAAATCACAAAAAACTCAAAAATAAAAAAGGACCCCTAAAAATAAAAAAATAAAAAATCCCATAAAACCCTAAAAACCCTAAAACTTTAAAAAACTGTAAAAACTCTAAAAGTCCATATGACCTATAAAAGACACATAAAACCCTAAAACCATTAAAAGAACAAAAAATAACTAACACCCCATGAAATTATTTAAAAACCCATAAAACATTAAAGGATCATACAAATTTGAAAAGTCTCAAAAAAATCATTCATGGTTCTATAATATCATAAATACCATATAATCCATTAAAACCCATAAAAAAATAAGACCATAAAGAAATTAAAAACACCTAGAAACCCCAAATTACCTCAAACCCCTAAAAATAATTTAAATAACCTAAATAACCTAAAAACCTTAAAATCCATATAAAACAAAAAAATCAATAAAAACTAAAAAAGATCATAAAACTCCCAAACACCCTAAATGACCCTAAACAACTAAATCCCAAAAACACATTTCAGACACAAAAACCCTTATTATTCTAAAATACTATATAAACCCTAAAACCCAAAGGACACTAAATTATAATATAAAACCCTAAAATCACTTCAAAAGTACAGAATAACAACAAAAAATCTTAAATCCCCTAAAATAACTAAAAACCTAAAACTTGTAAAAATATAATAACCATAAATGAACCTTAAAAAATTAATAACCATAATGATCCATAAGAACACAAAAAACAATAAAATATCCTAAATTCCCCAAAATTCCCTGTAAACCTTAATAGTCCATAAAAACCTAAAAACCATAGCAACCCTAAACGTCCAAAAAACCCCTTAACATCCCTAACAACCGAAAAAATAAATAAAACACCTAAAAAACTAATAATACTAAATAAAAATGAATAACATTAAAAACAATTAAAAATTGAAACAAATAAATAAATTTAAAAACCCTAAAAAAAGATAAAAACCAAAAAACCCAATCAAAATCTAAAACCACAAAACCCCAAAAGTCCCTAAGAACCGAAAAATGTTCAAACAACACTGCAAAATCAAAAAATACCCTACGAATTCTAAAATCCAAAAAACTCTAAACAACCTACAAGACATTTAAATCCATACAATCCCTAAATACCCATAAAACCTCAAAGCCATAAGAAAACATAAATACCTCTAAAAACACCAAAAACAACCTAAAAACCATGAACAAAACACCAAAACCCAAATATACCCAAAACAAAAAAACAACCGATAAATGTAAAAGACTTTAAAACCCCTAAAAACCCAAAAAACCAAAAAAACCATAAAATACATAAAAACCCATAGAAACCCTATACATCAAAATAGCCTAGGAAAAAAAATATAATTAAAAACCCTAAAACAAAATAAATAAAATAAACCCCATAATTTATAATCCATACATCATTATCCATAAAACAATAACCATATCCCAATACCTTACACCCTAAACACTAAACTATACACCCGAAAGCCTATACCCCACACCCTAAATCAAAAACCCAACAGCCAAAACCCTATATCGTACACATAAACCATATACCCTACACTCGAAACCCTATACCATACATCCAATAAACATATACCTCAAACAGTAATCCATAAAACATATAAATTAAACCCTATACCCTAAAACATAAACCTTATTCCCTTACAATAAGACGTAAAAGACCTTAAAAGACTCTAAAATGCATTAAAACAATAAAAAACCTTAAAACCCAAAAAAATATTATAAAACCTATGAACCTTAAATTCAGTAAAACCCCATTATTCCCTAAAAAAATATATAAAATCCTAAAAACATAAAAGATGTTAAACCACTTAAGAGACCCTAAAAGTCCTCGAAACCCCTAAAAAACAAAATACGCTAATGCCCCTAAAAACTCTTTAAAACCTAAAAAACACTAAATACCCTAAATACCCTAAAACAATGTAAAATACCTCAAAACTCTAAGAGAACTAATAAACCGAAAAATCCCATGGAATTCTAAAACCACTGAAACCATTAAATAAACAAAAAACCTAAATCACTAATGAATACTCAACCCCTAATGATACCTAAATACTGTAAAGAACACTAAAAACCCTAAAACTGAAAAAAAAACTCCAAAACCCTTACAGTGCATAAAAAGATCATAATACCCCTACAAGACCCTAAAACCCCTAAAAATTCTGTGAAATACAATAGAAACCCGGAATCCAAAAAATACTTAAAACCCATAATACCACTAAAAACCCTAAAACCCTAAAACCCATAAAAAACACATAAAACACTAGAAGCTCAAAAAATACAAATATTTTTAAAAACCATAAAAACACATTAAAACCATACAAACATTAAAAACTATTAAATCCCTTTAAAACCAGAAAACTCCTAAAAGCTACAAAAAAAACCATATAACCCATAATATACCCAAAATGTCCCCCAAAACCCAAAAAATACCGTAAAAGGCCCTAAAACCTAAAACAACTAAAAACCATAAAATATCCCAAAACACATTAAACAAGCCTAAAAAACCTAAATATTAAATACCCTTAAAACCATAAGATAATCCTAAAAATCATAAAACCCTAAAATCCACTAAAACTCTAATTTAAGCCTTTTTCACTTAAGAACACTAGAAAACCCCCAAAAGACCAAACACTCAAAAAAATAAAAAATACCCTAAAACAAAAAAATATAAAAATGCAAAAAGAACCCTTGAAAACCCCCTATTAACCAAAGAAAACATTAAAAATATGAAAAAAGTCCCTAAAAAGTTATAAAGTAATAAACCCGAAAACCATAAAACACTTAGAATCGTAAAATTACCAAAAAAACAACCAAAGTCACAAAAAACCCTAAAAACCCTATGAAACCTAGAACTATACAAAAAAATGAAAACACTGAAAACACATAAAAACTGTAAATCTAGAAAAAACCCAAATTAAAAACAACAAACCTTGAAACCATAAAAATTGTAAAAGACACAAAAAACCCCTAAAAATCATAAAACCCATATATTAGGAAAAAACTGAAACCCCCATAGAGTCCATAAAAACACTAGAAAAAACACTAAAACACCATAAAAATACCTATAACCATAAAAATTGAAAAAAATACTAACAACCCTGAAAAGGCCCTTAAAATCCTAAAAAAGATCCTAAATGTTCCAAACCCCTAAAACCCTAAAAGATCCTAAAAGATCAAAAAAAAACTAAAAGGACACTAAAACCCCTAAAATACCCTAAAAACCTCTACACCCATAAAATACGCTATTCATATAAAAACTCCAAATTTTCAAAAAACCGTAATACCCCTAAAAACATTAAAATCACTTAAACCATAGTAAAAACATTAAAATAATCCAAAAATCATAAAATATCTAAAATACCCTTAAAACTATAAGCGCTTAAATGACAATAAAAACCATAACAATCCATAAATGGCCACAAAATAACCTTAAAACACTAAATGTTTTTAAAAATACATAAACTACACTAAAAAAAGATAAAACCTTAAAAGTAATTAAAAATCATAAAGGGCCCTAAAACCCCTAAATCCACAATAATTCCTAAAAGTGTCAAAAACTATGAATCAAGATAAAACACTAAAAACCAAAAAATATCAATTAAAACTAAATGTAACTAAGGAAAGATATAAAACTCTAAAAAACCTACCCTTCCTACAAAAAACATAAATCAACTAAAACTCATGAAAACTCTAAAAACCCAAAACCAACTTAATCCACTAAAATCCTAAAAAACCAAAAAAATCCCATTAATTCCTAAAACAATAAATCTCATAAATCCATTAAAACTCTTAAAAATCGTAAACCCATTAAAATATAAAAAACCCCTAAACCCCTAAAAACTGTAAAATTCCTAAAACCCTCTAAAACCTAAAAAACACAAAAAAAAAATAACCTACACACCATTAAAAACTGTAAAACACATGAAAGAACGTAATAACACTAAGAACCCTAAAAAATATCTAAATTCTTATAAAACCAACAAAACCAAAAATATTATATAATAAATTAGAACTCCCAAAATCCATAAAGTCACAAAATAAACAAAAACACCAAAAATTTTTAAAAATCCTAAAACACTAACACCCACAAAATCCTAAAAACCATCAAAATTGTTTAAGAACTACAAAAAACTCAAGAAACTAGTAAAAACCCTACAAACCTAATGAACAACAAAACCCCTAAAAATCAGTATAAAAACAAAACCCCAAAAAACCATGAATACTCTAAACACCCAAAAAAACACTGAAACCATTAAAAACACCTACCCCACAAAACCCCAAAAAACCTAAAAAAAACTAAAAACACTACTCTCTACCCAATCCAAAGTAAATAAAAAAACAAAAACCCCTAAAACTTCTAAAAAAACTAAATCACAATAAATCCCAAAAATCCACTAAATCACAAAAACCCCAAAAACCCCAAAAACAATTGAAAAAATCATGAACACCAAACCCTAAAACATAAACCTGAAACCCTATCCCCTATAACCTACAAACTAAACCTTATACATAAATTCCTATACATAGCAACATAAATTCCAAATCATGTACCATAAACCCTAAAGCCTACACCCTAAACCCTACACCCAAAACCATATACCATACACCCAAAACCCTAAAACCCAACATCTTATATAGTAAACCCTACACCCTAAACCCTATACCAAAATGAATAAAGGATTCGAAACATCCTAAAACACTAAAAGAACATTAGAATCCTAAAATCATCCTAAAAACCCTGACAAAAACCTTAAATACCCTAAAATACCATACAAACCACTAATCCCCTAAAACATCAAAAAACATATAAGAATACATAATACCTTAATTACACTAAACAACCACTAAAGGACCCTAAAAACCCCCAAAAATAAAATATCTTAAAAACACCTTGAAACCCCTAAAACACTAAAAACCCTTAAAATCAAAACACTCTAAAATGCCTAAGCACCCTGAAAACCTAAAATCCCTAATAACCTGAAAACCACTAAATTGATAAAAATAGAAAACACCCCAAAACCCCAAAAAACTATGAAAAACCCTGAGAGAGCCTAAAAAAGACCCTAAAAGACTCTAAAACAACTAAAAACACCAGAAGACCCTAAAACCCACTAAAAACCCATGACACCCCTAATTCCCTAATAAAATCCAAAAAAACTATAAATTACTAAAAAAACATAGAAATCCTACAAACTTTAAAAACCCAAAACCCACTAAAACAATAATAACACCTAACAACTCAAAAATCAAAAAACCCGTAAATTCCCTAAGATCCCCAAAGAACCCTAAAAACCCAAAGAACCCCTAAAAACTCTAAAACCCCTTAAAAAATAAAAAAAACATGAATATCTGAAAAAAAATCCTATAAATTACAAAAAAACTATAAAAATCATAAAAAAATTCTTATAACCATAAACAACTATACAAGTCCCAAAAAACCAAATATCCCATTAAATCCCCTAAAGACCCTAAAAGACACAAAAAATCAAAAATTCATAAAATAATATTTGACCATAAAACCCTAAAAGACATTGAATCCATGAAAGACCATAAAAAACATAAAAACCTAAAAGAGCATAAAAACTCTAAAATTCTAAAAAACCATAAAATCAGTTTAAAACATTCCAATTAAAACCCCCCATAAGGGACCCTAATACATTAAAAGTCACTAAAAAACCAAATAACAAAAAAATGAACTAAAACATCCAAGAATCCATAATAGGCTCTAAAAACCCTAAAATCCAAAAGTGACCAAAAAACGTCTAAAATCCAAAATGAGACCCAAAAATCCATAAAAAATCATAATAGGCCCTGATAAACACAAAAAGATTTGAATCCCTTAAAAATTAATAGACTAAAATTTTTTTAAAACAATTACAAACACTAAAAAGCTTAAAACATTAAAACCCCTAAAACCCCAAAAAACCCTAAATTACCTAATGAAAATAAACACCATAATCCCATATAAAGAAATAAAAACACTATACCCCTCAAAAAAAAACGAAACAACCCTACAAAACACTATAAAACCTAAAAATCAAAACAACAAAAAAGAAAAAAAAAGAAAAAAAACCCAAAAAAATTAAACCCCAAAAAACTAAATAACTCTTAAAAAATTAAAACCCAAAACTCTAAATAACCATTAATATCCAAAAAAACCCCCAAAATCACTGAGGCCCCATTAACCGTAAAAAAGACCCTAAAAACCTAACCCTCAGAAAAAATAAAAAACCCATAACCCATACAAACACCCATAACACATAAAAACACATAAAACACAAAAAAACCACTATATACCATAGAAACTCTACAAACCAAAAAACCACTAAAAACACTAAAACATCAAAACCCCTCTAAAATCTAAAATAACTATTAAATTTGATAAAAAGTTTAGAAATCATTATACCCTACAGACTAAACCCTATGACAAAACCCTAATCCCAATAACTAATACCCTACACCCATATCCCTATAGAATGCGCCCTAAACCCAAAACCCTTCACCCAAAACACTATACCCTACACCCTAAATCAAAAACCACTGACACTGAACCCCATACCAAAAAACCTAAACCTCAAACACAACACTATAATAACTATACCATAAACCATACACACTAAAATATCCTAAAAACCATAATGAAACAAAAATGTCCAAAAACCCCTTAAAACGACTAAAAACATTAATATTATAACACCCTAAGAGGATAAAAACCCCAACAACACTAAACACCCCTAAAACCCACTATACCCCCATAAAACCTTAAAACCCATTCGAAATACCATAAATCCCAAAAAAAACCCAAATCCCATGAAATCCATAAATACATGAAAACCCAAAAAAAATCTATACAACCTAACTATACCATTTAAACAATATATTTCTCTATAGATACTAATAAACCCAAAAAACCCCTTAATAACAAAAAACAAAAAAACATATACAAGTTTCATAATGCAAATAAAAAATAAACCACCCTAAAACAATAGAATGAAACTAAAAATCCTAAAAAACTATAAACCCCTAATAACTTAAAAATCCCTAAAATGTACCTAAAATATAAAATATAATACAAACCCCTAGAACTATAGAAATAACCTAAAAATCCCAAAAACAAAAAAAAAGACTCTAAAGACAAAACCCTAAATGGCCCTAAATCTTATATAACCCAAAAACTCATAAAACCCTAAGACATAAAATCCATAAATCCATAAAAACCTTACACCACCTAAAAACCGTAAAACCTATAAAATTAAAAAAGTCCCTAAAAACATAAAACCCAAACAAGTACATGAAATCACCTTAAAATTCATAAATAGATAAAAAAATTTGAATACCTAAAAACTCTAAAAACTCTAGGATTCCTAAAAAACCCTAAAAACCCAAAAAAGTCTTCTAAAACCACTGAAAACTATAAAAACCCTAAAATCCATAAAACCTGTAAAGGAACCTAATAATTACAAAATCACCTAATGGATCTAAAAACCTAAAGTCCCTTAAATCATCTAAAAATCCTTAAACACAAAAGAACAATCCTAAATACCTCTAAAACCCTAAAATGATCCTAATAAAAAAATCATAAAAACCTATAAAAACACCAAAACAGCTAAAACTCTAATTTTTTTGAAAACCCTAAAAATAATAAAACACTAAAACCCATAAAAACTATAGAACCCTTAAAATTCATTAGAACACATAAACCACCTTGGAACTCAAAAAATAGTTGAAATCAATAAAAACACTTAAAACACTAAAACATATAAACCCCATAAATCCCATAATTCCACTTAAAAAATTACATTATACACAAAAAAAAACCAAAAAAAACCTACAAATTAAAAAAATATCCACAAAAACCCTAAATCAACAAAACCCCCTAAATAACCTAAACAATATACCCCTAAAAACCATATACCCTTCATCCTAAAACAAAAATTTGACACCAAAATCCCAATACCATAGACCATTAGCATAATACCATCCATCCTAAACCACATACACTACAAACTAATCCCTGAACACTACACCCTAAAATCTGTACGCTAAACGATAAACCATAAAACATATACCCTAAACCATATACCCTACAACATAAACCCTATACCGTACTCCCTAACCACTAATCCGTGTAACATATACCCAAAATGACCCTAATCACCTAAAATAACTAAAACCCCATAAAAGGACCTAAAATCATAATAAACTAAAAAATCCTAATATTCCAAGGAAACCGCCTATAATTAAAAATGACGCAAAAACCGTAAAAGACCATAAAACCCATAAAACCCATTTAGAGATGCTAAAAATTTTAAAAAGACCCTAACCCCTTAAAACACTATGAAAACTAAAGAAACCATAAGAAAACTGGAAACATTAAAAACCATAGAACCATTACATCCAAAAAAAACCCTAAAAACCCCAATACCCAAAAATACCTTATTAATCCAAAATAAACACTAAAAACCAAAATATTCCCAAAAATAATAAATGACCAAAAAACCAAAAAATAACAAAAAAAACATTGATAGATGCTAAAACTAAAATAATACAAGAATATAGCACCCACCAATAAAATTGTAAATAGACCATACTAACCCTTAATGTCCTTAAAACCCACGAAAAACATATAAATATTGAAACCCTAGAATCCCATAGAAACTGGAAAACCCATAAGAACCCCAAAAGACCTAAAATCCTTAAAAAGAACAAAAAATTTAAAAATAGTGCAAAACAACATAAAAATACACAAAATCCATTAAAATCCCAAATAACATAAAAATAATTAAATATACATAAAAACCCAAAAATAATAAACAAACCGTAAAATCTCAAAAATTCTTAAAAAAGTCCAAAAATCCCTAAAAACTAAAAAACACATGAAAATATTAAAAAAACGAAAATAACCCTAATCAACATAAAAAATCTAAAAAAAAAACTAAACACCCTAAAACCCAAAAAGACCATATATTTATGAAATACACTAAAACCCCTAAAAGAACCTAAACCCCCCAAAACACCATAAAATCAATAAAACTAGCTAAAATTCCATAAAAACCCAAAAAACCTCAAATCCACTATAAATAATAAAATCTATAAAATCCTATTGAAAACCAAAAACAATCCTAGAAAACCATAAAACCATAAAAACAATAGAAGTTATACAACACCATAAAACACCTAGAAATAAATAAATTCCCTAAAACACTAAAAAACCATAAACCATTATTAACATGAAACCCCCTAAAATCCCTAAAACATTAAACCATAAAAACAACCTAAAACCCCTAAAAAGAAAAAATAATTCCCTAAACACCCAAAAAAATATAGGAGACCCTGAAACCACCAAAAAACCCATAATAAACCCTATGAACAGTAATGAACCCTAAAATCCCTAAAAACCATAAAAGGAAAAAAATTCCTAAAACTCAAAAACCCCTCAAATCCCAAAAAACATTTACATTCCACAAATCCCATAATCCCATAAAAATCCCTAAAACTCTAATAGACCCTAAAACCCCATTACAAGTCCACTAAAAGTTCCTAAATCCCCTTAATTACTTGAATAACCTAAAACAATAAAATCCATAAAACCATTAGAACCCACTATAACATCGAAAATGACACTAGCAACTCTAAATCCCTAAAACCCCTAAATACTCTAAAAATCATTTAAAACATCAAATTTCTAAAAATTCATTAAAACCATAAAATGAAAAAATCACATTAAATTCACTAAAGTCCATAAAAAATAAAATATGTAAAATAATATAAAAACCCAAAAGACCCAGGATAAACTTGAGAATGGCCTAAAAGAAGAAAATAAACCCTAAAACCCTAAAATGGTCCAAAAACCATTGAAACCCTCTAAAATTCATTAAAATAAATATATGATTCATAAACCCCCTAAGACCCCTAAAAATAAAAAATGCCTAAAATCCCTTAAAACACTAATAACCCATAAAAACTATAAAAACTATAAAAAACCATATATCCCTAGAAAACTCAAAATTCCAAAAAACACAAAAAAGGACTAAAATACCCGAAAAGACCTAAATACCAAAAAACCCAAAGAAATGATAAAACCACTAAAAATACCCTAAACCCAAATATAAAACCTAAAATACTATTAAATATCATAAGAATCCAAAAAATCTATAAAATAAAAACCGAAAAAAACACAAAAAACATAAAAACACTTTCCCTAGGAAAACAATTGTGGTGTGGACCATGGAATAAAAAGTCTTATGGGGACTGATCCATATATCCATTTTTAACAAAATAAGAAGGTTTTGTAGTTAATTCATTCATTTCATGTTCACCATTTTTTAACTAGGAAAAACAGATGGCTCCAACGTATTGATGGTAGTGTGTGAGTTCATTAGAATCCTTTTCATCAGGTCCACTATTTCCAATTGGTCTCCATCGGTTTTTTTGTGGATATGGAAACACACAATGCATCTATATCCATGATTCATGGACCTATATTCCAAAATATGATGTTCATTGGGTAACATGGCCAGTGACACATATGAAATCACATTGGATGAGAGGAAAGTTAGTTGGGCTCATCAAAACATTTCAGGGGGAACTATTTCTTGTTCATGGATTCACTTATAAAATTAGGATATGATCACAAATCCTTGGTTCATTCCCAGATGTTGGAAATTATTGATTATCTTGAGGCTTGCCCTATAATTAATAATCATGGATTTGGAATCATTTCTATGTATATGAGGACCTCTATCAACGGAGGGACTTGTATGTATCTAAGGTTCTCCATCGATGATACTAATTTAAGGAAAAACCAGGGATTCCTTATTCATTTATTGGGATAACAATGATTTATAATCCATGTAGTTGGGAACTATTGATTTTAACATTGTTTAGTGGTGATAAAACTTGTTTTGATATCAGGATCGAACCCAAAATATGTGCTTCCTATATATCCTAATTAGGGGAATTAGAACCTGTATTGTTTAGTGTTGCTCAAAGGGACATATCACCTTTTAAGGTCATTTGATGAGGACCCCACCATTTAGTTTTACATCATATGGAAAGGAAATATAGTCATAATGTTCCTACTGAATATTTGATGTAATTCATATTCTGAGGTTGCCCATGGGACCAATAAGATATATGGACACTTGTGTGGGGGTGTGAACATATTTTTGATGTGTCCCAAAAAAAGGGTGGATTTGGGTAGTGGGTTTGTACCTCATGGAGGATTCCTAGGTATCCTAGTTATTTGGTAATGAAATCACATACATATCATTTCATTGGGGCTTATACATGGGAGCATCCCATTTGGTTTGGACTTACATCAGTGGAGATATCCCATGTGTTTTCCCTCTTCATCGAGAGTATAAACCTTTGAATATATGTTGTAGATCTAGTTAATATACATGAAAGTGGACTAGATGGTTGAGGATTACACCATGTAGGATGCCCATGTAATTTAGGATTGTGAAGATTTTATGATCTCCACTAACTTCTAAGACCACGTGATCCATGATCATTATTCGAAACAAGTGGAATAATATACCTAATAACCACATGATTTCACCCTATCGACTACTGGATGGTACTAGAAGTCTAAAAGGATAGGTAGATGACATTTTGTGTTCATGTATCCTTCTTTCAACATAACTAGAATATAATGATTTGGTGATCTATCCATCTATGACCCAGGATGAGTAAAAGATGAGAAAGAGTTACACCTCCAGCAGTAAAGGCTAGGGTCGTACCTCTCGATAATTTCCCAAAAACGGTTTAGGTATAGATAGGAATGTTTATTATCAGTTCTCATCGAAGGGAATTGACAATAGATTTCCTAAATCACTAGATTTTGGAGGTTAAAATGATCTTCCCAATTTCATAAACCTCATTACCATGGGAAATGTAACACTGAATACATTCCTAGGGTTTTCATGACATGAAGGTAACATGAAAGACTCTACTTAACATGGGTATGTGAACATGAGTATATATGTTGGTGTGGTAGATGATTTTATCGTACTTTTCTGGTGGATTTATAAGGGGATTTGGCATGATACCTTTTGAATAGTTCACATATGGAATATCATGGAGTCCAATGACACAATCGAGGAGGATAAGAGATGCTTGACAAATATAACACCCTAGGAGGCCCCATTTTGTCTAGTAGGTATTATGTAGGATTGGTTTCCATCCTTGTAGAAGGATCTTACATAAGAAATATAATCATCTACATAGTTTTGTGCTATGTAGAAATGTTTTTCTCTTTATTAGGTTGATGCTTCATAGGGCTAGGTTAAACTATTGTAGTATATGACTACCTGGGGCCATGTTCTGCCTACATGTTGTTTTGTTATGTGGGGCTGGTTTTGTCCCACATGAATTTGTGCTATGAAGGTTCTCCATCCACCAAAGGGAATATATATTATGTTTTAGATAATAGCTATTTAAAATGGGATTTGTGTTTGTGGATGGATTTGTGATTTATTAAATAGTTATTTTTTTATATTGTATATTTTACCTACTGGGAATTGATGGATGGATTCCAGTTTTTGTGACACCTCATCAATGATCCCTTAGTATCTCCTTTGTTTCCATCGGGATTAGTCCATTATTCCGACCCCTATGGTCTATTTATAGAAGAGCGGAGAGACATGGTACTAGTTAGGTATGTAATCTGTAGAAGTCTATTCTGTATATTTTAGGAATGCCTATGAGGATTAAGAAAATATATAAAATCCACTATGGGGTAGTTATTACAGTATATTCCTCCAAATGACATCATCTTGTATGGAGGAGCCGTTGATACATTATTTCCTAGTGAAGGATTTGGTTCGTAGGGGATATTTTTTTTGTGGTTGAAGAAATCACCATATCTCCATATAAAATGATATTATTCTATTTACAAGATCTACTAATAGTGACCCTCCATGTGAATGTCTTTCATTTGCTAGTACATCAAGATGTACTTGAATTCTAGGTGGAGCATCAGTCTGTGGAGTGATATGTGCTTCATGGTTGTCCCTTCTGATCATTCTTTCTTGAACATTACTTCCGATTCCAAATCAATCCTTTTCCAAATTAATGGAATTATCTTAATCTTGTTTGTGGAATTTACAAGAACCAACAAATGCCCCACTACAAAATGGGTTCTAATCAAGACAAATAGGATGTTATTCTGATGTAGAAAGAAGTCATGTTTTGAACTCTTTTGCAATATGTGTTTGGAATAGCATGTGGAGACCGCACCTATAAATAACGAGCCTATGTCATTTTTCTAATGTCATGCCTCTCAGGAAAATTTTTTCTCTCAAAAATCCTTGACCTTAAAATATTTCAATGAATGACATCCTATGTGGTCAGTGTTTCTACAGACTATGATTCATCATATGTTAACTATGAGGACTCAACCGAAAAAGATAAATTTCAATATCCCCATATAGAAATTTATTTATTTATGGGTGGAATTATTTTCAGACCAATGCTTTGTTGAAAAGATCATAACAAAGACTATTTTCTCTATAAACCCACTCTATGTGGCCTAGTGCCTTCAAAAATTGTAAAAACCCTAAAAGGCCAAAAAATCCTAAAAAGTAATTAAAATATGAAAAAATAACCTCAAAAACATATAACCCCTAAATCACTTAAAAACATAAAAACAACTAAAAATTATAACCCACAAAAACTGTAAAAAGAGTAAAAGGCCATAAACTACTAAAAACCATAAAACTCTAAAAATTAAAAAAATACCTAAAACCCCCTAAAACCCTTAAAACCATAAAAACATAAAAAAACCCAATAACCCTAAATATATATAAAAACATCAAAAATAACGTAAACCCTTTCTATAATTTCATAAAAGACCCTAAAATTCACTAAATTATGAAAAATACACTAAAAACATAAAAACCATAAAAACTATAAAAACCTAAAACATTCCTAAAACCCCATAAAAACTAAAAAAACCCAAAAATTCATAAAGATCCCTAAAATCCTTAAAAACCAAAAAAACAATAAAACCCTAAAAATAACTACAACCACCACCCCCAATCCCAATACCCCTTGAAAACTCCCTAATTTGAAAAAACTTCAATAAAAACCTAAAAAAATAAAAAAAATGCCTAAAAACCACTAAAATACATAGAAAACATAAAAAAATTAAAAATAATTAAATCCATAAAACCACATAAAACCCCATAATCCCTAATCCCTAAAATGTTAACCCAAAATATTACACCCTAAAGCCTATACCTAGCACCCTAAACCCTAAACCATACACCAGAAACTATATTCGTTGCACTTAAAACCCAAAACCCTCCACCCTAATCCCAAAACTATACACAATAAAGCCTAGACCCTATACTCTAAACCCTATACTCTACACCATACAACATGATCCATATAACCTAAACACTATACTCATAATCTTAAGACCAAAACCCATCACAAAAAAAACAAAACACCACACCATAAACCATAAAAGACCGTACAAACACTATAAGAACCTAAAACCCCTTAATGACGATAAAAACCATAAAACTCACAAAAACCCAAAAAGAAATATTTAAGCCCTTAAAATCGCACAAAATAAAGTAATACCCCGAAAAAACTAATAGAGCCAGAAACCCATTAAATCTCCTAAATGACCTTAAAATCCTAGAAACCATAAAAGAAAAAAAAACCCATATCCTTTAAAACCCCCTATAAAATTTAAAAATCCCTTATACCACTAAACCACCCCCCCCCCCCAAAAAAAAATTTCAATAATACCTTAAATATGCAAAAAAAAAATCATAAAGACTATTAAAACACTAATAACACAAAAGGTGTAAAAACCCTAATAGCCCAAACCCCTAAAAACTCTTAAAAGCCTCAAAATCGATAAATTAACCATAAACCCCTAAAAACTAAAATTACTAAAAATAACCGTAAAACCCGGTAAAAGAAAATATTATCCCAAAAAACTAAAATAACCTAAAATACACCAATAACCCAAAAAACCAAGAAAACAATAAAAATACCCAAAACCACAACAAATCGCTAAAAGTAACCTCGAATCATATAAATCATTAAGCTTCCTAAAAGACTAAAAACCAACATCTCTACATCATCCAAAAAACCCAAAAAAATCAAAAATCCCTAAAACCAATAAAATCCTAAAAAACCAATTAATTACCAGAAAACTGTGAAAAATACCCAAAAAATATCCCAATAATCCTAGGATACCAAAAAATATCCTAAAATACACTAAATTTCATTAATATGCAAAAACCATTAAAAATCATAAAAACGTTAAGAAACAATAAAAACAATTGAAAAAAAATACTCGAAAACCAACATACCATAAAAACCATTAAAATCATAAATAACCCTAAAAACAAATAAATACCCCTAACAACACATAAACACCATTAAAATCAATAAAGACCTTAAAAACCACAAATCACTAAATATTTTAAAAACCATAAAAAACCCTTAATTACCAAATAACATCTAAAATACCATAAAAACCACAGAACCAAAAACACCCTAAAACAAGACTAAGAACACTAAAAACCCCAAAACCTCTAAAAATTTCTAAAGCCCCTAAAACCACCAAAAAAATAAAAAATTGAAAACCCTAGACATCCATAAAAATACCTAATACCCTAGACCTCCTAAAACACATAATAAATTTAAATACTAGGAAAAACAATAAAACACCAAAAAATAAAAAAAATACCAGAAATCCTAAAACCCCTAAAAACATAAAAAACATAAAAAATTAAAAAATCTCTAAAAGATCATAAACACCCTTATACCCCGTAAAAGACCAAAGATGAAATAAAAGACCATAAACCCCAGAAAGACCCAAAAACCATAAATTCCTTAAAATGCTAAAACCCCTATAAATGACCAAAAATCCATTATAACCCTTAAAACCCCCTAAAGACCCAAAAACAACAAAAAAACACCAAAAAACACCATAAAGATCAATAAACCCCATTAAAATAATAAATAGACATAAAAACACTAAAATTCCATTTGATACCAAAAAATATCGTGAAACAATTAAAAACAAAACAAATATAAAACCACTAAAAACTACAAAAAATAATTAAACACTAAAAACCATAGTAACTAAATAACCCTAAAACCCTAAAAAACTTTAAACCCCATAAAAGACAAAAAATTAAATCAAAAAACAATGAAACCTTGAAAACCGTTAAAAACTGTTAAAAACCTAAAAACTCAAATAAAAACTCGTAAAACCATAAATGTAACCAAAACCCATGAAACTATAAGAACCATTAAACAATTAAATACTAAAAATCCTTGAAAATAATCATAAATTCCATAAAACACTAAAAAACAGAAAAACCTAGGGAGTTCTTAATCACTAATGACCCCAAAAAATTAATGCAAACCCCAAAAAGAAGCTACCCCTTCTTAATCCTAAAAAAAAATGAAACCAAAAAAAGTCAATAAAAACTGTAAACTGCTTAAAAATCCATAAAATTTTAAAATAACTAACAACACTAAAAACTCTAAATTCCCCAAAAACACTTTAAAAACCCAAATAATACTAAAAAACCCAAAAAACCATAAAAACACTAAATCATACATGATATTAAATATCTCTAAAACCATAATGAACTCAAAAACCCAAAAAACCCAAAGCCCCCGAAATGACAAAAAGCATAAAAATCATAAACACAAAAAAACAAAAAAACCCCCAAAAAACCTCAAACCCCATAATGGACCCTAAATATGACAAAAACAATAAAAACACAACATAACCTTTTAAGAAGAAAACCATATAACCAAAAAAATTCTATAAAAACCCAAACAACCCTAAATGACCGTAACAATCTCATATAATACCCAAAATCCCATTAAAACCATAAAAACAAAAAATTGATATATCCACCAAAAGATCATCCAACCGCAAAAAACACTAAAAAACCCTAAAAACCATAAATTCAACTAAAATTATAAATAAAATAGAATACCATAAAATAAACTAAACACCCCAAAATTATGATAAAAACCCTAAAAACACATAAAGACCTAAAAACCTCATAAAAAACATAATGTCCCTAAACACAATAAAAACTCTAAGGGATCTGGAAAACCATATACACCCCTAAATGACCCTAAATACCAATATAATTTCCCATGGATCCTAAAATTTTGAAGAGCCCTAAAAACTGTAAACTAACCTTGAAACACTTAAAAACATAAAATTGCCACAAAAACCTAAACATTCCTAAAAAATCCTTATTGAAACTAAAAACAGTAAATGATCATAAAAATCCAAAAGTCCAAAAAACCCTCTTACCACTTAAAACCCCTAAATGAACATAAAAACACCAAATCCCATAAAATACATAAAACACCAAAACCCCCAAAAACCATATCAAACCCCATAAACCACAATAAGCCCTCAAAAAACACAAAAAATTCAAAACCCGTTACTACCTAAAAACCATTAAACCCAAAAATACCTAAAAACTATGGAAAACCCCTATTGGAAAATATAAACCTTAAAAACAATAAAATACCATAGAAACCCAAAAAACATATAAATATCCTTAAATACCCATAAAATCATAAAAAACTAAATATAATAAAAGATCCAAAATCCCTTTAATCCCAAAAAATGTAAATTATCCTAATGCCCCTAAATATCATAACACACCCCATTCAACCAAAAAACCCCTAAAACCCATAATATTCATTAATACCCAAAAAACATCAAAAGGACCTAAATTATGTAAAAAGTTTTAAAAAAATTCATAAATACCCTAAATGACCCAAAAAACAAAAAACCCCAAAAATACACTAAAACCCAATAACCATAAAAACATTTAAATCCCAAAAAAAACCCCAATACCCCCAAAGAAACCAATATATATATATATATCCACTAATATTCCCTTAAACCCCCCCCCCCCCCTAAAACATGTAAACCACCAAGAGCACTAAATACCCTATCCCCCCCAACCCTAAAACTACCAAAACACCGTAAAACCCTAAAAAATTACTAAAAAATTAAAACCCCATAAAAAATTAAGAACCCCTAAGTGCCTAAATATTCCTTAAACTCTACAAAAAACACTAAAAATCTAAAACCAATAAAAACTTGAAATCCCTAAACATACCTAAATATTAAAAATCCATTGAAACCCTAAGAAATCCTAAAAAAATAAAAACCATAAAAACCCTAAATGACCTTAAAACCCCAAAAGACCCACCAGACGCCCTAAAACCCGCAAAAAAAACCCTTGAACCCCAAAAATTCCATAAAAACACAAAAACACCCAAAAATCATAAAATGCTTATAATATCCTAAAACCCATAAAATCAATAAAAACCATAAAAGCTTAAAGACAAAAAAATTCCGAAAAATCTAAAAACAAAAAAACCCTAAAAAACCCTAAACCTCTAAAAAACAATAAAACCTCTCAAAACCATAATAAACTATAAAAACATAAAAAATTATAAAACCCCAAAAAAAAACCAAAATACTTACTCAATATTAAAACTAAAATTCCCATTTAACACCCTAAAATTCCTGAAATATTCAAAAACCATATAAATAGTCAAAAACCCAATGAAAACAATTTAAACCCTAAAACCGCAAAAATTTTAAAAAACCGTAAAAACTCCTAAAATCCGCAAAACCAGAAAAACAACTATAGCCCTTATAGACCCTCAAAAATCACATACTCCTAAAGACCCTCTAAATAAAAAAGATCCTTAAAATCCTAAAATCCTAATAAAACTTAAAAACACCAAAAACCAAATAAAACACAAAAAACAAAATAAAACAGAAATAACCAAAAACCAAAAACCCCCTAAGAACCCTAAAAAAACAAATAAACACTAAATTGCCAAAAAATAATTATGAAATCCAAAAAATTCTATACCCTATACCCTATACTCTATACCCTATAGCCAACACCCTAAACCTGATACCCTACGACATAAACCATGTACTAGAAACCTCAATCCCATGAATCAAAAACATAAATACTACACCCTAAAATCTATACAATACACCCTAGACCCTAAAAACTATGATTTTTTTCAAACCCCATTAAATTCCAGAAAAATTTAAACCATTAAAGGCAAAAAAATACTAAAACCCATAAATATCCTAAAAATGTGATAATGACATAACACAACCTGAAGACCGTAAAAACAAAAAACACCCTAAAAACAACAAAAAATAAAAAAACACTAGAAACCCTAATACAAAAAAAAATCTAAAAACCCATAAAAATGATAAAAATCAACAAAACCCTGAAAAAACTAAAAACACATACAGCTGCTAAAAATATTAAAAACATATAAATACCATAAAACCATTAAAACCAATACACTATACTGAAAAACCTAAACACTACACCCTATACCCTATATCCTACACTATAAAACCTAAACCCTATATCATAGAACCCAAACCCTACGAGCTACACCCCAAACCCTACACCCTAAAACATGTACCCTACAAAACAAACTCTTAACTCTAAACCACATTTCTGATACCCTAAAACATGATTCCTAAAAAATACACCCTAAACCCTATATGTCACACCCTAAACCCTAAACCCTATTACTGATTCCTAATTAACTACACCCTACACCTGATTCACGACACCCTTAATATTATATCCTACACCCTAATACCTATACTACAAACCATAAACCCAATACACAACACCATAAACCCAGAACCCTACACGCTAAACCCAATACCCTAATCCTAAACCATAAAACTCACACCTTAAACCATACACCATAATCCTTGAAAACGACAACCTAAAACCTATTCCCCGCACCCTAAAACCAAAAACCTATACCCAAAACCGTATTCCCTCCTCACTAATCTCAAAACACTACACCCGAAACCCTATACCTTACAACCTAATCCCTAAAAGATACAACCTAAAAAATATACCCTAGAATCTAAACATAATACCTAAATCCCAAAATCCTAAACCCTTTACCGCAAACCAAAACCCATAAACCCTACAACCTATGCCCATTGCCCAACACTCTAATCCTTCAACCATACATAAAAAACCCATTACCCTACACCCTATACCCTAAAAACAACACCCTAAACAATCTACACTACACTGTATACCTTATAACCCCCTCCCAAAACCAATAAAAACACACTGTATACCAAATAACATATACACTAAACACAAAAAAACACAATTAAAATTTTAAATTTCCCTAAAAAATTGAATAAACATTTAAATCCATAAGAAAATCATAAATACCCTAATATAAAATAAAACAAAGAAAACATAGAACCCAAAAAACACTATAAATGGAAAACACTCTAAAACACTAATTACATATAATAAAAGACTAAAAACCCTGAAACCACTAAAAAAAAAAACCCCTAAAACCTTAAACACTTAAAAGTTCAAAACATCCAAAAAAATAAAAAAACCCAAAAAAAACCATGAATAGACTACAAAAATTATAAACTTTGAAAACTATATAAATAAATTAAAATATATGAGAACTCTGAAGACCCTAGAAAATGTGAAATACCTTCCAAAACACAAAACCCCCTTAAAAACCATACATAATCCTAAATCCACCTAAAAACCCTAATAAGACTAAAAACCCTAAGACCTAAAATATCCCTAAAACCCCATGAAACCCAAAAAAATAAAAACCTCAAAAAAACATTAAAATAACGAAGATCCCAGAAACAAAAAAAAACAGGAAAACCCTTAAAATACAGAATACCACAAAAACACTAAAAAAATAAAAAAAATAAGATCCCTAAAACACTAAAATCCCCTAAAATCCCTAAGAACCCTAAAATCCATAAAAACTCATACAAACCATTAAAATAAATTTTTAACCAAAAACCCACAAGAAGACCGTAAAAATCAATAAAATATATAAATAAATATGAAACCCTAAAAATACATAAAAATTCTACAAATATTAATAATAATAAAACATAATGTCCCTTAAATAATAAATACACTTAAAACCCCCAAAAACCTAAACCCCCTAAAAACCCAAAATTTCATAAACCCCATAAAACCTCTAAATACCATAATACCCTTAATCCCCTAAAACATCAAATAACCCCAAACACCATATAATCCTTAAAATAATAAGACCAATCGAATTCCCTGAAAAACATAAAAATTAAAAATTAACATAAAAAATCTTAAACCCCTTAAAACCATAAAAAATATAAAAATTACATAAACCCTTGAAACCCACAAAAGAATCTCTAAAACCCTAAAAACCATAAAAACCCAAAAAAATAAAAATTATGAAAAAATAAAAAACATTAGAATAACATAAACCCCCCTAAAAATATATTAAAACCCCTAAAACCACCGAAATCATAAAAACTAAAAAGAACTATAAAAACCCTAAAACCTTTAAAACAGAAAACAAATACAAAAAACACCATAAAAGACATTAAAACAACTAAAAACATTAAAATATATTAATGTCCTAAAACCCATAAGAGACAATAAAAACCTAAAACCCCTAAATGACCCTTAAAACTAAATAGAAAAAATAAATGACCATAAAAACATTAAAACCCCTAAAAACATCCAAAATCCCTAAAAAATTCCAAAATCCCTAAAAAAATAAAAATCCCTAAAATCCCTAAGAACCTAAAAAAATCCTTAAAACCACTAAAGACCCTTAAAAATAATAAAACATGAAAACCCCTTCAATAATCATCAAAACACTAAAAATATTAATACTCATAAGACCCCAAAAATCCAAAAAATAGTAACAATCCAAAAAACCAGTAAACACCCTAATAAACACCAAAAACACAAAAAACAATAAAACACACTACAATGAAATTATAATCCCTAAAAAACACAAACCAACCTAAAAATATATTAAAAAAAATAACACACCAGAAAACCTAAAATGTTTTGAACACCATAAAAATGATAAAAACCACAAAAACCCTAAAATCCATAAAACACTAAGAACCCATAAAACCCTTAATAACCCTAAATGAAAAAAAATCCAATAAAACCCCAAAAAATAAAAATAAACCTAAATCCCACAAAAACCCCTTAAATCCCTAATGATCCCTAAAACCCTAATGGATCCCTAAAATCCCGAAAAACAACTAAAACACTAAAAAAAACCTTAAAGACTTTAAAACACCCAAAATCACCCACATAATCTATGACCCAAAAAACTCCATAAACCATTGAAAATAAAAAAATAAAATTAAAAATTTTAATACCCTAATATACCCTCAAAATACTAAAATGCATAAGTGACACTATAAATGATAAAAACATTAAATGGTCAGAAAAACCCATAATCAGATCTAAAATCCCTAATACTCCTAATAGAAATAAAACCCAAAAAATATATATAAAATCACTAAAAACCATTATAATACAAAAGAACCCTAAAACCAATAAAGGCCATATTAATCCTTAAAAGGCCATTAGGACGCTAAAAGCTTTAATTGAAACAAAAAATTTTCAAAAAACAAAAAAAAACCTTAAAATCATATAACCCTAGATACCAAAAACCCATTGAAACCACAAAAAACAGATAAAAAACAAAAAAACCTTGTAAAACCCAAACAAAACCATTAAAAACCATAAAAATATAAAAAAAATAAACAATCTAAAACCCTAAAAACCACAAACCCCCTATAACTCTAAAACCCGACAAACCATACAATCATTAAATACATAAAAACCTGTAAATCCTTCAAAATACTAAAAATTCCTAATAACCCAAAAACACTAAAACACCCAAGAAACACTAAAATTGTAAAACCCCTAAAATTAATAAAAATAAAAAACCCTAAAAATTCTATAAACCCTAGAAATATCATAACCCTACAAACCCTAAAAACCCATAGAGAAGCTAAAAACCACTAAAACACAGAAAACCCATAAAAATTTTAAATTTCAAAAAAAATAACTAACACCAAAAAAACTATTAAAAACACCTAAAGACACTTAAATTAATAAAAATACTAAATCCCCTTCAAAACCCTTGAAAAAATAAAAACCCCCTAAAACACTGAAAAATCACAAGAAACCCTAAAACAATTATTTCCCTCAGAATGTGTGTTCTGGTTAGGAATCACAATTTCAGAACGATTTCCAATGGTTTTTTATTTCACCATAAACACCCAATAGTTATCTATCCAAAGAGACCTACGTTCCTTATGGATTTACTCATTAAGTATTTTTACACATGATGCTTATAAACTCACACTGGTAAAGAGGTTGGAAAGTCAGGCCCATCATACCATTTTGAGTGGAATAATTTCCTACACTCAGACTCTCTTATATATTTAATATGTGTTCGTTAATCTTTATTAATTTACCATGCATAATGTAGGTTTCCAGGGGAATTTATAATCAATTATTAGAATGTATTGAAATTAGAATATTCGTTCTGTATTCATGGTTCTTCATAAAATGGTGATTTTTATAGGTATTTGAGGTTTTCCATCATGGGTATCCTTCCATATACTACATATAGATTCTATGGTCGTTATTATGATAATGCTGGTTTTTAAGACACTCAGTGGGGAACTCTAGAATTTATCATCATCTATGGATATGTATGTTGTTTTGATATTGGGATCAAACCGATAAATAAGCTTCCTATGTTTACTTGTGAATGGAATTATAACCTAGGTAGTTCGGTGATGATTAAGATGAAACATCATACATTTTAATGTAGTGTGACAAGGACCTAGCCATACAGTTTAATGCCATGTTGTGAGGACATAACGAAAGAAGGATCATACATAATTTTAGGTTTCTAGACATATACCTAAGAACACCAAGGAACATGGAATATATATGTGTGTACATGTTTTATTAGAAAATGATGAGAATGAGGAATATAGAGGACAAGGACGATTTAAGGGAATCAGGTTTGATCCTAAGAGAGGCTCCCAACATATCCATTTTGGATAGGAATAAAATATATGTTAGTTCTATAAGTGTTACTCCGTAATATAACCCATTGAGATAAGTATGTTAGGGATTAATCCAAAAGAGGAGTCCCTTATAACATGGTCAACGAGAGATTTCATAAATCATGGATATTTAAGGGGTACTTAATTTTGGGATTACTTCTATGGTGGATACTAAGATTAAGGTAATTATTGTTGGGTTCATGAGGCGGTTGTCTAGTGATCTGGGGCTATAGATAAAGGCTTCATACGTATCCCAGTTATGGTGGGAATATGATTAATCATAGTTCATTCAATTTGGTACATACATATATGAGGATTCCCCTTAAAGGGGATTTATTTCTAATTTCATGTATGAGATGATATGAATCACATGGATTAGGATGGATTCATATGTATCCGAGTTATGGTGTGAATAAAATTTATCATAGTTAATTCAATTTGGGTATTACAACTTGGAGGACTATAATTGAGGGGGAATTATTCCTCATTTTTTGTATGAGATGATAAGGAAATCGGGCCTTAGGAAGGCTTTTTCCGTATCACAGTTATGGTGGGAATCAGATTTCTCATAGTTCAATCAGTTTAGGTGGATTGTGTGGATGCTGTAATCATTAAAAAACTCTAATCCAACATGAGTCATGCTCCATGTGAGAAACAAGAGGATTCTAATTATATAACAAAACATATACATTTTCCCCTCCAATGGTGGAAGAGGATAGACCTATGGAAAAACTAACTGGAGTGATGGTGGATGTGGTTGTGGATCAATAAACCATTCAATGTAAAATGTAGTTAATGATCATTAGGTCCATCTTGAAATTATAGGGTCGTATTTCAGGATGGATTCCTAGAAACGTATGATCCAATTCCACATGAAAGGTAAACATAATTATGATCCTTATCCACCATTCTGGGATCAAAAGGCTATAGATCTCAGAGACTTGAGGGGACAGACATAGTCCCATCTCTAGAATCCAAAATGGGAACAACACAACATTTTACCTATGGTAAGGCTATATGTGACCATAGATTTATAGATCTATAGAAACAATGATGATCCTTAACCTCTGAGAAGATGTGTATGGGAAACCTATAACCATACATATCCAAATCCAAAACGGAAATAAACCGATTTGTCTTTCCTATTGTTTTGGTAGACCAAGATGTATTGGTGGAGGTTTCAACATAGTCTCTTTTAAAAAAGAGAGCCAAATAATGAGAAACCCTACAATGAGTCGTTCTATAAGAGGGCCTAAATTAAAACTCATGTAGGTGGTCCAAATTGGTATGCCACACAGATATTCCATGTAGGTATGTGACACAGGTCCAAGGGAAAACTGAAAAATGATTAAGACATGATGGAGAAGCCTGTGAAAGCTTGATATGCCTTAGGAATTGGACCATTGGGAAAACAAAACATTGGTGAGGTAATAAATTAAGCACCATTGTTGTCCCTTGATATCCATGAAAGCTTCTCAAAAAGGTCTCTTCTTAAATAAAATAGCTTTCCTAGGTGAATTTTTCATTTTGAAGGAGGGTACTCAAACAAGAATCATGTATTTTAGACCATGAAGGGATTCTGATATTGTTTATATCTTTTATTTATCTCTTCTATTATTTTGTATAGATCTACATGAGAGAATTTAAGGGACCTGGATGAAGGAAATACACAATGAGATCATCGAGTGTTCTTTCAACTTTTTTATTTTTTGAATTGGGGATCCCAATGGTTCTATTAATATGCAGTGAAGGGACCTGGTCAAAGATAGGTTTTCCACATAGGTCATGGGAATAGAACCTCCATTTAGGTCCCCCATGAGGGGGTCTAAAATATATACTACAACGTAGATCCCCCAGTGTAGGTCCTATGTGTAGTTATTCAGTGTAGGGGATGCACCTTTATGGTGTATTGGTAGGTGCTTCATTGGCCTTATTATGTGTAGGTTGGATGCGTATGTGAACCATGTATGGGGCTAGTCAACATGAGTTTCACATATTCATATCCATGGAAAAGTTCGTGGAATACATTACATGATGTCAAGAACCCTAAAACCCTAATAACCTAGAAAATCATTACTTATTTATAGATTAGCTAAAAAACCTAAAAACATAATAACACTAAACACCACTAACCCCCCAGCATTTAAACCCCTATGCATTAATATTCAAACCCTACATCTTATACCTACACCCTAAACCCTATACCGTACACCCTAAATCCCTCAAATAACCTAATACCCTTAGAAACCCTAAATACCATAATACACCCAATAAAACCAAAAATAAATTAAAATATCACAAAAACCCTAAAATCCATAAAAATTCCTGAAACCCCAAAAAACCCAAAAAATACCTACAGTCCATAAAAACCCCAATAAATATTAGAATTTATAAATACCCAAAAAACAGAAAAAACTAAACCCTCACCCCAATAAATTTATAACATTAAGGCCTATAAGAATACATAAATCCCCAAAATACACTGAAAACCCATAGAAACAATATAAAAACAAAAAAAGAACCTTAAAACCCCAAAAAAATAATAATCCTAAATGTCCTTAATAACCTTAAAGAACAAAAAACCATAAAACCCATGAAACTCTAAGAGTCTCTAAACCACCTAAAAACCAAAAAATAATATAAAACACTAAAAGAAACTAAAATCATTTAAATCCCAAAATACCATTAAAACCCAAAATAACTATAAAATATAAACAATTAATAATAAAATTTTAAAACAACTAATAAACTCTAAAAAATCATAAAACTCCAAAAAACCTCGAAATCCAAATAAATATAAAAACCATTAAAACATAAAATCCCTAATAATTATTTAAATAACACAAAATATTATGAAACCGATAAAATACTAAAAACTCATAAAAAACCCCACAAACTCAAAAAATAATGAAAATGAAAAAAATCCAAAAAACGTCGAAAGAACCATAAAACCCTAAAAACCATAAAACCCCTAAAACCCAATAAAAATATGAAAAACCCTAATAAAACCCAAAGTCCATTTAACCACTAAAATCCTTAAGAAGCCTTTAAAAACAAAAAAAACAACTACAAACCATAAAAACCATTAAATCATTTAAAACACTAAAAATCATAAAAACCAAATAATCCCTAATCAAAATACCATAAACTAGAAAATTTAAACCAAAAAACTAATACCCCACACCCAAAACACTAAACCCGAATACCTAAACTCTATACCTAAATTCATGAACCATAAAACCTAAAACCTAAGCCTAAAACCATACACCCAAAACCCTATATCCTAAACAATAAACCCAACACACTGAACTAGATACGCTAAACCCAACACCATAAAACATATACCCCACACCATAATACAAACCCTTACACCCTAAAATAGATACCAACACCCTAAACCCTAAAAATTCCTCCTTGTGCCCAACACCCTATTCCCTTAACCAGATAGCCTACACAATAAGCAATATACCCTACACACTAAACCCTAGACCATATGCCCTATACACTAACCCCAAATAACTACACCATATAACCAATAACATACTCTATATACACTAAACCCTACACCATAAACCATATAATCTAGACAATAAACCATTAAATATACACCCTAATCCAAATAACAAGCACACAAAACCATTAAACGAACACCTTAAACCCCATACCGTGCACCCTAAACCCCTATCCCTATGCCCCAAACCACATTCCTTCAACCATTAAGCTTATTCCTATCACCAAAAACCCCAAACCATACACCATAAACCCTAAATTCGATACCCCAATCCCTATACCCTATACATTAAACCATAAACAATACACCCAAATCCATATACCCTACACCATAAACCCCAAAACATAAATGTTAATTTTTATACCCTATACCCTACACCCAATAAAAAAAGTCATGTATAATAACCTCTATTCCCTAGACCATAAACCCTAAACCCTAATACATAAATCCTATATGCTAAACCCTAAAAAGAAAAACCAACCCCCTAAACGGGACACTGTAAACCATAGATTTTATAAACCTATAAGCAACTATAAAAACCATACAACCCTAGAACATCTATAAAATATAAAAACCATAAAACACATAAACCAATGAAATCCTTAAAAAATCCCAAAAATTCATCAAATTCATAAAAAATATAAATCATTGGAAATATTATAAGACCCTAAAACATCTAGGAAAACCCTAAAAATCCAAAAATTTCTAGGAAAACCCTAAAAACCATAAAATCCTAAAAATCATGAGGAAATCATAAAAACCCATAAAACATTAAAACACTAAATACCATAAAAACTAAAAGAAACCGTAACAAACACTATAATCCCTTAAAACCATATGAAACACTAAAAAACCCTAGAAACACTACCCCCCACAATACATTAAAAATTCATAACACCATAAAAACCCCTAAAAATTTTAAAAAACCCCAAAGAACCCATTAAACTACTAAAATAACTCTTGAATCCCTAAAACACTAAAAGAATTATAAACCCCACAATCTATAAAACCCAAAAGAATGAAATCACAAGAAAACCCTTAAGAATCGTAAATACCCAAAAATCCTACAACCCATAAAACTACCCTAAAATTGATTAAAACCATAAATCCCCAAAAAACTATAAAACCACAAAAAACCCTAAAAATCCCTAAAACCGATAAAAATATTAAAACCCCACAAAAAACCTAAAAAACATAAAATGAAGAAAGTCTTAAATCTATGAAAATAATAAAAAACTAAAAACCCATAAATATTCGTAAAAACCCTAAACACCATAATAACATATAACCTTAACAATTCCTAAAACCCATAGAAACCCCAAAAAAATCCCATGAAACCCAAAAAAAAAATAATAACCTAAAAACACTAAAAGAAGTTAAAAACATAAATCGTAAAAACCTATAAAAACCATAAATCCCCTTAAAATCCCTAATACAAAAAAAAACCATAATACACAAAAAAATAAAAAATATTTAAAGAATATAAACTCATAAAACACATAATATCATAGAATACACTAAATACCTAAAAATAATAAAAAACCATGAATCACTAAAAAACCATTATACACCCAAAACCCTAAAATGACCTAAAAACGTTAAAAACCACTACAAACCCTAAGAACACTTAATCCCTATTTTTTTAATATTCTAAAACACCAAAAACCACATAAAATCATAAAATACATAGAAGGTAAAAACTCATAAAATCGATAAAAACCCTAAACCCCCTTAAATAATCTAAAACTACTAAAACACCTAAAACTCCAAAAGACCCAAATATGCCTAAAAGTATATAAATGACCCAAAACACAAAAAATATCATTAAAAACATAAAAGAAACTAATTCCCTTTAGACACCCTAAAACACTATAGACATAAAACCCCTATACCCCTAAAATAATCTTAAAAACATAAAGACCTATAAAATAACCAAATACCCATAAAACCTGAAAACCTAGTTAAACTACCTAAAACATTAAATCCCCATTAAAATCGTTTAGAACCCTAAAAACACAAAAAACATAAAAAATTACCAAAAAAAACCTAAATACACCCTTCACTCCCCTGAAACAAATGAAAACCATTAAATAACTAACACTCTAAAACCCCTAATACCCAAAACCCCCAAAACCCTAAAAACACTAAATCCCCTAAAATTACATTTGAAGCATAAAAAATTAAAAACCATTAAAAGAAAAAATAGAAAAAAATGAAAATGAACCCTAAAATACTTAAAACCCCCCAAAACATTAAAATACCATTAAATGAAAAAAACAAAAAAACCCCAAAAATTGATAAAATCCTTAAAACAATAAAAACAAAAAAAATTAATAAATAATTTAAAATACGTTTCAAAACCACAAAAACAAAAGATTACCCTTAAAATATCTAAAAACCTAAAGATGCCAAATGAAAATAGAAATACATCAAATGACCATAAAATCCCAATAAACAATTAAAATTATAAAAATCACTAAAAAATACAAAAAAACCAAATCATATAAAAACCCATTAATAATTAACAAACCCTTAAAAACCCATAACACTAATAAATCCCTAAAAGACTAAAAAAACACCAAAACACCTAAAAGACCCTTAAATCCCTAAAAGACGCTCAAATCCCCCCCAAAAGCCAAAAAAACTCCTAAAAGACCCTAAAAACCCTAATAACCTAAAAAAACCAAAAAAGATACTAAAGAACCTAAAACACACTAAATCCCTTAGAAGATTCTAAAAAACAATAAAGGTACATACAATTCCAAAATTCCTTAATAACCAAAAAGATATTAAAGGACTATAAACTATCGTAAAAGTCCTAAAAACCAAAAATGACCCAAAATATGCGACAAACGTAAAAACAATAAAAACCCCTAAAAGATGCTGACATCCCCTAAAAACCCATAAAACCCTAAAACCCTAAAATACTTAAAAATACTAAATTCCCCTATAATCCCAAAAATCCAAAAACAACCAAAAACCACATAAATATGAACAAAATCTAATGACTATATGAAATTCTAAAAATTACTAAATGATAATGAAAAAAAATAAAAGATCCAAAAACACCCTAAAAACAAAATAAAATGTATAGAGAATATGAAACTAGTGAAATCCTCAAAACCCCTATGAAAATAATATAATTTATAAAAACAACTTTTAAAAAACTAATAACCATAAAAACCTTGAAACCCCTTAAAAACCAAACAAACAATAAAACCCCAAAAAACCTTATAAACTCTTAAAAACAGCTAATTCCACAAGAAGGACATTAAAATATGAAAACCCTAAAAATCATAAAATCACTAAAAAAACAGAAAAATTCCAAATGGATCTAAATTATATTGAAAAACCCAAAAAACCCCTAAACCCCTACAAACATTGAAATAGGTAAAAAGAAAAAAAAGTACTATCAAAACTAAAATATCATAAAAACTATAATAACCCATAAATCAATTAAAAGAAAAAATCCCTAAATACCACATAAATCATTGAAAAAAAATCCTAAACCTGTAGAAAAGTAATAAAACATGAAAAAACAACAACACCCTAAATAATATACCCTACATTATAAACTCTAATCCACATAGAGAAAACCATACACCCATAACCCAGTACAGTACCCCATAAAATGTAAACCTTACATGCTAAACCTGAAAACTTATACCCTAAATCATAAATCCTATGACCTAAAATAAAAACAATACAATTTAAACCATAATACCTACACCCAAAATTGTATACCGTATACCATAAACCAAAAATACCCTAAATCCTCTAAAACAGAATGAATCTACCCCCCCACCCCAAACACAAAAAATGCCCTCAAAACAATAAAAACCATAAAACCCCCTAAAATATGTATGTATTAGAGAAAACCCAAACAACCATAATGGGACCTAAAAACACTAAATATTCTATATGACCCTTTAACCTCCATGAATCTATCAAAACCAAAAAAAATTATAAATATTAAGAACACCTTAATAGACTCAAAACCTAAGAAACATATAATTGTTTTTTAATATCTAAAAGAAAAAAACCAATAAAACACTAAAAATGTTATCAAAAAATTATAACCACTAAAAAAATTAAAATCTTAAAATCAAAAATTAAATTCTAAAAACTCTAAAATGCATAAAAAACTATTAAATACCATAGAACCAAAAAAACATAAAAGACCCTAAAACCGCAAACAAATCTCTAAAACCATATAAATACCTTAAAATAATATAATAACATAAACACCATAAAAAGTTTTAAAACAATGAAATACCAAAAAAAAAATATAAAAATACATTAAAATCCATGAAAAGACCCTAAAACACCATAAAAGCCATAAAAACCCTAAAAACCATAAAAAAAATTATAACCAGTCAATCTTTAAATCCAATAAAAACCTAAAAACAATTTAATGCCTTAAAAATCAGAAAAACAATAAACCCCATACAAGAGACTGTGTATACCTTCAAGAAAAGATGAGATGTATGTATCAAATCTCGATTAATGCCCAAGAGTTATTATGGTACCACTACAATTTCCGTGTCTAGTTTGAGGGGATCTCATGGAGATTCAACATCATCTACATCATAATATTTGGAGAAGATCTAATCTTTTGGTGATCTTATAGTGACTATTGGTGTGGATCCAGAGGAGGTTCTTTGATAGTAGCAACAACAGGTGGATGAGATTTATTGATGGTTGGAGTAAAAACATGAACTAATGTTGGATTACATGTGACATGTGACACATGGTTTTGGGATGTTGTTCCCCCCACCTCCTCCAGATGACCCACTCCTCCCCAATGATTTTAGTATTTTTTATAATAATTTGAATGTTCATATTTTGTATAATATTATTTTTATTCAAATATTTACAGTTCTACATAGTTCAATTTATATATTGAAAATATGTTTATTATATTGATTTTTCGTATTCTTTTAATTTATTATTATTTAAATCAGTACAATTTTAATTTTTCAATTTGTGATGGGATGGGACCCCATCACAAATGTCCTTATGTGATGGGAACCAGTCAGAAATGGATCATAGCAAATACTTCAATTTTTAGTTGTGAAACAATAATACCCCTAAAAAATCCTCAATACCCTAAAAAATACACCCTCCACCATAAACCCTATACCCTTTACCCAAAACAAAAAACCCTTCACAATAAACACTATACCCTACACATTAAGCATTGAACACTACACCCTAAATCCCATACCCTACACCCTAAACCATAAAGAGTAATCCTTAAACCCCAAAACCTACACATTAAACACTAAACCGTATATCCCAAACACTATACCCTACACCCTAATCCTTATCGAAAACTGTCTAAACCCAAAACCCTACATCCAAAACCCTAAAACCCTAAAAACTCCAAAAAAACCCTAAAATGCCAAAAAACCAAAAAAAAAACCAGAAAAATCATGAAAAAACCTAAAAACCCATAAAATCCTAAAAACTGTTAAAATAACATAAAACCACTACTAAAAAATAAAATCAAAAAAAACCTAACAACACAAAAAAACCATAAAACAAAAATACACCCTAATATCCTTAAAAACACCCTAAAACCCTAAAATAACCAAAAAACCAAAAATATCGTTGAATGAACTAAAAACCAAAAAAGCCTAAAAAAGATCCTAGAAACCCAGAAAAACATAAAGGACCATAGGATCCAATTGAACCTTTAAAATCCCTGAAACCTTAAAAACACTAATAGCCCTAAAAACCCTAGAAACCCTGAAAACACAAAATATATCCAAAAAAACTAAAAAACACCTACATCACATTAAACCCATAAAAGGCATTAAAACCCTCAATATCACAGACACAATAAAAATTACATACAAAATGTAAAAACCTTAAAAACCAAAATAACCCTTTAATGACCATAAAAACACCAAAATCCCAAAAGACACTTCAAACACGAAAAAACACTAAAAACTATTAAAAGCCCAAAATACCGTAAAAGCCCTAAAAACCCACTAAAACCCCAAAAACCCTAAAAACACAAAACACCTAAACGTCCCATGAAGACCCTAAAATCCTAAAAGACCCCCTAAAACTCTATATACCATAAAAATACTATAAAAACCCCTAAAACATGCTAAAATTATCATAAAAATCATAAAATACCCTAAAATTTCAAAAAACTATAATCCCACTGAAACCCTTACAACCCATTAAAAATTCCCAAAAAACCAAAAAAACATAAAACCCCTAAAAGAACATAAAAATAATTAAATCACAAAAATCCCATAACCCCTTAAAATACCATAGAAATCTATAATAAATAGTAAAACCATGAAATCGCTATAAAACCTAATTACCGTAAAAAAATTAAATACCCTAAAAAATTAAAAAACCCACAAAAATCCAAAATAACTAATAAGTGATAAGAACCCATAAAACACTTGAAAACCCAAATCATTGTACCCTAAACCATAAACCCTAGTCCACAAAACTAAAACCCCAGTCCCTAAACCATAATCCATGAAACCTATACCAAACACCTAAAATCCAAAAAACCCATTCCCTAAACCCTATACCCAGCAGCTTAAATCCTAATCCAAACATACTAAACCATGTGCCCAACACCCTATACCCAATACCATATACCCAAAACCCTTAATCCAACAACCTAAACCCAAAACCCTTCACCCAATACACTAAACCCTATACACTAAGACATAAATGAAACTAAAAACAATTAAAACACTAAATGAACCTAAAACCAATAATGACCCTACCCCCATAAACAATAAAATATCCTAATCCCCCTAAAACTATGAAAGACCCTAAAAACCAAAAAAACCCCCAAAAAGAATTTAAAACCCCATAAAAACCATTATAAGGCCATTTAACCTACGAAAACATAAAATACCATAAAACCCAAAAAAATATAAATCAATTATAAAAACTAAAATACATAAAACCCTAAAAACGTAAAAGATCCACAAACCCACAAAAAAATCAAAATACCTAATAATCAGAAAAATAATTAGAAACCCTATAAACCCAAAATAATCACTGAAACCCCCTGAATACCATAAAACCCAAAAAAACATAAAATATCCTAAAAACCTATAACCTCCAAACACTTAAAATCCTTAAAAGGCAAAAAATACTTCAAAAATAATAAATAATATAAAATTATCTAAAACACCCATAATTCCATAAACACCCTAAAAACCCTTAAACACTATTAAACACCATAAAATATATAAAACCCAAAAACATACAAAAACAATTAAAAATAAAAAAACCATTAAAACAAAAAACATGCTAAATTTCCAAAAAAACACTAAAAATACCTTAAAACCCTTGAAGTCCTAAAAATACGTAAAAAACAAAATCCTCTAATTCCTTGGAACCACAAAAAACCAAAAAACCATAAAATTATAAAAATATCATTAAAAATTACAATAAAATACCCTAATACCTATAAAAACCCTAAAAAACAAGAAAAACCCTAAACACCAGAAAAAATAATGAAATAATGAAAAACCCTAAGGGACCCTAAAAGATACAACAAACTCCTACAAGACCCTGAAACACCTAAAACTAAAGAAAACCTAAATAGATCATAGTGAATCTAAAACACGTTCAAACTCCATAAAAAAATTTAATGTTATAAGAATCCACTAAAAACCTTAAAACCCCCAGTACACTAAAAATAAAAAACCCAATACCCATAAAAACAAAAAAACACAAAAAATCCTTAAACCCCATAAAAACCATAAAAACCCATAAACCCAAAAAAAAAACCAAAAACCAAAAAAAACCCTAAAAACTAAACACCACTTATAACCCTAAAAATACCCTAAAACAACATTAAAACCTAAAAGTTCATAATCATACTAAAATGAAACAAGAAAAACTATAAACCCAATAAAAGAACTAAAAATTATAAACCCCCTTCAAATTCCTAAGATATAAAAAATCCCTAAATGACCCCCAAAACCCAAAAAGAGATAGAAACCCCTAAAACACCCTAAAAGTTTTAAAAACTAAAAGCCCTAGGAACCCCGACAGAACACTAATAACCCCTAAAAAACATTAAAAACCTAAAAAGGAAAATATGAATAAAACTCACCAAATGTCCCCTAAAATACCCTACACATTCATAAAAAATATAAACAAAAAAAACATAAAAAAATTTAAAACCCCTATAAACCCTAAAACCACAAAAACCCATAAGCCACGGAAAACCCAAAAACCCATAAAAACTCTAAAAACCATAAAAATAGAAAACAACTTAGAAAACAAAAATAAACACAACAAAGCCAGGAAAAACATAAAAAAATAAGAGCCCTAAAAATCATTTAAAATCCATAAAACCCATGAAAAACATTAAAATCCCAAAAAATCCTCAGAAGACATGGAAACCATCATAAAACCAGAAAATCCCAAAAAAAACCAAAAAAACCACAAAACAAATAAAAAATATAAAGTCCAAAAATTCTTAATAGCCTTAATGCCCGTAAAAAACATTATAAACCCTTAAAAACAAGAGAAACACTAAAAACCATAAAACTTACTAAAACCGTGAAATCCCCATAAAAACTCTTAAAAAATTCTAAATCCCCAAAACCCTATAATATCTAGAAAATTCCCTAAAATACCAAAAAAATTAAAACCCTTAAAGACTATAAATGCCCAAAAAATCCATAAAAGACCATAAATCCCATATAAAAATACTAAAAGAACCTAAAACCCAAAACCTTAAATACTATAAAAACCATAGAAATCCAATGACAACATAGAATATCTTAATCAATTTAAAAAACATAAATCCCCGTAATAATATAAAAAGTTCTAAACCCCCTAAATACTAAAAAAATAGCAAAAACCCCAAAAATAATCATAAAAAATTATAACAACCATAATACCCATATAACCCCAAAAACCGCAAAGAAAATATAAAATCTATAAAGAATTCCATGAAACACTAAGACCAATTAAACCCTTGAAACCACCTAAAATCTAAAAAACCCTAAAAACCCTGTAAATCCTAAAAAATCCCTAAAATCTCTATATAATTAAAACACCTAAACCACATAAAGTATATATAAATGATAAATACTGTAAATATCATAAAACATTTGTGAATCAATAAAATCCTAAAAAAATAAAAATTCCCATAAAAACACTAAAAACACTAAAAGACAATAAAAAACCAAAAAATTCATAGAAAACCATAAAACCCTTTAAACCAATAAAACCACTAAAAATCATAAAAAACATATAAACCAAAATAGCACTAAAAACCATAAAATTACTAAAAACCATAATAACCCTAAAAACCATAGAAACCATTTGAAACCACAAAAAACCCAAAAATGATTAAATTACCCAAAAACTCAAATATAACCCCATGAAGCCCCTAATAACCCATGAACTCCAAAACCCCTAAATAAACCAAAACCCCCTAAAAATCATAAAAAAGAAAAAAAAACTCTAAAACCCCCATAAAACCTCTAAAATAATCCTAATACCCATAAAAACACTACAAAACGCCAATGCATAGAATCCCTAATCCCCATAGAATCCCATAATAACCCCTAAACCCCATAGAAAATCCATGAATATCCCTAAAACCGTAAAGTCCATTTTAAACAGTAATACCCCTAAAAACACTAAAAAATCCTACAAAAAATTTTAGGGTACTAAAAACTATGCTTTTAGGAAGAAAAAATTTCATCCAACTAGGTAAAGGATAGAAATAAAAGGCTGAAGAATATTTAAGAAATGTGTCTATGAAACAAAGTTAGGAAGTGAGAATTAGAGGTGTCATGAACATTAAAACAAGTTCACAGACCACTGCACCACATGGTGGTCTACGACAACAAAAAGCCATTTTCTTACCAAATGTTTTGTGGAATGAAGACAACAGTGTTAGATCTCACGAACCGTATCAATGGAGAAATAGAAGGTGAAAATTCCACTCCATGTATGGATCCTGCGAACTACACTGTTGGAGAAATAGAGGTGGAAAAATATTCTCCCATGTATAATATCACATAAAAACTATATGGTTCATGGGATTATTTGTTATATAAATCCCCTGTAAATTAATCACCCAAATAAATAAGTCCATTGTGGTCTTCCGAAATATATACTACATGGCCCACTAATCCAGCACCAAAACCTCCCTATAAATGAACCCTAATGGGGAAAGAAAAAGGATGGAGAAAAGAGACTGGAAGATGGGTGGAAAAAGGGATGAATCACGGTGAAAAAAATATATTTTGTAGTGTAAGTCACTCCTGCACCCAATGAAATCCATGGAAGCCATCCCATAAACCATAAGTACTGGTCCCTTCATGTAACTCCACCATATAAGCCACATACATAAGACTATCTAAAAAAGGTAATATGTAGAGGTAGTGGTATTTTTAGAATTGATTCCTCATTTTCATACCCCAAGAAAAAAATAAAAAAAGGTTCATGGATGCCTTATGTAGAAGACAGATCGCGGAATACCCTATGAGGATGACGATTAATGAACTCCCCTATATGGAAAATAGTATGCGGAAAATGGTTACAATATGATCTTATAAGGACAATATAATATGAGTACACTTCAATGTGGAAAATAGTATACAGATGACCCTTTTGGCAAATGGTTCAATGCTGTCCCAATACGTATTGATCCTAGGAAGCCGACTCTATGAGCAAATATCGTACGTGGACAACCCCTTAAAAAATATAGTGTCACACCACGGATATTTGGGGATGGGTCATCAACATTTTCTGTTTCACCCTTATTCCACCCAATCATATGTCCCTCAAATAACAAGATTCAAACTACTCATCATGAGACTCATAAAACCCCATCACCTACGTCCTCTTCCAGGTTGATCAGAAAAACCATGGAAAATATTGGTCTTAGTCTTTTTTACATGCTTGGACACTCCATTATTCATCCATAAAACACTATGTCCCCAGAAATATCGGATCATCATAAACCTCAACAGCCATTAGAAATGGATGGTCAGTGTCCTGAGGACACCTCTAATTAACTATGCACACATTTATTTCATGCCTTTATATACGTTTCCAATAAAAAATATCTGCTTTATAGATACACATTTTTCCTCAATAGAGGCTTTTCCTACTTCTAGACTCCCAATGGATTCTGTGCCCTGTGTTCTTTCTCCCCATTAGTGAACCCCAAGACTTGTGGTTTTCGAATTCCATAACTCTCATTTTCATGTCATGTTCTAGAATCCTAACCAAATTATCCACCAGTTAAATGTTGTTACTATAAAAAATGGTCCTCATTGTATGAACTTAAACTATAAAACTCTGAATCTTCCTTACCACATGACATTAAACTATATGGTATTTTCCCTACAACATGACATTAAACTATTACTCCATCATCCAAGCTATGTGACATTAAACATTAGTATACTGGGTGATTTTTATTCTTCAAAAACATCGTCGACCAACCGAAATGGACGATCACTATCCTGAGGACCCCTATTCCAAAAAATGAGTATAATGTTGTGACAACTCTGCATATATTTCCCACAAAAATTTCCTTTCAAGTAGAGAAAATTCATCCTTAGGATAGTCTTTTCCTACCTCTGTACTCCATAACCAATTCCATGACTCGTATCATTTCTCTGAAATCGAGATCCCCTAGAATAATGGTTTCCATGTGGCTTCCCTCTCATGTTTGAGAAGTGTTCAAACTAACCAAAATGATTATCCTCCAGTTAATCATATTTAAAGCTATATGAATTTAAAAATTAGTATACGCCATATGAAATTTGATATAAGACTTCTCCTGATGTAGGTCCCTAACCTTTTCATGGGAGGTGGTTCTCCTTATACTCATTGGTTCAGCCTAGAATACTTCTAGATAAATCCTTGGACGTGGATATCTTGGATATCAACATGGGATAAGAAATTGGAACATTCAAAGGACCTCACTCTCTCTCTCTCTCTATTTGGGATACAATACCATATATCATTAGATGATGTGGACATATGATCTTTAGATCCACTACCTCCTCTTGTTTCTTACACTAATCATGTCTCACATGGGATTAGAGGTTTGTGGTGATCATGACATCTTTATAACCCCTTAGCATGTGCCTCTTCATAGGTATAATCCCTATATTAAATGAACTACAAGAACTCTAATTCCTACTATAATTAGGATATTTAGGTTGCCTACCTAAGGCCTGATCTCATAGGACATTCTCATTAAAATTCAATCACAAAAAATTATGCCAATCTCGTTGGGTTACCCTCTTCACGAGTAAGCCATGATTTATTTCACTCAAATTGGATGCTCCCACATACAAGCCTCAACTATGAGACTTTAAATGGGTCTCTTAGAAGTGTACGTCTCAACTCCGAACAAACATTGAGGGATTTGATTTAAAAAAAAGGGATATCTAGGAATCCTCCCTAAGGATCAAAACTGACACCCAAATCACCCTAATATTCTCCATCCCATATCCTTGGAAGGGTCATATCTATCCAGGATACCAAATATCATTTGGGATTCAGGGTCCTTCACAATGTTATTCTAACCTGAAATCTTGAGTAGGCATAATTTGACGGGATTTCCTCACTATATATCATTAAATTTCATGGATGGGTTCTTGTCGCACGAACTTAAATGGTGATATGTCTGGTAAAGAGATGTTGAACACCATGGAATATGATTCCTCTCATGAGGATATTTTCGAATCCCATATTATGCATTTTATGCTGACATCAAAATAATATATATCCACCTAGATGATGATAAAATCTAGATGACCTCATCATTTCGCTTAAATCATCATGTCCTCAATAAAAGATGGAAGAATCCCTAATGTGTCCATAAAAGGGTATCATTGATTAAAAACCATGAATAGATACATATTTCTTCATTAGTGGAGAACCTAGGATACATACAAATGATTATAAACCCATTCATATCTTTTGATTGATATCGAAACATAGGCGATATCTGTGGAATGAATCTTTGGAAAGAACCAAAGATTCGCAAACATATGAATATTAATTAAAGCTATAAGAGAGTCCTGAAATATGCAACACTCCCCCCCAAAGTGTTCGAGGAGCCCGATCTCCAATCCTCTCAACCAATGGTGTCCTTATGTGTCGTTGGAAAAATACTCATTCAACAAGCACCATACATCAAAAATAAGGTCTATTAATCATGGATAAAATGGTTGTTGGGTGTTTCTAGATCCGTGAATAATCCCATTAGAGACCATTTGACTAAATTGTACAAGATGTTTGATGATTTCTCAAACACCAAACCACCATTAATCACCCTCCTTGACCACTCAACTGTGAAACTTCCGTCATAGTACACGAAATATATATTACCCAGTCTCAGTGGGACCGTATCTCCAACCAAAAGGGGTCAATATTAAAATTGATTCCAAAAAAATAATGAAACTGACATGAAACCCTCTACAATTACAAAAAATTGGGTAATATACATCATGCCATTCTGTTTTCCCTTGAATGATGAATATCGGGTAAACACAAAAATGAGGAAACTAGTGTGAAACCCTGTATAATGATTGAAAAAGAGTTACAATTCGTCCGGACACTTTTTTCCCTGTTACAATGTGAATCTGGTAAAAAAATGGCAAACCTGACATGAAACCCTATACAATAACTTAAAATTGGTTACTATCCATTTCACAATTTTTTTCCCTAGTTCTATGTGAATCAGTTCAAAACAAAAATGGCTAACATGACATGAATCCTTAATTAAGGTGGATGGTCACCCCACCCCAAGTTCCTTTCACATTAAAAATAAAGAGGACCAATGAAGATAATGAATTATTCTTGTGATCAAGAAATTCTACTCTACTGGGGTTTTTTTTCTGTGATTGATACATATGTTGTAGTTTTAAGAGAAACCTTCAATCAAATGGAATCCTCAAAGTTCTCGTGAACACACATGATGATCTATAAACCCACTAATTCCTCTTAAAATAAGTGGATTCCATCTCCTACTCAACATCATCAATTCTAGGTTTCAAATTCATTGATATGAGAATACCACTAGAAGGGTACTTTCCCCATGTTGGAGGCTACAAAACAGGACCTCTAATCCCTAAAAGATATCCATCCTCTATTTTAGCTTTGACTATTGTATGATCACATGGAGGACCCACTAGTCATCTCTAAAAGATTTAGGAGCCTCTCCCCAGAACGTGATAGAAAGTTACATCCTAATCATAAGGAGGAGGGTGAGGATGTCACCAACAACTTCATCTATACGTCACATAAACAATCCCAAGGGAAAAACTTGTGGGAATTTCCATCATTATCATATAACCAAATATCCTATCCCTTAATTAGATCTCATACTGATGGCCCCTACTAAAGTCCAATGGACATGGTCCCCTCGGGCTTAGCACAATAGGTGGAAAATGGAAAATCAAGAGTATTTCATTACAGTCCTTGGGATGAGATATTACATACAAACATAGCGGTATACCACTGGAAGAAATAATACTCTGCATCCTCTTATGAAGGCCACTAGAGTTATAATTTGGAACAATAAGATATGGTTAAAATTATCTCCTATGCTCACAAGTCTGTCCACATAGATAGGGCATACAAATATAGGTGAATGCAAATACCACACCAATAAGCAAGAAGCCTTCCATCCAAATTTTTTGGCGAATAGCTACAATCAGGAATAAATCCCAGATGGAATATAATAAGTCTTCCATCTAAATAGGGTGAAAAACCATGGTTGTTCATACAAAACTATCAATACATTTGAATCCCACCAGTAAAATATGGTGGATATCAATACGAAGATGCAATTTACTACCTACCAATATAAATAAAACTAGTCAAACATGGTGTTAAGAAAATATATGTAGAGTCTAATTCCAAGAGATACACATCAATCCAATGAGACAAATATAGTAGTAAATGAGAATATGTAAATTCATGATTTAAATATATATCCAACCTATCAAATATGGAAGCAACATGAGAATGTAACATTCATTTCCCGACAATATGTTGGGGGATGTCTAGTTCCTCTACCCCAGTATTGGATAAATTCGAGTATCCACTAGTAACACATGGATGACCAGAGTAGGCACAAACTGTTTCTATGTCATCAAAATTCCCATTTACACCTATTATAGGCAAATATTGATCTCATCACATCTTGGAAATTCTAGAGCATAAAATGCTGATTCTAGACCATATGATCCATGCCCATCAAGACGTCATTGCGTTTGTGGAAAAAGAGAGTAATTGGTCTCATGTCTCCATATCTTTAGGTGGGGTGTTTCATCCACCAAATAAGATGGTTATTCTCGATCATAACTTCATCCCAGATCCATTCTTGGTGCCTTGATGAAAATATTCATCAATAAATAGTCAACTGAATCAGAAAAAAACACATCTTCCAACTAGGGGACACCGGTCCAACATTGTGGCAACTTTATGGATGGCATATAACCCTTTGAGATCATAATATTCACGTCAGCGTATCCCGAAGTCATCATGAGATCAAACAATACAGGGAACTGTGTATAAAGTTCATTATCTATAGTAGACATCCCCAACAACCCACAAGAGTGCACCATAAAACGAATAGTTCCAAAAGAGGTTAAAAATGAATAGAACACTCATGATCCTTCTCTACTAGAAAATGGAGTTATTGATGCCATAATTAATATATAAATAGAGTTCCAAGATGTTTTCAATCCAATACCAAATTATGGATGTGTAAGTATCAGTTGTGAAGGTCTAACCTATAATTTTTCTACAAAAAGCTATGATGAACCTCCTTAGAGAAACCACAGAGCATATTCTATGTGACAAAATTCATAAATTTCAACAGCCTATCTTCTGATTCATGATACAGTAGCCATCCCCTTGACCAAAATATTAAACAAAAAGAAGTTCATACCCTTCCTATCATCCTCCTAGATGGTACACCCCATGGATACTCTACACATATTATTCTCCATATAGTTGGATGTTATGTTTTGATGGTAGTCATTTCCATGATGGAAGTTGCTGTAAAGGCCCTCCCAGCAGTATCATCATGAAATGAGAAGTCCCTACCCTAATTTCAGTACATCATAATATTTCTACTCAGAAATTGTGCTATGTATATTCTCTATAATGGAAGACATCAATTCATAATGGTGGCCATCGCCATGATAGAATTCATTGCAATGGTCCTCTCTATTAAGATGAAAAAAATCTAGAAGGTCTTAACCTTACGTGGTCTTCCAAGAAGTTCCTCCCCAGGGAACACACCATAGAAAATCTCCATATGGTTGGATTATAAGATGCGATTGTAGTATTCATTACCACATCCTCTCCTGCAATTTTCCTCCCGAAAATATGAATTCATAGTGGCGATGAGGTCATCCCCTTACCGGTCTGAATATGACAAAGGCCTTATATTTTGAGGCACTTGGATGGATAGGTTTCGATAAGATATAAACTCTATCAATGAAAAGGGACACCTTTCTCTTCCATGAGATGGCTTGGAGCTATGCTCATCCTCTGATCCACCCAAAACCATTCATACATCAATGAAACACCTACCAGCCCCACTACATAGTATGAAGTCAACATAAAACATTCGTGTGGGGCACACAATCTAGAAGTGGCCCTAATAGATGGAAAAAAATGTTTGTCATGAGGAAACAATTATCCAGAGATGACATACTAGTTATAAACTATCCCACATCCACTTCTCAATTTTCCAATCCAAAAGAGTTTTTAGAAGAATTTATGCATAAAATTCACATTAATGTCTAGAAAAATGTATTCAATTTGAGAATCAATTTTTTACTATATGATGGGTATATAGACTATGTAATTATATTATGGGAATTTCATTAGAAAAATTTAACTAGTACCATTCCGTTGGAACAACAACCACAATCAGAACGGAAAAAAACATTGAGTTGGATTGCCTCCATGAACTGCACAAATTGTGTTGCATCATCGAGGACACCACATTTGGTGTTCACAATCTTGAGTGGGGAGAAAATAGAAATATAAACTTCAACACATGTCCCATCTAGCATAACCTAGTATAAATGGAATCATGTAGTGACACCATAAAAAGATGTAAGAAAAAAAGTACCTATTTATTCAAGACATCATTCTTGGAAGACCATCCCTGAGTAAGTCTGAAAAGCATCAAGACTTATGAGAGCAATCCATAGAAAATATCCCAAATAATACCACTGAGAAAATTATGTAGGCTTATCATATAAGGTATTCTAACCAACGATCACCGATCATGTCCTCAGAATAAAATAATGCACATGATGATCCATAACCATATCCATCTCACACATACTTTGAGATGAGAGAGATAAAGATGGCCGCATTATTAGTAATAAATAATTCAACAAAAAACTTCCCCAGTACTAGATCAACCCCATCCCACAAGGCTGGGGGCATTTTTAAAACAAAATTACCTCATAAGACTAACAAATATGGGTAGAAACATGATAATAATAGAACATGAGAAACCCCATCCCATAGCATTGGGGAAATTTTTACCACAAATTCCTACCCATAAGATGTATTCCTTCTCCCTTATGTGTAAAACGAAAAATATAGGGGTCACCCATTCTCACCCTCTTGTGATTCATGTCCCCAAGGATAAAGACATACACCGGGGTCGTATCAGGCGTTACATAAATATAAATGGTAATGGCTCAGAAATATTATAAGTTCTGACTATATTAATATATATATGTGATTATTATTTGGTTTATTTATTGTTATTTACACAAATTATTTTTTGGAAAAAGGTATATGGATAAGTTCTGAGATGAAATATTTTCATGCAAAATTTAATTCTATTAATGACAATACTCTAAAACAAGAGAGATATTTATGGATTATTGTGACTCCTAATCCTATTTCATAGATCATGACATAATTATTTATATAAGGTAAAACAAGATATATATCATATATATTCATTATTATAATTTTATCATTTATAGACACATTATCAACTATTATACAATTTTAAATAGAGAGACTTGTGCATGAATAAATTCTAGTGGAATGGCATGATTGTATTTCTCATGCTACAGGATAAAATGATCAAGAGAAAAGGAAGACCATTTTTCAGAGTCACTCTCTATCTTGAAACTCGATGAATTCCCAATTATTGAAGGATAAGATAAAAAAAGGACTCTAGAAGATATCATACCATTCAACACCTGGTATTCCACACACAATGTGGTATGCATCAATGAATGATGTGGACATCAGTATGAAATAGGTCACAGAAAATGATACAAATGAAGAGGATTCAAGGGAAGATGTTTCCCTCAAAGAGGTGGTCCACACTATTCTATTTGATGTAGGCCCCCAATAACAAAGATCCACCTAAAACATGGGTTCTCTCTCAACCAATCCAGAATTACCTACTTAAAAAATGGACAACATGGAAAATGAAAATAACATAGGAATATATGACCCACCACCTCCTCCCAATGTGAATTCACCCCTCACACATGACGATATATTCACTCAATAAGAGTACGAAATGAAAAAGATAAGTTTAATAAATATTGATCTGCTTCATGATAATAGTCTTACTGGATACATTTCCAAGGAATAAATTAAACAAATAATCCTATCAATGGTTCCTCTTCCATAAGGAATCCTCTAGGAAAATGAATCAAGTCTCAAATTGAACACTAACTTTCCCCGAGGACCTCCAATCTATTTGAATCCAGTGATTGGAAGATACCAATTTTTCCATCCATTAGGGTAGAAAACAAAATAGGATTAAGAAAATCCACAATGGATTCCCCCAGATAGGTATTTACTTCTGATAGTAATAGATATGGCACACAAAATCGTGGAACATAAGGTACCTTCCCATGCTCTAGTACAAAAATATAGGCATAAAGGTATTATGTGTATCATCAAGTGTAACACCCAGACCCCAGTTACCCAGAGTCGGTGCCTTATTACGTAACATTGGCATGATCACAAAAGATCATGTCTCAAAAGTCAGATTAGTTTAGTAGCCTTGGAAACACTAGATACATTCATAAATTTTACATTCCATCATAAAGTGAGAAACTACAATAACATAGTTTCCATAGTCCACACTCATATCCCCCTTCAGACAATCCCTGAAGGTCAGTCATTAAATACTTCTACACTTCCTATGAAAATATGACATAGAAAGGGGTGAGCTCAGATGCTCAGTAAGTATAACAATACAACGAAAACTTCCATAAATAAACATAAACGTTTAAGGAAATGTATAACTAAAACAAAAGCCTTTTAAACATGAACATTAGTATAATATGGAAAAATAAAATGAAATAATGCCATTTACTTATTCACATGGATATTCTACAAGTCGAATAATCACATGAAATATCAATAACCACTTTCATAATGATGGAATGCATAATGCCAAACTATCATAACCACGTAGCCAAGGCCTCATGCCAAGACTACAAATAAGATTTTGTCAAGGCCTCATTCCAAGACACTAGTTTGTCTCATGAGACCTACCAATGCATCTAGGAGCTATAGTGGGCTCCACTTGTCACATACTATGTCCAATTCATTCCTTATATGAAAAGGTTTAAACATATCATAAACCATAACATAATCGTATCACATAAAACATGCATAAAAGAAACATAACATTTCCACATTTCAATCACATGATATCAATACCACACATTGATATAATAAAACCATTTTCAATACCAAAATTAATGAAATGTAAAAATTTGTATTTATTTTTCATTTAAAAAAATGTTATGGCTTGTAGAGGAAGCCGAAACTCAAATAATGGTCACGACGGCGGAGATGTCATTGTCACCGCATACGTACGACAAAAAAACCAATTCCCTTTGGTCATATAGTAAAACAATTCATACAAAAAAGATCCATTTTGAGTAAATGTAAAAGTCAAAGGGGTTTATACACCATATAAAAGAAAGTTGTTTATAAAACCAAATATGCCTCAATGAAAGGAGATTGAGATGAAGTCCCTTACCTCGTGTCCGACTTGACTCGATCGTTTTTTAACCTCATGAATAACAAAATAGAGTTAATTTATAATTTATTAAGAACCTTTTTAAGTTCATTATTACTTTTATATCACTTATTACCATGTTATGAACATTATGTAATTATTTATGTTAATAATGGTTGTTTTGTCAATCTTTGGTACTTGAGTCAAAAATAAACTACTTATAATTACAAGTTGTTCATGTGGTAAAATATAAATTATATCCTGAATTATATTCATTATGTAGCTATCATATATATCATACATATATAGTATATACGTTCATTTATAATATTACATAACATTTTGAGGTAAGAAATGAAATGCACCGTTCATGGAGACGGTAAGCCGTACGTAAGCATGAACGCTACTTCCATTTCTATTTCTTATTTAATGAAATGAAATCATAATTATATAAAAGTTTATTTTAATTCCAGTATAATATCATATCATTTACACCATCTTTTATATGTCCCACATATGGCATTAACGATTCAAATCACTTTGAGGGGGTGGTACTCCGCACTTCATAAAATGAAATTATCGCGTTTACCCATAATGGAAATCATAAAGGCATGCCATAAATGAAAAATACAGAATCATAAGTAAAACATAAAAATAATATATATTATTAATAAATATAGTGAAATCTTAATGTACACCATCAAAGGTGTTAAAAGAATATTGAACAATCATCATTTCGTGAGGTAGTAATTCGCCACCCACAGAAACAGTATGTTCATTAACCATTAGATGAAGGTGTGTGTATGTGTAAATAAAATAATTCTCATAAAAAAATCTTAGTATATTGAATATTCTGTTATTGTTAAGAAATAAAGGAATAAAAAGTGTTTAAGGGGTTGGAGAAGCAAAATTAAAGAAAAGAACATAAGAGAAGACACTACCTTAAAATTGGGTAACTCTCTTTGATTTGAGCCAAAGGCTTCCTTGGGAAGAATTATGAACAATTCGAGGCTTTTAGGAGTAAGAGAGGGATGTTTAGAGAGTATTTGGGTATATTTTGGCTGAGCCAAATGGCTTTGATGATGTGAATAAGGTAGTAGAGGTGGGTCCTTTTATAAAAGGAGAGGAAGGGAACTCTTGAAATGTCATGAAATGTTACATTATTATGAAATTCTTTTCAGATTTTAATGGACCCACAATGATATATTTCGAGGATAAGTTGATAAGGGTTCTCAATATACCCATCCAATAAGTTTTATACAAGTTTATGTGTTATAATTTACCTTATCTTTTCATTTTATTTAAATTGCTCATTAATGAGGTAATCACTACATCATCATGGTGTCATTAATAAATTTATTTATTTAATTCCTAAAAATTATAAAAAAAATTACCATGATGTAGGAAATATTTTTATATTTCCAATGAATATTTACAGTCGAATGGTTAACTTATATAACCCCATGTAATAATTGTTTTAGTAAAACAACACATGTTTGTAACAATTTTATTTTTACTTTAAATAAAAAGTTATTAATGTCATTTTCTTACCCAAGTGGCTCCATGAGGTCTCCAAGTTGAACCATGGATTTTCTTGGTCGTCCATGACTCATCCGATAAGGATTGTACAATTTAAAGGTAATTACATATTATTATAAGATTATATTTACCTAAATTAAACTAATTACCTTTAATCGTGATTAATATAACTTAAAAGTTACTATTCACCCAAAATTATTTTAATCCCATTGACCACATTTTACTTCCTAATGAAAATTATGTATGTCAGTTATTTTATATTCAAATCACATAGGTGGTAAAATTTCATTTAAATGAAAAATCAGTTTTTTAACTACCACTTAGTGGTTTCACTATTCATCAAAAATCGATGTTTTTCAGAAAAATAACAAAAATTCACACTAATATATAATTGATATATTGAATTAAAAAATGATTTATATTTTACAATATTCCAAACATATATGATTCTTTAATTAATTTTATAATTAATTCCCGCTGTCAAAACAAATAGCATGTTTTTATGAAACAATATCAATCAAAAGAATGACAATTATATATGTCCAATTTCAAAGTGAAATTAATTCTAATTACCAATGTTGGATAAAATGGTAAAATTATATTCTAATTATAATTTAATAAAACTCAATAGTATAATTTATCATTATAAATTATTTTGATTAAAAATGTTGTTTTTATGTATTTTTTACTATTCATGGAAAATTGGAAGTTTTCAGAAAATTAGAAAAAAATCAACATAGGATAATTTCGATATTCAAAATACAAAAAATGAAGTCCATTTCAAAAAATAAAATTTATATAATTTCAAAAAGTGAGTATTACTATTCATAATGGCTACTTTGATATGTCGTGGTGTGTTTGGATCTCTAAATTGCGTACAATGCAAGCTATTGCATTATTGAATGTGAAGCGTATAGTGAAAGCTTGGGGTGTTACATCAAGTCATTATCAACATAATTTGAATCCATTAAAGGATTGTGTGCTTTGATGCAACTACAATGAAAGCCATTCCCCGACTGGTTGAGAAATGTCCCACTACAACCAAATTTCAGGAACCTTGTATCCCTTGTGTTTAATAGATCAGCAGACCTGAAGAAACATATGATCCACTACACATATTATTGTAATAATATGATGGGATACTTGGAGCAACATAAAGTAGTGAATATCAGATTATTTGTGCTAACACTACAAGGTTTATCCGTTTTTTGGTACAATAGTTTTCCTCCTTACTCAATAACAGGATTTGAAAATCTCTTGTGCTATATTCTATTCCAGTTCATCTTGACATTTAAAAAAACAATTAGTGACATCATGAACTAAAACCAGTGAGATAATTAGATCGTTTTAGAACCCATTACCATATGGAAGGGTCTGACATACTCCTTGAATGATACACTCCACCAATATGTGATGGTGTCCATGTTCATTGATAATCATCTTGATGAGCTACAAACACCACTTCTTCTGGTAAAATATTGAACCGGGTTCTGGCATTTAATATTCATCCAAAAAATGATAGAAGATTAATTTTGGTGGACTAAACTCGAAATCTATGAATTTCCATCCACCACAATAAAAAATAGTGGGAATAGATGAAGTGGTTTCTATCATGTTTATGACACCCCCCATGATAGCTCTAGCTCCTAGGCCTACACCATACCGCATAGGGCCACCAGGATGTCAATAGTCTCCCCCAAATTAATAATATGGGTGAAGATGGGCCAATAGAATACATTTTTAGGAACATAGAAATAATATTTACTTGTTTCAATGTGGCCAAGTTCATGGAAAACTCATAGTCTCCCTTAATTAAAACTTATTTCGGCTTCTGGAGACAAATATGGTAAATTAAGTAGGTATTTATGACAGTCTAGATTACAATCCCTTACATCAAATATTATGGTAAAAATACACATGTTCATCTTCTTCAAGGAACTCCAAAAAAAGATGATATAATCTAGATAGGTTGGGCTAGGACTGCCACTAGTGCATGTGGCATATCATTCAACCACTAACCCAGACAATGGAGGGGAGTGGAAAATAGTTGTTAACAAAAAAGAGAAAATTTTGGATAGTTGGATTACCAAGAAAAAAACCAACTGTTCTCGTAGTATTCTCCATGAATACTTTATGAAATTGTATATGCCTCTAATATCTCTTGATGCAAGACAACTAATATCCTTGGCCTCATAATCCCCCAAAAGTTATACCACTGAAAAAAATGTCCAATCTGAAGGGGCCTTATGATCACGTGAAAGAAGTTGAAATTTAACCAAAGCCTATGTTTTCTTTTACACTCTTAGATCTCATTCCATAGGATCTGATGACATGGCCACCACCCCTCCAAAGAGCATAAATTGCACCACCCCACCAAATAGCACCACCAGAGGAAAATTATAATTCAATGCCATCATCAGAAGAGGAGCTGAATTTTTCTATGTCAATGTGATCCACTTGATGAATCCCTTCTCTAAAAATGAATATGGTTATTGACCAGAATTTCAAATTTTAAATTTTTTAGTTGGAGAAAGAAAAATTATAAGGAATGGATATTATGGGAGAAATAGACATGATATAAATCAATCTTACGGTTAGTCCTGTACTCAAACAATTAGTGTCGCAAAAACCTCTGAAAGGACCCTCTAGTAAATAAAACAGGGAAAGGAAACTTTTCCTACCCCTAAAAGAAGACATTCTTATCTAATATTTATGGAATATAAACAAGAGTATGAATAAGTTACTAATTTACTTTTACTTGTGAGTATACCCACATGACACAATCTAGATAAGATGGATGATCTTTAGCTATAATCCCAAGGGTCATCCCATCATCATAAAATTCATAAACTCCTAATGTGTCTATAAAAAAGAATCCATGAGCTAGGAATAGATGAAATTTAGATCATAAATATGATATTCTAAAGCAGTTAGCTTCTGTCATAGCCATGATTCCAATCTTGGATAAACTAAATCTATCAGCAGTTCTCAGCGAAGCTCTCAATGTTGATTTTCTATGCCCGTAGGACTTCGAATCCGAAGAATATGGCATTGATATCTATGGGATATAGACCAATCTAATATAACTAATTGCAGTTATCTTCTTCGCGGATCAAGATGAACACACAATCAAGAAAGCACACATAAAAACCTTATATTTTTCTAGCAGGATAAAACGGTGTCAACATCTGGAATGTCATCATTTCCAATGGATCTAGTTTTAATCTCCTCCCACTATAGAAGCTACATAGACTATGATATAATGATAATGATATGAAACCCTACACCATGAATCTTTTGGGATATGAATATATTTAGAAAAATATTTTAGGACCAATTAAGCTCGAAGCCCAATTTGCTGACCTTGTATTTCAATGAGAATTTATGATGTTATTTAATAATACAGCATAGAATACCCTTCTAGGATGGCCCTGGATTCATAAACCTACATCAATCCGCTACTATTACCATTAATGACCTAAATATAACATTAATGGATAGTGTGTGACAATACATACTGATAAATCCCCATTCTAGTCTTATGAGACAAACTATACTGATGTAGAGTTCTTTGATCCAAAAGTGACATGAACTTCGGGTGATGGTGTTGAGTGAATTGTTCCCTAAAATGGTATGGAAATTTTTCATTTCAACCCATTCAAGAATTTTGTGGAATAATACATACTTCTCATCAATCAGATTGAGTGCACATTTCGAAATTAGGATGCATATTCAGCAATCCACATGATTTTAGCAACGACCACAAAGACTGATAATGTGATAAGATCATTGAATCCCAAGATAATAGTGGGGGTTCAGATAAATATATTCCCAAACCATAATAAAAACTCCATAAATTTCATGCATTGACCACTGAGGTAGGAGGAAGTTCCTCATCACTCGCAGAATATGAGGAAACTCTTTTACCCCCACTAAATCTTCTCCAGATAATCCCCCACCGATGGTTGAGGAAGAGGAGATGACCTCACCTCCCAATAACTAAATTTTCAACCACTACATAAACTATATAATGATCATATAATTATTTTTTTCCAAGAATAATATGAAGTGTAAGACGGTGATGATGAATTAGGGAAAGAGGAAGACCTAATAGATTCCCCTCATATTGGAACAAGGGATATGCTTTGAATGAAATGATGTATGGTTTGTTTTTTTAGTCAATCCTCACATGGATGATCAAAGAGATAAAATTGAAATGATCTTATAGTTTAAGAAGAAAAAAATATTTAAGGTTGTGCAACTTCCCACTATTTTCCAATTTATGGGCTCTAAATTTAGAGGATGGAATGTAATGTGAATAGTGGTTTCTATAGATGGATTTAAAAAAATATGGGAAAGATATGACTTTCATGAATATGGGCTTCACAAGTTGTGTAATTTTAGGAATTCATTTTTTGTGATGCTGATCTTTGCAATTATGACGATCATCATGAACAAAGGAGAATTGGAGTATTCTAATGGGTGATGGTGACCTCCACGATTAAGAGAATTGGAGCATCACGGGGGTGAGTAGTGTTTGAAATAAAGCTTCAGGACAACATGAAATTTTACTAGTATATCATGAATGTTGGAGCACCATGAATAAATCTTGGAATGATACAAAAAAACCCAAATGAGGTGGTGGATCTACATGAATGGAAATGCCTATAAAAATGAGGCTATCCTTATTCACATAAAATTGGGATTTCCATGTCAAACCAGAATGATCAAATTTTGTGATGATGGTTCATTAACCAAGATTTCTAAGTGAGTTTGAGCATCAAAAAAATATTATATGTCTTGAAATTTGACCAATGATTTTGTATAGAGGGTACTTAATGATGACATGGTATTTTGAGTTGACTAAGTGAGCTTCACGAAGATAGATTGTTCCGCGATGGCAATAGAGCTTCATGAAGGAAGGTTGTTCCATGGAGGCAAGGTAGCTTCACAAAGGAAGGTTGTTACGTGAAGGAAAAATTGTTATGTAATCGAAGTGTATTCCAAGAAGATAGGAGTGATTCATAGAGGAGTGATCATTGCGATAGATCCTCATGAAAGGTAGTATTGAACATCAGGTTTAACTGGACATGGATTTCAAAGAGAATTAACTAATTTATTCAGTTCGAGAAGAGTCTCATGCAAAGAAAGAGACAAATAATTTAATGCCAATCAATTGAAGCAACCACCAAGTTGATAAACTGAGATAGAATTCTCTCAATGTAGTGATAATGGGGGATTAAATAGATGTATTCCCAAGGACACATGGAGCCATCCCACAATTCTTCTGGAGGTAGTGTCCCTAGAATAGAGTGATTGTGTCTGAATTTTTGTACTCTATGACTACTCATGATGAGTGCACATTGGTATGACCAAAAAACATGTTGGTGTATGCTTCTTGGGATGACCATTAGTGGTGAGCCTTGTAAAATTGCTGTGTCATCTCATTTAATATGATTGTTTTTTAACACATTCTCATCATATAGTTTTAATAGGTTCCTATCAATGTGGGGAAAAGATCCATTAGTTTAAAATACGATGTTGACACCCTGATTCACTCCTCCCCTATAAGGGTGTTACAGGATCCTATAAGTCATATCAGAGGGTAAAGGATTCTAGTGTTAAATTTTCCCTATTTTATATCATGGAGAATACAATTAATATTAGGGGAGTACCCATCTTTGATGGAAGTGACTTTTAGATCTGGAATAATAGGATGAGATCTCATTTAAGATCACTTGTAATGGATTTTCTTTTTTTACTAATGTACAAGGAATACATGTCATAGATCCAATAAATCTGCTTATAATTGATAAACAAATAATGAATGATGTAGAAACTAATGTTTATAATACTCTCACTATGACACTTTTTGATCAGATCTATCTAAATGTGATAAGATTTAATTATCCAAATTCTATATATTAATTTTTGATTAATATGTATGAAGGATATAAAAATACGAATTAGGTGAAACTTTAAGTCTTGCACAATAGGTTTAATGATCTAAATTTACATCCTGATTATAATTTAGATTTCTTATTAAATAGAATTTCTAATTTTGAAAGAGAAATTATTGGGAATGTGGAATAAATAAAATACAATGACACTATGAATAAATTTTTGAAAATGCTACCACCACTATACAACAGAAAAGTTACAACCCTTAGGGAATGGTTTCTTTATAAACATCCTATAGATGAACTGTTGAGAAGGCTTATATAAAATGAGATGATATTATCTACATAAGATGCAACGACATGTTCTAGAAAAGAAATAGAAGCCAAATCCATGTATAAATAAGAAATTTTAGGACATACTATTGATGAATATAATTATTAAAGTGAACCTAATTCTCTCATTTCAATGAAATTCATGAATGAAAAAGGTAAATTTGAAGGTAAGTAACCAATGCCTTGTTTTCATTGAGGAAGAGTTGGGAACATTGCCTCTTAGTGCCCAAGAATGATTTATGATGAAGGAAGTGAAACTGAATATAAGGAGAAGCATTAGAATAGGTTTAAAAAAAATGTAGACATCAAATCGAGAACGAAATTATAGAGGAGGTGTTTTTTATGTGATTAATATAATTAAAATGAATTCCTTGATGAAGAAGATCTATAATATATATATGGGACACATTATCCCAAGATGGATACCATTGAAATGTCAGTACCATAAAGAGATAAATAAAGAGTAATCAATTGACCATAGATGATGATCCCAATTTGCAACTTAATAATTCTATTAGTAATATTTATAATTAATGTAACAAAATCAAAAATTTGAGTGATTTTGTGGACAAATAATCATATTTTGTTGATCATATTGATGATCAAATTGAATGAATGAATATATTTGGAATGTATAGTCAACAAATCTTGAATTCTTAAAAGTTATAGTGTAACTAATACTCTGAATTGATGATTAAAAAAGTTCATCTATAACCTTACCACTAGACTCGAGGAGAAGTCCAAGATTGTTGATGGACATGATGAAGAATTTTTAACTCTTGGGAGTAAACTCAACAGTGAATTAAATTCTAAAGAAGAAAACAATAAAATACAGTCTAGAAAATTATCCGATGCTGAGTTGTTGGAAAGAGCTATTTTTGGTTCTGATGGAGTTGAAAAATATTTTAAATGAACAAATACCCTCATACAATGGAATAGTAGAATCAGATTTGATGTTGAAACATCAAATGATTAAAATACAAAGGGCCAAAATAAATCCATTCTAAAATTTTGACATCTTGAAATGTCACCTTGAGTGATGAAAAAGAAACCCTCAATTCAATTGGAAACAAAAAATGAATATTATCTTCAGGTACCCATATATTATTGGAGGCCAAACAATATTCTTAAATGAGGAGTCATGGGGAGGAATGTGAATGAGAAGATATTTCCATTAATTAAATTTGAATTCTATGGCTATATGGGCCATACCATTTTATTCAATGAATTGATAGAGAGATATTTTAATGGGGAAGATCTATGATGTCAAAAAAGGAGAACAAATTCATATCCTACATCTTATAAAAGAAAAAACTTAGGTGTATATTGATTTTTTTGTTCAAACTTTGGACATATACCTATTTATTATAGGCATAAAAAAAAGACATTAACAATTCATAGGGAACATAGATACCACTCAATACACATCAACCAGACAGTGTAGCTCTTACAAACTGGTTTTCTCCTCTAGAAGGATATTGTGAGTATAATTTACTTCCCATATGGAAGAGAGATCTGAAAGTCTATCTTTACCCTTCACTCAATATAATATTACATAGTAGTTAAATAAGAAAATTGTAAATTCCAAGCTTATATATTTTTCTCTCAAAGCTATGAAGAGAAATAGAAACTGGATCCTTGATTGATGATGTTCGTCCCACTTGTTGGGTATTTTTTTGTTATTAACCAATTATACAAAAAGGGTATATGGAAAAATATGTTTCTATAATGATGATGTGAATATGATCAAAGGAAGTGGAATTATTGAACTTGCTAATGGAGAGGTGATGAAAACTGAAGTACTTTATGTGGATAGTTTGCATCAAAATCTCCTTAGTGTGAGCGAACATTGTATCTCAGGACATATAGTGAATTTTAATAAAAAAGAATACACAATATAGGGAATGAAAAATAATTATCTCATGAATGCATGAAGAACAGATGAAAACTTAAATCAGGTCTATAGTAAAGAGAACATTTACAATCTAATAGTTGAAGAAAAAACAACTTGTGGCATCAATGTTTTTGGTACATCAACGAACATGACATGGAACAAATATCTAAGACTAATATAGTCATGGATATCCCATATCCGAATCATCAACAGAAAAAGACTTTTTATTCATGTGTATGATGGAATTTTGTCTATAGTTCATATCAGACAACAATGGAAACGGCATCCAATATTCTTGATATAATCCATAAAGACATATTTCGTCGGACAAATTTTTCCAGAATGCAATAAGATTGGTACATCACCATTTTGAATTATTATTATAGTACAATGGATTGTTTGATTACCATACATAGGAAAAGAAAACTCCATGATTGCAGAAAACTTATCACTGAATCACTGAGAAAGATACTGGACATACAATCCATGTTTATTGAGCTGATAATGGAGGGGAATACACATCCATTGAGTTCGAAAATTACCAAGAGAAGCAAAGAATTCAACATTATATGGTTCTTTTGAGAACCCCACAATAAAATGGTGTTTTTGAGCAGAGAAGTCCACAGGTGAATAGAATGTCTCTAACTATTATAATTGAGAGTCATATCCCTTTTCACTACTAAAAAGAGGTCATTCTCGCTGTAGTGTATATTCAAAATCGAACGGGGATTCATATGGGAGAAACTAAGAAACTATATGAGTTTTGGTATTGATAGAGGCCCTCATTGAAGTATTTCCACGTCTTTGGATATAAATATTTTAAGAGAAACAATGAAGTAAATCAAATCATGTATGATGATGCAACATATGGATGAATATTCCTCATATTCTCAATTAATAGAATAGCTTACAAGTGTTTCTATAAAAATATAGAATAAATAGGTTAATGAAGTTATGTTAAGATAGTAAAATATAACACCCAAAATACCTTTAGGATATTTCATGCTGATGTGGTTTAATATATATAAGATAGAGGACATGGTATATATTCAAATTAAGATGTATAGGAAGGATTGAAAAATATTCATAGGTCACAACAATATGACGATTCAGATGATAAATCAGAAGATGAAACCACAGCTAAAAAATTTCTTATGAACCTCACAAGAAAAATCGAAGAGTATAAATTGATCAATCCAACATCCTTGGGGATTGGAAAGTACCAAGACAAACAAGGAGAATGAGAAATAATGCACAATATCAATTTTTATCAGTTGTAGAACCATCTTAGTTTGAAGAACATAAAATGGATAAATCATGGGTTAAAGCCACGAATAAAGAGTTGGATCAAATAGAGAAGAACCAAACATGAGATCTTTTTAAGAGAACTGAAAATCAAAATATGATTGGTACAATGTATATTTTAAATAATAAATTATATGATCATATTAATGTTATCATAAACATAGAATGATTGGTTAGTAAAGGATATTTACAAATTAAAGGTGTTTATGTTGAAGAAGCATTTTCTCGAGTAGGGAGACTAGAGTCGATATATTTTTTCTTCTCCATGGTATTTCAAAGAGTATACAAAGTGTATCAAATGGTCGTAAAATCCAAATTCTTGAATGTGGTTCTTCAGAAAAACTCTACATAGAACAACTGGTTTTTTTTCTTCTTGGTAATGATGAAATGATGGATTTCAGATTAAAGAAGGATCTAGATGGCTTAATACATGAACCATAATTGGGGTATTACCAACTACATTATTATTTTTAGAATATCGAGTATAAAAGAGGAGTGGATCAAAATCCCTATGTTAATAATTCCTTGAAAGATCAGTCCATGGTGCTGGTGTATGTATATGATATTATTTTTGTTGGTAGAAAACAACAAATAGTCGATGAAGTCTCCAATCTAAATAAATAAGAATTTGAAATGTCTATAATTTGGGAACTCACATATTTCATTGGGCTATAGAAAATTCAGAGGAAATACATAACTCAATATTCTCAGGAAAAGTATGCAAGGGAGTTTATTAATAAATTAAATATTCCTGATTCCAAACCAATGTCAACTCTGATTGAGGTAGGGAAAAAATTGGGAAAACATGAGTATTTTATATATGTAGATACCATAGTGTTTATGAGAATCAGTGTAAACTTAATATATTTTAACAAAACACAGCTAGATTTTATCATTAGATGATTCCTAGTAGAAACCATTCAATGTAATCCAAAAATATGAACATATTTATTCAATGAAAAGACTCATGAGTTACATTCAAGGTACTCAAAATTATGGCTTATACTTTTCTGCATGAATAGATAGTGAACTATTAGCATTTTTTTATGCTGACTGGGCCAGAGATGTTTGTTGATTGAAAGTCCATAAGTTACGAATAATTATTTATTGCCAATAAATGTGTGGGTTGGTTGACTATGAAACTAGAAGGTACTTCACTTAATACTACAGAGTCTCATTATATCTCTACAATAATGGAATGCACGCATCTACTTTGGATAAAGCCTAAACTAACTGATACTTATGATGAGGTAAAATAGGCAATGGTGATTGACTATGATAAAAAGAGTGTAATTGATCTTATAAAGAATCATGTTTAGTATTCTCATACTAAACACATTGAAATCATATATCAGTTATAACGGGAACATTTTAACTTGTAATAATTAAAATGGAAAAAGATGGCACTAAAGATTTGGTGGATGACTTTCTCACCAAGAAATTTTCAGCACATGTGTTCGAGAAGCATCCATTGAACCTCGGTATTCAGCCACCTCCCAGTACATGAGGTGGTTATGAAATTCCCCTCTCCGCAGTTGTTTTATCTATTTAAATATTTTTTTTAAGTGATGTAGGTTTATGGGGGAGATATGATTTAGGGAATAATGTTCTAAGATCTAAAATGGGAAAATACTAGTCTCTGGGATTATTACCAATAGGGGGATGGATAATATCAATGTGTAAATGGTGTGTAAATGTATAATTAAAGGTTTTAATGGTAGCATGAAAGATGAAGAATAGTGAAATTTAATAATTTTAAAATATGTGGAATGATAAGTTTCAGAGGCAAAAAATGATCATGGAGAAACCATTCAGTTTTATGACAAAAAAGTTATGTATTCCAAATCATGAGAAATCAATTTCTACTTCCCTTATTTTTTTCTACAGCAATAATTTCTCATGTAGACATTGAGTTTTGGTAGGGTTGTTTCTGATGTCTAGGTTTTGAGAGTGGTTGGTTCTTCATTGAATTTATCTACGGATTTCCAACGAAACCAAAGGGGGAGACTATTCAAACCAGGGATATACATTTAGGGAAATAGAGTATGGTTTTTTTATATTGACAAACCTCATAAGGATGATCATGGAGATAACATGAAATGGTATATTACAGTTTACTATGGAAATAATATTGAAGGTGGCATAGTTTCCAAGAGTTTTTCATATTTTTTGTGAACAAAATTTGGAGGATGGATTTCAACGTGAAATGTGGATTTTCATGAAGACATTATGAAAATATGGGAAATTAATGAGATTCGTGAATATGGGCATTATGAATTGTGTTTTGTGAAGGATTAAACATTTCTAATGGTGATCTATGTGTTTAAGACAAGCATTCTGATCAATAATGAATTGTAGCATTGCCATGGGTGATGGTGATCTCTGCAATTACAAGAATGGGAGAACCATAGTGGTGAGAAGGGATTGATTGAAAACCTTATGGAAACATAAAATTTCACCACTGAATCATGATGGGAGGATCCCCATGATAAAATGTTTGAATGATTTTTAAAATTCACAAAGAGGCGATGGACAATTGAGAATGGTAGAGCATATATATATGAGACTACCCCTCTTCACATAGAACGATTTTTTCAAAGAGAAATACAAAAAAAACATAGACTTCATGAATGAGGTTCATGAATATGGATTTATATGAGATATTGAGAATCTTGAAAAGAATATAATTATTAACTAATGATCAATTATTTTTTTTTAATGGGTACATTGGGATGATGGCGTATTCTGCATTCACTCGTAGGGATTCATGAAGACAATGTGTCTCGTGATGGCTTGAGAGATTTGTGAAGGAATGTTTTCCCAAAAAGGAAAGGGAGGATCCTGAATGAATGATTTTTGATGAAGGAAGATGAGTTTTATGATGTTTGTTTATTCTATGATGGAAGGGGTTCTTCACGAAGGAGTAAGATTCACTAGGGATATTTACAAAATGAATTATTGAACTTCAGGTCTAAGTGGACATGGATTTAAACTAGCATCAACTATGTTATTCAGTGCCAGTAGAGTCTCATGATATGTTAGAGAAAGATAAATTAATTGAAATTCATTTAACATACCTTTATATTGATAATATGATTTAGACTTCTCCCAATTCAGTGACAAAAAGGAATTAAACAGAAGTGTTCCGAGGGACGTAGTGAGCTATCCCTGAATTCATGTAAAGGGAGTGTTCCTGGCACAAAGGGACTCTATCTAAACTCTTATACTCCATAAATATTTCATATTATTATAATTTTTTATGACCAAAAACCTATCAAATTATTTTCCATGGACTATCACATTGTCGGGAACCATGTACAATTGTTGTTGCATCTCTTTGCATATGATTGTTTGTTTATTGCACATTCTTATCAGAGTGGTTTAACAGGTTCCAACAAATGTTGGAACAAAATACATCAGTTTAAATTAGGAATTTGACACCCTTATTATCCCATCCCCTCTATGGGTGTTACGGGTTCCAACAACACCATCCTTTTAGGAAGGCATCTCTACCACCATTTATGAACTCAAGGATATAATCTTGGGTATATATTAAGACCCATGACCCACTCTTGTTAGTTTTTTCATGAATTTTGAAGACAAAGTGCTATATGACCATTTCCTAAAGTATAATGGAGATTATTTCACCAGGGACTATTAAAAAATTCAACTCCTCGATCCAGAGGTGGCCACTCACCACTAGGGACTGCTGGAAGACCACTATAGTTACAATCAATCCTACATAAGGACGCACATAACACATGCTACCAAAATACTGGATGAAGTGTACAAGATCATCAAACCCATCTTCATTTGGGAAGTCCAATACCTCATCTGGGTAGGAAAAATTCTCCCCATAAGAAAATAAAAATTGGTAGATTAGAGTCCGCATTGATTTTAGGGACCTCAATCGGCTTAGCCCGAAATATAAGTTCCTAGTCCTGATCAAAGAATTAATCATTGATGAAATTACTAGATATGAGGCCCTCCCATTCATGAATATATGTGTATGGAATAATAAAATACTAATGTCCTAGGAATTTTAATATTCCACCACCATCAGGGATCCCCGGTGAGTGATTTGATATAATGTGTTTCCTTTCAGTTTGGAAAATTTTGGCACCACATATGAGCATTCCATGAATCTCATTTTCAATCCCTTCCTGGTAAGTCTCATCGAATTCTATGATGATGGCCTGGTGGTTATATTGTGATAACTCTCAAATCTAATGGAAGTTCTTGAAATCATCTTCAATAAACTATCATAGAACAATTTCAAAAGGAACCACCTAACCATGTTATCGGTGTTACCTCAGGAAAATTCTTCAACATTTTCATATTCAATAATGGAATCGAAGTTGAACCTATGAAGACAAAGGTCATCATTGATATTTCACCTCATATCAACCTCACTATGTTTAGAGGAATTCAAGGATACCTTTCCAATATTTGAAGCTTTATAGAAAACCTCATAGGAAAATGTTATCCCTTCACTTGGTTGATGAAAAAAGATGTATAATATCAATGGGATGATGATTGTCAGGAATCAATTTATAGTCTCAATATATATCTCTTAGGACCCCCAATTTTGAACCTTTTTATCGAAGTAAGACCACTAATGATGTATGTTACCACCTTGGAGTGATCCTTACGAACCTTGCTCGCACAGAAGAATGATTCTTGCAGCGATAATTATCTATATGAACCCATTCAACCCAAGATCGTTGTTGAAATCCATTATTAAAATATAGGAAAAAGATGCATGGAATTAATATTTTCATTCAAGAAGAAGAGGAATTATTGATGCTCCCTGAGGTCAATTTGGTATCTCATAGAAACCCACTAAAATAAATTATCTGTTGTCTGAGGCCAATGAGATACTTGTCTCGGTGGGTGTTCATCCTGCAGCAGTATGACATGCTATCTATTCCATATAAATTCATCAAAGTCCATGAAGAATCAGAAATTCAAATAGAGCACCCCATAATGGAATAACATCATTAGATGTTGATCTACCTAATGAAGAGGTATTCTCTTATTCAAGAGGGGTCCCAGACATTGGAGATGTCTTTTGAAAACACATCTATAATATATATAGCATAAAGAATGAAATTCCCCAAGATCAACTAGGTGGGGCTATGATTCATACTCATATCCCCCAAAAATCTTTTATTCTCTATTCCTTCCAACATTTTGAAGGATACACAAATAGTAATGTAGATTTACAGAGCCTAATTGTTGGCCTAGAGTTTGCACTCCATTTGCAATCCGAATCCTTGAAGATAAAAGGTGATTCAGAACTAGTGATCAAGAATGACAGTGGTGACTATGCAATCAAAAAAGAAGAGCTGATTAAATTGATGAACTATGTTCTAGAACTTGGGTAAAAAGTCCTACTAGAGAAAAAATTGACTTACGTCCCCTAGTAGCAAACTTAGAAATCCAATGAATTGGAAAATCAGGCCATGACATTGTCTAGGCCGTATCAGAACAAGAAATTTGTTGTCATTTCCCATCGTTGGATGGTCTAGAAATTCATTAAGACCATGATAGTGGAAAACAGTAATATCATCCCCTTCACTGAACATTATGGTCATGCCATCGACATGATGACTCAAAATTGGAAATTACTACAAAAAAGGATAACTCCATCTAGGTAGAGCATAAATGGAACACATATAGAGATGGGGAATGAGAATCATGATGTAAGAAGGTACAAATCACTGGAATATCCTTTATAAGCGAGTCCATGATGGGATCCTCCATAGGAGCATCGATGGAGGTGAAACCATTACCGTTAAGAAAGAAGTGCATGCAACAATATGTGGAGCACATCATTTGGAATACAATCCATCCCTTCAAATCTAGAGGCATGGATACTATTATACTTTTATGATACAAGATTTCATTAAATTCTGTATGAAATTACATCCTTATCAAGTTCATGCTAATTTCATCCACCAAAAACCAAAGTTAGTTCACATAGCTACGTAGTCTTGGCCATTAACTATGTGGGGATTGTATTTCATGGGACCATGTCTTCCTAATAAGGTCATACAATTCAAATATATTCTCACATCAACCGAATTCTTTTCCAAATGACAACAATTATCTCCCCTCAAAATGGTTGGGGTAAGATGCATTATCAGCTTTGTGAAGGATGAAATTATCACCATATTTTGTGTTTCTCATACAATACTAATTGAAAAAGGCACCCATTTCCACTCATTCATGTTAAAAAAGTAATATTAGGAGTATGGAATCAAGGCTACCCATTCATCATGCAACCATACAGCAGTCAAAGGGAAGACATAGGCCTTCAACAAGACCTATCTAATAAACACTAGAAGATGGTAGACAGGGAAAATAAATCAAGGTTGGATAAGCTCCTCCATTCTCTATGGTCTTATCAGACCATGAACAGCATTGCCACTCATGAAACCCCATACACATTAGTATATATAATGTTGGTATTTATACACATTGAATTTCGACTACCATCACTCTACATCACCGTCTTTGATTAGCTACCTTCAAATAAAACAATACCAGAAACAATTTGATGAGATGTTGTGTATGGATGAGAAATTATTTCATGCTCTACACCATTTGAATGTTTACCAAAATTGTATTGCATAATCCCTCAATAAAAAGGTTCACCTCTGATCTTTCTGTGATGGATAAATGGTGTTGGTCCTTAGAACCCCAATGATATTCTGGAAGAATCCTCTAAAATTGGATCCAAATTGGGATGGAAAATATTTCATGCATAAGGTCTACTCCCAATAAGACTACGCCTTAATTTCAATGGATGGATAGCTAACCACATCTCCAACTAATGAGAGGTTCTTCAAGAAATACATTGTGTAATTATACAATGATCGTCCTAGATGCAAGATGTTAAACTATATAGTGCCAACTACATCCATGTTACAGGATGTTAAAATGTATGGAAATTATCCTAACCACACAAAGTTAAACTATGTGGCCATGTTTCCATTACCACATGACAAAAAAAATGTATGATGGTATTTGAGTTCCAAATAGTGATTAATTGTGTATGAGTCAAATTCATGCAAGGGAAAGAAAAAAATTCCCCTTCTCCAAGTGCGTAGGTCAGAACAGTACATGGAACACGTTTTTAGAACTACATGTGGAATATTTCATTCCATCACATGATATGTAGTGATGCTTGTACACTATATCCTTGTCTAGACACCAATCAAAAAAATGTCCCCCTATTTATGGCTTATGCCAAGGAAGGGAGGGCCTTTTCCAAAATATGTAAATATTGACTCTAATCCATTTATGGGATATGATGTGATGCCTTCATCCTTTATCTTGGTGCATCCACCATGGAGAAAATGTCCCTCCCTATATATATCTCGGACTTGCACATGGAAATGATGATGTGCTAACTGCACGACATTAAACTATATGGACAATGGATTCCTAACCACATGAAATTAAACTATATATTGTCTTAAGAAAAATTTATTGATTGAATCCCGTTCATCAATGGGATACATAGAGATTCCTCGACCATAGATCTTTGAATATCCATCACATGACATGAAATGCCTATGTTATATCCTATGTTTCCCCTTCACTAGAAAGGAAATCATCACCGCTCCTTGTTTTTCACATTGAGTATAAGACCTATGAGATAAGGAATTATGGAATGGGTTTCCCCATGTAGAAAAAAAGTAGTGGAATTGATAATACCATTATCATGAAAGAATGGTACAAAAAATCCTCTTCCTATTTGACGAGTCTGACTGGTATTGAGAACCTCAAAACTATGTACAACTTGATTACCATTCATTAATGGGATACGTAGTGATGCCCAGATCCTACATCCTAGTCCAGCCACAAGCCAATATCAACAATTCACCATTCCTTATGTATAGGATATAATTTCATAGGCTAATCCATGGAAAGTCTATTCCATACAAGGTTAAATGGAAAGCTACCTCAAGATATATGTATGGGTTGACTCCTTCCCTCACATGTTATGTAGAGAAACATTAATCCTAAGACAAGATTTGGAATCCACATGAATGAAATACCCCGTCTCTATTCCCGTGTTATAATGGCATGGATATTCATCAATAACTACTTATGGCTTGATTCCAACCCTACAGAGATATGTAGTGATGCCCAAATTCAGCTTGGCCCAGCCACCATTCAATAAAATGCCACATCTCTCTACATGGGTTCTGCTGGTACAAGGATCATTTTTTCAGAACTATGTGGGATTTGATTCCAAAATAACTGGGATACATAGGATTCCTCTGACGGGATCCCACTCAAAAATTACCCCACTCATCCTTTCCACGTTAGTTGAATCTCTTCCTTACCAAATGACATTAAACTACATGGGATACTAGAACTATATGTGGATTGATTCCCAACGTTGTAATATATTTTGTTGAATGGATCTCATATCATAGTATATCCACAATGAATTATAAACATTCCCTCGAACATATAGGTTAGACATGCGTTTAGAAATTCCCATGTCCTAACTACATGATGTTAAACATCGTGGGAAAATATGTCCTAACCACACAACATTTAACTCTAATGTGTCTCAAAAATAATGTGTGGATTGATGCTTGGTATTAAGATATACATAGTGACACATAGAAAAGAAATATTAGGTCCATCCATGTATAATACATCAATAATTCTACCAATATTGTTCTTGAAATATGAAAATAGATGTAAGGAAATCCAAATCTCAATTCATACATCTAGAATGTCTCAAAAGACCTTGTATCCCCTTACATATGAATCACATCTATGTATAGGATCTATTAAATCATTAGTAGTCATAGTTTAAATATTTCTCACATACCTGATATCTGTTTTTCATCCAGGAAAATCAATGCCTTGGGAAATATGGAATCCCCATAATCACCCATGCCCATCAGATATGGGAGGCTAGTGTCATGCAGACACAATTGTTTCACTATGAACACAATGACCTGGTGGCTCTGTATGTGTTTCCTAAGAAAATGGAATATCAACAAAAATGAAAATTCATCCTAAGGAGATGTTTTTATAACTTCAATACACACTTTGGCTCCTAAGCCTTGCATCATCCCTCCTGATTTGATGGATTCTAGAATCATGGATTATAGTTTCTTCCCCAACTAGCATATGGGTCTTACCAAGGATATCCAAATCTAATTATTCCATATTTATTCATGATTAATTTGATATTTCATGCCTCAAACATGACGTTAAAGTGTGTTTTCATCATCATTTCCAAAAGATGTTAAACTGAATTGGCCCACAACAACTATCTCATTCACATCTAGTCGCCCACGTCCTCAAGGAAGGATGTTAAACTTCATGGCTCAATAATACTCTCTTCGTTGATCCATCCTTCCCTAGGTGGTTTAATGTAACCCTAACCACCCGTTTTTCCCACACTGAGCATAACTCACGTGGGCATAGGAATATTGGTAGGGGATTCTCTGTAGGGATAGGTTGTGTCAGTCCAAAATAAATGATATTACTGGAATGACATTAAAAGCCATATTAGTGTTTTTTCCTCCATGATGGGAACCCTAAAATTCCCAACTATATTAAATTAATCTACAAGTTACCAAAAAATATATCCAAAATATCCTACACCATGTGAATGGGAAAATCCCATCCAGGGACCCCAATTTCGGGTCACTTGAATCATCAAATACATGCCTCTCTCAAGTAAGGGAATAAAAATACCACACCCAAGATATGAGCTATATATATGTTAGAGTGTTACCATCCATATTGGGTGATCACATATTGAAAATTTATTACAAATCGAGACCCATTTGTTTAACTTTCAAATTAGAAACTTAGAGAAATTTCAGATCCTCATATAACACAATGGCTACAAAAAATGAACAGCCACTGTCTGATGGAAAACTTTTCATGAATATGACCACAATGTGTCTGTGACTCTGCATATATTTCAAACAAAATCGTCTTTCATCCATAGGTAAATTCATCCTTAGGAGGGGATTTTCCAATTCATGTATTCTCAACAGCTTCCAAAACCCATATATTCTCTCTAGATCCATGATCACTTGAAACCATGACATAAAAATTTCTTCCTACCCACATCATAGTCAGGACAAAAACTCCAAACTAAAATACCCTCCAGTTACCCAAGGGCCTCTATATCATTGTCCTAATTGTAGGATAGTTGAATTTCATAATACTAAATACACAGTATTTCCCCTTAGGAAACGTTGTGTTCTGGGATACTTCCCCTCATGTACATGTGCACATAATGAGTCTTCACATGATAGTTTATCATACACACCACCACATATGTGAATCCATATCCATGACAAAGATGCCCATATTCATGAATTAAATCTAATACAGGTAAAAATTCTAAAGAACTATGTATGAATTGATTCTTATCATCAAATGATACACAATGACATCTAAATCGCATAATTAGGGTCTATGCATGAAACAATATTGTCCCATCCCTACCTATACAAGGGCCAAACCAACATAAGGAAATGACACACATGGGTAGGATAAAAATGCCTCCACTATTTCCTGGTATTCTTGGTAAGGTTCTTCCCAAAATCTATCTTTTCTTTTTCAGGAACCTATCTTCACAAACCAAACTATGTTTCCAGAAAGGTCTGAATCCCAATATATATCCACGGACATTATAAATGGATGGCTAGTGTCCCGTGGATACCTTTTTTTGACAATGTACACAATTCCTATGAGGTTGGTCATATGTTTCCCATGAAAATTTATTGTAAAAAAAGAAAATTGGTCCTCAAAATAGTATTTTCCTACCTCTGTATGCCCTTATGATGTTTACGTCTCACCCTAATACTAAATTTAGAAACACCCTCAATAATAGTTTACATCCTCCATCCACCATCATTCTAGATTATGATAGAACATTTATGTCCTGGCTATCGTTGAAATTGAAAATTGTTACAAACTCTGGTTAGAGTAAAAAAATACTTTAAACCATAAGTCTGAAATGTCCTGGCTGTGCGAAGTTAAACTACAGATTTCATTATCCTTCCTTTATAATTAAAATTCATTTGGGATTGGTTTCTAGACAATAACCAATGTAAATTCCCTAGTAATTTTATAAAAAAAATTCATTAATAGGCCACCCAATTTTCTCTTCAATTAAAAAACAAATAAAGAGTTCTATAAAATTTCCTGGCCATCATAAATGGTTGGAGAGTTTCTTAAAGACACCATTGTTTAAATATGCCCACAATGTCCAGAGGCTCTACATAAGTGGACAAAAATATAGTCTGTTATCCAAAGAAAAATTCATATTTAAGAAATTCATTCCCTATATATTTACACCCAATGGATTTTATTCCACATAACATGATCCATGTCTATGAACTACAAAGACTGGGTGAAGAAAAACCCCTTATCTTCTCCGAAATCTATTGGGAAATTTTCAGATAACGATTACTAAATTGGGGACCTTTCCTTAATAATATATGTCCAAACTGTTCGACCTAAAACAATAGTCATGGTCAAGGTTGTTCGACCTATATCATTTGTATTGATAGTTCAATTTTCATGACTTGAAACTACACAAGAAATAGAAAAAACTCACCAGGATGAAAACCCTGAAAGGGAATCAAGGAAAAAATAAAATTCCCATGTCTCTATACCTATCATACATATGGTTTACAAAAAATATTAAGAAATCCAAAAGCATGATACACAAATTTTTTTAGGTTGAAATATAATGAAGTGAGGCCTAAGAAAAGGTCATGTTATACCTATTAATTCCAAAACATAATGATAATAGGAAAAATTACAGTAGAAAAATAAAACAAATTAACCTTGTAAGGTATTTAATTTTAACCTTGAAATATTCAGGATATACTCACTGAATCACATGAAACATGAAAATATTATATCATTATCTAATCTACCATTCATATAGGGACTGTAGGTACATCGGAATAGCCTCTTCTTCATCCTAATTCGAGCCCATTCTAATCGGAGGCATTCGTAGGGTCCAAAAAATATTTCATTCATGTTGATGAAAAATATATGAAACTTGAAAAAGGATAGAAATAAAATTCTAAAGATGATTCAATGAAAATTTTTGGATCAACCAACATCAGAGAATGGAAGGAGAGGCGTCACAAACCATAAAAGAATTTCTTGGACCGCTGCTCTGCCTAGCGGTCTATGGTTATGAAAAAGTGTCTACGTAAAAAATGGTTCAGGGAAAAAAAGATTTAATCGTCTCTCAAAAACCCCATCATTGAATAAACAATGGAGGAAAAATCCACTCCACATATGGTTCTAAAAACCACATCATTGGAAAAATGTAGGTGTAAAAATATTCTCCCACATACAATATCCCTCACAAACTAAGTGGTTCGTGGGATGAGATGGCATCGCCAGCCCCTGCCAATGAATCCAAAAAATGACTAAATCCAATGTGGGCTTATGAAAAAAGAACAACACAACCCATTGATATAGTTCACCAACCCCCCTATAAAATAAACCTGAACAAAATGAAAAAGGGAGGACATAAGAGCTTGCTAGACTGGACAAAAAAATGGAATACTCTTGGTGAAAAACATACAATTTATAGGATAATACACTCCCACACCCATAGAAGTTTGTGGAATCTATCCCACTAACCATATTCAGGTGCCCCTTTGCTGAATTACACCATTAAAACCACATGTAGAAGACCCTCCACAAATGATAATATTTGAAGGTTGTGTCATTTGTAAAATTTAGGTGTCATTTAATATCCTTATTAATGAATAAAAAATTGTTCTAGTAAAACCTATGTGGAAGATGGTTCATAGACTCCCCTATGTGGATTATAGTTCATAGACTCCCCTACGTTGAAAACAATAAGTGAAATATCATATGTTTAAATAGGTTCAAGGATTATCATATGTGGACATACCAGAATGAAGATGCTCCTAGATGAAAAAAGTATGTGGATGAACCTCTACAGCAAACGGTTCATGACCAACACTATGATGTCGATGGTTCATAGATATTCCTATATAGCCTAGGGTTCATGGCCAAGCCTATGTATCCATCTCCTACATGGTCATCCCTATGCAAATAGGTCCAACATGATCATATCCTATGTTGAAATCACTTCATTCCCTCCAGTACATGCTGTTGGGGATGTTCCCCTGCACACTTGGTTCAGATCAGTGATAGACTATGTTGCCGGACCTCTGGGCTAGTCCCTTCATAACCATCAATAAACACCATGAAAAATAGAGAGTCTCACTAAAAACTTTTCAGGCCAGGTTATCGACATTTTATATTGTTTTATTATGATTCCCCAACATACATTCCTCCAATATCACGAGTCGAACTACTCCTTAATAGACTCTTAAAACCCAATGAACTACCTCAAATTCCAATTTGATCATGAACTCCATTTAAAATTGTAGTCTAAATGTTTTTGACATGCTTGGACACACCATTCTCCTCCCATAAAACTATATGTCTTGGGTAATCTTGGATCTTCTTTATCCTCCCCATCCATAAAAAACGAATGGTCAGTCTCTTAAGGACACCTCTGCTTGAATATGGACACAATGACTCTGCAGCACTGCATACATTTCCCACAAAAGGCATCTTGGTTAGAGACATATTTGTCCACCTGATAGGATTTTCCAACATCTATATGCCCATTGGATTCCATGAACCATATCCTTTTAGTTGATCGTAGATCCCCTTGAATCAAGGTTTACACATTCCTTACATATCATATTTGAGGCATGTAAGAGAATACAGACCTGATTATACTCCAGTTAATATTCGTATCTATAAAAAGTGGTCCTCATCTAATGACAGTAAACTATATAAGCCCAAACCATCCTTACCACATAAAAATAACATGTATGGTATTTTTTCCTACAACATGACATTAAATCGCGACTCCATCATCCATGATATATAACTTTAAACTACAATATACTAAGAAGTTTCTCATCCTCATAAAAATACAAGGCCATTAGAAATGAATGGTCAGTGTCCTAAAGACACCTCTTCTAATGTATGTGCACAATTCCATGATGGATTTTCATAGGTTTCCAAAAAAAATGTCATATCATCCAGAGACAAATGTTTCCTTAGTTAAGGATTTTACCACCTCTATATGCCATAATGGATTCCATGCCTTGTATCATATTCCTAATTCAAGATCCTATAGAATCATGGTTTATATGATCCTTCCATATCATGTTCTAGGAATGTTAGAACATCTCAAAATGAATATCTTCTAATCAATCACAATCAAAACAATAGGAATTTGAACTCTAGTATACCCTATATGACATTCGATAGGGAACTCTCCCATAGGTAAATTGATAACTTTTTTTAGGAGTATTCACTCTTTCATCTATAAGGTTCATCCCATGATACGTCCAAATAGATCCTTGGAAGTGGCCATCGTGGATATCAACAAGAGGGAAGAAATTTTCACGATCAAATCCCACCTCTCTCTCTTTTTAGTCCCTAGTACAATTTATCACCAGATGATGTGGACATAAGATCCACAAATCCATTTCCTCCTCTTGTTTCTCATAATGAGTATGTATGAATTGTGATTTTAGGTTGGTGGAGATCATGAAATATGCATAACCCACAAATCATTGGCCTCCTCAGAGGTATAATCCCAAAATTAAATAAAATACATTATCTATGATACAATCTCTGATCAGGATGTATAGTATGTCTGCCTGAGTCCTGAGCTCAAGGGAAATTCTCCCTACATGTCAGTCTCATGAAAATTCCCCAAACATCATTAGGGTAACCACTTCTAGAGTAAGACCAACACTAGTTCTCTCAAATAGTTAGTTCCCACTTGTTAGCCTCAATCATGCCCCTGAAAATTGGCCTCCATTGAATGTTTAATTCCCAAATAGAACTAAACTATGAGTGATTTTATTCCTAGACAATTGAGATACATAGGAAGAATCACTAAAGTTCATACTAGACACCCAAATCAACAAATTATTTTCTGGTCCATATCCTCAATAGAGTCAAATATATCTAGGATGCCACATCTATTTTGGGAATCTTGGGCCCCCTCAAGGTAAGTCCCACATGAAATATTGAGTAGGAACCTTCTTCCTAGACATCTTCACCACACGTAGTTAAACTAAATAGACAATTCCTGGACACACAACCTTAAAAAATAATGTTTCTAGTAAAGAGACACAAAAATACATGGAATATGATTCCACTGATGACAATACAAATGAATCACATCTTATGGGTTAGATCCTGGCCTCAAAATAATCTCCATGTCACCTGAATGGTGTAAACCCTGGTGTGCCTCATCATATGTATTAAATAATCATTGTTTTCATAGAATACCAATGATTATCAAATGTGTCCAGATATGGTAACATTGATGAAGAACCTTGAATACATATATTTCTTCATCTATGGAGAACATAGGATACAAACAGATGATTTAAATCCAGTTCATACCTTTTGATTGATCTTGTATCCTAGGGGTAATTGATGGAAAAAATATTTGGAAAGAACCATGGATTCATGATGTTATGAATTTTTCTTAAATTTATAAAAGATTCTCAGAATATGAAATAATTCCCACCAAAAAGATGTGATGAGACCAAACTACCTTCCTCTCAACACATGAAGTACTTAAGTATAATTTTAAAAATATTAATCTAATTAGATCCTTAATTTCGAATTTAAGTCCATGAATCATGGATAAAATGGACATTGGGTGTTTTTGGATTTGAGAATAAACTAGTTGGAGACCGTACAAGGGCATCACACCTAATGTGGGATGATATCACAAATATTGAACCCCCACAATAACCCAATGATACCAATCATTTATGGAACCTCCTTCATTGTTGAAGAAAGATATGATTCCTAGTCCGGGTGGGACCATCATTCCAAAAAATTGGGTTATGATGCGAATCAATTTGGAACAATAATGTTGAAACCAACATGAAACCCTATAAAATAAAATACAATGGGTTACTATCAGTCAGGGCACTTTGTTAGCCTTGGTATGATGTGAATCAGGTTGAAAAAATGGGGATCCAAATGTGAAACCCTCTACAATAACATACAATTGGGTACCATTTGTCGAGAAATTTTTATTTCCCTAGTATGATAAAATTGCGTCAATAAAAAAATGGTGAACATGACATGAAGAACTCAATAATAATATAAAATTAGTTACTATCTGTTAGTCCAATTCGATTTACAAGGGATTATGTGAATCTGGTCAAAATATGGAGAACTCAATGTGAATCCAAAAAGATAGTGTAAGGAAACCCCACCTCCAGACCCTTTCGCATTAAAAATAAAGTTGTCCAAGAATGATCTTCAATTATTCATGTCATCATGAGATTCTACTATGATGGGTTTTTTTTTCTGTGATTGTTACATATATTTCATGTCTCTAGAGTAACCGCTAATCCAATGGAATTTTCTATGTTCTCATAGACATGTATGATGATCGACAAACCATATATATCCTTTTGTAAGGTAGAGGACCCCATATTCAACCCATCATCGTAAATTCCAGGTTTCAAATGCGATGATCTGAGAATACCACTAGAAGGAAACTCTCTCCATGATGGAGGTTGAAAAACATTCCCTCCAATTACTAAAAGCTCACCAATCACCATTCCATCCATGTCCAAAACCCCAGCCCCAGGAGACCCCACTATCCATCTAAAATAACTTCAGTATCCTCTTCCCAAATCACGATAAAAATTACCTCCCTTATCTTAGGGAGGTAGATGAGGACATCGATAAAAACATCATCCATACTACATAAGAACACCACTTGAGGTCTCCCTCCAGAGGATGTTTCCACTAACGACATACAACAAAATACCATGGCCTTGAAGTGGATCTCATAGAAAGGGAACCTAATGATGTCCAATGCACACATGACCCTTGGGATGCCAACCATGACTGGCGGACAAAAAATGAGGAGCACATGATTACCCTATTTCTTTAGGAGGAGATCCTCCATAAAAACATGGTGGTATACATTGGGAAGATCGAACACTCTCTATCCACTTTTTAATCCCACCACATATATGGTGAACCAATAAAATATTGTGCAATTCACTCTAATGATCAATGGTACTGCCATGTGGATACAGAGGAAAATTATAGGTGGATGCAAATCCCCCCCAATGAATAGGAATACCACTATCCAAATTTGACATAAAACAGGTACAAGTGGGCACAAATCCCATTTTACTCCCAGGAATAATGCCATCTAAATTGGGTGGAAATCCATGGGAAGTCATACAACAACTCAAATACATATGAATCCTACCATTCAAATATAGTTTCAATCGACAGGTATATAGATATTCCTTCCAAACAATATGAACCCTCTAGTCAAATATGGTGGAAAGAAAATATAAGTAGTATAAACTTCATATAGATGCATAGAAATCCTATGAGAAAAATATAGTGTCCAAAGAGGAGACACAAATTCCTTCACACATATATTAATCCCACCAGTAAAATATGGTTGGAACTAGAGAATGTAGTGAGTGTATCCTAACTACAACTCAGGGGTTGACTCGTTACTCTTCCCCAACACTAGTGAACTTCTAGTACCCACTGGAAACATATGGAGGACCGAATCAGCCACAAACATATTCTCTAAAATGTAAGTGGGAATTTTTACATGTTCTAACCAAATATGTAGCTAAACACATAATGTAAATGACGAAGTATCAAATGTAAAGGCCATATCCCTAAAACTTGTAATGATGTCATCGCATCTTTAAAAAAAGCTATATTCTTGGTGTGAACTCTGTATGGTTTTGCCATTGTGTGGTACACTAGTTTTATATCTAACTCATTTATAATAAGGGAGGATCTCCATAACTAGTTCCAATTATAGTTTCTCTCAATATTTCCAAAAACCACAGTTACTGAGCTAATGAACTGCAAAAAAATGAGAGAATGAGAGAGTGTCAAACTTCATTTCCTGATGGAATGTCCTAACTCACTCATTGAACCAACTAGTCCTCGAAGATGAGATGTTGTAAATGTTCATTGATAATATTTATGATTAGATACAAACACCCGTTATTCCTATAAAATATACAATCGTTCTATGGGATTTATCCTCTATCGATAAATGTATTGAAGATTCATTGCAATACACAAACCTAAAATCCAGGGAGGCCTCGTGATTCCCAATAGAGTGAGAGGGATGATATGAAGTGGCTCATGTCATTCTTAAGCCACATCCTATGCTAGATCCAGCTCCCAATCCCACACTGCACCCCGTATGGCCCCTAGGACGTTAGTAGCCACCCTCGCCTCATCAAGAAGAGTTTAGAGGGGTGATGGGAAACCAATACAAGGAATTAGAGATTACATATTACTTATTATATGGTGACCAATTTCGTGGCTACTTCATAGACACCATGAATTTCAACATGATCAGGCTTCTTGAATCGAAGAGGGCTGAGGAAATAGGTCTTGATAACCAGCAAGATTACAGCCTTGTCCACTGGATATTAAGTCACCACTTACATGAGTTCTTCAACATCAAAGACCCCATAAAAAATGTGATAGATTCCAAATATGTCATGATGGGTCCACCACTAGTGGAAATGGAATAACATTCCATCAGTGACCCATATGAAGGAGAAAAGTGAAAAAATGTTGTTAATAAAAAGGAGAGATAATTTGATAGTGTGATTACTCAAAAAACAATAAAATGATCCCACAATATTCTCCAAGAGCAGTTAGAGCAATAAATTAATCCTCCAATAGCTCCTTATGCAACACAATGGAAATCCATAGCCCCAAAATCTTCCAAAGGACAACAACCCAAAAAATAATCCAATCTGAAGGGATGAGATGATCATGTGCAAGAATATGAACTTTCACTAAGGACGATGTTGTCTTTAACACTCATAATTATTTCCAACATATCTGAAGATATAGGTTCCACCTAGTAAAATAGAAAAATGGGCATCGCCCCACCAAACAACACCACTATAAGAAGATGATAAGGAAAATTCATCATCAAAAGAGGAGATGATTTTTGGCTCTGTTAATGTATTCCACTTGAAAGATCCCTTCTCTGACAATGAATATGGTTATCAACCAGAAATCCCCCATTACAATTGGGGTCACAGAAGAATATGTTGTATAATCCAAGGATATTAAGTGATAAATATCCATGGATGAAATCAAGCTTATGGGTACTCCCCTTCTCAACATGTTTGTGTTGTAGAAACTCGTAGAAGGGCCCTCCAAAAAATCCAATAGGTACTGGAAAATTTTCCATCCCCCAAAAGAATACAACCTTTTCCAATGTTTTTGGAATTTACATCAGTAGAAGAATAGGTGACTAATTTCACTTGGAATGTGGGTAAACCCGCTTGACCAAATCCACAATGTACATAATCTCATTCGACTCTAATACTATGGTTCAACCCATCCTCATCATTTGATCAAACCCCTAATGCGCCTATGAAGGATCATCCCTGAGTAGGGAGGATCCAACCTTTAGATTAGAATTATGATATTGTGAAGCAGTTAACTTCGGTACAATCCATTCTATCAATATTGGATGAATTAAATCTATCAGAATATCTTAGGGAAGACTTCAGGTAATCTTTTCTAAATCGCTAGTATTATAAATCCAATGTCATTGCTGATAATGTATACCGGACATAGTCTAGTCTTGTAGAATTCCACACAATTATATTCTTAATGGATCAAGATGATGATTCCATCATTATAGGAAACATAAAACCCTTATATGTGTCTTGAAGGATAAATGGTGTCTAAATCCAAAAACTATTAATTGAAAATGGATTTGGCGTTATTATCCTCCCACTACAGACACTACGTCTGTTGGGATACAATGAGGATGATCTGATACCGTACAACATGACTATGTTGGTATATGACCAAAGCTATAAAGAATCATTAACAAAAATTAATCTCAAAACCCAATTCAGTGACCCTGTTCCTCACATTGAATTTCTTCTGCTCTGAAATAACAAGACCTTTAACACCCTGGTAAGAAGGCCCTAGCTACATCAACAGAAGAAATCCTATCCTTATACCATTAGTTACTCAAATATAGTATTAATGGTTAGATTGGGACACTACATACCGATAAAGCACCATTCGAGTCATGTGAGTCAAACAATATTGATGCAGGGTTATATGAGCTGAAAGGGAATCAACCTCCGGGTGATGGTGTTGATTGGATTGTTGCACAAAATGATTTGTAAAAGTTTCATGTCATACCTTTTAAGAATCATAATGATGAATATATACTTTCAATAAATATAATTGAGTGCAGAGGTCCAAATATGAATTCATATTCATAAATCCTCCTGATTTCAACCATGGTCGTCATGCCGGATACTATTGAAAATCCCACTGACTCCCATTATAATGTTGGGGGTTTAGATAAAAATTCTCCAAAACCATCATCAAACCACTATAAAATCCCTAGCTCAATAACTGAAGCAATAGGGAGTGCCTCATCACTCAAATAAGATGAGTAAACTCTTTACCCCTCAATACATCTTCTTCAGAGAAGCCCCCTCCAATGGAAGAGGCTGAAGAGATAGCCTCACCTTCCAGACACCAAATCCGAAATCCTTCCCTCAACTATAGAATGATAATATCATGAATTGTTTCCTCTTCAGTTGAATAAGTGTAAGATTTTTAGGATGTATAGGAGGAGGAAAAATACATTATATATTCCCCTCCAACATTTGGGAAAACCATCTATACCACTGTTAATGAATATAGTGAAATCAACATGGGTATGGAAGAAGGCCTACCACCCACTCTGATTAGTGATCTCATACCAATAGAATAGAAAGTTGTCAATAACTATTTCCTAGAGTAGAATCGAGTTTTTTTCAATTAGAACAATATAGAAATGTTAGGCATCAATATATTAGTGTCTACTAACCACCTTTCCTTCCAGAAGACCATTGTGCTTACAAGAAGTCCACCAAAAGGACACACCCAACACATGCTACCAAAATAATGGCTAAATTCGACATGATCATTAGAGATAACTTAACTGAGCAATACCATTGTGCCATCGACATTTCTAATTTTGTCCCCATCAAAAGTAAATATAGGAAGATTATATTCATTAATGATTTCTAGGATCTTATTCAGCATTTCCCAAAATATGACTTCCCAGTCCAGATCACAAAATTATTGATGGATGAAACTACTAGATACAAGGCTCTATATTTCATGGACGACTATTCAGGTTATAATGAATTTTGAATCTCCTAGGATGATGATGAATCCATCACCTTCAGGACTCGTAGAGAGTGTTTTTCTATAATGTCATTCCATTTATTTTGAAAAATACCATCACCACATATCAGTGTTATATGTATCAAATTTTTAGACCCTTCCTGGGAATGTTCTCTAAATTCTATGTGGTTGATTTGGTGGTTAAATCATGGAAATGCATGGAACACCTGGTAGATCATGAAATCATATTCAATAAACTATGATAGTTCAATTTGAAAATGAACACCATAATGTGTTCCTTGAGTGTTACCTCAGGAAAATTCCTCGTCTTCATTGTACACCATCATTGAATCCTAGTTGACCCAAAGAAGACAAACAACATCCTTGGTAAGTCACCTCCTCAAAACCTCACTGACATGAGAGGTCTTCAAGGACACCTACCCTACATTCAGCGTTTCATAGAAAAACTCACTATAATTTTTTTCCATTCACTGTGTTGAGACAAATGGAGTAGAATTTAAATGGGATGATGATTGTTAGGATGCATTCCACAATCTCAAAAGATACGTCTTAGGCCCACCATTTTTGGTTCTACCTATCAATGGAACAACATTTAATCCATATATGACCACCTTTGAGAAATCCTTAGTTGTTTTCCTCACATAGAAGAATTATTTCAACAATGATAATAATCTCCATAAACTTATCCAAACCATGATCGATACTAAATACCATTATTCATATACTGAGAGAAGTTACCTTGAATTAATATTCATGGTCTATAAGTTATGGGATTAAATGATTCACCCCAATGCCCTTTTGGTACCATGTAGAAACCTAGTCTAGTACATTATCTACCATCCCATGCTAACTGGATGCTTGTCATGGTTAGAGGTCAACTTTTAGCAGTTTGGAATATGGTTTAGGCCTTGGAAATCCATCAATGGCTAGGAATTATCAGACATTCTGGAAGAGGGCCCATCAGTGGACATAACATCATTAGATGATTAGATATTTGATGAAGAGTTTTTCTCTATTCATGAGTGATCCCAAACAAATGAGATGTATTTTGATGGCACGCCTAGAAGCTAGACATGAAAAATAATAGAAGGACCCAGACTCAAAAGGGCCAGACTGAGAGACATAATCATATCCACATAAAAGGTATTTTTGATGTATTACTTCCTATAGTTATTATGATAGACAGAAAATTATGTAGAGTACCATGCCCTCATTATAGGTAGGATTCTACACTCCATGTGTATGATGAACATCTAATGGTAAAAGGAAATTAAGAACTAGTCATCTTGATAGTCAATGGTGACTATGCTATCATCACAGTGGACCAGATTCCATTGATGAACCACGATCCAGAACTAATTAAATAATTACCATCAGGTACAACATTGAATTATATACCACAGTAGAAAAATGATTAAGATGATGAATTGGAAAATTTGACCAGAGAATTATCCGATGCAAATTGGAATGAGACACCAATCATCATTTCCCATCATCGGACGGGTTAGCCATTCGTTCAGACTGTGATGGAGGGAATCTATGGGACCATCCTTTTTTACATAACCTTATTTTAATACAATTTCATGGATGACTCCGATTGAAAATTACCTCCAAAAAGGAGAACACTCTCTAGATAGGGTAAGAATGGAACAAATCCATAGATGCTAAATCAACATCATGATGTACGATGATTCAAGTAATTGGAAGGTCATTTATATGTGAGTCCATGACGATATCCTCCTCAGAGCATCAATGGAGAAGAAACTACTTCCATTTAGAATGAAGTGAATGCAAGAACATGTAGAGCACATTAGTCAGTATCCAATCTCTCTCATCAAATATTGAGGCTTTGATACTATGGGAATAATATAACACAATATATCACTAAATTCGCAATGAAATTCCATCGCTATCAAGTTCATGCTAATTTCATCCACCAACACCAAGAGTTACACACATATCTAGACAATATATTCTATTAACCATGTGGGGAATAGATGTCATGATACCATATCCTTATATTAAACCAAGATATTCATATAAATTCATAGAGAAAAATCTTATTTTCTAAATAGGCAGAAGTTTCACACCTTAAAGATGTTGGGGAAAATAATTTTAAGCATTGTGAAAGACAGATGTATCATCAAAATTGGTGTCCCACATTCAACGAGGTCAGATCTGGGATCCCTTCACATAACTATCTACTAAGAAACAATAATAAGGAACACTGATGGATAGAGGAAATTAGAAAAAGCGTGGAAGAATCTCACCTACAATTTGGCACTTGATATTATATATACAATGTTGTATACATGAGTGAATATTGGGTACATCCATCCCATAGATGTAAATGAAAATGATACAAATGATGTGGATGAAAGGGTTGAAGGTTACCTCATGGAGGTGATCCACAACTAGCCTGGAGGTGTGCGCACTCGAAACTAAAGTGTCAAACTAAACATAGGTTCTATTTCATTCAATCTAGAATTTACTCCCTTGAGAATCACTAAAAAGAAAAAAAAACATTCACAAGGGAATATATGAAGCAACCCATCCTCCAATGACTAATGTGCCCCTCATGCTTGAGGAGATATTTTCTCAATTGGAGGAAGAAATGTAAGTGATTAGTAGAATCAATTACAAGATCTATCAAGAAATCCATCCTACTAGATACATTTCTTAGGAAGAACTTCAAAATATACTCTTGGTAGAGGATACCTATCCATGAAGACTCCTACAGAAAAATAAATCATGGTCTAGATGCTCCTCCATAACAATTCCTGGACTACTAATAAATATGAATATGATGATGGGAGGATACAAATATTTCCTTCCATTGGGTAAGCACCAAGAATAGGTTCAATAAAATCCATTATGGATTCCCTCATTCAAGAATCTACTTCCATTACTAGAAGAGCAGGAACCCCCATTGATTGAATAACATCTCAATTGGAATCCATTGAAAGATGGCATGTGCTGATACAACCTAATAGAATTCCATACCCCGACTGGGTGAGCAATTTCCTATTGAAAAAAATATTGGGAACCCCATATTCAATGTGTTTAATGGATTAGGGGACAATGAGTAATATATAATGCACTACTCCTCATTCTATGTTCCCATGATGTGAACCCCATACCAAGAAGAAGTACTGAAGCTCAGATTCTTTGTGTGTACTCAGCAAGGTTCATCCTTTGTGTGGTACCATAGTTTTTGAACTAACTAAATAATAAGAAGGGATAATCTCCACAACCATTTCCTATTATAGTTCATCTCAGAAATTACCAAACACAATAGTTAGTGACATCATGAACTGCAAAAAATGAGATAATGATAGCATTCTAGTCTTCATTTCCTGATGGAAAGGCCTAACATACTCATTGAACCGAACACTCCCCAAGATGAAATGTTGTCCATGTGCATTGATAATCTTTTTGATGATCTACAAACACCACTTATACCTATAAAATATACAGTTGTTTTCTAGGATTTATCCTATATCGGTTAATGGATTGATGATTCATAGAAATGCACTATCATCAAATATAGGGTGGCCCCATCATCCCTAGTAATGTGTGAGGGAAGAGATGAAGTGGATTCCATCATTTTTAATCGATCCCTATGCTAGATCTGGCTCCCAGGAACACACCACACCCCGTAGCGCCCCAAGACATCAGTAGCCACCCCCAACTCATCAAGAAGAGTGAAGAGGGTCCAATGGAAACCAATTTAACGAATGAATTATTAAATTTTACTCCTTATATGATGACCATGTTTGTGGATTTTTCATAGACTCCATGAATTGCAACACGCACTGGCTTCTGGAGCCGAAGAGGGCTTAGGAAATAGGCCTTAATGACCAGCCACAATACTACCCCCTCCACTGGATATTAAGGCACCACATACATGATTTCTTCATGTTCAATGACCTCATAAAAAATGTGATAGATTCTTGAGAAGTCAAGCTCGGTCCACCACAAGTGAAAATGGCATAACATTCCACCAGGGACCCATGAAAAGGATAGGAGTGGAAACAACTAGCTAATAAAATGTATAAATTTTTTGATAGCGTGATGACTCAGAAATCAATAATCGGATACCACAATATCCTCTAGGAGATTTTAAAGAAATAAATTATTCCTCCAACAGCTCCTGATTCAACACAATGGAAATCTACAACCCCACAATCCTCCGAAGATAAACCACCAAAAAAAGTCCAATAAGAAAGGTTGAGATGTTCTTGTGGATGAAGCTAAACAAGAACCAATTACAATGTTCTCTTTAACACTCTGATTTTATTCCAACATATCTTAAGATAAAGTAACTGCCTTAGAAAATGGAACAATGGGAATCACCCCACCAAATGGAACCACTGGAGGAAGATGATAAGGCAATGTCATCATCATAAGAGAAGCTTATTTTTGTCTCCATAAATATATTACATTTGATTGATCCCATATATGATAATGGATATGGTTATCAACCAGAATTCCTTCATCCCAATTGGGGGGCAGGTAGAGGAAGAAGGTGTTGAATCTAGTGATATTAAGGGATACACAACCGTCAATGAAATCAAGGTTATAGGAATTCCCCCACCCAAACTATTAGTATTGTAGAAACTCGCAGAAGGACCCACCATAAAATCCAACAGGTATATGAAAATTTTCCTCCCCACACCCACAAGAATCCAATGGATTCCAATATTACATGAATTTAAATCAGAGGAAGAATAGGTGAATCCATGCACATGGCATGTGAATAGACCCACCTGACCCAATCCACAATGGACATAATCTCCTTCAACTCTAATCTTAAGGGTCGACCCATCCTTATCAAATGATCAAACCCCTAAAGCCCCTGTGAAAGAGAATCCCCGAGAAGAGAAGAGCCTGCCTTTAGATTAGAAATATGAAATTATGAAGCAGTTATCTTTGGTACCGTCCATGCTGTCAATATGGGATGAACTAAATCTATTAGAAGATGTTGGGGAAGAACTCATAAGAACAATTCTAAATCCCTACGTGTATGGATCCAATGTAACATCCACTAATGTTTACTAGACATTGACAAAACCTGTACAATTCTAGACAAGTATCTCTTTCATGTATCAAGATGATTATTCTTTCATTCTAGGAAACAACAAACACTTATATGTGTCTAGAAGTGTAAATGGTGTCGACATCCTAAAATTATTCAGTGAAAATGGATCTAGAGTTAATATCCTCCCACTGCAGACACTTCGTTAGCTGGGATACAATGAGGATGATCTAATACCATACACCATGACTCTTCTAGTATATGAAAAAATCTATAAAAACCCTTGAGTCCAAAATAATCTCTAAATCCAATTCAGTGACCTTATAGGTCAAATAGAATTTCGGGTGGTCCGAAGTAATACGACCTTCAACGCCCTGGTAGGAAGGCCCTTGCTACCTCAAAATGAAGTAATCCCCTCCTTATACCACCAGTTCCTAAAATAAACAATTAATAGAAAGATTGGGATACTCAATATTGATAAAGTCCCATCTGAGTCATGTCAGTCACAGTACATCGATGCAGGGTTCTATGACCTGAAAGGTGAATCAACTTTTCAGTGATGGTGTTGACTGGATTGTTGCAAAAAATGGTTTGGAAAAGGTTCATGTCGAACCATTCAATAATCTCAGTGATGAATATTTAATACCAATCAGTATAATTGAGTGAGTAGGTCAAAATTCTAATGCATATTCATAAATCATCCTGATTTCAAACATGGTCATCGAGCCTGATACTATTGATAATCCCACTGAGTCCCAAGATAATGGGGGTGGGGTTTAGGTAAAAATCTCCCATACAATAATCAAAACTCTATAAAATCCCTACCTCAACCACTAATTCTAATGGAAGTGAGTCGTCACGCAATGAAGATGAAAAAATGCTTTTACCCCTCACTACATCTTCTCTAGAGAACCCCCTCTAATGGAAGAGGTAGAAGAGATGACCTCACCTTCTAGAAACCAAATTTTCAACCATTCCCTCAAATATAGAATGATAATAATATGAATAGTTTATTATTCAGATGAAGAAGTGGAAGATGGTGAAGATGGATAGGAGGAAGAAAAATACCTCACATATTCCCCTCCAGCATTTGAGGAAAGAAACTATACAACCATTGATGAAGTTAGTGAATTCATGTTAGGAATGGAATAAGATCTACCACCCACTATGATTAGAGAGCCCATTCCATTATAATATCAAGAGTGTGAAACATCTTTCCTAGAGTATAATTGTGTTTTTTTCACCTAGGACAAAACTAAAATGTTAGCCCCCAATCTATATGTCGCAACTAACCACCTTGGCCTCCCAGAAGAACAACATAAATACAAGCAAGCCACCAAAATGGCACACCCAACACATGTTACCAAAATAAAAGCTAAAGTCAAAATCTCATCAGATCCAAATTCATTAGATAAGACCAATACCCAATTTATCTTGCCAATTATATCCCTATAAAAACTAAATATGGGAAGAATAGAGTCTACATTTATATCTGGGATCTTAATCAACATTTCTCGAAATATGATTTCCCGATCCTGATCATAGAATTGTTGATCGATGAAACTACTATATATGAGTCTCTATATTTCACAGAAAGATATTCAGGTTATAATAAATTCCTAATTTCTAATTAAGATGAAGAATCCACCACCGTCAAGACTCCATAGGGAGTGTTTTTCTATAAATTCATTCCTTATAATTTGAAAAATACCAGCACCACATATCAGTGTTCTGTGTGTTGGATTTTCTAACCCTTCCTGAGAATGTTATCAAAATTCTATATGGATGATATAGTGGTTAAATGATGAAAATTCATGGACCACCTAGTAGATAATGATATTTTATTCAATAATATATGACACTAAAATATGAAAATGAACCCCATAAAGTGTTCCATGAGTTCTACCTCATTAAAATTACTCATCTTCATCGTACGCCATCATGGAATCGAATTCGACCCAAATAAGACAAACACCATACTAGGTATGTCACCTCCTCACAAACTCAATATGTTGATATTACTTCAATAAATCTTTCACTACATTCATATTTTCATAGAAAATATCATTAGAAAATGTTTTCCCTCCACTAGGTTGATGAATAAAAGAGTAGAATATCAATGGGATGATGATTGTTAGGATTCATTTAAAAAAATAAAGAGATATATCATAGTCCCACCAGTATTGATTCCCCTTCTCAATGGAAGACCATTGAATCTATATATGACCACCATGGAGAAAACCCTAGGTGCGTTCCTCACCTAGAAGAATTATATCGACAATGATAATTGCATATATTTGCATATACAAACCATGATCGATGCTGAAACCCATTTTTAAAATATCAAGATAACTTATCTTGAATTAATATCCATGGTACAAAATTTTGGCATTACATCCTTTTGGTACATTGTAGAAACCTAGTCAATTACATTATCAACCATTCGATGCTGACTGGATACTTTTCACAGTTGGGGGTCATCATGTAGTAGTTTGACATATGGTTTGTACCTCAAAACGTTATCAAATGCTAGGAATTAACAAAATTTCTAGAAGAGAACACCTCAATTGAAAAAACATAATTGGATGTTAAGCTACCTGATGAAGACGTATTCTCTATTCAAGAGGGCTCCAGGAAACTGGAGAAGTATTTTGACGGCACACCGAGAAGCCCGACAAAAAAATGAATAGAAGGCCTTAAACTCAACATAGTGGGGTTTTGGGTCATAATAATATCCCCATAATAGGATGTTATGTTGTATTCCTTCCTATAGGTATAAGGATGGACAAAAAATAAAGTAGTGTACCATTCCCTCATTATTGTCCAAGAGTTGGCACTCCATGTGTATTTCAAACACCTAAACATAAAAGGAAATTAAGAACTAGTCATCAATCATGAAAATGGTGACTATGATATGTATAAAGTGGAGAAGATTCCATTGATGATGCTTGATCGAGAACCAATTATAGAATTTCCATCAGAGCCAACATTGAATTATGTACCCCAGTAGAAAAATAAGCTTGTCGATGCATTGTAAAATGCATCCAGATCATTGTCTAACTCATATCATAATGAGAATCTTATCATCATTTCCCATCATTGGATGGGACATCCATTCATTCAAACCAAGATTGAAGAAATCAACGAGACCGGCCCCATCACTGAGACTTATTGTAAAACGACTGGCTGGATGAATTCGACTAAAAATTACCTCAAAAAAGAAGAACACTCGATAGATAGGGTAAGAAGGGAACAAATCAAAAGATGGGAAATGAGCATCATAATGTATGCTGGCAAAATTAATTGGAAGGTCCTTTATAAGTGAGTCCATGACAGGATTCTCCTCAGGTGCATTGATGGAAAAGAAATTGTTTTTATCATCAATAAAGTGCATTCTAGAAAGTTTGGAGCATATCCGTCTGCATCCAAGCTCTCCCATCAAATATAGAGGCTTCGATACTATTGGCCTACAATGGAAAAAATATTTCACAGAATTCACAACAAAATTCCATCCCTATCATGTTAATTCTATTTTCATTCTCCAACCCCACAATTTACATCTCATAAGTATACACTCTACTCCATTCTCCACATGGGGAATAGACGTCATGGGACCATATCCTTGTATTAAATACATAAAATTCATATAAATTCTCAATGAAATAAGAATATTTTTCAAATGGGTATATGTCACACAGCTTAAAGAGGCCAGTGATAAAGAATTCTTATCTTTTTAAAAGTAAAAATTAACACCAAAATTAGTGTCCCTCATACAACACAGATGAAAAATGGCACAAATTTATACTTTTCTATGTTGAAAAAACAATATCAGAAGTATGGAATTAAGGATGACCATTCATCCTGCTACCATGTGGTGGCCAATAGGTAGATAGAGGCCTTTAACACGACCATATCCAATAAATATTGAATATTGTATACATGGGCAATTACTCAGGGATGGATAAGCTTCTCCATGCCCTGTTGTCTGACTAGACCATGACTCGTTCCCCTAATAATGAAAATCCAAACTCATTAGTATATAGAACGAATGTAGTTCTACACATTGATGTTAAACTACCATCACTCCACATCACAATTTAGAATGAACTTTTTACAAATAAAAAATCCCATAAATGATTTGATGATTTGGATAAGTTGAATGAGAAAACATTGCACACTCCAGACCATTAGGATGTCTACCAGAATCAAATTGCATGAGCCTTCAATAAAATGGTTCACCTATGAACTTTCTTCGAAGTAGAAATGGTGTTTTCCCTTAGAATCCCGATGATACCCAGAATTAAACAGATGAAATTGGTTACAAAGGGGGATGGACCATATTCTATACACATGGAATTCTCCAACAGAGCCTATGCCTTGATTTCAATTGAAGGAAAACTTACCACCACTCCCAACAATGAGAGGTTCCTAAATAAATACTTTGTGTAATTATATAATGACATTCCAAGCTGCATGATGTGAAACTGCATAGCCCCACCTTTTTCCACATTATACGGTGCTAAATTTTATGAAAATTATCACAACCGCACAATGTTATACTCCAAGACCAAATTCTCCTAACCACACAACATGAAACTTTATAGAGGTTATTGTGTTCCAAATAGTTATTCATCAAAAATGAGTAAAATTCATGAAAGGGAACATTTAAAATGCCCATCATCCCAGTTTACGGGTCAGAATAGTATAGGTAACATATTCTTAGAACAATGTGTGGCTTGAATCCTTCACTTGTAGGATATATGTAACACATGGATTCTATATTCTGGTCTATCCACCATTCAAAAAATACCCCTCCTAACGTATGACCTGGGCCTAGGTAGGGAGGAAATTTTCTACAACTACATATGGATTAATTCCTATTAATTATTTGTATGCATAGTGATGCGCAAATCCCAAATCCCAGTCCAACCACCATGGAATAAAATAACCCTCCTAGTGAATAGGTCATATATACACAAGGAAATTATTAAGTCCTAATCCCATGATATTAAACTACATGGCCAAAAGAGTCCTAACCACACAACGTTAAACTATTTAATATCTAAACAACTACATATTTCTAGATTCCCAATAATCAATGGAATATGTAGAGATGCATAAACCATATATCATGGTCTAACCATCACATGACACAAAATGCTTCTGTTTTATTATCCATTTCCGCTACACAGTTGGGGAAGTCCTTGTCACTCCTTGTTTCTCACACCATGTATAACTCATGTGAGATGAGGAATGGTGGTATTGGTTTCCCCACATGGAAAAAAATATAGATGAATATGAAAATATATTCATCTCAAAATAATCATATAAAAATAACCCATCTCTATGCACGAGTCCAACCTGTATAGGGAACCTCAGAACTACGTATGTCTTGATTCCCATTAATTAATGGGATACATGGTGACCCCCTGATCAAACATCCCAGTCCACCCACTTGGAAAACATTACAATTCCCATTTACCTATGTATAGGTCATACATTCACAGGGGAATCCATGAAAATTCCTAACCATACGATGGAAAACAAAAATGTACATCAAGAACTATGAATGGATTGATTCCATCCATTGCATGATACGCAGCGACACCGAAAACCTTAATCTTGGTTTATACACATCATGATTCAAAAACCCCCATCTCTATGAATATTCAAAAATGGAATAGTGAATAATTATGAACTACATATGGCTTGATTCCTACTCTTGGAGGATATGTAGTTACAAAAGGATTAATCCTGGTTCATGAACCATTTAAAGAAACACCCCTCCCTCTAAATGGGTTAGGACGGTATAAAGGAAAATTTGTCTGAACTATGTAGAAATTGGTTACCAACTAACTGGGATAAGTAGGTCACATTCCAAAAGTTCATGCCCGACACATCACCCACCTCATCCAGTTCACAACATTTCACTATTTTCATAACCATATGATGATAAACTACATGGGATACTAATACTACATGAGGCTTGATTCCCACCTTTTCAAGATACATAGTGATTCTTGAAGCCCATAGCATGGTCTAGACATCAGGAAAAAAAATTCCTCTGCATATAATTCAGACTTGGCATGGACATTCACTAGTACTAATAGATTGACGTTAAACTACATGGATATTAAAGATCTAACCACACAACATTAAACTATATGGTGTCTAAAAAACTAGGCACTCCATGAATCTTGGAATAATGAGATACCTAGATACACATGGACCAGAAATCCTGGGTCCAGTTTCAAAGAATAAAACCTGAATTCCCCCAATATCCTAAATGTGAAATTCAAAAAAATGCATGAGATTCTAAATAATAATTCTTACATCCCGAATGTTTTGAAACACCATTCTTCCCCTTATAGAAGAATTATAACAATATAAAGGATATAATACCTCATTACTATTCATGATAAGGTTATTTTTCCAATACTCAGATATCCCCTTCTCATCCATCAAACACCATGACATGATAAATATTGAATCCCCATAATCACCCATGTCCATCGATTATGGGAGTCTATTTTCCTACAAACACCTTTGATTGACTATGCACACAATACATTGGTGGGCCAAAATAAAATGCCCAAAGATGAATTTCTATCTATTTTATGCCAATTCCCTCATAAGCCTCGCATTTTCCCTCCTAATGTGAGGGCTTCCAGAATTATGGTTTACAATTTCTTCAACTACCCACGTCTAGGGAATTCCAGTTATATCCTTGCCGAATTGGACCATATTTACAAATGATTCCATTGGTATTTAATGCTTATATCATGATGTTAAATTTTTCTATCATCATCCTTTCTATAAAATATAAAACATCATGGACCCAAAGAAGATATCCCATTCAAGTCAATTCAACCACATCCTCATGGAATGAAGATAAACTGCAAGGCACAACAATAGTTTCTTCATTTATCCTACCTTACATAGGTGGTGGAGTGAAACCCTTTTCACCCATTGTTTCTCAAAGTGCTCATATCTCACGTGTCTTAGGCATTTAACTAGGGGATTCCCAATAGATCCAGGGTGAGTTTGCCTATAATTACTTATCCTACTAAAATGAATTTAAAAGGCATATGAGTGTTTTCCCATTCATGTTTGGAAACATAAAAGACCAAACAATATGAATTTAAACTACACGACACCCCAAATATAGCCGAAATTACTTACTCCTTCTGCACAGGAGAAACCTATTATGAGATCCTAATTTAGGGACAACATAATCATTAAAATCATTCCTTTCTCTAGAAAGGGAATCATGATACCACACCCTACATATGAGATACATCTATATAGGAGATTTTCTAACACTATGGGTGATCATGAGATGTAAATTTATAATATATACATACATGAATTTCCCACCGATCAAACTCCATTCTTTGATTGATTGACGATCCCCATATTTATTGGCCACTATCCTGTAGACACCTTTTCTTGATTATACACCCATTGCCCATACAACTTCTACACATGCTACCCTCAAAATTTCCAATCAACTAATCGAAAATATATCCCCAAGAGAGGCTTTTACTATTCTCATACACTAAATTAATTCCAATACCCATATCATCTCTCCAAATCCATGATCCCTTGAATATGTGTCTTGCACCATCCTCCTTACCCACGTCCTGAACATGTCATAACATCCTAGCTCTAATACCCTCTAGTTATTGAAGGCTTGTATATCAATTTCCTAATCAAATGATATTTAAACAACATAATACTTGATACCCAGTATTCACCCATAGTGAATATCACATCATGGGATACTTCCCCTGATGTACCCACACACAAAATGAATCTGTACATGAAAGAAAAAAATATCCCCTGCTGCATTTGTGAATCTATATCCACAAAAAATATTCCCCATCAATATGTTTGAATCAGATATGCATACAAGTAATATTTAAAAATAACAATATACATATTGATTACTATCATCATATGATATGTTGTTACATATTAATTCTACATATCATGTCCATCTAGGAAATAACATTGTCCCATCCCTACATACACAAGGGTAATACCTACATAAGGAAATGACTCAAATGGATAGGATTAATATGACACCACTAATTCCTGGTATTCCTGTTTATGTTCAACATGAAATTCCCCATTTTCATTTTCTGGAACCCCACTCTACTAATCAAACTTGGTGTCCAGAAAGGTCTGAATCTTCTTATCCATCCATTCCCATCAGAAATGAATGCCCAGTGTCATGAAGAAACAATTTTTTGACTATGAAAAAAAATTCCCAAGAGGCTCATGAGATTTTGACCATGCAAATGGAAAGTTAACCAATGGAAAATCAGTCCTCGGGAGAGGCTTATCATACCTCGTTATGCCCCTATGACATTTATATCTCACCCCATTCATCATTTTTGAAAAACCCCCTAATTAGAATTTACTTCCTCTTTCCCCCTCAGTCATGAAGTTGATAGAACATTTATGGTCACACTATCGTGAAATGTAAAATTGGTCCCCCCATATGTTTAGGGTATAAAAGACTGTAAACCATATGTCTCAAAAGTCCATGATGTATGAAATAAAAATAAATCATGAATTAGACCTCCTTTTCACATGTCAAATTCATGTGGGAGATATTTCTAGACAAGAACCAATGTAAATTCCCCCATACATTCAGACATTATTCCCTAAATAGTTCATCGACATTGGTCATCAACGAAAATAAAAATAAAAATTTCCATAATTTTTTGGGAAATAGAAATTTCTGGCCAATATCTTAAGGAAACAATTGTTTAAATATTCACACAATGCCCTGGTGGATTTGCATAAATGGCCCAAAAACTGCATGTTTTCCAAATTCAATTTTTTCTTTAATATAGACTTTCCTTACATCTATATTCCCAATAGATTCTAATTCCCATATCATGCTCCAAATATATGAACCACAAATTGAGGGTCATGAAAACCCATTATCCATGTTTAAATGATATTAGGACATTATCTGTTAAAAATTCCGAAATTGGGGCCCTTACCCTAAAAATCAAGGTTAAAACTATTTGACCTCAATCATTAGTCAAGGTCAAATATGTTCATCCTAAATAATTAGTAATTAAACTCTAGTTTGCAAGTCATTAAATTTCCCATGAATGATACAAAAAATAATTGGTGGAAACCCCTTGATGGTTATCCTAGAAAAAAGTCAAGAGACAACTCGATAAACCAATGTTACATATGTTGTAGATAAAATATTCAGCAAATAAAAAATTAAGAGAAACACAGATTTTTAGGTTGAAAACCTGAAATGGGCATCCTATAAAAATGTCAAGTTATACCCGCTATGTCAAAACCATAACAAGATTAGTAAAAAATTATGGTAAAAATAGAAAACACAAAAATCAAGTTGGATTTTTCATTTGAGACTAGGAATAGTTTTTCTATGCTCACTGGGTCCCATGACTTATCAAATAATTAGAGATTTATCTGATCTACCATTTAATTGGGGACCACATCTACATCGGAATAGCCCTTGCATCAGACTGATCGGATCGCATTCCAATCGATGACATTTGTAGGGTCCCGAAAATTCAGAAATGAAGATGATGAAAATTTAATCAATATAGAAAAAGGAAATATATAAAACACTCCTAAAAATTCAATTAAAAATGTCAATGATAAAAAATTTGATAAAGGGGTGGAGTGGAATCACGAACTATAAAAGCATTTTGCAGACCATCTATCTGCATGGAAGTCCGTAGCTATGTAAATCCATCTACAAACCAAATGGTTTGATGGATGAAGATGATGATGCTATCTCTCCTGAACTGCATCATTAGAGAAATTGAGGTGGAAAATCTAATCCGCATATGGATACCAGAAACCTCATCATTAGAGAAATGGTGGTGGAAAAATCTTATCCCTGGTATAATATCATATATAAACTACGGGGATTGTGGATATCATAGAATCACAAACCCCCAATACTGATTCCTCGTAATGATTAAGTCCAAAATGGGATTCCACAAAAGGTTGTACATATCCCATCGATCTAGTTCCTTGGTCTCTCTATAAAACACCCTCGAGGGTGAATTTAAAATGGTGATGAAAAGATCATGTAAGACGACTGTAAAAAGGGATGAAGCATAGTTAAAAACATAAAGGGTGTGGGAGAAATTCCTCCCACGCCCAAATATGTTAACAGAATCCATCCAATGAACCATATGTGTGTGGCACTTCGTAGAACTCTTCCCTGAAAACACATGTGAAAGACTAACAAAAAATATATAATATGCAGAGGAAGAATCATTTGTAGAATTGAGGAATCATTTCATGACCCTGAAAATGAATAAAAAGTTGATTGAGGACCCCCTATGCAGAAGAAGGTTAACGAACACCCCTATATAGAATAGGGTTCATTGAATCAACTATGAGGAAAAAATAATCGAAAGATCCTATGCACTAAATAATTCAAGGATGATCGTATATGGACAACATAGTACACATATTCTCCTATGTAGAAAACTGTATGAAGACTGCCATGTGTGGGTGGTAGTTCACCGATAGCCCTATGTTGGCGGTTCTTTCTCTACCATCAATGATGCCTATGAAAAATGAAGAGTCGCACCACAAAATTTTCTTGTAGGGTCATCAACATTTTTTATTGCGCACTTATGCCACCCAAACATCCATCCCTCCAATACCATGTGTATAAATACTTTTCATTATACTCCGAAAACCCTATCACTAACATCATATTCACTGTTTATCAAGAACCCCATGGACAATCATTGTCTTAATGTTTCTTACATGTTTGGACACACCCTTCTCTATCCATTAAATTTTGTATCCCATGCGACATTGGATCATTACAAACCACCTCATCCGTTGTAAATGTATAATAATTGTCCTTAGGAAACATATAGATGACAATGAAGATAATACCACAGAGGCTCTACATAGGTTTCCCACAAAAAAGGCCATTAATCCAGAGGCATATTCATCCTTAGGAAAGGCTTTTCATATATCCATATTCCAAATGCATTCCATTCCATGTATCCATTATCCTAATATGAGAACCCTTATAATCATGATTTAAAAATTAAATCCCTCTAATATTCAAGGAATTTCAATGAATCTTGAACTGATTATCCTATAGTTAATCGTTATTTTTATTACATGTGGTCATGGACGTATGACCAAAAAACTGCAAGAAACCAAATCATCCAAAACACATCAAATTAAACTACATTATATTATTTCCTACAACATGACATTAAAACATGACCACATATTCCAAGATATATTACATTAAACTATATTATACATAGGAATTTTTTATCTACATATCAATCCATGGCCATCAAAAATGGACGTTCAGAGTCCTAAGGATACCTCATCTTGACTATAGACACAATGCCCTAGTGGCTCTACATATGTTTCACACACAAATGGTCTATCAACTATAGTCAAAATAATCCTCAATAAAGGCTTTTCCAACCACTGAATTCCATAACGGCTTCCATACCTCATATCATTTCCCATAATTCAAGATCTTCCAGAATCATGGTATAAACGTTCCTTCCCTATCATGTTCAAGGAATTTGCAGAAAATCCCAATATGATTATCCTCCAGTTAATCAAAGTCAAAGTTATATGAATTTATATTGTAGTTTATCCCAAATGAAATTTACAGTGCACCCCCTAATGTAAGTCCATAACCATTTAATGGTAGGTGGAATTCTTTCTCCTCTTAGACTCAGCCTCTGATACATTCGAATGGATCACTAGACATGGTTTTCTTGGATGTTAAAATCAGAGAGTAAATTAAGACAATAAAAGACACTATGTCTCTCAACCTTTGGGTTCATGTACCATCTATCAATAGATTATATGGAATAATGATATAAAAATCCACTTATTCTCTTTTTTCTCACACTGAGATTGATGCGTGTTGGTATAGAGGTAAGAAACAATCATGAATTCCACATAACCCCAAAGCATAGTGCTCCTCCTAGGTATAAGCACCAAATACAGCAAACTTGAGCACTATGATTCTTGCTTTAATCAAGATACATAGGATGTCTGCTTATGTACCATGCTCATGGAAAATTATCCTTACACATCAATCCCAATAAAGTTCTTCCAAACTTGTTGTGGTAGCCACTTCAAGAGTATTCCCCAATATATTCCTCAAAATGGGTTGCTTCCATGTGTAATCTTCAATCCTTCCGCTATAAATGGGCTTCCATGAAGGTGTAAGTCCCATCTAAAACTAAAATATAAGGTCTTTGATTCCCAACTAATTGGGATACGTAGGATGCCTCCCTGAGGTCCTAACCTGACACCCATTTCACCCGAATATTCTTCAAGACATATCCCTGGTAGGGTCATATCTATCCCGGAGACCATATCTCTTTTGAGCATCCTGAGCCACCTCAGCAAGTCCCACAGAAATTCATGACTAGGTATCATCTTCCTGGACATCCTCTCTATATGACGTTAAACTGTATGGATGGGTCCTTATCACATGACCATAAAAGGTGATGTGTCCTTTTATGTGATACTGAACTACATGGAAACATATTACTCTAATGAGTATTCATAGTAAGCCCATTTTATGGGTTCAATCCCAAAAAATAACAATCTCCACCCCCCTAGACTATGAAAATTTCCACGGAGCCTCATCATGTGGAAAAAATCATCAATTTCTGGATAAAATACCAAAGATTCCCTAATGTGTACAAAAAGGGTTAGATTGATGATAAACCCCCAATTCATATAGATTTCATCATCAATGGATAACCAGGGATACAAATAAATGATTCTAAACCCATGAATAAATATTTATTGATCTTAAAACCCAGGAGTAATCTTTCAACATATTCTTGATTAAAAAACGAAGGATTAAAAAATATATGAACATTTCTCAAATCTATAACACTGTCCTAGAATAGGTAATATATTCCCCCAAAATTGTGTGATGAGACTGACCTCCCATAATTTTTAGAAATGGATTCCATAAGTGTAGTTGGCCAAATAATCATCCAATGAGTGCCTACATTTAAAAATTATGTCCAGGAATCATGTATTAAATGGTCGTTAGGTGTTTCTGGCTCCTCGAATAAACCAATTACATGCTATCTGAGGACATCAAACCTAATTTGGGTTGATTTCACAAACACTAATACCCCTGAAATCTCCCCCCAGGACTACTCAAATGCATCACCTCCTTTATAGTTCAAGAAAAATATACTTCCCTAACCTTGTGGGACCATCTCTCCAACCAACAAGGGTCACGTCGAGAATCAGGTCGAAACAAAAATAGTGAACCTGGTATAAAACCCTCCCAATAACAAATTTTTTTACTATCCACTATGTAATTTTGTTTGCCTTGGTACAATGAGAATCCGGTCAAAACAATAATGGTTAACCCAATGTGAAACCCTTTACAATAATGGACAATTGGTTACTATCTGTTAGGCTGTTTTTTTATACCTAGAATGATGTGAACTGGGCCAAAACACAAAAAAATAGAAAACCCTAAAAACCATTAAAAACTATAACCCCTAAAATCTCAAAAAATAAATAAAACTATAAAAACATAAAAAAACACTAAAACCAACATAAATCCTAAAAAAATAATAAATTCTCTTAAAAAACATAAAATCCACAAAACCATTAAAACCTATAAAAACCCTAAAACCCTACCCCCACCCAAATCCTAATGTCCCTACAAAAACCATAAAACCATAAAACCCATAAATACCATAGAATCCCCTAAAACAATAAAATTCCCTAGAAACCATAAAACTCTAAAAACTCATAAATGACACAAAACCCCAAAAAACCCATAAATGACCTCAACCCCCCCCCCCCCCCCCCCGAAATAAATGGATGTAAAACCATAATGAAAATTACGTAAATATATAAATACCAAAAAACCCTAGACGACCATAAAAACATGAATCCTCTAAACACACCCTAAAACCGATAAAATATACTAATGACACAAAAGAACATAAAGACCATTAAATATCCTATTACCCTAAAATAATCCAAAAAACCCAATAACAAAAAAAACAGTAAAAATACATAAGACCCCTAAAACTACATTAAAACCCTAAAAACATAAAGGGCCCTTAAAAACTTTGAAAACCCTGAAGGCAGATAAAACCACAAGAAAACCATAATTAACCAAAACCCCCTAAATCCTCTAACAACCAAAAAAAGTAATAAATTGAAACAAACTCTAATGGTCCCCAAAAACCAGAAAACCCCTAAAAGGCCAAAAAAATCCAAAAAACCTAAATGACCCTACAATCCCATAAATTCCCCAAAAAAATTCAAATCCCACAAAATAGTAAATTCATAAAACTCCATAAGCCCCTTTAAACCCCTAAAAGAACCTACAATATCATAACAATTGTAAAAAACTAAACAACCAAAAATACCATAAAAACAATACTGTAATTTAAATTATTTAAGAAAACCATAACACCCTAAAACCTCTAAAATTCCAAAAAAAACCCTAATGACCCAAAAACCCCTTAAATACATAAAAAACACAAACAAATCCATAAAACCCCCAAAAACCCCAAAAAACCCTAAAAATAGTAATAAACTTTTAAAAACCAAAAGGAAATAAAACCCATAAAAATTGTAAAACCCTAAAAGATCCATAAGTATCACTAAAAACCCATATATATCCGTAAACATGACAAACACATAAAAACCCAAAAATATCCTAAAAATAGTAACAATAAAAAATAAACTAAAAACTCTAAAAAACCCTAAAAACCATATAAACCGTAAAATATCATAAAATACCCAAAAACCCAAAAAAACATTAAATGACCTAGAATCCCGTAATAAAACATTAAAAAAATTAAAAAACTGAATCCCGCTAGTCACCCTAAAAATGAAAAAACACTGAAAAATACTGAAAACCATAACAAAACCCCAAAACCTATAATTTTGTTTAAAAACAACATGACACCATAAAACCCACTAAATCTCCCTTACAATGAAAACCCACAGAAAACCCTGAAACCCCTAAAACCACTTAAAACCCTAAAACACACCTAAAACACTTTAAAACCCCCGAACACCCGAAGAACCTTAAAACAACAAAAACCCCTAAAAACACAGAATCCCCATAATTTCTATAGAAACCCGAATAACATATAAATACCCGAAACGCCACAAAACCCAAAAATCCAAAAAACCCCCAATAAAACAAAAAATCCCTAAAAACTATAAAACCATAAGACCAAAAAAATCATAAAAACCCTAAAACCTAATATCACCTAGGAACCCTAAAATCCCATAAAAGTCCATAAAACCATAAAAAACCATAAAAAACATAAAACCCTTAATATACAAAATTCCCTAAAAGCACCTAAAAAACTCTAAAAGACCAATAAAACACATTCACCATCCTAAACACCTGAAACAACAAAAAATTATAAAAAAATCTAAAAACTGAAAACACATAAAAACCCTAAAACCCCTAAAAAACCAAAAATTCTAAAAACCCATATCCCTAAATACCCAAAACAAACTAATTTTTCTTAAAAACCCATAAAAACTCCAAAAAATATTAGAAGATAATAACCCTAATCACCACTAAGAATCCAATAAAAAACCTAAATCCCATAAGTCTATAAATCCCATAAAAATCTATAAAAATCATAATAATCCCTAAAAACTCCTTAAAACCATAATAGCACTAAAAAAATATTCAAAATGAGAAAATAAAACAAATGCTATAGAATTAAATAAATCCAAAACCCCCTAAAACCCATATCAGAAATTCAAAAACACAGAAAGTACCCTTAAAACCCAAAAAACCCCTTAACACCTTGAAAAATAGAAAAATAATATGAATCCATAAGACTATTAAAGACCTAAAAACACCTAAAACATAGAAAAACATAAAACCCCCAAAAAATAAAAAAACTCCAAATGAACCCTAGAACCAAGAAAACCTAAAAACCCCTAATCCCTTAAAATCAAAATAACTCCTCCAACACATTAAATTTATTATCCCCATAAAACATTAAAAACATAAAAAATTAAAAATAATCAAAAACACTTCTACACTATACACTACATCGAAAACACAATACCCTATACCCTTAACCAGACAACATACGAATAGAACCCTTGACCCCACACCCTAAAATCTACACCCTATACCTTAAAGCCTACACCCAAAACCTGAAACCCAATGACCTAAACACTAAAACCTACACCCTATGAATTATATAATATTTTATAAACCACAAACACTACAACTAAAATCATATACTCTACACTCTAATCCATAATCCTTACACCCTAAACCTGATACCTACATTTTAAACACTAAACCCTCTTCCCAAAACCCCATATCATACACCCTAAACCCTATACTATACACTCTAAACCATATGTCCTATAACATAAACCCTAAACCCAACACCGTACATTGTAAAACATAAACACTACAATAAAACCCCCTTTACCAACACCCTAACCCAATCACTATAAACCATAAACCCTAAACACTAAACCGTAAACTCTACACCCTACACCTTAAAAACTATACCTTTCACCCAAAAACATATACCCTACACCCTAAACCCTAAACCCTAAACCCTAAACCCTACACCCTCAACTATAAACCCCAAAACACTAAAATGTATATCCTACACCTTAAATCCTAAAACATATACTATAATCCCAATACCCTGCACCATAAACCCATTTACATAGACCGTAATCCCTAAACCATAAACCATACACTCTAATCCCAAAACACTACACACTAAACCCTATAAACTAATAATAAACCCCTAAACCATGAATCTTAATCCTTATACCCTACACCATATACCCTAAACTATACACCCCTGACCATTTAACCAACAAACCAAACCCTAAACCCTATAATCAACACCCTAAACCCTATATTATAAACCACATACCCAACAAAAAAATCCATAAAACCTACATCATAAATTCTATACCCTAGATGCTAAACATTAAACACTATACCGAAAAAAATATTGTCAATACTCTAAACCCTAATCCCTATACCCTACCCCATTTATTTTAAACCCTAATACCTGAACACTCTACACTAAAACATATAACATGCACTATAGACTTATTATCACAAACCACAAACCCAAAATCCTAATCTCTACACCCAAAAACTTATACCTCACAACTTGAAACATAATCTCCACACCTTGAACCCTATTCCCTAAATAATAAACATAAAACACGACACTATTATCCATATACATTTTACCCCAACCCAAAAATACTAAAATCTAAATCCTAACCCCGCACCCTAAATTCTAAATCCAACAACCAAAACCCTCTATCGTACACACTAAAAATTAAATATTGCACGCTAAAAAATAATTACCAAACAAAAATTCCTATACCGTGTTAGGACCATGATGACAAAGAAGATTATAGTAATCAGTTATAATATTTTTTTCAAGGTAATATCAATGTAGGAGAAAAACACCTCACTTTATTTTTAATGAATATCAGACTAAACAACATATTTTAAAAAATATACTCCCAATACCTAATAAATTACATTGGATTAAGAATAAGATGTTTTCTTGAGTAAAAGGATCATTAAACTCAACTAGGTCCCATAATGTGGTTTTGATCATAATGAGGATGGTAATCGAAATCAAAATGGATCTAATGTGAATCTGAAATTACTTTTATGTTTTTATTTCAAAAATCATAATTTTTTTTGGATAACATGTGATGAATGACTAATTATGGTAATGGGAGAATTTTTTTTCCAATTATATTTCGATTTAATTGGAATGAATGATGTTGTTGGAAGATAGTGATGTTAAAATACATTCATTGGCAAGTTAGAGGATGCTAAAGCTAATCTTCAACGAGAGAAAAGTATTAAAGGAAGTCATGTTTATACCAAAAAGTATGTGTAAGAGAGAAACCTATGGTGCCTGTTTTTAAATAAATATATTTTTAAAGGCTCAAAAGGTTTTATTTCTTTTAATCAGAGAAGCCTATCGTTTCTGTTTTCAATGATAACCAGATCCAAATGATTTAAGTCTTTATAGAATAAAGTTGATATGTTTTGTAATCAGAAAAAAGAAAAAAAAAATTGTGTTGAACGATTTTTGGTATCGTATTCCAGAATGAATATTTACAAGCAGTTAAAGAAGTTTGAAATAATAATATATCCTCATAATAATTAATAAAAAAGGAAGAGTGTTTTTATATGAATATAAATGATAATATGAATGGTTTCCTTATTAAATTTTTTTTAGGTAAATATTATTATGAAATTGTTGTTGCACATATGCTTCCATCATATTGAGGAAATCAGAATTGGAAGGTATTATTTCTGGTGGTGCATATAAATTTAATTAAATATCATCAAATTTGAATTTCTTGAAAATGGGACAGTAATATATATGTGACGAAATTACTATATCAAAATGATAAAATCGTAATAGGAAATATGGATGAATAATCATAATTGGGATAATTTTTTGTTATGAATTAATTCATTCTAGATTTATAAGATGGTTAATAAATAAGGATGACAATCAAAATGGAGAACCCAAATAGGGATATTGGAATGAAAAATTAGAATAAGATTGATCATTTTTATGAAATATTAAATAATGGTTAAAGAGCCCAATAAGAGATTTGAATTTCAAGTGGAATTGAATGATTCAAATAAGGATCTTATTTTGAAGGAATAATGAAGATTCGGGAATATTGGAATAGTAATAAAACCATTAAAAAATATATATTAATATAGTTATGTGATCCTGCAAATATTAGGATAGAAATTCATGTATTATTTTATTTTCTTAATTCATGAAATATGGTATTGAATTTCCAAAATTTAATAAATAAGAAGCATCCATTTCTTCCTTGAAGAGTTTTGTTTCTAATAAAAGAATAAAATTTAATTGGGAAGATCTTAATCTGATTATTCATTTGGTAAACTAGACTAGGGATTCTAGACATAAGAAGAGGAATTTCAGATTTGTTTTAGTGGTATTCATATAGTGTTATTTTTTCATATTGAGAAATTCAGACATGGGAATCATACTGGGAAATCAGATTGGGTGTCATCAATATGTCTAGGTTTTCTAAATAGCATCTAGGTATGGATTTTAGAAAAATTTTGGAATTATAATATTTTAGAAAGTTGATCATGATAAACCATAATATTATTGTTACAAAAAAATTATAACATAAAATTGTGATATTTGAAGCAAATGAACTATTTAATTGAACATTATGCTATAGTAGTATTAGGGAATATCCAACTTGTTTTATTTCACCAAAATGTATGATTTTATGGTGGATTATGTGGCATTTTATTATTTCTAAACCATAAAAAGGAAAAAATACTCTTGTTGAGTAGTGAACCATGTAAATTCTTGACTTCCTTTGGTTTTGTGTTTGATTTTTTTAGTAGAGAAATAATGAATGACCACTAGGAGAATGTTATTTATAATGTAAGGAAGCATAAAGGAAAAATATATCACTGATTAAACACCTCCCACTCACAGTGATACTTGAATACTAGCTCGGTAATATAATCTGGTATCAATGCAATGGTTCCCTTATCTATCTCATTGATTATTTTTTAAAAGAGAAGTTGTGATGAAAAATTTTAATTGTGTGAACTGTAAGGGTATTTCAATATTCAATGGTATGAACTATCATATCTATACAGATAGAGTATTTATTTATCTTATTTCTATTCTGTATGATGTTTTTGAGGTTATGATAGATGGATTTCTCTTATTGATGAAATGGTTCCTCTTATGCTTTTTAAATAAAATAATACTATGAATGAGGGATGATAAAAAATTGATTTACTTTCATAATTTTCTGAAAATATGTTTTTATGAATGGAAGGTATTGCCACATCCAATGGTAAATGGGATTTGTTGAAAAAAAATTATAAAAGAAATAAAAATGTAATAATGGAAATGTTTCAAATTTGGAGGCTCTTTTTTGAAGATCTCAAGATAGGTGAATATGAATCTATTGGTGAATTCATTACCAAAGTTAATGACATTGTTAGAATTATCATATGAAATAGAGAAAATATATAATATTATACTATTATTGGAATGATATTGTGAATTTTTATTGACAAGTTTTATGATAAGTAATCTTCACTATAAGATAATGATCCTGAAATAATATATTTGGACGATCTTCAAAGTACTCTCATTAAATAAAAAATTAGAAGGGAAAAAGTAATGAAGTAAAAAATCATAATCTGGTGGTGAATTTTACTTCAGATGTGATATGAAATAAACATCCAAGAATAATCTTGATGAAGATTATGTTTCTTACACGGAATTAAAAAAAATTAGTTTGTAAATATGTTGACAATTTTTTATCTACATTTTAAATAATTGTGAAATGTGGTGTAGGAAAATATAAAGGGATAAATTCCTTGGAGTTTATTAAATGTGGATCTATTGGGAACATTGCAGCTAATTTTGAATGAATAATGAAACAATAGGTTAGTGATTAAAAATAAATATGGATGGAGAAGGTTGAGTAAGAAACATGGTGATAATGATAAAAAAATTTCTATTGGGAAGTAGAAATGTTATTTCAATATAAAAGGTAAATCTTTTTGTCGAAATATGATTAAGAAGAAGATAGTGAAGCTGAATATGAAAAATATTTTTTTAGAAAATAAGTGGATAATTCTTTTATTGAAAAAAATTATAATGAATATTAAATAAGAAACAAATATGAATAATAACAAACTCAACATGAATTTCATTCTAAAGAAGAGGTGAATCAATGTTTGAGAAAGACTAAAAGGAATGAGAAGGAAAACATGAAGTTGATAAATGAATTTTCTTCAACACACATTAAATAAATATTATGATGGTAATGTTATGATGGTGAAAGTGGTTTATTATTTGATGAAATATCTTGAGAAAAGCGTAATGATCATCAAGAATTAAATCTGATAGATAAAAATTATGGGTTGGAACTTATTCGACAAAATTTTTCTATAACTGAATATATATCTACATGTTTTAAAAACACTATATCTAAAGATGGTGAATTTCCTTGTAAGGAGGATCCGGAAAAGGGTATTAGAAATTACCATCCAAGGTTTAGAAGTATTCTAGAATAGTTTATGAGATGAAGAAATTTAGTAATGTTTTTTATGTTTCCAAGGCCAAAAAATGGAGAATTTCAGAGGACTCTAAAAATAAGTAGATAGAAAATTTTTCTAAAAAATCTAAATATTGAAAAAGTTCTTAAAACTTATGGTTATAAAAAAGAAATAAAACCAATCTATGAATGAAGTCTCCTGTTGAAAACAGAATGTATTTTGTTCAATAATGATCAAATAAGATGGTTGTAGAGAAATATTCTAAATATTATAGTCATTATCGAAGCTACATAGGCAAATATTCTTTCAATGGATACTGTTGGTATTGTGGTGTTTTTTTGGAATACGAAAAATATGAGTTGGTTTAATTAAAAAAATTACCAATATTCCACATATTATAGAAGTAAATGTTTTAGGGGGATTAAATCTCCTAAAAGAAATAATTTTGAGAAGGATGTTTGGAAGAAACTAGATATAGTTGGTGAGAAGGTTGAAAACATAGCTCGACATCAAGACACTATTTTTGAAATATGTGATCTACTTGTACAACTTACAAAAGGATTTTTTGTTTTGTTACAGATAAAATAAATTTTTATGAACAATTCTTAGAAGCATTTAGTTTTGAATGATAAAGGGAATGATAAATCAATAATTGTTGAATGTTATCTGACTACTATAAAAGGACAACAACCTTGGATTCAGGATAGTGGTTTTTCTTCTCTTATTACTTGAGACCTAATTTTTTTGATAATGTAAAATACTTCAATGAAGGATCAATTACATTTCTCAATAATGTGTCACTAAGAATCAAAGTTATTGTATTATCCATCATTGGGAAAGAAAAGATGAAATCTATAAATTCTTTGTCATTAAATGGACTAAAATAAATCCTTCTTAGTGTTTCAAAACCCTGTGATGAGGCGAAGAAATTTATTTTAAAAAATGCTAGGATGTAGTAAAATGTGAGTAATATGGAAATATTGTTACTAGAGGACAATGTGAAAAATGGATCTTATATCATGTTGGTAAAATGTAAAGCACTTGTTATATGGGCATGGTGTAAGTGAATCAACTATTGAATAAATGGATATGACACATGTGTCAGTAAAAAATCATCAGGTTATAAATGTGGGAAAATGTACAAGATATTTCAGATATTTCATGAAGATGAGATTAGTGTTTCACTATTTGATTGAATGGAACAATTTCAAACTCAGTGCATATAGAAGTTGATATTTACTAAAAAAACACCCCTGGAACATATACATTATGATAACTATCATCCAATGAGAAAATAATAAACTAATAGAGATAAGTAAATAATTTATTTTATTTAAGAATTAAATAAAATTAATTTTATAATGTATATGAAACATAATTCAGATGCTTGGAAAATGTTATAATGTTTTAGGTGGAAATATGAGAATTAATGTGTGTAGTCACTGAAGAAGTAGGGAATTGATAATGGGTGTACAAATAGAAATGAATAAATTAAATGTTATCTTGAGATAAATTGAAGAAATAATGTGTTCATTTCACTATACACTCCTCAAAAAATGGATTTTCTAAAAGAAGAATATTAGTCTAGTTCAAATCTGGCAAACTATGTTACTTGAACTTGTTATTTCTCATTACTATTGGAGGTAATCCATGAGTACTATTGTGAATATTCAAAACTGATTTTCCAATAGTAAAAGTATAGAAATAACTTCATATGAGCTGTTTTATGGATAAAAAACATGTTTGATACACATAATCATTTTTGGGAGTCCATACATTATACTAAAGAACGGTGTAAAACCTAGATGTTTGGATTAGATAGGTGAAGTTACAATAAATTTCTTGGTAAGGGGGAGAAAAGGGGATTATATTTATATTCATGTTTGGTTGGAAATAAATATGTTGCTGGAAGATAGGTATGTTGTATTACATTTCTTGGTAAGTAAGGCAATGATGAATATTATCTTCAATGTAATCAAATTCATGAAGGAAGTCATTCATACATTAAAAAGATTGTGGAATAAGGATGTTTCTGAAGTAAAAAAATTCTAGTATCATATCGGCGGATTCAATTTTTTTGAAGTGTGGGAAAATAATCCTCATCGTAATCTTAGAATCGAAAGGTTATTGTTTTTAGTTAGACCAAAAGATAAAAGATTTAATTATTAAGATAATGAAGTTGATAAGTTTTTTAATTAAAAATATAAACAAGTTGAGTGATGAATTATATTTGGTATTGTTTTCAGAAAATAATAAGTAGAAATGGTTGAAGTAGATTGTAAGAATCCATTTACCTCATCATAATTAATAAATCAAATTGGTAGTTAGTTCTGATATTTGAAATGAGAAGAAATTTTTTTTCCTTCCTACATTTGGTGTAGAGAAACATAATGAATAAATAGTTATTAGACCTATTCTTCCATCGTAATAAGGAAATTGGAATGTACATATAGTATATTAGGTGGTGCATGGAATACATAATTAAATATTGTCTATTTTGATTTTTTTGTAAATTGGAAAACAAAATCTAATTGAACAAATGAATTTATCATAATGAGTAATTTTTATTGGGAAATCAAAATTAATAATTGTAATTCAATTTAAGATTTTTTTTAGGTATGTAGTTCCATATTTACAAGAGGGATAATAAATACAGATGACCATTGTAATGTCAAATTATAGTTATAATATTGGTATGAAAAAGTAGAACCAAATTGATGATTTGAATGAATGATTTATTGAAGGATAAAGAAGAAAATGAAAGATCGTGATTTCGATGAGAATTGAATGATTCAAATATAGATCTGATATTAATTGAAGATTGAAGATTTGAGAGTTTTAGTAATGTGTGACATCCTTTTCAAAATCCCACCTAAACCATTTTTGAGATACTATAAATATGAGGAGTGTAATTCATTTATTATATTATTTGAATTATTTGTGAAAGAGGAGAGTGATGACACACAAATTAATCATGAAGAAGTTTCTAGTTTTTGTTTGCATGAATAGTTTTGTCTGGATAGAAGAATCAAAATTGAAGAGAGATTATCATAATCAGAGTTTCTATATTAGAAAACCAGACCATGGTTTTTGGACTGAAGGATAAGTAGTTCAATTTTTTGTGTGCTATTTAAAAATAGTTTTTTTTTTCTGTTTTAAAAAAATCATACTTTGGAATTGGACTGGAAAATCGTACTGAGTATCATTTCAATGGATGGGATGTTATTACCATATTTTCTGTATCTTGGAGAAGAATTGTTTTCAAGGATAAAATTTGAGAAATTTGACCAAGAATCAACATAGAATTATTGTTACAAAAATTGTATTACATTATTTTTTGGTACTTGAAGCATATTAACTATTTGAATGAACATATATTTACATGATTATAAGGGAATATCCTATTTAAAGTATTCCACATAAAGGGATTGTTTTCTAGTGGATTTTTTGGTATTTGATTATTTAAAAATCATACCCTATTCTGGATATTCTTTTTGAGTAGCGACCCTTGTTAATTCTGGTGTTCTTGTGCTTATGTGTATGCCATTTTTAGCAGAGAAAAATTAATTAATTAGAGGCGAAGGTTTTTTCTAAATTATTGAATTTTAATAGATAAATATATCATTGATTCCCCCTCCCCTTATAATTGATACTTGAATACTGAATGGGTTATCTATTACCAATTAGAAAAAACATAATTACATATCCCCCAGATCATTTTTTGTTACAACAACACACTATACCCGACACACTACACCCAAAAACAGAAAAAACCGAAAAACCCAAAATAACTCTAAAAATAGAAAAGCCTCAAAAAACCCTAAAACCCCCAAAACATAAAAAAACATACAAATTCATAGAAATCCATAATACACATTGAAAACTCTAAATCCCCCCATGACCTAAAAACCCAAAAAACATAAACCCCTCAACAAAACAATTGGAACCCCTAAAAACCCCCAAAACCCTAAAAATACATCAAATCCCCAAGTAACTTTATAATACCCCAAAAAACTCAAATCCCTACAGAATCCTAAAAACTCAAGTAGAACCTTAATATCCCTATAGGAACATAAAAGAACCCCAAAAATAATAAAACCCATAAAAACCCAAATACTAACTATAAATGTAAAAAACAATAAAGCCCCAAAAAACAATAAAAATAAAAATAAAGATCCCTGAAAACCCAAAAAAATACCCTAAAACTGTAAAAATTATAAAATGACAATAAAAAACCTAAAAACCCGAAAATTATAAAACCACCTAAAATTATATTAAACAAAAAATTAATTCATTGAGAACATAAAACCCCTAAACTCAAAAAAATCGGTAAAAACATTTGAAACCATAAAACAAAAAAAATTCCTTAAACCATAAAAAAAATTCTAAAAGGGCCAAAAAACCAAAACACACATAAAAAAACTAAAAACAAAAAAATATACCTAAAAGGAAATAATAAACCTAAACCCATAGGGATAAAAAAATCCCTTAAAACAACTATGACCCTAAAAAACCATAAAACCTATAGAAACAAAAAAATCCTAAACCCCATCAAAATCCAAAAAAACATAATGGCCCTATAAATAGTAAATTACTCTAAAACCAATAAAAACCATCAAAACCCCAACAATCCCTATTAAATACATGAAAAAAAGATAAAAACACTTTGAAAACTAAAAAATCTAAAAAGTAAATAAACCATAAATACCGTAAAAATCAAAAACACCCATAAAAACACCAAAAACCCTAATATACCCAAAAACCCATGTAATCGAATAAAAACACTAAAACCCATAAAACACTAAAAATCCTACAAAAATAGACGGATAAATAACCCTAAAACACATAACAACCTTAAAATACCCAATGATATACAAAAAAATCATAAATAACCCTACATCCAGAAAACCACAATTGTCCATAAACACACTAAAACAATAAAAAGCACTAAAACCCCTATAAAAACCATATAAAATTTTAATAAGCTTCAAAAACCATTAAAACCACTAATAAACCCTAAAGGACCCAAAACACCATAAAAACCCTAGGAATAATAAAACCGCCTAAAAACCATAAAAACAATGAAAACACGTAAATGCATGAAATATTATAGAAACCCTAAAAAAACTAAAATCAATCATTAAAAACATAATAACCCATAAGAAACCTGATGGAACCTATGAATTTTTAACCATAATAAAATCATAAAGACAATAAATAACTCTATGAAAATATAAATTTCCATAAATTCACTAAAACACCTTAAAATACATTAAAATCATAAGAAATAAAAAATCACCTAGAACCCAAAAAACCTAAAAGTCTATAAAAACCATAAAAACATTAAAGATCCTAGTTCATTAAATGTAGCATAAAACCAAAAGAAACTCCAAACCCCTTTATATACATAAAGCACTAAAAAATTAATTAAATCCCAAAAAATAGAAACCTAAAACCTTAATTTTTTTAAAAACAGTGAAACCCATTTAAACCCCTTCATTCCCTTAAGATGACTAAAAAACATAGCGAACCAAAAAACCCCAAAAAACCTCTAGACACCTAAAAACCTAATATTCTTAAAACCATAAAATCCTAAAAATCCAAAATAAATCCCCAAAAACATTAAAAGCACTACAATTTACTAAAAACCAAAAAAAATCCGTAAGTGGACCCAAAAACCATAAAAACCCAAAAATACAGTAAAGACTTAAAATCCTAAATATCCCCTAAGTCCATGAAGAACAAAAAGGACCACAAGAACCCAAAAAAACACAACAGGACCCAAAAACACCATAAAACTCTAAAATAGCTTAAAATTACCTATAAATCTATAAAATACTCACAAAACCCTAAGAGGCCTTGAGGACCCTAAAATCACTAAAAATACTAAAAAGACATAAAAACTGAAAAGAATGTAAATAATGTAAAAGACCCATAATAAATGAATAAAAACATAAAAAAATAAATGAACCTAAAAACCAGAAAACAATTAAATCCATAAAACCCCTTAAAACCCATAAACACACCAAAGCCCCTAAAAAGAACAAACACCATAAGAATCCAGAAAATAGAAAAAAAATTAAAACAAATAAAAAACCTAAAACCCCCTAAAAGATATTAAATGATTTTAATAGAACATAAAAAAGAGAAAACACCATATAACCCCTAAATACCTAAAGCACTTGAAACCCATGAAAACCCTAACGCCACAAAAAACCTAAAAAACACTGAAAACCCATCAAAACTATAAAAAACACTAAATACTATTTTAAACCCCTAGAAACCACTCAAAACCATTAAATCCCATAAAACACTCAAATACTATAAAAAACATAAAAACTCTTAAATTAAAAAATCATGAAAACCCAACAAACTATACAAAACTAAAAAACAAACAAAATACCCCAAAACCCCCCTAAACCAATTTAAACCAATAAAACCCTAATAACATTAAAATAAACTAAAAAACATTTTTTAAAAAACATTAAAAACCCATAATACCATTAAACCCTTAAAAATACTAAAACCATAAAAACTAAAAATTGTCCTAAAAAACACAAAAGACCCTAAAAACCATCAAAACACTAAGAAACCTTAAAAATAGAAATTCCCTAATCCCATAGAAAATAAAAAATAAAAAATTAGAAACCCTAAACCCTGAAAACTCATAAAACCACTAAAACCCCTAAAATACCAAAAAACCAAAAATAAAAAATAAAACCCCAATCCCTAAACACACACCATAAACCATATACCCCACACCAAAAACACTAGTCTATACACCATACACAAAAACTCCACCCCATAAACCATGCACCAGACACCACAGACCAAGAACTAAACACCATTAACCCCAAACATTACACCATAAACCCAATACCATAAAACATAAAAAAACACCATAAACACTAAACCATACACACTAAAGCTTATAAAAATCCCTCTGACCTTAAACCCTATACCGTAAACCCAAAAATTCTTTTAAAACCCAAAAATCCTATAAGAACCAAAATACCAAAAAACAATAAAATAATAAAAAACCCCCAAAAAATCCTATAATACAATAATATCCATAAAAGATCCGAAAACCCAATATACCCCTACAAACCAAAAAACACATAAAACAATAAACAAAGAAACCCCTAAAATAATAAATCCCTAAAAAATCATAAAATAAAATCAAAACATTAAAAACTGTTAAAACACCTATGAATAATTAAATCCTCTTAAAAACCTCATAAATATAAATAAAACATCTAAAACCAAAAAACCATAAAAACCACAAAATCCCAAAAAATCCCTAAAACCCATAAAAATACAATAAACCCCCAATAAACACTAAAATCCATAAAAACCAAAAAATACATGAATCCCCAAAAATAACCAAAATCCAAAAAACCCTATAAGTAACCAAAAAACTCAAAAAAAAAACCCCTAAACAAAAAAAACCCCAAAATAAAAAAAACCCTATAAAATCCCTATAAACCATAAACCCCAAAAGAACCCTAAAAACCATAAAAACCCAAAAATCAAACAAACCAAAAATCCATAAAAAATTGAAAACAAATACAAAAATACCATTAATACCGTAATACATCCTAAAATAGTCTTAAAATATTATAAAACCCTTAAAACCCATTAATACCCTATCCCACCTCCAAAGCATAAAAATACCATAAATTATAATAAATTATTAAAAAAATCATTAAAACCCAATATATTTTTACAAACCCTAAAAAGAAACAAAAAAACAGAAAACAGATAAACAAAAGGTACAAATAAAAAGAACCCCTAAAAGACCCTACAACACTATAAAACCCTAAAACGACACAAAACCCATAAAAACACCAAAACATGTGAAAAAACCTAAAGAACCCTAAACCCCATAAAAACCCCGAAAACCATAAAAACCCAACAATCAATAAAAATCCAAAACCCCAAAAATACCAAACCGCCCAAAAAAGTCCTTAAAACGGAAAAAATTCCCTAAAAACCATAATACCATAAGAAACCAAAAACTCATTAAAATCCTATAAACTATAAAAAACTAAAGAAAAACTAAATATTATATTGAACCGTAAAAACTATAAAACCTTAAAAACAATGAAAACCAAAAAAACACATTATAACCCTAAAATCACATAAATCCCCTTAATGACCATAGAACCCCTATAAGACCCTAAAAAAACCAAAAAACCCCTTAAAAACTAAAACCACTAAAAACCCCTTAAATTCCATAAAATACTAAAAATACTAATGAAACCCTTAAAACTCTATGAAACCCCAAAAAACACCAATAAAAACCATAATTATCATGAAAACATGTTCAAACACCTGAAAACCCTCAATACCACCAAAACTAATAAAACCCTAAAAATAATTATAAATCCCTAAAACCCTAAAAATACGAATAAACACTAAAATCCATTAACCCGAAATAAATACATAAAATCCCTAAAACCCCAAAAAAATAAAATAAAAACCATGAAATCCCTTTAAACCCCTTAACCCAAAAAGAACCATATTACACTAAAAAGAACCTAAAATCCTTATACTCCTAAAAGAACAAAAAAAACACTAAAATTCCAAAAACTATAAAATAATTACCATAAAAACAATTAAAACCCAAAAACCCTCACAAAAACATAAAAAACATAAAAACCATAAAAACATTATCGAACCCTAAAAGAAAAATAAAAGACCAAAAAAACTCTGAAAAAGAAAAAAACCAAAAAGAGACCCTAAAACCCTAAAAACACAAAATAAACTCTGAAAATACATAAAAATACTAAAAAAACTAAATTTCATAAAAACTATTAACATCCTTAAGACACAAAAAAGAATGTAAAAAACCTAAAAAACCTGAATACCTCATTAAAACCCATAACAACCATAAAAACCCCTTAAAACCCTAAAATGACAACAAAAAATTTTAAAATACAAAAATACCATAAATGACTAAGAAACCCATAACTCCTAGAACCTCCCAAAAATCACACAAAACAATAAAATGCCTCAAAAACTAAAAACACAACAAATAAAAAAAATCCCTAAATACCATAAAATTCACTATAAAACACAAAAACGTAAATTCAATTAATCCCAAAAATAAAAAAACACCTATGAACCATTAAAAGACATAAAAACAAAAAAACCCTTTAAAAATACAAAACACCCTAAACGTAAAATAAACCCCAAAAACAAGAATTTCCAAAAAAACACTAGAAGAATATAAACACACTAAAAACCTAAAAGGACCCAAAAAAACATAAAACACTAAAAGTGCCTAAAATCTGAAAACCCCTATAATGACTCAAACCACTCTAATGACACTAACATACCCAAAAACTGTATATAAACACTAGAAGAACATAAAAATTTCAGCAACCACACAAAAAAATATATCCCAAAAATCACTAAAACCATAAAACTCCTAAAAACCGTAAATCCAAAAAAACTTCCTACAACCCCTTAGAATCTAAAAAAATCTCCAAAACCCAAAAAAACCCATAAAGACCTAAAAACAGTAAAAAATTTAAACATCCTAACGCCCCTAAAACCCCTAAAACATAAAAATAGACGAAAATCATAAAAAAGACCAAAAAAATAAAAAAACCAAAAAAGCCCTCAATCCATATAAAAGACCCTAAAAATGGAAAAAAACTAAATCTCAAAAAATCCCTCAAAAAACCTAAATGATGAACAAATACCCTAAAACCCTGAATGAATATAAAAAAGCTTAAACCCTAAAAGGATCATAAAAATATAAAAAATCCAAAAAATACCCCTTAAAATAATAAAGGACCGTAAAACCCCTAATAATACCCTGAACCACTAAAAACCATAAATGACCCCCAAAATACATAACGACCCAATATATCCTAAAAACTTTAAATCCCTAAAAGACACAATAAATTACAAAATTTTTTAAATTGCCAGAACAATCCAAAAAAAACTAGATCCTGAAACCATTAAAACCCTTAAAAAAAAGATAGAACCCAAAATCCATAAAACCCAAATCACCCTAAACTCCCATGAAATTCCTAACAAACCTAAATCCACTGAAAAATAGAAATACCATAAAACCCTAAAATCTCTAAAAACCAAAAATGAACCTAAAAACAATAAAACTCAATAAAAACACTAATCCTGAAATTATCTTAACCCCATATAAAAACTAGAAAACCCTATAAATCCCTTAAATAGCTGAAAACCCCATAAAACTCTAAAAACTCTAAAAAGTATAAAAAACTCAAAAAAACCATAAAAATTTCCAATTCCACAAGAACTCTAAATTATTACTAAAACTCATTAAAATATTAAACATAATAAAAACTCTTATCCCCTCTTAACCCCATAAAAAATCTACAAATCTCTACAATCATTACAGTCCCTAAAACTCCATGAAAACCGCATGGAAGACTAAAACCCCTAAAATTAACTAAATCCCAACATCCCTTCAAAATAATTATTTAACCCCAAAATCAAAAATAAAATCTAAATACCCTGAACACCCCCAAATAGCCTAAAACCCCATAAAATAGAAGAAAAATCTTTTAACCACATAAAACCCCCAAAAAACCTCAATGTAACAAAACATCGGAGAATAATAAGAAATCCTAAAAAACCGTAAAAACCCTAAAAGAAAAATACTCTACAACCTAAAACCTACACCCAAAAACCTAAAAAATATAACCTAAACCCTAAAACATAAAATCTAAACCATAAACCCTAAAAACTAAACCCTATACCCTAAACCCTATACCCAACATCCTAAACCTTAAACTCTACACCTGAAACTTTGCAGGTGTAATCCTGCACATGAAACCCTAAACCCTACCCTCATAACACTAAATATGACACCCAAGATAATAAATGAAACTAATGAACCCTAAAACCCCTAAGAGGATATAAAACCCCAAAATAACTTCAGACCCCCTTTAAACCCTAATAATCAAAAAACCAAAAACCCACAAAATTGTAAAAGATTGTAAAATAATCAAAAACCCTAAAAGGCCATGAATGCCATAAAAACCATTAAAAGTCTCTTAGGACCTAGAAAAACCTAAAAACCCATTAAATCATAAATACCATAATACTTATTAAACACCTAAAAATAGATTAAAATCATAAAACCCCCAAAAAATGCTTAAGATATTAAAAACCCAAAAAAAATAAGAAAAAACAAAAAAAACCTCTAAAATAACATAATGGTCCAAAAACAGCCATAAAGAACCTGCAAATAAAAAAACCTCAAAATATTTTATAACCCTTATAAAACACATTGAACAATAAAAACCCAAACCATCTAAATAACCTTAATACCATAAAAACCATAAAAACCTGAAGGACCCTAGAAACCCATAAAACATAAAAGCCCTTAAAACCCCTAAACTAACTCTATAAACAATAAAAGTCCCAAAACACCCTACAAAATCTATAAACTGCTAAAATTACTAAATACCATTAAAACCATTAAAACCCCATAAAAACAATAAATCCACTAAAATCTATAAAAACACATAAAACCCTAAAAACATTAATTATTTCTAAAGCAACATAAAAACCTAAAAAACATAAAACCCTTATAAAACCCCTAAAACAACAAAAAACCATAAAACTATAAAACCCGGAAAACCATAAAAAACATAAAACCCCTCAAATCCAAAATACCCTAAAACATCCCTAAAACACCTAAATCCCAAAAGACCATAAAATTCCCTAAACCCCCCAAAAACTCTAAAAATATAAAATCCTGCAATAAACCATAAAAAAACCCAAGAAAACCTAAAAACCTATAAAACCCCTAAAAATACGCGAACACCATAAAAATACTAAAACCCCCAAAAATATTAAAAGACCCAAAAAGACTCTAAAAAAGTTCCAAATCCCTAAACCACTATAAAAGGATAAATTATAATTCAAACCCCTTAAACCCTAAAAACCCATAAAATAATTAAAATTATTAAAAAATTAAAACCCTAATCCTCTAAAATACATGTAAACACCCTAAAAGCCTAAAAATAAATACAAAACCTCAAAACAATTAAAACAAGAATAAAACAAAAAAATACCTTTAACCCCCCTTTGAAAAATAACTACCCCTAAAAACCCTAAAAATACTAAAATACAATACAAAATCCTAAAAAACGTAAAATTACCAAAACCCCTACAAAAACCTTCATGAACATAAAAACCCTTAAAATACAAAAAACATAAAAAGACGTAAAAACCAAGAAACTTTAAATAACCTAAAACCCATGAAAACCCAAAAAAAACACAAAAACATTGAATGAAACTAAAATCCCTATAAATCCTAAATATACAAAAACTCATAAAAGATTCCTAAAATACACTAAAACCTATAAAAACATTAAAAGAACATATAACGCCTTAACAACGTAAAACTCTTACAATACCTAAACCCTCTATAAATAATAAAAACCCCCCCAAAATTATAAAAACCATAAAAAACTAAAAAATTATTAAATGGAAAAAAAATCCTAAATCCTAAAACCCTGCAAAACACTCAACTCTCTAAAATCCTTGAAAAACCTTTAATCCATAAAAACCATGAATATCCCAAGAACTCCAAATAAACCCAAAAAAACAAATAAAGTTTCCCAAAATCTGCTCAAAACCATAAAAAGTAGTAAATTACTTCAAAAAATCAAAAAACAGTTAAATCCAAAAAACCCATTAAAAATAAAAAGTCCTAAAAATCATAAAAATTCCTAAAACCCCTAAAAATTCCTAAAATCCATAGAACACCTATAAATACAAAAAAAACCATAGAAACAGTAAAAACCTATAAAATATTAATATACATTACAAAACCCATAAACTTAGAAAATCTTGAACACATTAAAAATCATTAAAACCATTACAACAAATAAAAACCCATGAAAATCCCTAAAAACAAAAAGAATTGTGAAACCCCCTTAAAAATAAATAAAACCATTAAAAATATTTAAACACCCAAAATCAGTATGAATACACTAAACCCTGAATTATTTTAAAAGACATAAAACCCCTAATAACCCCTAATGGTCCCTAGAATAATAATAACCTAAAAAATGAAAAATTAAAGCAACAAAACCCCAAAAATTAATAAAAAAATACATAAAACGTGAAAAATATCTAATCAAACCTAAAAAATATAAATGACCCTAAATACACGAAATTGCTATTAAAACACGGAAAGTACCCAATAAATCCAAAACTCCTAAAAGTCCTTAAAAACATAAAAACCCTTAAAAGTGATTAAAAGAACCAAGAAACCCTTAAAATACCCTAAAACCATTGTAACACAAAAAATAAACATAAAACACATATGATACCTTAAAGGAGAATAACATACACAAAATTGACTAAGATGCACTTAAAAACTCTAAATACACAAAAGGACATTAAAACCATAAAACTCCAAAGGACCGAAAAAATCCTAATAACACCCAATGACCCAAAAATACATAAAACCCCTATTGGACATTAAAAACCATTAATCCCATAAAGAACCCTACAAAATCTAAACAATAAAGTAACAAAAAAATCACATAAAATCATAATGTCCCAAAAAAACCCAAAATCCCTAAAAACATTTAAAATGTAAAAATGGATAAAACACACTTAAACCCCAAAACCACTCTGAAAGATCCTAAAAACAATTAAAACCTACTAAAACCCTAATAAATTTAAAAAATACACTAACAACCCAAAAACCACATCAAACCCTTAATGACCCAAAAACCATAACAAACTAAAATTTACAATATAACCTGAATTTCGCTAAATGATCATGAAAACCCTAATAACACAAAAACCAAAAATTAACATAAAAACCAAAAAATGATAAAATTACCTAAAAATTATAAAATATCAAACACAGACCCTAAAAACAGTAAAATACCATAAAACCCTACAAACTAAAAATCCATTAAAAAATATTCAAACCACCAACATCTCACAAAACACCTCAAAACACCTAAAAACCCAAACCACATGAAAAATCCTTAAACCCCCACAAAACAAAAAACCGTAAAAACTAATAACACCATAAAATAAAAAATTAACCAAAATTCCCCCAATAATCAAAAAACCCAAAAACATTACAAAAACAATAAGAACCTAAAAACCCACAAAAGCCCCATAAAACCATAAAAACCCTTAAACATCTTGAAAATTCATAAAACACCAATAAAACTAAAAAACCTAAGTCTTAAAAAACTAGACACCTTTATAATACTAGGAAACCACTTGAATCCCTAAAAATCTCTGAAAACAAAAAAAAAACCCAAAAATTTTAAAAAACAACCAACACCCAAAAAAACCTTAAATGATATAAAAAATTAAATGAACCTAAAAACATAAAATATCATTTATATCTCTAAAATCCACAATCACCATTAAAATCCATAAATACTCAAAAAACACTAAAAGCACCAAAAATGAGTAATCACCAAAAAACCCCAATAAACCCATTCAAACCATAAAATAATATAAAATATTTGAAAACCCCTACAACCCTAAAACCAAAAGAACGTAAAAAGAATAAAAAAACTCAATTGAAATAAAAACCCTAAAGTCATAAATATACTAAAAACCAATTTTATCACAAAATACCACAAAACCTCAAAAAATTGTACGAAATATAAAAATTCTTAAAAACAAAAAAAATCCAAAATTACACATAAGAAACACTAAAAACAAATAAAAAAATGAATAAGCATAAAAATCCAAAAAAACAAGTATATCCGTAAAAACACTTGATATCCCATAAAATTTACTAAAGAAATAAAAGCCTAAACCCCCTAAAAGTTCATGAAAATCATAAAAAACAATTGAAGACTCTAAAAATAATATAAATAACCTAATCTCCCTATATAACCTTAAACACACTAAAACATTAAAAACCCCAAAAACCCTAAAACACCCTAAAACACCCAACAATACTTGTAAACTATAAAAGTCTTAACACCCCTATGAAATATTAATGTCCCTAAATAAACCCCAAAACACCTTAAAAATCGAAACTACTAAATAATCATAAGAAAATTAAAATCCCATTAACCATAATTAATCCTAAATAACTTCAAAACCACTAAATTCCCATTAAAACCGTAAATTACTATAAACTCTAAAACCCTTAAATATCTAAAAAACCACTTATTACCATAAAAACTAAAAAAAATTAAAAAATGAACAAACCATTAAAATTCTAAGATACCCAAAAAATTATAATTAAATCCAAAAAAATTGAAAATCACTGAAAACCATACAACAGAAAAATAATAATCATAAAACAATAAAATAACTCTAATTACCCAAAAATTCCTAACTACCCGAACAAACCATGAATTCCATAGAAATAAATACAAAAATTAAAACCATAAAAATATCTAAAAAACACTGAAAACACTAAAGCCCCTAGGAAAAAATAAAAACTCAAAACCCCCTATAAACCTGAAAATACCATAACACACTAAAACACTAAAACACCTAAAATTTTCTAAAATTCCTAAAAACCTGAAAAAGGCCCTAAAAATTAGAAATCCCAAAACCCCATAAATCCCCCGAAATCTCTATAAAAGCCTAAATAGCAAAAAAAACCCAAAAAAACATCTAAATACCCTACAATCCCAAAAACTAGTAAAAACCCATAACCCCCCCACCTAAAAACAATAAATCCCTTTAAAATCTATAAAACCATAAAATCATTATTATACACTAAAATACCTAAAACCCCTAAAAACCCTAAAACCTTGAAAAACACTAAGAGCACTGAAAAAACCTGAAAACCTAAACAAATCTTAAATTCCTTAAAAATGAAATAAAATAAATTCCTTAAAAAACCTCTAAAAACACAAAAACCCTTATAAATCATAAAACCCATAAACCAAAATAAAAAAAATAGAAACTATAAAAACCCTTGAAAAAATAAAAATCCATAAATAATAAAAATCAAATGAAAATCCCTTTAAAGACCTTAAGACCCCAAAACCATAAAACCACAATTCCCCTAAAACCCTAAAACCCTAATGACCAAAAAATAAGAAAAATATTTTACAAAATTTAATAACCCTATAAATAACCTTCAAGACTGAATCAACCATTAAAAACACTAAAAACCCCACACTACTTGAAACACTAAAAACCACTAAAACCCCTAAAACCCCATAATCTCAAAATAAATAAATAAATCTATGTGCATGAAAAACACAAAAACAATCCAAATAAATTCTAAAACAATAAAAAAAAATTAAACCCCAAATGACTCTAAACACAATAAAAACCCTAAACCCTCTAAAATCATAAAATCATAAAAATAATCTAAAACATATAAATCCCTAAAAACAACTAAACACTAAAAAATCACTAAAACTCCTAACACCACAAAAATCCTAAAATATCCATAAAAATATATCAATCCCCTTTATATTATAAAAACACTAAAAACCAAAAAACCATAAAACCTAAAACTCATAAGATGCCTAAAAATACAAAAAACCAATTTAAACCCACCGAATTTTTAAGAGACATATACACAACCTTAAAAAATTAAAAAACCTAAAAACCCTCAAAACAATAAAAAACATTTAAAGACCCGTAAAACTGTAAGTAAACCCTAAATCACTAAAACCACCTTAATAAACATAAAATTATAAAACTCTAGAAAACCCTACTAACCCTAAAAACACATAAAACTCTAAAATACCTACACCCTAAAAACCCTAAGGCCTAAAACTCCTAAAACCCCTAAAATTTTCTTAAAAACCCTTAATACTCTTAAAAATTCTTAAAAAATTAAAAACTATAAAATACCATTAAAAACCTACAACCCCATATTAAAACCCCTAAATCCCCTAAAAACCAAAAATGAACCCCAAAGACACTAAAATACCACAAAAAGTATAATAGACAATAAAAACCCCATAAGTCCAGAAAAAAACCTAAAACACCAAAAACTGTAAAATTCAATAAAAGATCCTAAAAACCCTAAAACCAACCAAAAAAATAAAAACCCCTATAAATCCTAAAATAAAAAAAACTATAAAGATCTCAAAAATTCCATACAAACCATGAGACCATAAATTACCATAAAATGACCTAAAATACATAAAAGTCTCTAAAACCCATAAAAACATTAATGTAGCATAAAATTACTATAGGGTCCTGAAAATTCAACAAAGGGGAAATACATATACCCCCAGACTTGGGAAAGAACCCAACAGGTCTGTATACCGGCTCCCAGCACGTGGCCAGTTTAGTGAACCGTAATTCCGCGGACCAGCGTCATCCGCGAAACGGATGTGGAGCGCCTACGCGGGCACAAAACAGGAAGACAACCAGATTTCAGGCTGGTCCACTACCGCGAGCCGCCCCCTCCATAGATAGTTGTTATTCGCGGAACAGAAGCAGAGTGGTGCACGGACGCCGAGCAATTCAGTGAATCTCGGTTCCAAAAATATCTGGTTGACTGAGTCATCAGTGGTAGGGGATTCCTTCATGGGATTCTGTAAAAAGAATCATGTTCCTATCGATACTGCCTCTTCACGACTCTATAAATATTCAATTAGGGGCACTAAAAAGAGAGGAGAGGAAGGTCTGGTGAAAACCTATGAAGAGACGCTGGATAAATCTCTCCCAACGTTAATGTTCTAAGACCATCCGCAGAACCCATATCGTCCGCGGATGCACACATCTGCATAGAGGAGAAACCAAACCATGAACCACATGCATCCATTTACTTCGTAGATAGTCCCTCAATGTCCATCTCCTTTGTGGACACCCCCTCCGGGGGCACAATGTAGGACGAGCGCCATCCCCCTTGTATACCCCCTTCACTGTCATTTCCCCTTTGCGGACAGATCCTCTGCGGGCACCCCTTCGCGGCCCGCTTCGCGAACATACCCTCTGCGGTCATCTCCTATGTGGATGGTTCCGTGAGCCTCCCCCTCCTCGGACCATCTTTGTTTGTGAAATGGAGGCGGGAACCCCCTCCGCGGACGTCCTTCGTGGCCCGCTCCATGGCTTGCCCCTCTGCGGCCAGCTCCTACGTGGCCAGACCCTTTGCAGACGTCCTTCGCAGCCATTTCATCCACGGTCATCTCCTCCGCAGACACCCTTCGCGGCCATTTTCTCCAATTCCATCTCATCCGCAGACACCCTTTACAGACATCTCTTATGTGGCTCGCTCCTTCGCGGCTGCTCCTATGCGGCTCTCTCCATCACTACCGTCACTGACCCCCATGAAAAATGGAGAGTCGCACCACAAACTTTTCAGGCTGGGTCAACAGTATTTTATATTTCACCCTTGAGCCACCCCAAAATCCATCTTATACATTCCATGAGTCGATAAACTCCTCATGAATCTCCTATAACCTCATTTCTTAGCACCTTTTTCTAGGTTCATCAATAAAGGGCCACCCTTGGGTAAGTCCCACACCAACAATAGCTATGTATCTCTTACCTAGTCATCCTAACCACATGATGCTTAACTATATGGCCCTCATCCTATTCATATGACATTAAACTATATGGAAATATTCCTCTCTAAATGACTATAAATTGTAGCACAACATTTTTTCCAAACATTGGATTCCTCTTGCTCCAAATAAGAGATGCTTCTTTTTCGAAACAAGATATGCCTTATGCTCCAACAATATGATGCCTAATGCCATGATCACAATGGCGTACCATCAAGAGAATTGTAATCTATTCAAACATTCCATCACTCAACCTCAAGATTTGCATGTCCGTAATTCGGATCTCCAACATCTTTTATGTCTAAAGAGACCCCCTAATGGCCTGGTACCATGACGCATCAGCTCACCTACCGTCCTGGGACAATGCCCCGGATGAATTTTGACAACACTTTGAGTCAGGTCCTGTGTTTTGAACATGGTCAGAAATTGATCCCCATTTGTTTGTCCCCATTTCAGGCTAACATCATTTGGATTCTGTGTTTCAAACACGGTCAACAGTTATCCTCCATCACCATTCCATCCCTCATTGCATTCGGAATATTGTGCATGTAATTCACACTTTTCATCTCCCTTTCTTTGGACCATTTCGAACGCCCTTGGCGTTATCCCGTATGGGTACTTGCTCATAAGCGTTGACCCCCATTATATTCCTCTACCCACTAATGGGTTGGGATGCACTCATGGCCAGACATGATGAAGATAGCATGGGAATCCACCTTGGAGTAAGCCCCGACTTTATGGGCCACCTCTATGCGTAAGCCCCACTCCACTTCCCACTGACGCGTCGTTCATGATGTGTTCGACTGGTCCCTGCTGCCTCTTGTTTCCCACACGGAGCATGACCCATGTGGGATTTGAGTAAGCATCCACCATGACATATTCTTATGGGCCTCCTCATAGTGTAAGCCCCAATCCATTACTATGGTCCTCCTCAGAGTGTAAGCCCCAATCTATTACTCAGGGCTTCTTCAGATTGTATGCCCCAATCCATTACTCTGGGCCTCCTCATAGTGTAAGCCCCAATCCATTTCTATGGGCCTCCTCAGAGTGTAAGCCCCAATCCATTACTCTGGACCTCCTCAGAGTGTAAGCCCAAATACATTGCTCTGGGCCTCCTCAAAGTGTAATCCCTAAGCTAATTCAAAATTTGAGGACATTGATTCCCAACCACAGGGATACGTAGGAAGCCTCCATGAGGTTCAATCCTGATCACCATCGGACCCCCGGGTCCACATCCATGTCGGATCTCCGACAATCCTATTTGAACTATGCGGAATTTGATCCCTGTCTCCTAGGCAGGGTATGTAGGAAGCCTCCCTGAGGTTCAAGCCCAACAACCGGTCGACCCGACTATCTTCACGTCGGTTTATAGCACCAACCCTAGTGTCGCATCAATGAGTCCAAACTCCTTGGGGTCATTAATTTAACGAGGGATGGTAAATCTCAGGTATAAATGAACCCGAACCCCTGAATTCGGCTGACCATTTCCAACCATGAGTAATCTGTGGACACTATGCTTGGGTACAAATCAAAGATTCATGAACATATGAATACGTCTTAAATCTATAAGAGAGTCCCAGAACAGGCAATAATTTCCCCCCAAAAGGGTTCCATGAGCCTGAATTCCCATCCTCTCAACCAATATGAGTTCTTATGCGTCGTTGGTCAAACCACCAAGCAAACGCCTTCCTTTGGAAAGCAGTTCCACATATTAATGGATATGAAACCATTGGGCGTTTCAAGGAGAAAACAGTGCATCTGATACGAGTGATTAAGAAGAACCCATGCTTCTCTAATCAACCATCGGGTAGAACAAGTTTCTCCCCCACGAACCCATCATGCGCGGCGAGACAATTACAAGAAAACCATAAAACACCATAAAACCAAAAAACTCATCAGGAAACCTAATTACCCTAAAAACCCAAAAGGACTCAAAAATATCATCAAACCCCTAAAAAATATTATCAAGAACTAGTCACCTCAAACAACCCTAAAAACTTTAAGAAGTCCATAAAGGACCATAGAAATACTAAAAACCCAAAAGTCCTAGAAAACCGTAAAAACAATAAATGACCATGAAAAATCCTAAAGAACGTAAATACACATAAAACCTTAAAACCCATAAAATTCCATGGAAAACATGAAAACCCTAAAGGGTCCTAAAATATATAAACTCCACATAAAGGCCCTAATGGATCTGAAAAATGATAAAAAACATAAAATACCAAAATACCCTAAAAACCCTAAAAACATAAAATGCTGAAAAAAATTAATGAACCCTATAACCCCTAAAATCCTAAAAACCATAAAACCATAAATCCACTATAGACTATTAAAACCCTACAGTCCTTAAAACCTGTAAAACTATAAAATCCCAAATGAAGATGTAAACATTCGAGAAGCCTAACAAACTATAAATCCCAAAAACAATCCTAAATCCCCAAAAACCCCTAAAAATCCAAAAAAATCATTAAAAAACCTAAAACCAAAAGGGCCCTAAATTAACCAATAACTCTAAATGTCCCGAAAAACCAAAAAAACACCCTAGAGGTCCCTAAACACAAAAAATCCTTAGAGGACCCTAAATACCCATAAATGAACCTAAAATCCATAAATGATCTTAAACCTTTTATGGAACCTAATACCCCTAGAAGACCCTTAAAACTCTAAAATCCCCTATAACCTATTCAAACCCCTAAAAATATATAAATAATAAAAGAAATAAGGTACCGTACACACGTTTATTACATTAAAAGACCCCAATAACAGTAAAAACACAAAAAAACACCTAAAAGGTCATAAAACCCCCAAAACTAAAAAAACCAAAAAAACCCTAAATAACATTAAAATCCATCAAAACAAAGAAAATCCTAAAAAACCTCTAAACCATTAAGTGGATATACCAATCCCTAAAACCCTACAAACCCTTAAAAATCTTAAAACATCTAAAAACTTAAAATTTTGAAAACCCCTTAAAACCATATGAAACCCCTAAAGATCCTAAAACCCTAAACCCTCAAAAACCTTAAAAATCAAAAAAAAATATAATCAACACTTAAAACTATTAAATCCCACAATATTATTAAAATTCATAATAACATATAAAACCCCAAACCGCCAAATACCTTAAAAATACTAAAAAAACTAAGATGCCCTAAAAACCACAAAAAACCCTAGAAACCCAACCCCCAGAACCTCTAAAGAAAAAATAAATTTAAATCCCTAAAAATACCTAAAACCCCAAAAGACCCAAAAAAACATGAAAGGACCGTAATACCTTAAAAACCCCTAAAACCCCTAAAATCCAAAAGAACCCAAAATTCACATAAAACCCTTAAGAAAATTAAAACTACAAAAACCATGAAACCCTTAAATACATATAAATCCCATGAAAATAATTAAATATCCAAAACCATATTAAAATTAATTAACACACTAAATAACCTTATACAACAGTAATACTACAAAAAAACCATGAAACCTCAACTAGTCATAAAAAATCCTAAAGATACCCTAAAAATACAAAATACCCAAAACAACATTATATTCCCTAAAATCCTTAAAGAACCCATACAAACCTTAAAAACATTAAAACCCATAAAACACCATAAATCCCCTAAAAACACTAAAATACTAAAAAACAAAAAACCCTGAAAATCACCAAAACATCGATACTTATAAAATGATAAAAACCATAAAATTATTAAAAAGCCTACAAAATCATAAAACCCAAAAGAGCATAATCCCCACAAAAATCCAATAAAAAGATAAAAACCCACTAAAAATAAAAAAAACTAATAAAAAACCATATAACCAGAAAACTAAATGAACAGACAAAAAACATAAAAACTGAAAACCCTAAAATACTTTAAAAGAAACTAAAACCATAAAAACATAAAATCTAAAAAAATACATAAAAACCCTAAAATCCCAAAAATCCATAATACCATTAAACCCGTAAAAATTCCTTAATCCAAAAAATTCCCTGAAAAAAGCAAAAAAGACTAAAACTTTAAAAAAATAAAACCTATAGAGAACCTAAATCACAAAAAAAATTTACTTAAAACCCGAAAAAACCATGAAACCCCTTAACATAAAACAAAAATCATAAAATACCCTATATATCCAAAAATAATTAAAACCCAAAAAACACTAAATTTACTAAATCCAGAAAATATAAAAACTGTAAATTTATGCAGTCCTTATAATACATTAAAAACAATATAACAGTCAAAAAACATAAAAAGTATAAAAAATACAAAAATAATAGAATAAACCTAAACACACAAATATACCCAAAATTCCATAACCCCACCAAACCTTAAAACCTCTAAAAACATCTAAAACCCGGAAACATAAAAATCCCTAATACTAGGAAAACAATAAAAGAAATAAAACCATACCCCTAATAAACCATAAAATCATGAATACAAAAACACACTAAAACCCATTAAATTCACAGAACTCCAAAAACCCATGGAAAATTCCAAAATCCCAATGAAAACCAAAATCACCCTAAAAACCACAAAAATACCCTAAATCCTCGAAAAACCATTAAAACAACTAAACCATTAAAAACATGGAAATAGTCTAAAAAATGGAAGAGGTCATTCAAACTGTTAAGCATTCTAAACTTCTAAAAACACTAAAAACCATATAAATCATTATAGACCAAAAATATAGAATAAAAATAACATTCATAAATAATATAAAAAAACATGAGGACCTTAAAAACCACCATAAAACCGCTGAAAACCAATAAACCATTAACAACTCTAAAAAACCTGTGTGAAAATCCTAAAATCCTTGAAACCCCAAAGAAAAAACCAAATCAACATAAAACGCATTAAAACATAAAAAACCCTAAAACCCTAAAAAGTACTGAAAACCCCATAATAATTCCAAAATATCCTATAAACCTTCAAAAATACATAAAACCCCAAAAAACCTAAAACCTTAATACACTAATTTAAAATTATACCAAAAAAACTACTAAAAATTCACTAACCATTGAAATAAAATATTTCCCTTCAATACCTTATTATCCCCAAAAATTCCTATAAAACACTAAAATATCTTTGAAACACCATAACACCAAAAATGAAACCCAAAAAACCTGAAACCCCTAAAAATGATAAAAACACTGAAACACCTAATTTTTTTGAAAACCAATAAAAACATAAAACCCCTAAAAAGATTAAAAAACACTAAGAACCCATAAAACACAAAAAATTACAAAATTAACTAAAAATAAGAATAAAAATTAAAATTGATCCCCCTAAAATCCCCTTAAACAACCTAAAAACACAAAAACCCTTAAAATACTAAAATTCCATAATGAACTGAAAAATACATAAATCCTCCAACAACCTATGAGTGTGAAGATTATGGAAAAATTGAACCTATTTATAGAGATTCCTATATGATTGAGGAGTTTTTTGGAGACAATTGATTCATTGATGGATGAGAAAGATGGAATTATATTATAAATATTAAAGAATGGTGATATTACTATGGAGGCATAACGTAATATTAGAAATCATATTTTTATCAAGATGGTGGATTAATATTAAAGAAATCATTATTTCAACTCCAATGATATTCCTATAAAATAATGAATATATTTCTTTTTTTACTTACTGATGCCCTTTTTTTGGTTCCTTCCCCTCTCATGAACTACATTTTGGATTGATTTTGTTATGATTCATAAAAAGAGCCTTGTATGAATGGATTTTAATTTCCTATATTTACTGACTAAGGGATACATATTTACATATATTCAAATAAATATGTCTTATTTTTGAGGTTCTTGGCCTTGGAATTTGAAATATTTGTGGTGTGAATTTTGAAAAAAAAATATGTTTGAGAATTGATGGTAAAAATTATTCAAATAAAGAGGCTTAATTTTTTTCCATAGAATCAAGGTCACAACAGATTGAGAATCATTAATCGAAATGGATGAATTTTTCAGAATATGGCCTGATCCTTTAAAGATTTTTTAAAATTTAAATATATTATTTTTACCTGGACTAAATGGTTCTCCTATATATTTTACTATAAAATTTTAAAAAAACTATCTCTTATAGTGGTTATTTTTATCATTGCTCTATTTGAAGTGTATTTTGGCAGTATTAGGTTGTTTTTATGTAGTCATAGACCTATACTATTTTCTACGAATGTCTTAGTAGAATTGTAATGTTATTAAATGGATCTCCTTAATTTTCTTGTGAGAATTGGGATGATTTTTTTCTAACACTTCAAACGATCATACATGTATCTAATTATGTTAATAGATTTTCATCTCATCAGATGCTCAATCATTTTATTCTTTCTGTGTCTCATCAACTTTTTTTGGATAATTTAGATCCTTTTAAAAATATTTGTGGAATAGTTGAGATGTTAGATCCATTGATTTTTAATTTTTTTGGCATGAAAAATGGGCTTTGGTAAATTCATTGGAAAGATAAATGGTCTACGTATATAGACTCAGAATTAACTTATTTGGAAATGAGGTGGTTTTTCTGCTTCATATTGCGATAATATCATTGCTTTGGGTTATTTTTTATATTATTTTTATCTTCTTCAGTGAATAGTGTGTTGGTGAAAAATCAATTCACTTCTTGTAATCATTGTACTATTTAATGTTTTAATATATACTATAGATTTTAGAGTTTGGTTTCCCAATTCAAACATCAATTCTCATAAAAACCCCCATAAATCCAAAAAACCCAAAAAACATTAATACCATAAAAACTCAAAAAATATAGAAAACCATAAAATCACTAAAATATAATAAAAAAATTAAAAAAACTAAAAAATACTAGAAACAGATAAAATACTAAAAGAAAATAAACCCCTTAAAATACCCTAATAACTATATAAATCCATATAAGATTATAAACCCTATAAAAACCCTAAAAACTGAATAAACCAATAACACCCTAATGCCCCAAACACAAAGAAACTCCGAAAAAGTACTAAAAATGATGAAGAAATAAAAAATATTTGAAGCAACAAAAATGAAAATAATCCTAAAAACCATAATCTCCTAAAAATACTAAAATCTCTAAAAAACCCATAAATTCCATGAAAATTTTAAAAATACAAAAAACTACTAAAAACCCCAAAAACCGAAAAACCCACAAAAGACTAAATTGTCCATAAAACTAGTAATAACCCTGAACACCCCAAAATGGTCATAAATCCCCGAATTAATTTAAAAACCTAAAATATAACTAAAACCAAAAAAAATTATAAAAGCCCATAAAACCACTAAAAATCCACAAAACCACAAAATCCAAAAAAAAAACTCATATAACACAAAAATCCATAAAAACCCTAAAAACTATTAAACCCCCAAATACATAAAAAACATAAAAACAATTAAAAACAATTAAAACCATTATAAATTCTTATACCACTTAAAAAACATTACAAAAAACTAAAAACCCTAAAATCCGTAAAAACCCTAAAAAGAATGAAAACACTAAAATCCTAAAAACACAAATAACCCCAAAAGAACCATCAAACCCCCAAAAAATCCTAAAAATGTATTAAACCCTTAAAACCCTTAAAAACATAAATCCACATAAAAATACCTAAAAAATAGAAACCCTAAAATCCCTAAAATTCATAAAAATAATAAAATCCCATAAAATTTTAAAAAAACTAGAAAACCCAAAAACCCGTCAAAAAACCAATGAACTTCAAAAACCCTATAAACCATAAAAACACATAATACCCAAAAAACTAAAAAATTATGAATTTCCCTAAAAAAACTAAAACACCTCAAGGACCCTATAATCCCAAAAATACATAAATGAACCTAAAAACACTAAAAAAATGAATTTAAAACTCGTAAAAAATAAATCAACTAAAAGACACAAAAAACTCTGAAAATATAAAATACCATAAAATTCAAAAAATTATCTAAAAACACTAAAATACCTAAAGGTACAAAATGTACTAAACACCCTATATTACTATAAAACCATTAAAAGACACCAAAATCCCTAAACACCTAAAGAATACTAAAAACAAACAACCATAAATGACCATAAAACCCCCTAAGTCCCCTAATGGTCCCTAAAAATCCTATATATCCCTAAAATAATAAAAATAAATAAATCCCTAAAACTATAAAAAATAGAGGAAATTGTAGAAAACCATTAATATCCTAAAAGACCCATATAACCCTAACACTAAAAGACCTAAATATCCATAAAAATTTTTATTGACCTAAAACCATTAAATCCCTAAATAACTTAAAATCCATAAAACCCATAGAACTAATAATGAACCAAAAGAACCACAAATATACCTAAATATCCATAAAATCCTTAAAAATACTAAAAACTATAAATTACTCTAAAGCTCTTATAAACCTTCCTAAATAGTAAATTACATTTAAAACACTAAACACCCAAAACCATAAATCACCCAAAAAACCCCTAATAGAACTAAAAATCATAAAACCCATAAAAACCATAGAACCCATAAAACCCCAAAAAACCCCTAAGTAACTAAAAAAACTAAAAACCCTAAAATTCTAAAAACCCTTATAAACAAAAAACCCTAAAAACCATAAATACTATGAAAACATTAAAAACATAAAAGCCCCCCAAATCCTTAAAATCCTAAAAATTCATAAAAAAAATGAAAGAAAACCATAGAAACACTAAAAACCAAAAACTCAAATAAATACCATGAATCAAATAAAAACCCATAAAAAATGTAATACCCCTTAACACCCATAGAACCCTAAAACCCTAAAACCCAAATAATTCCAAAAAACTCTAAAACCCATAAAAAAACATGTAGAATCCCTAGGACACCTAAAAGTTCCAAATATGCCTAAATAATTATATTACCAAAAAAACCATAATATAAATAAGAAACCCTAAAACATTATATAGACTATAACACCCTTAAACCTACTTAATCATCAAAAAATGAGTTTCCTCCTTTAATAAATTCACATAGTTCAGTGAAAAATACTAGGCTAATTATCCCGAGGAAAATGATGAAGAGGCTACCCTAACCATCGAGGATGGTAATTGGATGGAGGAATTTAGAGACTCCAACCCACCCAGGAATCCTGTAAGAAGGCCCAATAAAAATGGAATGAAGAAAAATGGGAACGACAGTTCTTACAGCACAAATTCCAAAAAGCATGAATCTCCCGAACCTAGGGGCAGTAATATTCATTAATAGAGATACCATTTTTTAATTTCTGTGGTCTTCGGAACCCTCCCATGGCTGCATACCTCAATAATTTTTTTAAATCCAATAGGACAATTTTTATTGGAATTTCTAAACCTGTGATGAAATTTTAGAATTTGAGGGTTTTTAATTCTTCTTCTATTTGATACTCCCATGCCTCTTATAAAAGTAATGTTACATATGTGAAAACCTTATTAGTTATTAAGCATTATTAAATCAACATCATTTCATGTTGAATGAGACATCAAATTATCTCCCTCTCAATCCACTCTCATGTTGTTTTCTTCATTGTCTCCTTTGTAAATGAATCCTGTCTATAAATCAGATGAAGAGGAATTTGGATTAAACTGTTGCAGCTAAATGAGACAATAGATGATATTTGTAACATCATTGTTGAAATTAACATTGTTAGAACACCATATTAAATTATAACCTTCTGCTTCTCAAGAATATCTTCTTAAGAATTCTCTCGATGCATTGATAATTATAACCTCCATAATGTTCTCATTGTCAGGGTGGATTTACATGGGTTAGATTCACTGTTAATGGATGGTAGGGAAGTAATCCTGATATATTCATCTCTTAGATCAATGACTTGGGTGCTCTAACTTCTCTCTTAGGGATCACACTGCCCAAATTTAAATCAGATCACAACCCCCTTCTTTTTTATATCAATTTAGACAACATGCGGCCATTTCATTTTCCTTTTAAATTTAATATTGCTTTGATCACCATCCCCGGTGGTAGGGATGTGGTAATAATTAGTTAGGATAGAACATTAGTTGGAAACCCCCCTAAATTTTGGCCTCTAAGATGAAGAAAATTAAATTTCTCTTGAGGGAATGGATAAAGAACTCTTTCTCTAGGACGGATGAGTATAATAGGGATATTGAACATCATCTACCGAACTTCTAGATTTCCAGGAAACACATGAGATTACCCTACCATGAAGAGATTAATCTCCAAAACAAGATAGGTGACCTCCTAGATTTTAAGAAGTGTTTGGTAGAGAAGCAATTCAATGATAAATGGCTTATCGATTGCAATAGGAACTCAAATTCTCCCATCATCTGCATAAGCAAATGAAATTCAAGAGAGGACTCGATACAATATCCATAAACCGATATCTTCTAAATTCTAGGTATTATATATATAGTTCTATTATGGATTACATAAAAATTCTCCACAATGATGATGGATGTAGTGGTAATTATTATCTTTCGAAATCTAGTCTCCATTGTTTGGATGCACATCATAAAAATGTTTCAACTACACCAGCCTTTAATGATGGGATAAAAACTGCCCTGTATTATTTGAATGTGGAGAGTGCATCTAGTTTAGATGGTTTTACCAACATTTTCATCATATTTTACTAGGATGAAATGCCTGTGGAGATCACAAATGCAATTAGGGATTTTTTTCATTCCCGCTCTATCCCTCAAGGAATTAATTCAGACTTCATTGCCTTAATTCCAATGGTTGAGAATGAAATTGATATTAATGAATTCCATCATGTTGCTATTGGAAACATCATTCAAAATGTAATTAGCAATATTATTATTATGATCTTGGGTAATATTATGTATAATATAATCACACCCAACTATTTAGGGTTTGTTCCTAGAAGAAGCATCTAGCATTGCCTCTTTAAAACCTAAGAAGGTTCCGATATAATTTGGAAGGAAGATAATATGGGAGATTTTATCTATAATTGGATATATCAATGGTATTTTCCAACCATAAAGTATATATTTATTGTCAATGTCCTCAGTAAATATTGTTTACCTTCCAACATTATCTAAATGATCTCCTCCATCCTGAAAAGTTCAAAATCTCAATTCATATCAATGGATCTCTAGAGGGTTCCTTTAAACGATCTTGTGGTGTTAGGCCGGGAGAACAAAATTCATGCCTCCTATTTTAAATATATAACGATTATCTATGATGTAACATCATTTACCTGAACCAAGCTGGTCACTATAGGTCGATAGTGGGAGGATGTGATCTCTATGTTCCCTCGTATCTCATTTATGAAGATGAAATCCTTCTCTTCTGTAAATCCACCAATGGAACCGTAGAATCCACTAGGATGATATTTCACTACATGGAAAAGGTGGAATGGAAATCAATTAGCTATAAAAATACCACAGGGGTATTTGGAAAAGGAATTCATCCTCCATAAAACATTAAATTTCCAATTCTATTGTGGTTAGGAGGGTTTTATTACCCTTTTTTCATATTGGTGTCCCTATTTTTTAGGGAAACATTAGGATTTTCCACCTCAAGACCATATCAATCAAGATAGCCATACAACTATCTAAATTAAGGGAAAAACCAATCTCTCAGGTAGGGATGGTCTACTTTATTAGTTCTCTCATCACCTCCATGTTCGTTCATGCATTATCCATTTATAGATGGCATGTCTCCCTCTTAAAATATCTACATGATAAGAACAATCACATTGCAAGGATAACCAATATTAATGAATGGATGCTAGTTACTATTGCACTAACCCAATTTACATGGGTGGACCATGTATCTAGTAGAATAGAAAATTTAATGATGCACTTCATAGAAAATTCACTTGGAATTTTTTCACTTATCAAGATAAAAGACTATAATTTCAACAAGATGGGTTCAATCATAGGATCCATAGTGGTTTATCAGGGTACATCCCTTCTTCCACATGGCCTACCATCAAGGCCTTATTTAAGGACATTTGGTCATGCCCAAAATTGGTCATCTCTAAATAGTCCAATTTGATCTACTCAACAAAAAACTGTTTAGACACACCTATGGATATGTTATTGATGCCTCTTCCAAAAAAAAAACTCATGTCTATTACGGAATTATACTATCAGATTGACGAGGTTTCTGATTTTTTTACTATCTCATATTATTGTGAACATTCAACGATATAATTTAATTTATGTTGACACCATCATACAAGATATAAATTTGGATAGGATTTTTAGAACTAGGTAATTATATCGACGCAATCATATATAGGGAAATAATGCTCTAAATTTGTGGTCCAGTTTCCAGAAGGCTATTATTCCTCCTTCAAAGAACCTGATTTTGTATAAAATTTGGAAGGGATTATTACCTAAGAATTAGGAGTTGAAAATGTCTGGGATGCAACTTTCCTCAATTTTATATCTATGTAAATTGGTGGAGGAGTGTGTGATGCTTAGTTTTGTGTGCTTCAAACATGCATCCATGCTCGTCACCTATATCCAAGACCTATATGGGTTTTCTCTCTCTTTGGATTTCCATCTAGTGGACATGATGCACAACATTAGTTCTATGAAGTACTGTCAGCAGTTTCATAAGTTACTACATTCCAAGGATAGTGCTCTGATAGCTCATATCTAGGAATCCTATAATGATGCAGCATTTGACAACAAAAGGAGTTTCTTTCATGGTGGTTTGTTGGCCATTCATAAGGCTATCCATGCTAAATCCTATTTTGAAGCATTTTTTATTGCTATTGATGTCACTAATTTAATTATTACATGTTCCTTAGAGTGTCTAGATGGAGAATGATACCACGTGTAGTGATGTTTATATGATGGATTCCACCAATTCCATCAAGTATTAAGATGATTGTGGATGGTACTATCTCGGGAGAACCCATCCCCTTGGGGTGTGGTGGTGTCTTTTTCAGTCATCGGGGATTTGTGAAATGATGATTTTTTTTCACATGATTTACAGTGTACGTGCGTATAAGGATGAACATTGGGCTATGGTGAAGGATGTCATGTTTGCTGTCTAATTCAAGTGGATGTTTCTCTAGATCGAATGAGACTCGATGCTAGCGATGGAATCCCAGATGAACAAATCCACAAGTGCCCCATGTAAAATTCTCCCACACTAGATTTAGTGTGTTAGTGATTCTCAGGAACTCACTCTTAATGTCACACATTCATATATGGAGGTGAACACAGTGAGAGATTCACTCCCCAATAAATCACTAAGGGAAAGGAACTCGATGTGGTCTTTTGTTGTCCCACGATGCTATGTGCCTTTTGTGGACTCAGATATTAAGGGTGATCTACAGACCTGTATTTGTAATCCTTCCCTGTAACACTCTGCATTTACTTTTCATTAATAAAATAGGGGGAACAAGAAATCCTGGTCCCATATCTTCTTTTCCCTAAACCGACCACCCAATACCCAATACCTACTCCATAAAACATAAATCATAAACACAACACCCTACACACTAATCCCTACACCCTAAATACTATAACCTACACCCTTAACCATAAAACCTATTCCCTATTCCCTATACCCTACAATATAAACCCTAATCCTTGAACCATAAACTATATACCCCACAACCAAAAACTGTAAACGTTTCACCATAACCCATATACCATTCACCCTTTACCCTAAACCCTAAACCCCACACTCAAAACTGTATATGCTACACCCTAACCCTCAACCCTACACTTAAAAATCTATAATGTACAACATAAAACATAAACCCTACCACCTAATCCCAAAATCCTACAACCAAAACAATAAAAAATAAACCTATAACCCAAATCCTTATAAAATAGAACCTAAACCCTAGACCTAACACATTAAACCCTATACCCCACACGCTAAACACATTATCATACAAATTAAACCCAATACCTACTAATTATAACGTATAACCTAATCCATATTCCAAAAATCATAAACCCTAAATCCTAAACACAAAACATAATATCCTGCACCTTTAACCAGAAACCCTACACCCTATGTCATGTACCATATAATATAATCCTATTATTGTTCACCATAAATCCTATACCCAACACTCTTAAAACCAATACCATACACCCAAAATATTATACCCTACACTGTAACATTATACCATGCTCCCAAATATCAAAACTGTAATCCTTAAAACCTAAAATCCAAACCCTACACCCAAAACCCAAAACCCTACACCATAAATAATAATCTCGACACCCTAAACCCAATGTCGTACACATTAAACCCTAAACCTTGCACCCTAAATCATATACCACACACCCTAAACCCTAAACCCTACACCCTAAACCCTATAACAAACACCATACACCCTAAACCCCCCACACCTAACCCCATACAATACACAATACACCATAAACCTGATACCCTACATCATAATCCTTATACACCACACCTTAAACAAAAAACCTTACATCCTAAACCATATACCCTAAACCATAATCCATAAAACATAATCCCTACACCGTAAACCCCATACTGAACACCAAAAACCACAATCCATATAGAAAAAACCATACACCATCACCATAAATTCTACTCCCTAAATCCTATTCAATTTATGCGAATAACTAAACACTACACCCTATACCCTATAACCTAAACCCTAAACCATAAACCGTAAACCCTAACACCTTAAACCCCATACCCTAAACAATAAAATCTATAACATACACCTTATACCCTGTACCATGTATGAAAATCTATAAACCATACACCCTTAACCCAATATGCTACAACCTAAACAATAAACAATATAATCAAAACCCAAACCGGCCTATAACACCCTAAACCTTAAACAATACACCCTAAAACCTATACCCTAAACCTTAAACCATGTGTCCTATAGCCTATAACGTAAACCATAAACAATACACTCTAGAACCTATATCCAACACCGTAAATTGTATATCTTACACCCTAAACCCAGTACAGTAAAACCCTAAAAAGTCGTAAAAATCAAAATCCCCCTAAAACCCCTCGAAATCCTAAAAAATGTGAAAAACCCTAAAACTCTAAAATATATATGAAATCCTAAAAACCAAAAAAAACTTGAAGAACGAAAATCTATTTAAAATAATAGGAATCTCCTTAAAACCATTAATACACCTAATAAATCCCTTAAAAAACAATAATACTATAAAAATTATAAAACCCCTACAAAACACTAAAAGACCCCAAAAACCATGAAATCTATAAAAACACTTAAAACTATTAGAACACTATTAAAAACATAGAAGCGCATAAAACACAATAAAAATGTAAAAAAACACAAAAAAACTCTTCCAATCCCTAAAAAGCCTAGAAATCCTTGAAAAACTAAAGAAACAAAAAAACCCAAAAGGACCCTAAAACCCCCAAAAAACAAAATAGCACTAAAAATTCATAGGAAACCATAAATAAACTCAAAAAATCCCAAACACCATAAAAAAATTATATCCCATAAAACCCCAAAATCCCCAAAGAAACCCAAAACCCATAAATTCACTAAGAGGACATGAAAACCCCTAAGAACAATTTTAAACATTAAAAATCCTAAAAATACATTAAAAACTCTAAAACCATAAATAGCCCTATAAAACCCCGAACACCATAAAATACCCTTAAATGACCCTAAAAATAAAAAACCCTCTAAAACATAATGAAATTAAAAAAAAATCTAAAAAACATAAAATGCCTCTAAAAACCCTAAAATAACAAAAGCCTAAAAGATCCTAAAATCACTTAAATACATTAAAATCAAGTAAAATACCGCAAAACCCATAAACCCCCTAAAACCCCCACATAACCGTAAAATACATAAAATCCATAAAAACTATAAAACCCCATAAAACCCATAAAACCCATAAAACCCTTAAGAACATTAAAAACTTCAAAACACTAAAATAGTTTATATCACCCTAAAACCCCTAAACAGAACCATATAAAACCTAAAACACCTAAATACCTCATAACACCTAAAGTACCTTAAAACATCCCTAAAATCCATAAATCTATCTTCATAACCAGAAAACACCCTAAACCCAAAAAATCCTTAAAAACCAATAGAAACCATTAAAACTCATAAAACACCTATTATCACTTAAAAACCTAAAAGCCATTCAAAATTCCAAAACCCTAAAATGTATAATAACATAGGAACAAAAAAAATCCCTACTGAATTTCTTAATACCCTAAAAAGTTAATGTAACCTTATGAGCCCCTATGTTATCTAAAAAACACTCAATACCAATTTGAAATGCTAAAAACCCTAATGACCGTAAAAAACCTAAAAACCATGAACCGACAACAAATAAACCTAAATACCCCAAAAGTGACACAAAACCCAAAAAACCCACTTAAAACCCTAAAACACAATAAAAATAATAGGACTCCTTAAAAAACTAAACACCTATGAAATTCCTAAAACACATTAAAATAGCTAAAACCCTAAATACCCTAAAAAATCTCAAAACCGTTAAAATCCTAAAACCCTAAAAACAATAAAACCCCAATAAACCCTTAAATACCCTAAATGACCCTAAAATACAGAAAACCATTAGATTCCCAAAAAACCAAAAACCATAAAAATATTAATAACCATAAATCCATAAACGCCTAAGAATCTTCCAAAAACCCAAACAACCCTATAAAACCCTAAAAACTAGAAACCCCAAAAACTCTTTTTATAAACTCCAAAAATACTGTAAAATCGTAAAATACATACAACACCTAAAATCCATAAAATCCTAAAACACCTAAAACCCTAAACAGAACTAAAACCACTACATCCCTAGAAACCCTAAAAACCACTAAAACACAATAATACAGTAGAAACACTAAAAGAATCTTAAATTTCCATAAAACCCTAAAAACTCAAGGATACCCAAATGACCGTAAAAACCTAAAAACCCCTAAATAATCCTAAAACACTATAAACCTCAAAAAACCAGAAACACCCATAAGTACTCTTAAAAATATAAAAATCTATAAAAAGACATAAAAATAATAAACCCTTGTTACCAATAATAAATATTTGGAACCCTAAAACTAGCACTAAAAATCATTATACACCCAAAACATTAAACAACCTAAAACCCAAAAGCCCATAAAAACCGTAAAACCCCTAAAAACATAAAGACACTAAAAATCCATAAAATCCAAAAAAAAAACAATATAAACCATTTAAAATATAAAAATATTGTAAAACCCAAAATCCATTAAAAACTAAGATATGTAAAAGACACAAATGACACTAAAAACCATAAAAATGAAAAAACTATAAAATCATAAAATCACTTACAACCACAAAAACCCTAAAAATCTTAAATCATAAAAAAATAACCCTAAAACCCTAAAATAACCTTAAAACCCCTAATAGATTAAAAAACCAATAAGCTAAAAAAGATAGACACATAAGAACCATTAATACCCCTAAAAACCCTAAAAAGACATTGAAGACCCCAAAACTGGAAAACCTCTAAATTCCTAAAATAAACAATTAAAAATCTTAAAAACCCTTTAAACAATAAATACACAAAATATCATAAAAACCCCATAAAATCCCAAAAATCCCCCAAAATAAAAAAAATATGAATGCCCATTAATATGCAAAAAAATCATTAAAACCCCATACAATGAAAAAATCATTAATATATTAGGAAAACACTAAAGAGAATAAAATATATAAAAACACCTAAAGACACCCTACAGATGCTAAAACCACTAAAAACCGTGAAAGTCACTGATAAACCTAAAAACATTTTAAACCCCCTAAAATTAATTTAAACCCATGAAACCCCATAAACCCCTAAAAACACTAAAACGCCTAAAAATCCTTAAAACACAAAAAATCCAAAACCCTATAAAATTTTCAAAAAAACATAAATCCCTAAAACCCAAATCCCTAAATTACCTAAAAATATGGAAACATCTAAAAACATTAAAACACTAGAAAACCATATGAAAACACCTCAAAACTTATAAAACCCCTATGACTCCTTAAATATCTTATAAAATCCTTTAAAACTATTAGGCCCCTAATATCCCTAAAACTCCTTAGAATCCATAAATACCATAAAATCCCTAAAAATCAACAAAACAACTAAATTTAACATAACACTATAAAATAAATCATAAAACCCCCAAAAACCAAAAGGCATTAAAAAAATATGAAAATAATTAAACACTTAATGAAATTCTAAACACTCTAAAACACTGGAGAATGCATAAAAAATTATAAACAATAAAAATCCAAAATAACCCTAAAACCAAAAGGATAAATTAGAAAACTATAAAATAAAAAAAACCTTTGAAAATATATAATAATAATAAATAAATCCCTAATACACTAAAAACCCAAAAAAATCCCAAGATTTCTTTAAACTACAAAAAATCCCTAAAAGAATTGAAAACCCTAAAATCCATGAAAAACTAAAAAAAATTAAATCCCTAAAACCCTAAAACCTAAAACCCTCTAATAACTATTAAATAACCTAAAATAAATATAAAACCAAAATGCCGCAAAATGGTTAAATACCCTAAATTCCAAAAAACCAAAAAAACCTTATAAAATCCTAAAAATACTATAATAATATAAAAACACTGAAAACTCTTAAAACCCGAAAAAACATGATAAAAAACCCCTTAAATAGTTATAAAACCATAAAATCAAAACAAAATTAAAAAACCATATAAATCTTAAAACAACTTTAAAACGCCAGGATTCCATAAAATCAATAAAATCCATAAAGGACCCTTAAGACACTAAAACCCCTAAATACCCTAAAAAATTTTAAAACCCCTAAAATCCTAAAAACAGTAAAAACCAAAAAAAAGAGACTAAAAAATCCCAAAAAACACCTACAAGAAAATAAAACCCGTAATGCACCGCAAAAAACACTCAAAACATAATACCTCATAAGAAATTCAATACCATAAACCCCTAAGAACCCAACGCATCCCTAAAAACTGTTAAACCATAAAAACAAATACTAAAACCCTCAAAAACAATAAATACATAAAAAACTGTAGAAAACCATAAAAATAGTTAATTTTTTCATAAAAACCTTAAAACTTATTAAAAAACAACATAAAACATCAAATACAAAAAAAACCCTATAAAAAATAAAATAAACTAACAACCCTAAATCCCAAAAAATCAATCAAAATTTCATAAAAACCATCACCAAGAATATATATATATAAACCCATAAAACTCTAAAATTCCCTAATACTCTAAACCACCCATTAAAACACTAATACCCATAAACTCTTAATAAACCACTGAAATTAGTAAAAACACCAAAAACCAAAACTCCCAAAACCACAAAAAAAAACTCAACACCCCAAAAAAGCAAAACATCCATAAAAAAACTAAATACCCAATACCTATAAAAATGCTAAAAACCCATAGAACCTCTAAAAATAATATAACAACCTAAACCATAGATAACGTAAATATTATAAATACCCCTACAGAAACTATAGTCATAAATCATAGGAAAACATTAAAAATCCATAAAACCCTAAAACCCACTAAAGCCCCCTAAAAACCATAAATACACTAAAACCCCATAAATACTATAAAGAAAACTAAAAACATCCAAAATAACCCCCATAAACATTATAGTCCAAAAAGTCCCAAAATTCACAAAAAAACTACACAAAACCATAAAAAATCTAAAAACCCTAAAACCCATAAAAACCTATATGTTCTAAAAACTCTAAATGCCCAGAACACTCTAAAAATATAAAAACATTAAATAATTCTTAAAAAACCCCATAAAAACCTAAAACACATAATGTAATAAAAAACCTAAAACTGTAAAACGCTCAAAAACCTTAAAAATCCAAAAAACACCAAAAAAACTAAAAACTCTAAAAACCAAAGATACCCCTAAAACCCCCAAAAAGGCCTAAATTCCTAATACACCAAAAAAATAAAATAAACTAAATAACTGTAAAACTCAAAAAAATATAAAAAACCCCTAAATACCAAAAAACCCATATAAAATTTTAAAAGAATCTAAAACTCCCCTTAAAGAGAATCAAATCCATTGAAACCCCAAGAAGACTGTAAAAAACAATAATGTTTGTAAAAATCATTAAAGTACTATAGAATCCATAAAAGATCACCAAAACAATATAAATATGAAAAGACACTAAAAATTCTATGGATATAATAAAATAAACTAAAAACCATATATAAACCCCATTAGACAATAATAATCCTTAAAATCCAAAAAAATATGAAATCCCTAAAACCCGGACAAATCCTCAAATACAATAAAAACACTAATGATCTACAAAAACCATACTAAAACAACGACAAAAAAAAAATCCTAAATCGAAATATCCCTAAAAAAATAAAAACTCTAAAAAAACTAAAATCTTATAAAAACCATAAAACCCCTAAAAACAACAAAAAAAAGCAAGGATTCTTAAAAATTCCTATAAACCTTAAAAAATAAAAACCTAAAAATTAAAAAAAAATAAAAAAAAATAGAAAACCCTAAAAACTCTAACAAATTATAATTTATAAAAAAACAATAATCCCATTAAAACCCAAAATAGATAAATTTATAATAAAAACCAAAAATCACTAACTATCACAAAAAACTCTAAAATGGTTAAATCCCCTAAAAAACATTAAAACCCTTGAAAATTCATTTAAACTTCTAAAACAAGAAAAAACATAAGAAAATATTTAAAAGCAATTATACCCTAAGAAAACCTTATAAAATGATAAAATCCTAAAACCCTCTAAAAAACCTTAAAACCCTAAGAAAAAAGCTTGGAAAAACCCTAAAACATCAAAAAAATTAACGAATAAAATTCTTAATGATCCCTAAAAATAATAAAATACATATAAAACCAAAAAAACAAAAAAACCCTGGATAAAATAAAATCCCTAAAAACAAAATACCCAAAACCACTAAAAAGTATCTAAATTCCATTAAACCCCATAAAAATATTAAATAACACAAAAGATAATTAGAATAAAAAAAATAGAAAACTACTAATACCTCAAAACCCCTCAAACCAATTGAAGACAATACGGACACCAAAAGACCCTATAAACATAAAACTCCCTAAAAGTCCTTATAAAACCTCAAAATCCGGAAAAATAACTCAAAAAAACCCAAATAATCCTATAATATTTAAAATATTAATAAACCTAAAAACCCTCAAGAATCATAAGACAACCTTAAAAACCCTAGACCCATAAAAACAACCAAAACACCCTAATCTCCAAAAAAATTAACAAGAACACGTAATACAATAAAAAAATAGTAAATCTACTAAAACCATTAAATAACATATGAAAAACTAAAAAATCCTAAAAAAATATAACAAACCCCTAGAGCATGTAAAACCATAATAACCCTAAAAACAAAAAAACCACTAAAAGCCCTAAAAAATCAAATAAACCCTAAAACCCATAAAAAATACAACCCCCTTAAAATCCTTTAAAAAACTAAAACACCGAAACAAACCCTGAACAATAATTAAAACAATAAAGTACAATAAAATAATCATAAGAAACCCTAAAACTATAAAATTTCTCTAACCAATATAAATCTCTTAAAATCTTTAAAAACGTACAAAACATAAAAATTAATACTATCTACGACAACCTCAAATACCGTAAAAACAATAAAATCAATAATTATGTAAAAAAGCTCTGAATCCCAAATAATCCCTTTAAAATAAAGAAAACCTAATAACTGTAAAATCCCTATAAAATATGAAAACTGATATGCCATAATAATATATGAAGAAAATAAAAAATTATTAAAACCCCCCAAAAACACAATATACACTAAAATCCATTAAAAACCCTAAAACACCCGAAAAAACAACAAAAAACTATAAAACCATAGAAAACACTAAAAACCATAAAACACTAAATAAACCGTAAAAACATAAAAACCCAAAACCCAAAAAAACAAAAAAAAATCACTAAGAACCCTAATATTACTAAATCATCTAAAAACCAAAAAAACCCAAAAATACAAGAAAACTCCCATTAAAAATCCTAAAACACATAAAAACATAATAAATTCAAAAATTCATTAAAACAAAAATTTAACATAATGCCTAAAAAATACAGAAACCTAGAAAAACCATACAACCTGTAAAAACCCTAAAACCCTAAAACACTGAAAGACCAAAATAATAGTAAATACCAAAAGAAGCAAAAACCCATAAAGAATACTAGATGATTCTAAAAAAACCACATAAATGAAAATAAACAGTAAAAAAACTAATCCCCTAAAAGTCTCTAAAAATAGAAATATCCTAGAAGCACACTAGAAACCTAGAAGACCATAAAAAAAATTACCGTAAAACCCATAAAAACCCTAATGTCCCTAAAACCCCTAAAAACCTTAAATTACCTAAAAATTTATAAATGGACCCTGAAAACCTTAAATTATAAACATGACCTTAAATCACTAAAAAACAGAGAACACTATATAAGCATTAAAAACATTAAAACCCCTACTAGTGTCTATATACTCTTATAAGCATACACAAAAAACCTAAAACCATTAAAATCCTTAAACCCCTTAAAATCAAAAAAGGTCCAAAAAACATGTAAAGGACCATAAAAACCCTAAAAACCCAAAAACCATAAAACATCATAAAAACACTAAAACATTAAATAACCTTAAGACCATATAATTCCCTAAAATCATAAAAGACCCTACAATTCATAAAAACAATAAAATCTGAATTCCCCAAAAACACTTTAGAACACATTAAAAATAGTAGAAACCGAAAAAAACCCAGAGAATCTATAAAAACATAGAAAATAATATAAAACCATACAAAAACATAATATCACTAAAAAAATTTGCAGACACATAAAAAACTAAACAAGCTAAACTTGAAAAAATCCCAAAACCCTTAGCATCCCTAAAACCCCAAATGTATCATAAAAACAATAAATCAACCTAAAGTCCCCTAAAACACATCAAGGAACCTAAAACCCCTAAATAACCATAAAACCAAAAAACACTAAAAAGATATAAACCCTATAAACCCCCTAAAAACCCTATGACACTAAAACCCATAAATTACAATGAAAACATTAAAAGTACATTTAAATACTTATATACCGTAAAAATCCACAACCCCCCCCCCCAAAAAAAATCCATAAAATACCCTCAAACCCTTAAAATCATTAATTCCCTTACAAATAACAAAACCCCTATAAGGAAATAAAAATCCCAAATTCCACTAGAAGTCCTTCAAAACCCCCAAAACCATAATAACCCAATGAAAATAAAAAAAATACCCAAATACCATAAAGGATATAAATACCTCTAAAAACTACTAAAACCCCTAATAACCCAAAGAAACACAAAATAATAAGAAAATAATAAATCAAACTAAAAAACACAACAACCCTAATTCCCCCAAAAACACTAAAAATACCAAAAACCGTTAAAACCATAAAAACCAAGATATTTATAAACCCTAGTTCATTAAAAACACCAAATAAAAATCCTAAAACACTTAAAAACTCTCAAATTAAGAAAACCCATGAAACCCCTAAAATCCTTAAACATCTAAGAACCCATAATGTTAAAAAGAAACACAAAAAACCAAAATATATAAAAACAATAAAACCATAAAAAATGATAAAAGACCTTATAAACCCTTAAAATACACGAAACACCTAAAAACCCAAAAAACCCAAAAAACTAGAAAAAACTATAAACCCAAAAAATATATAAAATCCCATTAAAATCCCTAAAATCCCTAAAAGATCCCAAAATTCATTAAAACCATAAAAGAGCATAAATTTCTTATAAAAACTCTAAAAATTCATAAAACTCTTTTACATTATAAAAATCATAATATTTTTTAAATAAAAATCCTAAAACACCTAAGATCCCTAAAAATGCAGATAAAATATTAAAAACCCTAAAACACAAAAAATCCATAAAATATCTGAAACCCCTTTAAACCATATAAAACCAAAAAACTTGGAAACTGATAAAAAATAAAAAAACCCATAATTACCCTTAAATATTATAAACCCATAAAACTCCAAAAAGTAAAATAATACCTCAAACCCAAAACATTGTAGATAAAAAAATGAACCTAAAAATAAAAACATTTAGAAATCCCTAAATCCCCTAAATTAAACAACCAAATTAATTCATAAAAATCTCTAAAAGAAATAAAACCTCATAAAACCATAAAATCACTGAAAAATAAAAACACTAAAAATCTATAAAAACCCATTTAACCAAAAAAATTTAAAAATACCAAAAACACCTAAAAACATACAATCTCCCAAACCCTAAAAACAGTTAAAATTATAAAATCCCAAAAATATATTGAATCCTTTCAAAACCCCTCATAATATAAAAGACCCTTAAAACCCTAAAAATCATAAAAACTATGTATGAACCTAATAATATTTAAATTGATAAAAAACTAAAACCATAGAGAGCCCGGAAAACATAAAAATCCTAAATATACCCTAAAACAATTACTACCCCTTAAAACACTAAAATCACTAAAATCTCCTAAAACCACCCAAAAACCTAAATACCTGAAAGCCCTTTCAACCACCGTAAATCCTAAAAAAACTCGTGAAACCCAAAAATTAAATAAAATCACTAAAAACCTAAAAACCCCAAACCACTAATACTGATAAAAACACAAGAAACCTAAAAACATAAAAAACCCCTATAAATCCCTAAAAACATAAAACCCTTAAACAACTAAATTATTAAAAAAAAACCCAAACCACTAAAACATAATAATATCCTATAAAAACCCTAAAATAACCATTAAAACCCTTGGACATAGTATAACACTATGAATATAAAAACAGAAGAACATTTAAAAAATTTAAAATCCATATAGCCCCCTAAAAATAAAAAAAATCTAAAACCAATTAAATCCCAAACCCCCAAAAAACACATGAAATCACTAAAATCCATAAAAACCCAAAAAATACCATAAAACCCAAAAAAACAAAAATTCCATTAAAACATAAAGATAACACTAAAACCATAAACCCCCCAAGAAATACGAAAACCCAAGAAATAATTAAATACCCATAAAAATAAAAATCCTCATTGAAACCTAAAAAGCTTAGAAAGCTTCAAATACTAAAAAATTCATAAATCCTATTAAAATCCCGAATATTATTAAAGCCCATAAAAACCCTTCAAACCCAATACGATCCCAAAAACCCAAAAAATTCTTAGACCCCTAAAACCAGTTAAAGACCATAAAAACACTATAAATCCTATAAACCATGAAACCCAAAAAAATTAAATCACAAAAAATTTATAGATTATACAAAAAAAGTCCCCAAAATCCCAAATTCCCAAAGAATTGATAAAATACATGAAACCCATAAATCCCTAAAAAGACATTGAAGACCCAAAAACCGGAAAACCCCTAAATTCCTAAAATAAACACTTAAAAATCATAAAAACCCTTTAAATTATAAATCCACAAAAAACCCTAAAAATCCATAATATCCCAAAAATCCCCCAAAATAACCTAAAATATGAATTCCCATTAGTATCCCAAAATATAATTAAATCCCCATACAATTAAAAAACCATAAATAAATTCGGAAAGCACTTCAGTGTATAAAATCTATAAAAACACCTAAAGAAACCCAACAAATGCTAAAACCACTAAAAACCATTAAAACCACTAAAAACATAAATAAAATTTAAACCCCCTAAAGGTCATTTAAACCCCTGGAACCCCCTGAAACCCCTAAAAACACTGAAACGCCTGAAAATCCTAAAATCAAAAAAAAATCCAAAACCCAATAAAATTTTCAATAAAACCTAAATCCCTAAAACCCAAATCCCTAAATTCCCTAAAAAGATGTAAACATCTAAAAACCCTAAAACACTAGAAAAACTTATGAAAACACCCTAAAACTTCTAAAAACACTATTAGCCCCTAAATATCATACAGAATACCTTAAAACCATTAAGCCCCTATGAACCCTAAAACTCCCTAGAATCCATAAATACCATAAAATCCCTAAAAATCAACAAAAAAACTAAATTTAACATAACCCTATAAAATAAATAATAAAACCCCACAAACCCAAAAGGAATTAAAAAAATATGAAAATAATTAATCACATAATGAAACTCTAAACACTCTAAATCACTAGAGAAAAAATAAAAAACTAAAAACAATAAAATTCCAAAATATCTCTAAAACCCAAAAGTTACCTTAAAAACCTATGAAAAACCAAAGAAACATTTGAAAATATATAATAATAATAAAAAACATAAAATCCCTAAATACACTAAAAAACCCAAAAAATATCATGATTTCATTAAATTACAAAAAATCCCTAAAAGTACTAAAAACCCTAAAATCCATGAAAATCTAAAAAATCCTTAAATCCCTAAAACCAGAAAACCTAAACCCCACTAATAACCATTAAATGGCCTAAAATAAAAATAAATCCAAAATGCCGCAAAATGGTTAAAAACACTAAATCCAAAAAAACCCAAAAAACCCTATAAAATCATAAAAATACTATAATAATATAAAAACACTAAATACTCATAAAACAAGAAAAAACATGATAAAAACCCCTTAAAGAGATATAAAACCCAAAAATCAAAATAAAAGTAAAAAACCATATAAATCCTAAAACAACCTTAAAACCCCTGGATGCCATAAAATCCATAAAATCCCAAAAGGACCCTTAAAACACTAAAAACCCTAAATACCCTAAAAAATATTAAAACCCCTAAAATCCTAAAACCAGTAAAACCCAACAAAATATAAAAGGTCAAAAAAATCACAAAAAATACTACAGGAAAATAAAACCCTTAAGGCACCCCAAAAACACTCAAATCATAATACCTCATAAGAAATTCAATACTATATAACCCTAAAAACCCAAAACATCCCCAAAAACTGTCAAACCATAAAAAAAATACTAAAACCCTTAAAAACAAAAAATATATAAAAGACTATAGAAAATCATAAAAATATTTAATTTTTTCATAAAAACCATAAAAGTTGTTAAAAACAATATTAAACATCAAATACTAAAAAACCCTATAAAAACATAAAATAACCTAACAACCCTAAACCCCTAAAAATCAATAAAAATTTCATAAAAACCATCACCATGATTATATATATAAACCCATAAAACTCTAAAATGAAATAATACTCTAAAACACCAATCAAAACACTAAAACCCATAAACACTTAATAAACCACCAAAATTAGTAAAATCACAAAAAACTGAAACACTCCAAACCACAAAAAAACAAACACCCCAAAAAACCATAACATCCATAAAAACACTAAAAAACCCAATACCCCTACAAATTCTAAAAACCCTCAGAACCTCTAAAATTAATATAACCGCTGAAACCATAGATACCTTAACTTTTATAAATACCCCTACAAAATCTATAGTCATAAATCATAGGAAAACATTAAAAATTCATAAAACCCTAAAACCCACTCAAGCCCCCTAAAAACCATAAATACCCTAAAACCACTTATATACTTTTAAGAAAACTAAAAACTACCAAAATAACCCCCAAAAAAATTAATGTCCTAAAAGTCCCAAAAATCAAAAAAAAAATCAGAAAACCAAAAAAATTCTAAAAACCCTAAAACCCATAAAAACCTATATTTTCTAAAAACCCTAAACCCCCTAAAAACTCTAAAACTATAAAAAAACTAAATAATTCATAAAAACCCAAAATAAAAACCTAAAACTCATAATGTAATAAAAACCCTAAATCCCTCAAAAACCATAAAAATCCAAAAAACCCTAAAAAACTAAAAACCCTAAAAACCCAAATTACCACTAAAACCCCAAAAAAGGCCTAAATTCCCAAAAAACTAAAAAAATAAAAACAATAAATAACTGTAAAACTCAATAATACAAAAACCCATAAAAACCAAATAACCCATATAAAATTCTAAATGAATCTAAAACTCCCCTTAAAGAGCATCAAATCCATTAAAACCCCAAGAAGACTGTAAAAAAACAAGAAAGACCGTAAAAAAACATAAATCACTATAGAATCCCTAAAAGATCACAAAACCAATAATAATATGAAAAGACACTAAAAAATCTATGGATATCATAAAATAACTAAAAACCATATATAAACCCCACTAGAAAATAAAACCCCTAAACTCCTTCAAAAATATGAAAACCCTAAAAACCAAACAAATCCTAAAATTCAATAAAAACACTAAAGATCTACAAAAACCATAAGAAAACCTCAATACACAAAAAAACTAAAAACTTATATAAACCAAAATACCCGTAAAAACAAAAAAAAAGTTGCTTAAAATTTCCTATAAACCCTATAAAATAAAAACCTAAAAAATTACTAAAAATTATAAAAACACTAGAAAACACTAAAACCCCAAAAAAATCTAATTTATTAAAAACCTATAATCCCATTAAAAACTCAAATAGATAATTTTATTATGAAATCCTAAAATCACTGACTATCACAAAAACCTCTAAAATGTTTAAAACACCCCAAAAACATTAAAACCACTAAAAATTCTATAAAACTCCTACAACCAGAAAAAACATAAGAAAATAATTAAAAGCAATTATACCCTAAGAAAACCTTATAAAATGATAAAATCATAAAAACCCCTACAAAACCTTAAAACCCTAAGAAAAAATCTTTTCAAAACCCTAAAATATCAAAAAAAAAAATATAGAATAAAATTCTTAATGATCCCTAAAAATCATAAAATACATATAAAACCAAAAAACAAAAAAACCCTGCATAAATTTAAATCCCTAAAAACATAAAACCCAAAACCACTAAAAGGTATCAAAATTTTATAAAATCCAATAAATATATAAAATAAAAGAAAAATCAATAGGAATAGATAAAAAGAAAAAACTAATAATACCTCAAAACCCCCTCAAACCAATTGAAGACAATATGGACACCAAAAGACCCTATAAACCTAAAACCCCCTAAAAGACCATATAAACCCTCAGAATATGAAAAAAACTCATAAAAACCAAAACAATCCTATAAAAACATTAAAATATTAATAAAAATAAAAACCATCATATATCATAAGACGACCCTAAAAACCCTAGACACATAAAAAGCAGCGATAACACCCTAAACTCCCAAAAAATTAACAAAAACTCGTAATACAATAAAAAAATCGTAAATCTACTAAAACCATTAAATAACATAAGAAAAACAAAAGAATCATAAAAATATATAACAAAACCCTAGAGCATGTAAAACCATAATAACCCTAAAAACCACAAAACCACTAAAAGCCCTAAAAATCATAAAAACCCTAAACCCTATAAAAAATACAACCCCCTTAAAATCCTTTAAAAAACAAAAACACCGAAACATACCTTGGACAATAATTAAAACACTAAAGTATAACAAAAAAATCGTAAGACACCCTAAAACCATAAAATTTATCTAACCACTAGAATTATCTAAAATCCATAAAAACCTACAAAAGATAAAAATTAATATTAACTACAATAACCTTAAATACCCTAAAAACACTAAAATCCATAATTATGTAAAAAAACTATGAAACGAAAATAATCCATTTAAAAAAGAAAACCTAATGACTATAAAATCCTTATAAAATATGAAAATTGATATCCCATAATAAGATATGAAGAAAATAAAATATTATTAAAACCCCCAAAAAACACAAAATACACAAAAATCCCTAAAAACCCTAAAACACCCAAAAAAACCACTAAAAACTATAAAACCATAGAAAACAGTAAAAACCATAAAACACTAAATAAATCCTAAATACATAAAAAACCCTAAACCGAAAAAACACAAAAAACCCTAAGAACCCTAATATCATTAAATCATCTAAAACCTAAGAAACCCATAAAATACAAAAAAAAATATTAAAAATCCTATAAAACATAAAAACTAAAAAACTAAAAAATTTATTAAATAAAAAATGAACATAATTCCCAAAAAAATTCGAGAAACCTAGAAAAACCATACAACAGGTAAAAACCATAAAAACCCTAAAACCTTGGAAGACCAAAACACTACCAAATACCAAAAGAAGCTAAAACCCATAAATAATCCTAGATGAATCTAGAAACCCACAAAAATGAAAATAAACAATAAAACAACATAATCCCTTAAAATTATATAAAAACAGAAATATCCTAGAAGCACACTATAAAACAAGAAGACCATAAAAAAAACAAATCTACCCTGAAACCCATAAAAACACTAATGTCCCTAAAAACCCTAAAAACCCTAAATTACCTAAAAAAAATTAAATGGACCCTGAAAACCCTAAAAAATATACATGAACTCAAATCACTAAAATACTGAGAACACCATAAAAACATTAAAAAAATCAAAACCCCTAATAGTGTCTATATACTCCTAAAATCATTCACTAAAAATCCTAAAACCATTAAAATCCCTAAACCCCAAAAAATTAAAAAAGGCCCTAAAAACCTGTAAAGGACCATCAAACCCTAAAACCCAAAAACCACAAAACTTCATAAAAACACTAAAACATTAAATAAACTTAAAAACACAAAATTCCCTAAAATCATAAAAGACACTACAAATCATAAAAACAATTAAATATGAATTCCCCTTAAACCCCTTAGAACACATTAAAAATAGTAGAAACCCAAAAAAAACCCATAGAATCTATAAAAACATAATAAATAATATAAACCCATAGAAAAACATAATATCTCTAAAAAAATCTTGTAGAAACATAAAAAACTAAACATGCTAAACATGAAAAAACCCCAAAACCCTTAGCATCCATAAAACCCCAAATGTATTGTAAAAACACTAAAGCAACCTAATGTCCCCTAAACCCCATCAAGGAACCTAAAACCCCTAAATAACCTAAAAACCTAAAAACACTAAAATGTTATAAGAACTATAAACCCCCTAAAAACCTATAACCTCACTAAAAATCCTATGTCACTAAAACCCATAAATGACTCTGAAAACATTAAAAGTACATTTAAATAGTTATATACCCTAAAAATCCACAACCCCCCACAACCCCCCCCCCCCCCCACAATCCATAAAATACCCTTAAACCTCTAAAATCATTAATTCCATAACAAATCACAAAACCCCTATAAGGAAATAAAAAACCCAAATTCCATTAGAAGTCCTTTAAAACCCCCAAAACCATAATAACCATATGAAAATCAAAAAATCCCAAAATAACATAAATGATATAAGTACCTCTAGAAAAAACTAAAACCCATAATAACACAAACAAAAAGAATAATAAGAAAATAATAAAACAAACTAAAAAAATACAAGAACCCAAAATCCCCCAAAAAACACTAAAAATACCAAAAACCGTAAAAACCATAAAAACCAAGAAATTTATAAACCATTGGTCATTAAAAACACCTAATAAAAATCATAAAACAGCAAAATAACTCCAAAATTAAGAAAAAAGTTGATACCCATAAAATCCTTAAACATCTAAGAACCCATAATGTTATAAAATACACAAGAAACCAGAATCGATAAAAACAATAAAACCCTAAAAAATGATAAAAGACCTTAGAAACCATTAAAATACATGATACCCCTAAAAACTCAGAAAACCAAAAAAACGAAAAAAAACTATAAACTCCAAAAAGATATAAAATCCCCTTAAAGTTCCTAAAATCCCTAAAAGATCCCAAAATTCATTAAAACCATAAAAGACCATAAATTTCTTATAAATACTCTAAAAATGCATAAAACCCTTTTACACCATAAAAATCCAAATATTTTATTAAAAATATCCAAAAACACCTAAGATCCATAAAAATGCAGATAATCTATTAAAATCCCTAAAACACAAAAAATCTATAAAATATCTGAAAACCCATTAAACCTTATAAAACCAAAAAACCCGGAAACCGATAAAAAATAAATAAAACCATAAAAATCCCTTAAATATTATAAACCCATAAAACTCCATAAAGTAAAATAATACTTAAAACCCTAAAAATTTTAAATATCAAAAAAAAACCTAAAGATAAAAACATTTAGAAATCCATAAAACCCCTAAATTAAAAAACCCCACAAATTCATAAAAATCCCTAAAAAAATAAAACCTCATAAAACCATAAATACACTGAAAAATAAAAACACTAAAAATATATAATAACCCATATAACAAAAAAAATTAAAAATACCAATAACTCCTAAAAACCTACAAACTCCCAAACCCTAAATACAGTTAAAATTTTAAAAACTCTAAATTATCTTGAAACCTTTGAAAACCCCTCATAATATAAAAGACCCTAAAACCCTAAAAATCATAAAAACTATTTATGAACATAATAATATTTAAATTGATAAAAGGACTAAAACCATAGAATTCCTAAAAAACATAAAAATATTAAATATACCCTAAAAATAACAACCCCTTAAAACCCTAAAAACACTAAAATCTCTTAAAACCACCAAAAAACCTAAATACCTGAAAAACCTTTCAACACCTAAAAATCCTTAAAAAAAATCAAGATACCTGAAAATTAAATAAAATTACTAAAACCATAAAAATCCTAAACCACTAATACCTATAAAAACAAAAGAATCCTAAAACCATAAAAACCCAATAAATCGCTAATAACATAAAACCCTAAAACCCCTAAATTATTAAAAATCCCTATACCACTAAAACATACAAATATCCTATAAAAACCCTAAAAGAACCATTAAAACCCTATGAAATAGTATAACACTATGAATATAAAAACATAAGAACATTTAGAAACGTTAAAATCCTTATAGCCGCCTAAAAATACAAAAAATCTAAAACCAATTAAATCCCAAACCCCCAAAAAGCACCTAAATTCTCTAAAATCCATAAAACCCAAAAAATACAATAAAACCCGAAAAAAAATCCATTAAAACATAAATATAACACTAAAACCATTAACCCACAAAAAAAATACTAAAACCCAATAAATAAGGAAATACCCATAAAAATAAAAAAACCCCATAGGAACCTAAAAACCTAGAAAGAATAAAATACTAAAATACACATAAATCATCTTAAAATCCCAAAGATTATTAAAACCCATAAAACCCCTTCAAACCCAATAAGATCCCAAAAACCGAAAAAATTCTTAGACCCCTCCAACCAGTTAAAGACCCTAAAAATACTATAAACCCTATAAAAGAAGAAACCGTAAAAAATTAAATCAAAAAATATATATAGATTAGACAAAAAAACCCTAAAAGACAATATTCCCATAGAATTGATAAAATCCATGAAGCCATCAAACCCTAAAGACATTATAATCCCTATAAAACATATAACCAATAAATACCCTAAAAATCCATATATCCCCTAAAACCCCTAAAACCCCCAAAACCCCCAAAACACCAAAAATTAATAAAAACCTCCCCAAAACATTGAATCAAATGGAGAAACCCTAAAACCCTTTAATAACCTAAAACACCACAAAAAAACTAAAAACACATTACCCCATAAAAAAAATTATCAAAACACCAAAAAAACCTAAAAAACCAAAAAATACCAATACTCTATAGACCACTTAAAACACAAATACCTCTGAAAAACAAAAAACATGATAAAATCTACAATTCCAATAAATAATAGTAAACCACTAAAAATCATAAAACCCCCCCAAAAACTCAAAGACCCCCTAAAATATATGAAAAATCCTAAAAACCATATAAAACCCCTATTACCCAAGAGAATTATAATAACAGTAATATATCCTATAAACACCAAAACCCCTATTTACCCTAATGAACCATAATAGAGCCTAAAATAAATAAACAAACTAAAACCCTAAAACCCCTATAACCCATAAATAACCCCAAAAACTATAAAAAAAATCTAAAGACCCTAAAAACCATAAAACTCAAAAAAACACTTAAACTGATAAAATCCCCAAGACCGTGAAATAAAATATTAGCCATAGTATCCATAAGTCCCCTAAAACAATAAAAATCACTAAAATCCTTAAAAATTTTAAAATAATAAAAATATCATAAAAAACAAACTATATAACCCCATAAAACCCCTTAAAATACTTGAAACCCAAAAAAACACTAAAAATCATAAGAAACAAAAAAACCCAGAAAAACTTAAATAGCCCTGAAATCCCCTAGATACTCTTAAAACTCCAAAATGATAAAATATCTGAAAACCTTGAAAAAATTAAAAACCCTAGATATCCAAATCAACCCCTGAAACCCGAAAAACACATAAACATCCCTAAACCCCTAAAAAACATTGAAACCCTAAACCCATCAAAATACCACAAAACCCCAAAACCCAAACACTCCATAATATCCCTTAAATCCCTAAACACATAAACCCCCTAAAAATGTAGGAAAACACTAAAACCCGTAAAAAATTCTAAAACCCATAAAATACCATAAATCCTAATTACCATTGAAACAAGAAGCCTCAAAAAGTACACTAAAACCCCTAAAACACATTAAAGACAATCAAAATACAAAAAACCCATAAATTCCATGAAAACATTATAAACCCATAATGGACCATAAAAATCCTTAAAATAATGAAAATAACAAAATAATTATGAAACCCCTTTAAAGACACTAAAAGATCTATAAACCTATAAATAATGATAGAAACCCTAGAAGACAATACTACACCCCAAAAACCATAATTGACCCTAGTTACAAAAAAACCACCAAATACCATAAAACCCATTAAAACCCCTAACAGACCCAAAAACCCATAAAAGTCCCTAAAATCATCAAAAAACATAAGGGACACTAAAAACCTAAATATCCTCAAGGACCCTAAAAACCTAAAGGACCCAAATACCCATACAAAATAATGATCACAAAATATTAAAACCCCTGAAAGAAAATTAAAACCCTAAAAACCCTGAAACCCTAAATACCATACCACCCCCCCTAAAATCCCTTAAACACCCTTGAAAACCTAAAACCATTAATGTCTATAAAATTTCAAAAAAATAAAAATTAAAAACCCAAAAAACTAAAATACCATAAAAACCTAAAAATATCAAATGAACATAAAACCCATAAAATCCATAAAGAATTATAAAATCCATAATAACAATAAAGGACTATAAAAACATAGGCAACACAAAAATATACAAAATTACACAAAAATACCTTAAAAACCGAAAATCGCTTAAAACCCTATTAAAACACTAAAATACCCCAAAAGACAAAAAAACCTTATAGGGTATTTTTTTGAAAGACTATATAAATGAATTGGTCTCCCAATTAATACCCCTCAATAATTTATTATTAATGGAAAAAAGTTACAATGAAAATACGAAGTGCGAAGGGCTTACACCAACTATAATCTGGAAGATATTACACACATAAATGTCTTCAAACATTTATCAGTGATTATTTTTGTAATTTTTTCTATAAGAGTCCAAAGTCATCTTCTGAGAGCCTTTATGCCATTATATATAAATAAAATCCCATCACATTTTTCTATATATAGTCAATAAATGGTAATGAAAGAAGCAATAATGAAATGTTAAACTATTGATAGGTCTGTGGAAAAAATCCCCATCCAATATTTGGTGTCCATGACATCAAACAAAAAATAATATATTTTTTCTAAGTAATATTCAACTAAAAATAATAGATGAGCCCAATCATAATAAATAATTTTAAATCATCAAAAAACATTAAAACCACTACAAAACAAGAAATATAATAAAAACGTAAAAAACCCCAAACCCCAAAACTCCTAAAAACCCAAAACCACTAAACGGTCTTAAAAAATGAAAAACACTAAGAGCCTAAAAGAACTTAAACCAACATAAAAACCTAAAAAAATAAAACTCCTTACAAACTCAATACTATGAACCATAAAACCACATAAAATTAAACCCTAAAAAACAGTAAAACTCCCTAAATACTTGGAAACCCCTTAAAACCCTATTAAAATTACAAATACCACACAAAACCTATTAAATTTAAAACGAACAAAAAAATACTAATAACCATAAAAGAACCTAAAACCCAATAAAATCCTAAAATTACCTTAAACCCCTTAATCAACCTAGAACCCCTAATAATGTCTAAAACCCCTCAGAACCCCTAAAAACAGAACTCAAAACACTATAACCCTAAAACTGGAAAAACCAAAAAACCCATAAAACTAGGAAATACTCAAAACACTATTAAAAATCAGAAAACACTAAGACCCCTAAAAATCATGAAAACCATTGAATCCCAGAAAAAAACTATAAAACACTAAAAACCAATAAAAAAATCCCATGAACTCTATAGGAACCCAAAAATAATAAAAAAATCCTTTAAAACCATAACATTCATAAAACCCTAAAAAACCAAGAAAACTACCTAAAACCATAAAAACCCTCAAATGTTCGAAAAAAACATAAAACATAAAAATACATTAAAAACATAAAACTCTTAAAATGCTTAAAATCCCCAGAAAATGACAAAAAAAATCATAAAATATGAAAAAACCAAAAAAAACTAAAAAATTATAAAACCCTAAATCCCCAAAAACCCATAAAAATACTTAAAAATCATAAAGTCCCAAAAATACAAAAACCCCTTAAAACCGTAAATCCCTAAAGAAAATCCTAAAACCTATACACTGCACCCAAAACCCCATATCCTACAACCTAAACCATATACAACACACCGTATACCAAAAACCGTAAATGAAAATCCCTATAAACTACACCATAAACGACAAACCCAACACCCTAGACTCTTAGCCCTTACCCTTATACCCTACGCCATTAACGAAAAATCCACAACCTAAAACCTATACCCTACAAACTAAACCCTAAACCCTAAAACCAATACATCACAATCTATACCCTATACCCTACATCCTAAAAACAACACCCTACACCCTATACCCACCACCTTAAAAAAAGTTCCCTAAACCCTGAAATCTAATCCCAAAAACATGAACCCAAAAACCTAAACCCTAAAACCTAAATCCTACACCCTAATCCCTATACCAAACACCCCAAAACCTAAACCCTACACCAAAAACCTATCCATGCACCCTAATTAGTAAACCCTAAACTGAAATCCTCATACACTCCATCATAAACCCTACCCCCACACATTAAACCCTATTCCACACTCCACAATCACTATACACCACACACTAAACCCTAAACCATACTTCCAAAATCATATATCCTACATCCTAAACCATTAAACCTATACCTTAAACCCTATAATTTACTATATAGACCCAAAACAAAAAAACCCAATCCTAAACTATGTACCCTACACCCTACCCACTAAACCGTCTACCATTCTCCTTAAACCAAAAATAATATCCCCTAAACCATATACCCCTAACCCTAAACCCTATACACTACACCCTGAACCATTTACCCTATACCCTAAGTCGTATACCGAACACCCCAAAACCCAAAACCATATATTCTACACACTAATCACGAAATCCTACTAAATAGACCATATACCCTACGTCCTAAACCATTTGCACTACACCCTAAACCATTTACCCTACATCGAAAATTAAAACCCTACACCAAAACCCAATATGCTAAACACCAAACTACAAACCCAGTACCGTGCACCCTAAAACCTAATCCCTACAACATAAATCCAATATCTTACACCCAAAACTCAAAATCCTACATCGTAAGCCATATACCCAACACCAAAAACCCTAAAACCTAATCCTTATATCATACAACCTACACCATGAACCCTAAAACTGACACATTAAACTCTATACCATGCACAGTAAATCCTAAACCCTACACTATAAACCCCATACCCTCCACCATAAACCCTAAGACATACACCCAAAACCCTATCCCAGCACCCAAAACCATTAAACCTGCACCCTAAACACTTTAAAAACTACCGTAAAACCTAATGAATACACCCCAAACACTATACCCTATACCAAAAAACCCTAAACCCTACACCATGTACCAAATACCATAAACCCATAACCTTAAAACCATCACCCAATAACATATACCCTACACCATACACCACAAACACTACTCTATAATCCTAACACCCTACACCCTAAACCACAAAACCTCCACATTAAAACCTATACCCCTCACCCAAAACACTAATCCTTGCTTCCTAAACCCTATACCCTATAACCTAAACCCCAAATCCTACATCGTTAAAAAAAATTCTATAACTTATATCTTACACCCTATACACTATACCCTACAATCAAAACACTAAACACTAGAACCCTAAAGTAACAAAAAATCCTAAAAATCTAAAAAAACTAAAAAAACATAAAATTAAAAAAATAAAATCCATAATACCCTTATATACCACTAAAAACCCATTAAAACTCGAAAACACTTAATACAAATTAAACCCTAAAATATTAAAAAAATACAAAATATATAATACCATAAGTATAAAAACCCAAAAACCATTAAAACCCTAATAAAACAAATAGAATTTTAAAAGACCCCCCCCCCCCACAAGAGAACCCGAAAATCCCAAAAAATCAATAAAATCCTTAAAAAACATACAAAACATAAAAATCTTTGAAAAAACAAAAAATCATCTAAAAACTCTTAAAACCCATAAAAATGAATAAAATACACTAATACCCTAAAAACACCTAAAAACCATTAACCTAATAAAAATATCTAAATTACCATGAAACTGAATAAATCATTGAAAATATAAAACCCATAAAGTTCCAAAAAAACAAAAACCCCAAAAACACATAAAACCCCTAGATGACCTAAAAACCTAAAAATAATGAATGCCCATAAAAATTATGAAAAACACAAAACCCCAAAAAAATCCCCTAAAATCAAAAAAATGTAAAACTGTATAAACACCCATTAAAAGACTCCTAAAAGAACCTAAAACCAACAAAATCCCTTCTAAGTCCCAAATGACACATCAAAACCTTAAAAAAACCCAAAAAAAACCTAAAATACTAAACACCATTATACACTAAAACCCATAACATCCTTAAAATTCAAAATGGACCATAAAAATATATATTAACTATAATAACATAAATGTCGCTAAAAACCTAATAACCACTAAAATCCTTTTAGACCCTTCAAAACCGTTAAAACCATATAACCCTTAAAAACCATTTACAACATAAACCCCTAATAACCATAAAACCCTAAAAACATTAATTTACCTAAAAACCTTGAGAACCCCTACAAAATTAAAAACCCCTAAAAACCATACAACTCACTAAAACCTTGAACAACACTAAAAAATCCATCAAAACCATGATAACCCTAAATACACATGAAACACCTAAAAACCCGAAACCACTAAAACCCTAAACAATACATAAATACCCAAAAATGATAAAAACCAAATAATAACTTAAAACCCAAATCCCCTAAATATCATAAAACCCTAAACCCCCAAAACTATGAAATTACCAAAAACCCTAAAAACCCATAGATATCATTAAAAACCCTAAAAAAAATTATGATAGACCCCAAAAACATTAAAAATACTAAAAGATTCTAACACTAATAAATGTCTATAGACCTTATAAAATACCTTAAACCAAAAATATATGAAAAAAATAAAACAACCATAAAAATACATAAAAATATTTAAATCATAATGACATAAAAATATCGTAAACAAAACTAAATACCCTAAAACCCCTAAATGCATCTAAAACCAACTAAAATCATAAAAACTCATTAAACCCCTAAAAAAAATAAAAAATTAAAACTCATAAATATCTAATATAATTTTAATAAACCCCAAAACCCATAAGAATGATAAAACACCCTAAAATGCATAAAACCCCTAAAACACTTAAAACACAAAAAACCCAAAAAATCTATTAAAATTCATGAAAATCCTAAAAAATCTAAAAACCCATAAAACCCAAAAATCCTCAAAAAAACCACTAAAAACTAACCCCCCAAAATACATTAAATATCCTCTAAAAAGTATAAAATCACAAAAAATCTTAAAAATGATTAAAGACGATATATACCATAATACCACTAAAAACCCCCACACCCCTAAAATCTATAAACACCACAAAGCCCATAAAAACTATAAGATTATAAAACAGTTAAAAAATAAAAAACCTAAAAAATTAAATAACCAAAATACCCATTAAAAACCTAAAACAACCAAAAACTCCTAAAACCCCAATGAAGCCTAAAATCTCAAAATAGATCATATAACCTCCAAATACCCTAAAAATTCAAAAACGCCTAAAAACCCAAAAACCCAAAACACTAAAAACACATAAAACCTTAATACCCCTAAGAACTCCAAAAACCATAAACCCCCTACAAACCCAAAATATACAAAATAATCCCTAGAAGGACCCAAAATAATAAATGTGTCTAGAAACACAAAAACCTACCCGACTTTAAAAGGATATAAAACCCCCAAAAAGAAACTAAAATCCTTAAAAATTTATAAAAATTACTAAAAATGGTATGTACTCCAAAATACCCTAGAAACATAAAACCACAAATAACAAAAAGCCCCAAAATAAACTTAAATAACATTAAACCCTTGAATAATTAAATTAACCTCGAAATAACATAATGGTCACTAAAAACCTAAAACACCACTAAAATGGATGAAAAAATCGAGAATGGTCCCAAAAAATAAAGACCATAAAAACCCATAAAATACAAATAAAACTATAAAACACAAAAATACCACAAAAAGTCCCAGAAAAAACCCTAAAACCCAATGAATCCGAAAAAACTATAAAAAACTGATAAAACCCAAAAAACCCTTATAAACCATAATGAATCCCAAAAAAACCCAGAAGTATTGAACTCCCAAAAAAACACAAAACACTAAAACCCTAAACAACAATTAAAATTGATAAAATCTCTATAAAATCCTAAAACACATTAAAAGGCCCCATATGACTGTAAAAATATTTAAATCCCTAAGATCCCTTAAATACTGAAAAACACTCTAAAAACCTTAAAAACTCTAAAAAACACAAAAACCCTAAAAAAATACAAAATCCATAAAACACATAAAACCCAAAATCTAAAAAAACCCATATTAACATATCATTACCCTAAAAATACATTGAAATCTATAAAAACCCTTAAATCCATACATTCTATGAAAAATATCTAAAAACTCAAAAACCCAAAAAACACTAAAAACCTAGAAACAAAAGAACCCCAAGAATCCAAAAATTCTACAAAACCCAAAAAACTATCGAACCCTTCAAATCCACTAAAACACATTAAACCCCTAAAATATATAAAAACATGTGAAAATATTAAAAACCAAAAATCCATAAACCCCAAAAACTCTAAATAAAATAGAAATCACAGAGACCCTAAAAATACTAAAATACCTAAGAAATCCTAGATATCCTGAATAATAAAAAATACATAAAAACCATTAGAACCCTGAAAAACCATAAAAACACCACAAACCCCATAAAACCTATACCATACACCCTAAATGGTAATCTCTAATCCATACACCCTAAATCATATACCCCAATCCTTATACCCTAAACTATAATCCCTAAGACATACACATGAATATCTATAACATAGTACCTAAACCTAAAATCATATATTGAAAACCCTACAACCTACACAACAAACACTAAACCTTGATCCATAATCCCTATACCATATAAACCACACAATAAACATATTCCATACAAAATAAACCCTAAACTATAAACCCTACACATAAATTCATAAACCCTATACCCGAAACCCTAAACCCCAAAAACTATACCAAAAACCCTAAAACCCCATAACAAAACACTAAAAGAACATGAAGACCTCAAAGACCCTAAAAACCCTTTCAAATCCTAAAATACCTCAAAAATCCCAAAAATTCCCTAAAACCCCCTAATGTACCTGAATAACCTAAAATACCAAAACACCAAATTTTGCTCAAAAAACTCACCGAAAACTATAAATTCTACTAAAACACTTAAAACCATAAAAACAACTCTAACTTAAAACCCTAAAAAGCTCGTAAATACAAAAAAAACTCTAAAGACCCCTGATAATATATAACAACACTAAAAACCACTAAAACACAAGAAACCCGTAAAAAGAAAAAAATTATAGAATACCCCCCATAATCATAAAAAATATTCTAAAAACCATTAAATCCTGAAAATACCATAAAACCAAAAAACCAAAAAAAAACCCTAGAATGAAAAAAAATCCCTAAAATCCAATTAAAATCATAAAAGGCCCTAAAATAAAGGTTAAATACACAACAACATCTAACATGTATGTGAGTATCCAGGAATATTTTTTCGATTCAATGGGGCATTCCTAACTTCATTCAAGATGAAAATTTCATTACCAATGAATTTTTTCAACCAAATGTTCACATAGGAGATCCTAGAACCCTAACAAAGGATCATTCCATATTAAATATGTAATTAATTTCAATATTATTTCAATTTATAATTACCTCACCTTAGGATCATTTTATGATGATGTTTTTTATCATCATAAAAACTAATCCAGATTATCTTCATCATATAGGGAGGATCCTAGTGTAGAATCCCTCGAGAAGTGATTCAAATGTGCTACATTGATCTACAAATGATATAAATTGATTATCGGGTGATTTCACGGTAGATCAGTCCTCTTGGGTTTTGTTTCTTGATTGCATAATGATATTTTATGATTGAAATAGGTTTCATCATTCTTGAGAGGAGGAGTGATGGAGGAATTCAGAAGAGAACTATGTTTTGTTAATGTATTCTCAATTTTTTTAAACCTACATAATAAACATAACCGTTTATTTATTGAGTTAGATTTATGATAAAATTTTATTTAACATCATTTAAGAACTTAAATAATATTTCATCCATTATAATACTCTAGGATAAATAATAATAAATATATTAGTATTATTTATGGTGTTCACTAACTTCCGAAATGATAATATTATTTGACCAACAAGAAAATTAATATTTATCACCGAACATGATCTTTTTCCTCTCAAACTCTACAACATTTATTGAATACCTATGTAAATATTTAATTAATTATTTTATTCACTATATGGTGAAAAAATATTTTTTAAATATTTATAAAATAAAATAAAAAATTCTTTCACAAGCTGGTAAGTAAATATTTTTTAAATATCAAAATAGTCAAATAAATTATTTAACAATAAATAAATATTTATTTATTACCTTGTGAATATTAGTGATCAATAAAACATCAATACAACTATACCTCAGTTTTTAGAAAAATGTTAATTCAAATAAGTATATTCAAATAAAATGTAATCGAGATAAACAGAAGCACATAATGTTTGACACTATAGGATTCATTCTCCGTGGAATTAAAGGTTCAGGCCTGAAGTACAAGATTACTATCTTGAAATAGGACAATAAACCCAATAGGATGACCATAATGTCAAAATGATGACAATCACATAAAATTATTTCTATGTTATATATTTTTTTGTCACAATATCTCATAAATCATGTTACATATCTGTTTCATAAACATATATTCATCATTCATCATTCTTTTACTATCTAAAATAACAATGAATTTACTAAATTACAATTGAATATACATTGATTCTTTTATTCAAATCCAATATTTGATATATTATATTTAATTAATATGGAATGTGAAAATCCTTCAACAACCTATCCATTAATAATATATTATTCTTGATGTACTGAACGTATAGTTCATCCTACAGACATATGGTGTTAGATTTTTGACCAGTTAATCTATGTACACGAGTCATGAGATGAATTAATAAAAATCATAATGTCTAAGGACCATTACACACACATGAATATAGGACTATCTGAAAACACTAAAACATGAAAAATTCCTACTGATGGGTATGTTCTCATAACCTCTCAACTTGGAGTTCACATATAGAAAATGTTATAAGAGGAAGTATCATCACCATACAAGTACTCAAACCTGATAATCAACATAGTAGGTGATCTATCATATAATTTTATCCAACCACATAAATATATTTAAAAATATTCATATTCCATTTTTTGGTTCTCATCATAGAGGGAAAATGTTATGACCATAAAATGCGACAAATACCCTCGGACATTATGACATCATATTCAGGTAGAATAATGAAAAATATGTAATAATCTATTAAAATAATATTTAAATGATTGTATGTATAAATAATAAAAAGTAATGGTAGTTAATTATAGGTCTCTAATTACATCAAAAAAACCTTATAAAATCCTCAAACACTATAAAATTTCCAAAATCCTTAATACCCTATAAAAACATAAAAACAATTAAACACTAAAAATTACATAAAACCCCAAAAAAGACTAAAACGAATAAAACCCCAATAAATACACTAAAATACGGGGAAAGACTATAAAAGCCCCATAACACCCTAAAAATACCCTAAAACCCATTAAAGTCCCAACAAAAAATAATTACCATTAAAAATAGAAACCAAAATGAAATGTTAAACAACATAAAATCCCATGAAAAAAAATAACCCAAAAAACATTACAACTATAAAAACACAAAATTTTTTGAAAAACACAAAGGAAACCATAAAAACCATTTAATACCACAAGACACCTAAATGACCATAAATATCCATAAAAACTCTAACCTCACATTAAAAAAATGATAAATATATAAACCCTAAAAGACTATAAAAAATTAAAACCCAAAAGAAATGCTAAAACACAAAAAAATCCTAAATAAACATAAAACCTCACAACCCCAAATAGCACTAAAAAAACACTCAAAAACCCCTATACAAAAAAAAACTAAGAACGCTAGAAACATTAAACCCCTTAAAAACCCTAACAACCTAAATAACTAGAAAACCCTATTAAACCCCAAAAACAATAAAATCCCCAAAAGGCATCAAAATAAAAAAACACAGTGAATCCGAAAAAAATTAAAATATAAATTTTTTTCTATAAATACCCCTTAAAAACCCAAAAACACTATAAAAGACACTAAAACCAAAAAATATTTTGAAAACCTAATAATTCATTATTGATGCTAAAGAATATACAATGAAAATAAAAAACTTTCAATGTCCTTAGAATCCCTAAAACCCCAAAAGACCATAAAATCCTATAAAACACTAAATACTATAAAATTCCTAAAAAAACATTTAAATCCCTAATGATCCATGAAACCCCAAAAAACAGTAAATGAAAATAAAAGGACTAAAATTAAAAAAGACACTAAAATAATAAAAAAATAAAAAATAAACGAAAATACCCTCAAAACAATAAAGACTATAGAGTGGCCTAAAACTGATAAAAGGCACTAGAACCCCCTGGAATCCCTAAAGTACCCTAAAATCCCTAAAAACTGTAAAAACCGTTAAATTATTTATGAAGACCATAAAAACACTAAATAAGATACAAGTCCCTAAAAACCATAAAATACACTAAAAATCACATGAACAATAAAACACCAAAGAAACCCCTAAAATAGTAAAAAAATAATTCCATAATAATATATACTAAACCCAAAAAATCAAAAAAAAATTCCATATAGCCCATAAAACCAAAAAAAAAATTAAACCCCCTAAAACCTTAATAAATCTAAAAAGTCTAAAATCCTAGAAAACACCAATAAATCCTAAATCCATAAAAACATACAAACAAAACATTCCCTAAAAATAAACATCCCCTAAAAATCTAGAAAAACTAGAAAACCCCCTAGAAACCATAAATTCCACAAATAAGTCCTAAAAACTCCCAAAGGAAATAAAACCACATTAAAAAGGTAAATCAATATATCAATAAAAACTCCTGTTTTTTTAATAAACCATATAACACCTAAAAAATAAAAAAACCATAAAATCCCCCAAATACCCCCCCCCCTGAAACCCTGAAAAATAAACCCAAAAAATACAAAATACTAAAAATACTAAAAAAACACATAAATTATTGAAACCTATAATCACTAAAACCCCAAGGAAAAAATAAAAATATTAAAAAAAATAGAATTGTTAAAACCATTCAAAACTTCTTAAAACTCTAAAAACACTAAAACCCCTCAAAAATATGAAAACCATACAACCCCCAAAAAACATAAACACTATAACCTACACCGTAATCCCCAAAAACAATACTGAAAACCCTATACCATACAAATTCAACCTTAAAATCCAATACATAAAACCCTACACCCTACAACCAATACCCAAGACCCTACACTCCAGACCCGATACCCCACACCCTAATATCTAAAACCAACAAACTAATCCTTATAACATACTCCTCAAACAATAATACCTGTACAATAAACCCTAGAACATTCACCTTAAACTCTAATTCATACACCCAAAACCCAAATCCCGACTAACCTAAATGATCCTAAAAAACATAAAACCTTTAAAAAAACCAAAAGACCCTAAAATCCACCAAAACCCATTAAACCCCCTGAAATACCATAAAATACTCCTAAAACTCCTTAAAACCCTAAAATAACTTAATTCCCAGAAAAGGAACTAAAAATACAAACACCCCTACATTTCCTAATAATCTTTAAAAAATAAAGTATCATAAAATATCCTTAATCTGCAAAAAAGTCCTAAAACCATAAATCCTTGAAAACACCGAGAAAACCAACAAAAAAACTAAAACCATAAAACACTATGAACCTAAAAAAAGAATCAATAAACAAAAAACATTAAAAACCAACATATCTTAATAAATACCTAAACAAAAAATTCCTTAAAAAAAATCATAAATAAATTTTAAACCCCTAAAAGGACCATACAATCAAAATAACATGAAAATCCATATAAGTACATTAAAATTCCAAAAAATGTGAAAAGCACCCTAAGTAGCCAAAAGCCTTAAAAACCCCAAATAACAATAAAAACCATAAAACCCCTTTAAAAAGCTAAAAACCCTTAAAGAGGATAAAAACCAACAAATTTGAAATAACCCTAAAAACACGTAAATACCATAAAAACCCAAATAAATCCCTAAAACCAATATGATCCTAAAAACCCTAAAAATATCATTAAATAATTAATTACCTTTGGAAGACCATAAAAATATTTTAAAATCCATAAAATCATAAACAACATAAACAACTCTAAAAAATATAAAAATCACGAAATGCCACCAAAAACGTTAAAAACATAAAAACCTATTAAATCCTCTATTAAACTAAAAACCTAATATCCCTAAAACAAGTAAATCCATATACACCTTATAACACATAAAGACCCAAAAAACACTCGAATTCAATAATAAATCCATAAAACACCATAAATGCACTAATGACATAGAATGAAACTAAACCCCTTAAAAACCCTAAGATACAAAAACTATAAAACCCAAAAATATAACAACAATTTTGAAAAACATGAAAATCTAATGTCCTTATAAAACCCACAAAACGTTTAAAAACACTAAAACAAATAAACAGAACATAAACCCATAAAAGGGTCTAAAACCCTAAAAACCTAACCTCCCAATATAAAATTACACAAAAACCGTAAAATACATAAAAAATACTGAAACCCGTAAAAGCCCTACATGATCATTAAACCTCTAAAACCACTAAAACCGTTAAATGATCCTAAAACCCATACATGGGTCTATATAACCGAAGAAACCTAAAAAATCTAAAACAAAATAAGTATCATGAAACATCTAAAATACCCCAAAACACTAAAAGAACCTAAAACCCCCCAAAACCCAAATCCATAATGCACATAAAACCCATTAAAACATTAAAACCCCACATGTCCTCAAAATCACTATAAATGCCTAAAAAATTATAAACCCACCAAAAAAACCTTAAAATATTTAAAACACTACCAAACCCTACAAATCCATAAAATCTTACAAAATCCCTAGAACCCAAAAATGACTAAAACATCCTAATAGATCATTAAAATCAATAAATCCCCCAATAGAACCCTAAAACCCCCAAAAACTCTAAAACCCCAAAAATAATCCTTCAGACCCATAATAACTAAAAGACACTAAAAAACTACAAAAATTGAACATCAAATATTGATAAAAACTTAAAACCCCTAAAACCCAAATAAACCATAAAAAACGTAAAACCACATAAAATTATATAAACACAAAAAACAATAAAAACCATAAAATCCTAAATGTCCCTAAATGCCTATAAAACCATATAACCTCAAAAAACCTTAAAAATCATAAAATGCACAAATGTCACGAAGGAATCCCTGAAAGTTTATAAAACCCTTAAAACAAACAAAAACACCCAAATGAGAAAATAAAGACACAAAACCACATAAAACAACTACAAACCATAAAAACCCAAAATAAACCCAAAAACCCTATAGAATTCTGTAGAACCATAAAAACCATAAACCCCAAAAACGAACAATTTAAACCCCATAACCCAAAAAATTATAATACCCAAAAAATTATAATCACAATAAAATCCCTAAAACACTAAAATCCCTATTGTCCGTAAGTGACTAAAATACATAAAAATACCTAAAAAACCTTACACCCAGGAAAACCCGAAAACACTAAAGACCCAAAAATCACTTAAAACACCTAAAATAATAAATACCATAAAAGAATAAAAAACATAAATCCAAAAGAACAACAAATTCCTCAACCCCCCCCCCAAATACCCAATAAATATCTAAAACCCCATAAAAACCCAAAAAACTGAAAAAAAACATAAAATCCCCAAAACCATAAAAATTACGAAATCCCCTAAAAACATTAAAAAACTAAAGTCAAAAAAAATTTAACATCTGTAAAACCATCTAAAAATAAATGGAAAACAAAAAAAAACATAAACCCCATAAAACAACTCTAAAATCTAGTTAAAACCCTAAAATAAAATAAAATCACTTAAATACAGTAAAACCCTAAAGACCCTTAAAACCACATAAAAATATTTAAAACAAAAAACCCAAAAAATTGTTAATCTCTTCAAACCACTAAAATAATTTTAAAAATACGAAAATCCCAAAAAAACCCTAGAAACCCAAAAACTTATAAGATCACTAAAAACCCAAAAACCATAAATACTCTACAAAAACGAATAACCCATAAAATCCCTATTTCCCCAAAATTAACCTAAAAACCATTCAATTCCTGAAAACTAATAAAACCCCCAAAACCCACTAAAAACCCTAAAAACACTGAAAATACATTATAAAAACTATAAAACCTGAAGAACCATAAAACCCAAAATACTGCAAAACCCATAAAACCCTTAAAATCCCCATAAAACCCCTCAAAATCCTAGAAATCCTAAAATCCCTAAAATCCAAATATTACCCCAAAAACACCTGAGGAAACCATAAAACGGTTTAATCCCCATAAAACCCATAAATACCATAAAAGACGTAAATATATAAATAATAGTCCTAATGAACTTAAAAACCCTGAAAACTCTTCGAACAAAAAAGAATCCTCAAAATACATAAAAACTCTAAAGATCCTAAAACCCAAAAAAAACTATAAAAAATACTCATAAATAATAAAAACCCTAAAAACATATGAGAACAATAAAACCCTCTAAATGTCCATAAAACCCCCAAAGGACCTAAATTAACATTAATAAAATTTAGAAATCCTAAAAATTACTTAAAAGACCCCAAAACCCAAAAAACCTCTAAAAGGCCTTATAAAAACAATAAAAAACCCGAAAAGCATGAACAATCCTAAAATAATCTTAAAACACTAAAAACCGAAAAGGACTAATGCCCTAAAAAATAACGAAATTGCTAAATGTAACTAAAAACCCAAAACCCCAAAATGACCCAAATAGACTCTAAATCCCAAAAGGACTCAAAAAACATGAAAAACAACCAATGGACCATAAAACACAAAAAACCTATTAAACCCAAAAAACCCTATAGGACCCTCAAAACCATAAATGTCCCAAAAATTCCTATAAATTCCATGAATCTAGAAAATAAACCTAAACTCCAAGAAACAAAGAGAAAACTCCAAAAACCTGAAAACCAATAAAAAATCCTAAAAGTTCCAAAAAACAATACTAACACTAATACACCATAAAAATATAAATACAATAAAAAATATAAAAACCCTAAAAATCCCATAAAACCCAAAAAATGATTAAAATAAAATAAAACATTAAATATGAAAAGAGATATTAAACTCCTTAAAAATTAAAAAACCATTGAAATTCACATAAAACCCCAAAATACCAAAAACCCCTAACACCCATTAATAACCAAAAAATACATAAAATCTCATAATACCCCCAAAACCTAAAAACCCCATTAAATTAAAAATAACCCAAAATCTAGATAAAAACTATAAAACCCTAAAAACCATAAAAACACCTAAAAACCCTAAAAACTAGTAAAAACCTAAAAATCATAAAACCATAACAAACCTAAAATAAATCTTAAACTAGTAAAATATTATTAAAAAAACATAAAACCTAAAACCCATAAAAAATAATAACCCTATAATTCCTTAAAAAATGAAATCCAAAAGAACCCCTAAGAAAAAAAAAATCCCTTAATTCCATACAAAATCCTTAGAAATCCAAAAACCCACTTAAAAGCCCAGAAAACTGTGAAAACTGACAAATAACCCCTAAATACACTTAAACAGCCCACAAAATACTAAAAACTCTAAAAATGACAAAAACAAAAAAAATCCTAAACCCCCTCAAAATAATAAGAAACCAAAAGAATGATAAGGCCCTTAAAATATCCTAAAAACCCTAAATGTCACAAAAAACACTGAAACCCATAAAACACTAAAAAAACATAAACTCCCTAAAACATATAAACAATTAAACCCATTAAAAAACCATACTAATATTAAGAAACCTAAAAATATATTTAAAATTCGAAAAATCCTAAATCCCCTAAAAATGTAAGAATTCCCAAAAAACCCAAAAATGCTAAATATCGTATTTTTTTCAAAACACATAAAAAACATTTAAACACTAAAAACCTAAGAACCCTTAATAATCCCATATAACTATAAAAATCATTCAACCCAGAAAAACCCATAAACAGTTTAAATACCAAAAAAAACCAAAAATACTATCAAATTTAAAATTATCATAAAACCCTAAAGAACATAAATACTATAAAAACCCATAATGGATCCTAAAATCATATAACACCCTAAAATTCATCAAAAAGCCAAAAACCTCTAAAAGTAATATGAAATAAAAAAACAAAAATCTCATTAAAATAATTAAAACCCACTAAAATCCCATAAAATTCTTAATCCAATAAAGCCTCTAAAAGCTTAAAATAACCAATACGTACCAAAAAAATACACTAAAAATATTTGAATATTGTAACATTCTATAAAAGACCCCCAAACCCTAAAAACCCCAAACGACCCTAAAACCCATAAAATACCCACAAACCCTATAACCCCCTACAATACCATAAAGGGATTAAAAATCCATAAAATCAATTAAAATAATAAAAACCCTAAATGAACCTACACAACCCAAAAGGAATCTAAAGAAATAACCTTAATGGAGATTCAAAAACCCAAATATCCTAAAGGACCATAAAAAATTAAAAATATCTAAAGGAAAGTAAAAACCTAAAAAACATATAAAGGGCCATTAAAACCTAAAAACCCAAAAAACACGCCAAAACACTAAAAGACCATATAAACCATAAAAAACTGTCAGAAGACCCTAAAACCCAAATAACCTGAAAGTTTCATAAAACACTCAAAAAGGATATGAATATAAAATACACCCTAAAACCTATAAATTTCCCAAAATTCACTAAAGGACCCCAAAAGACCCAAAAAACACCTAAAAACCCTAAAAATTCTAAAAAACTTCTTTCTCTAAAAACAAAAAATTCTTTAAAAAACCAGAAGAAATCAAAATACCTTAAAAACCACAAAAACCCAAATAATAAAAAAATAGTTTAATAACCATAAAAACCTTTAAGAACACTAAATAACCAAAACACTGTAAAAAAAGTAAAACCCCTAAAAACATTAAAACCACAAAATCAATATAAATCATAAAATCCCTAAAAAATTAAAAGACCATAAAAATAAAAAAACAAACCTAAAAATTCTTAATCCCCCCAAAAACTGTTAAATACCATTAAAAATACATCAAAACCCAAAACCCCTAAAATCTCCAAAATTCATACATAACCTAAACAAAAAATGAAACACTACAAATGATAAACCCCATAACATCCAAAAAAATGATATACCCTTAAAAACACCTAATGATCTCTATAAACCATTAACCCCCCTCCCCCAACATAACCATACAACCTCAAAAACTAGAAAACATTAAAAATCACAAAAATCACATAAAACCTATTAAAAAACCAAAATCTAAAAATAACCTAACAATCCTAAAAAAATCACTAAAAACCCTATATAATGTAAAAAAAAACTAAAAAAGTATAAGATATTCAAACCCCTTAAATCCCCAAAACAATAAAAACCCTGAAACCCCATAAAACAACAAACCCCTAAAATCATTATTACCCTAAAACCTAAAAACCCTACAATCACTAAAAACACCAAAAGTCCCCTTAAAGGTCCTAAAGCTCCTTAAAACCCAAAAAACAAAAAAAACTAAATTTCCATAAAAACCATAAAAGAACAAAAAAAAACCCATAAAGACCAAAATACCATATAAAGACAAAAACTTCTTTAAATAACCTAAAAATAAATAATAACCCACTAAATACCAAAGAACCCCGAAAAACACTAAAAACATAAAAAACCTTAAAACATAAAACCCATAAAAACCATAGAACCCATAAAACGCCCGAAAAACTCTAGAACATTTAAATATACATAAATACTGTAAAAACCATGAAGAATATGAAGGACCCAAAATTACCCTAAAAACCTAAAAATTCATATAAAGAATTGAAAACCCTTAAAAAGTAAATACCCTAAAGGCCATAAAATTTGTAAAATCTTGTAATAACCCTAAAATCATTTGAAACACATCAAACACTAAAAACACCTAAGAACCCTAAACTCCATAAAAACTGTAAAATAATATAAAAAACTCTAAAACACTATAAACTATAAAAATTTAAAAAACCCTATGATATTAAACAAAAAATAAAAAATACTTCATGTCCATAAAAATCCTCAAAAACCCTAACAACCGAATAGAACATAAAAAATATGAATACCCCCATAAAACCCCTAAAAACTGTTAAAACCACTAAAATCCCAAAAAACTTTAAAACCCATAAAATTAATATAAAACCCTAAAACCATTAAAATCCGAAATGACCCTAAAAAAACTAAATAATATAAAAAAACTTTAGAAGACATAATAGATTAAAACCCTAAATAGGAACTATAAAAACCTCTCAAAACCCACAAAAAACCTAACTAAAATTAAAATGCCCATAAAACAAAAACCCCACAGGAAACTATAATAACCATAAAACCATTAATGTATCAAAAATCCGTAAATCCCAAAAAGAGGCCAAAGTACCCAATGACCACTCAAAATGAAAAAAAATATATCTAAAATCCCTAAAATCCTAGAAAAATTTAAAGGTATTAAAATCCATACGACGACTCTAAAACACTAGAAAACCAGAAAACTAAAAAACCCCTAAAACACCCTAAAAACCCTAAAACCCATAAAAACTTAAAAAAACTAAAAACCTATATTTCGGGTTGGTCTCGAAATTCCCAACAGTTCTGTATCTGATGAGATGTGGCCCTTCCTTCCAAAGGAAGCCGTTCGCCGGATGGTCTGACCAGTGATGCTTAAGAACTCACATTGGTCAATAGGATGGGATGTTGGGCTCATCTCACCGTTTTGGGGGGAATTTTTTCCTGTTCTGGGACACTCTTATAGATTTAAGATGTATTCATATGTTCGTGAATCTTTGGTTTATACCCAAACATTATCCACAGATTTCTCCTGGTTAGCAATGGTCAGCTGAACGCAGGGTTTCAGAATCATTTAGGCTTAAGGTTTACCATCCCTCATTGGATTAATGACCCTATGGACTCGGGACACATTGAGGTGGCACTGGGATTGGTGTGGTAAACCAATATGAAGATAGTCGGATCGACCGGTCGTTCGTCTTGAACCTCATGGAGGCTTCTTATGTACCTTGCTTGAGAGACAAGGATCAACATCCATGTAGTTCGTAATGGCTTGGGACTTACGCTCTGAGGCATCCCAGAGTGATGGATTGGGGCTTACACTCTGAGGAGTCCCATGGTTTGATTGATGGGCTTGAACCTCAGGTAGGCTTCCTACGTAACCTGCCTAAAAGACAAGGATAAAAGTCCACATAGTTCGTAATGGCTTCAAACATATGTTCTGAGGCAGCCTAGAGTGATGGATTGGGGCTTACACTCGAGGAGGCCCATAAGATGAGGTCATGCTCGATTCTTACTCTAAGACCATGTGATTTATGCTAGTTCTGAAAAAAAAAGAGGCATTATGGACCAGATGATCACGTCGTGAAAGGTGCGTCCATGAGAGGTGGAGTGGGACTTACTCATGAGGGAAGCCCATAAAGTCGGGGCTTACTCTAGGATGGACTCCCCTAACAATAAATCGTAGCAGGAGAGGGAAAGGGGTGCTCATGTTCCCATCTCCTCTCTTGAATTGCACGAGAGATTCCTTCTGATGGGTAATTTACTACCCCCGAGGAGCCCTTAACATGTATAGGGGAAAAGGGGGGAATTTCGAGCTCAGAATCCACATTACCGTGGGAATGTGAATCCATGAATGCTTCTGGAATCTTCCCAAGGGTCGTTTCAACCCCTTTTCCCCTCTTTACCGAGGGTATGTAAACTCAAAACGGTGCACAGATGCACCTAAGGGTTACACTACACGGATCCAGTGGCTCTGGTGGAGGACTTGGTTTAGGGCCGATGAGTAGGCCAATGACGAGGTTGCGAAGGATTAGGGTGGATTAGAGTTGGACGGATTTTATCTAGCTCAGGGAATGGGAAATATGAAGGTTTTGGCAGGACGCACATGGGTATGGGTGGTGGAGCCCTTCGCGTAGGGAAGTACTACGAGGCTGGAGAAGCCGTCCATGAACCAGGATGGCCTGCAGACTGATTGGCGTTCCACGAACCAGAATGGCCCATAGACTGATTGGCCGTCCACAAACCAGGATGGCCCACGGACTGATTGGTCTTCTGCGAACCAGGAGGGTATGCGGACTGATTGGCCATCAGCGAACAAGGAGGGTACGCGGACTTATTGGTATCCCGGAAACCAAGAGGGTTCGCGGCTTTGGGTTTGGTCCACATACAAGGTTGGTACGCTGAGGGGTCCACGCGAGCAGTGGCAGCCAAGGGCGGTGCCGACCGGAGGCTCTTCGTTCGGGGCTTAACCCGCGTAGGAGGGTACTACATGGTGCGGTGGATCAGAAAAGCTTCATAAACTCCCTGGTCCATTGGGAGTACATCTGAGGAGGGACCTTCGTTCACAGTTTTCTCTTCTGTGTTATTTTACGTTTGTGGTTCACCAAGTTATTATGCATTTTTTGGTTCCATATTAGTTCATTCCAAGGTTCATACCTGCTCTGTTTCATGAACTGGAACTTCCAAAATCCGAAGCCTTCCTTCGAAATCATTCCACCTGAATCTGACCGACCTCCTCTCCATTCTCTATGTTATCCTCCCCCTCTTTTTCAATCTCTATTTATAGAGCTGGGAAAAGGATGTATCTAGGATCACGCGGAACCTTTTGCAGTGTCCCATGACCTAAAACCCGGTTCATGGATGACATGGTCAATCTGCAACTCGTGGGGCATTAAACACTCCACCACTGCGATCCAGACTCGGGGAGTTCTTCGTGGCAGCGGAGGGTTCCACCTCTATTTCACGAATGGTAGCAGAGACTGTTTGGGCCAGTTTACATGGCTCGTGGATGGGGTGGTCTGTAATGGTGAACTGGGATGGCGCTTATCCCTCCTCACAACCGCGGAGGATCTCCACCCCCATCTCGCGAACGAAAATGGTCTGAAGAGGAGGGAAGCTTCGTGGAACCAGCCATGCGTCGCTAAAATTAAACAGGTCCGTGGATCGGTTCGTCATTCTCCATCCTTGAGTATTCCCCAAATTTTACCAATCCTTTTGTGGGGAAATTGGGTAGAATCTCCCTTTAGTTAAATCGGGTCATCATTCTCTTTTGCGAATTTCTTAGGACCCTGCAAATGCCCCCATCGGAATGGGTCCGATCAGAACGAAGAGGAGGCTATTCCAATGCAGAGTGGCCCGGAAACTCAGGTAGTTCACAGTAGATATTTGGACACAAGAGGGGACCACTCTTATAAATATAGAGGGCCCTTCATTTTTCTTCTACCGAATTCTTCACAAATATCAGCGCTCTTTCGATTTTCTACCTTTGAGTGCTTGTTCCATCCCGAAACACTTAGTCCGCGAACCGGTTGCTACTTCCACGAACCATTTCTCATTCGCGCTGTTCTTCATCCAATGACAAACGTCCCTGCTGCGAACTAAAACTTTTAATTAATTAATAAAAAGTAATCCACGATGGGCCATAGAGGAACTCGCTTCACAGTTTTGGTGATCTGTGGTTTCAAGGCTCTGCGGTTTTGATGCTCTGTGGTTTCGATGCTCCGCGGTTTTGATACTCCACGGACTAAAATCTTATGAACATTAAAAATTTCTATGTCTTCCGAACATAACCACTTAAATTTGATATTGAAATTCCGCAGAGAAACATGGTCTAATGTTTCCCGTCCAACGCTCCGCGAGCCAGAGTATCGCGCACTACTTCCACACAGGGTTTGTTCGTGGGGTGTCATCATTGAGAACCAATATTCGAGGACTCTATGCGTAATTTTCTATGAAGCTTGGATGGAATCCTCTATAAATACTTGGTATTTTGTCCATGTTTTATTATTTTTGGACTAACCATTTGTTGGATTTTGTTGTTCAGAGAGAAAATATGGTTCCCCCTCATTCTGCACCTAGGCATGCTGCCGAGCCTCTCCCAATTAGTTCAAGGAGACGTTTCAAAATGACACGCCGAGCGGAGAACATCCAACAGGACCCTAGTCAGTCCATTAATCCTGACGATGGTGTTTGGAAAGACTTGTTCCCTCTTGAGATCATGGATTATCCACTATCAAATCATCTTCAACTTTATGGATTCAGTCTTCAAGACGATGTCCATATTCACCCCCACGTTCTTTGGTCTTCCTTCTCCTTTCTTAGAAGCATCGTCAAAGTGTATTCAGGAAAACCTTACCCAATTGGGGGAGATTGTTTCTGACTCTGACCATAAATACACCTTCATTTTAAGTGGCTCTGTTTGGACCCAAAGTGATCATCATGACCAAAAATTTTCTCAGGAAGCTGTCTTCAAGACTTAGCCTTCAATTATCAACCTTTCATGAGTAGATCCCAATGCGGTGTGGATTCCTAAGTGGGATCCTCGGTCCGACGGGCTCTTCTCAAATGACTGGGCCTGGGCTTTCTGGGTCCATCATAACTGTCGGGAGTCTCCCGAGTCATTGGAAGCAGTCTATTTCTACTCCGTATTGTGGTCTTCCCAATTTACTATTTACCCACCATCCTTGATCCTAATAGAACTACTCAGTCACTGGTGTTCAAGCACTAATACTTTCCACCTTTCCCATGGGGAAGATGGCATTAGTCTGTGGGACATCTATCAATTGGGAGGGATCTCGATTATCGGTGAGATGTATGATGAGTTTCTGCCTGCCCCTGAGGCATGGGATGACGTTGAACAAGTGCCTTTATTGGTGAAGGATCTGCTAGTTATGGCAGAGCGATCACTGGGTCAGGCCTTGCGTGCCTGCTCTCTTCTTCCGTATAGTACATGGATAGGGATATTTATAAACACCACTGGTCCTGTGACAAAGATCAAATGCCCCTGGAATCATCCTTCTCAACAGTCACGAACCACCCCAGGTTCCTACTAGGTAGTTCTAGAGGCGGGAGACTACCTTTTATGGGGTTATGAGATGTGCCCCGGTGTGCCGCCTATGCCCTAGCTGGCAGGTTTGTTTCATATGTTCCTAAGCATGTGGTTATTCCCTTGACATGATATTAATCCTGGCATCAGGCCTTAGACCCTGATGATGGAAGTTGAGCTGGCAGAGGGCCGCCTAGTGAATTTTCTCATGCCCACATTGGCTCATATTTATGAACTATTGGGTCACATGAAGAAGTCTTGGTCACCCTTCTTTCTGAGTGGACCATTTAAATTTTTGTATGGCTGGGTAGCGGATCATTGTCGCTGTTATGAGTATCGTCACAACACGGGCATCCCTCTTCCTACCCTTCGGCCTACCCTGGTCGATATAGCTGGAGTTCGCTAGAAATCCCTCAGCTTTGGTGAAGTACTCAAGATTCTGAGTGACTTCTCTAAGTTTTATTTCACTCCCTACCCCACCCCTTATGGCGTCTTAGTTTACAACCACCAGGGGATCCTGGTGGATCTTTCTTACATGATCTCTCTACGGGACGGATTTCTGTCTGTTTGGATCAACGAGGTTTCTCTGTGTGAGTTGTATATACCATATCATTTTTCTCGCCAGTTTTGGTGCATGCAAGTCCATGTTTCCCTTCCCCCTACTCAGGTTCAAGGATTGCACCTGGCCATACTTTGTCAATGGTGGATGATGCTGATGCATGAGGGATCTAACATAAGCATTCACTTTCCATTCGTGGCGGCGGCTGCCGGCCTTTCCATGGGGTATGAAAAAGCGTGGGCAAAACACAATCCTGATGGGATCCTAGGGAAGGCCATCCTGAAGGTTCCCAAATCAGGAGGTATTTTGGCTGGTGTGTCCACCACACCATCCTCATAAACTCTAATGGAGGATCAACTAATGGCTCGTCGATCAAAGCGACTCAAGAGATTTTCCTTTCCTAGCCCTACAGTGGATGAAGTTCGGACAGGTTCATCCTTCTTGGACGTGGTTGAGGATGAACCTGTGGTTCCAGGTCCCAGCGAGACAATCCCAGATGTTTTTCAAGTCGATACTGGGCTTAGAAACTTGATCCCCAATCCTGACCCTGGGTTAGAGGCTCCAAACATTCCAGCTTCGGAACCAACTTCTAGCAAGCACATGCCTGCGCTGACTGTAATGTCATATTTCATTCTCGTTCTATCCATTGAGGATACCAAAGATCCTCATGTCATGGTGGACCACTAGGCTGTGCACAGGTGGGCCTGGCCCCAGATTTTCGAGATCGTTGTTGAAACTCCTCAAGCTGATATGGAAAATAAATCTGATGCTCTTTGACAGCTCTTCCTAGGTTTGGGGTCAGTAGGCTTTGACTATAGGAAGATCCATTCTATTGATTTCCAAGTTATCATGGTCCGTGAGAAGGTTTCCACTAGTGAACGCAAAATTTATCACATTGATGCCTCTCATTGCGGTCCCTGAGCACTGGAGGAAGCCACGATACAACTCCATCAACTGATAGCACAGGAGGATATCTCTTGAGATCAGGTGGTCGTCCTATCCTCCGAGTTGGATGAATGTGAAGAACGGGCAGCGATGATGAGGAATTAGTTGGCATCTATGACTAGTCGTCTGGAAGCCACCAGGAAAGGTATCAACTATCTTAAAACAATGGTGGAGTGTACTCGTCTTGTGGCTGAGGTTGAAGCCAGGGAGAAGGCTATGTTGGAACAGTCTTGCAACGACCTCCACCACACGGTCGCCGATCTGGTGGAGAGATCAAGTTATACTCCTTTATGACTATCAGAGACACTCTTGTACTCATTTTTTTACATACCCCTCTCTTTTTTTTGTGAGGGAGAGACACTAGATTGTGGACGTCCTCCCTTTTTTTTGATCGAAATACAGTCTCTTTCAATCACTTGTCACTGTAAAATTTGATTGTTACTAGAACAATTGTTGTGTAAATAACAACTCACTCAATCATAATTAATCATAACTCAGGAAAACAAACTATAACTTTTTCATAGACCAGGGGGTCCAGCGATTATAGTTGGACTATTGCTAGGGTTTTTTAGAAAAACTCTACAAACTTTTTGTCTTTTCTTTTAATGCCCTAATTTTTCATGGGGTCATTTACTATGAAACCAATAGGTATGGTCCGACTTTTTCATAGGTCACCCTTTTCGGGTTTTCGTCATAACAGGCTTTGTGCCCTTTTTCTTGGGCGGTTTAATGTTCGGTCGTCAAGACTATCATTACTAATGTTTTAGGTCGAACAGCTTTGACCAAGTATGCCAGGGCAAGGGCCCCAATGAGGTTTAGCTGATTAAATGATGTCTTAATATCCTTTAGATGCATTTGTAGGGAGTGTGTTTAGATTTTAACGACACGCAGGGCATGACTCAAGGCATGGGAGCCGTATCAGCATGGAATGGTGGGAGGATCTTTGCCTAAAGAAATCTTGCCTTTGGTATAGAGGCTAGGGGCGATCAATATGCAGAGCTACTGAGGGCATGGTATGCATAGTTGTGAAAAGGTTTCCTTAAGTTGATGACTCTCCATTTCAGATGGCCATAGGACATCATGAAAGTCCGACTTATGGAAACCACCATTGGTGACTTGGAAAATAAGGAAAACCACCAGGGGTGGTATGGAATGGGTATGTGACATCTGAAAGGTTTTGGGAACATCCTCCTCAATCAGGAATGTGGAAGCCAGGTTCCTAACCTATGAAGTTATCTTGCGTAAAGGATGGTCGAAGCTTGGTGAAGTTTAAATTCATGAAGCTGGGACATAATCTATAATGGAACGACTTCTCCTGGTCCTCATTAATCTAGTCAGAGACATTCCACCATATTCAGGCAGGGTTGTGAATTTGGTTGGTAAACTGTAACTTAGAGGGTTTCTGAATCCCAGGATAGACATGGGGGCTTGGAGTCCAAGTGGCGTATAGAGAGAAGCATTTCCTAAGGAAATCCTTCCTTTGGTAGACGGTCCAGGGGCGATCAATATGCAGAGCCGCTAAGGGCATGGTATGTATAGTCGTGCAAAGGTGTCCTCGGGTCAATGATTGTATTCCTCTGATAGCCAAGAAACTTCCGGGAAGTTGAGATTTGGGACCACCCGGGATGACTTATGAGAGTCTGTATTTTTTTGAGTATAGAATATGGTTTATGATGAAAGGGTACCTGTATACGGGGGAAACATCTAGACTAAACATCCTGAGAATGGGTGAAGTAATCCCTCCTCACGCGGGTGTGAGATGGTGGCTTGTGTATGTTTGACCCATGCACTGAAGGACAAAGAAAAGCCTTTATTCCTTACTGAACACATGACGGGTTTGACTGTGAAGTTTAGCATCATGCGATAATGAATAAGAACATTATTAAATGATGATGTGCAGTTTAACATCATGCAGCGAGGATGGGGGAGCATTTTACTTTCCTTTTCCAATGTTGAGCAGTTTATCATCGTGCAGCAAGGATGATTGACCATGCAGTTTAAAATCACGTGGTAAGGACGAGGAGCATTATTAAACCAGTTAAAATGCTTTGTGTAGGAGGAATTCCCCTGGATGTTTAATGCTTGGTCTTTTCAGCCTTACGTCAGGCGGCCATGATGTGCTCTATGAAATTTGACGTCTTGTGGCAAGGACGTAGTTAAAATGGATTCTCTTGATTAGAATGTAACAGGGCCAGAGTATCCTGGCATGTCCAAGACATAAAGGGGGGTTTATGGTGTAAATCATGGATCCAAGGCATCTTGGATCAAGAGAGATGTCATGGAGTCTCTAAGGCCTGTATGAATACAGAGCTAGGAAGAGTATTGCCTGGGGAAATATTACATTTGGTAGATGGGCCAGGGGCTATCAATATGCAGAGCTGCTAAGGAAATGGTATGCATAGTCATGAAAAGGTGTCTCCAGGCCGATGAATTTTCACATTAGATTGTCGTGAATGGTTATGAAGATCCGAAATTTTCGATCCATGAAGTCTGTCATCGGGGAAGGAAATTTCTGGGCATGTCGGAGATATTTGTCCTTGGTTACTGTTAATGCATAAAGATCCCCCCGCACTGATTTATTTTGTGCACGGGGGGGGGGGGGGTGGTGGGGTACCTTCACTCCATGTAGTTTAACGTCATGTGGTAAGGACGAGGTACTCCTAGTTTAGCGGTCATAGAGCTCGAACCATTGTGTGACTATTGTTGTAGTCACTCGAAGAATAACTGGGTCAAAATGTTCTGATATACTTGGAATGAGGTGGTGGATGAATGTCGTAAACTGCAACATGAGGTTTCATGGATTAGGAGGTGTGGCATGGGGGCTCTAAGGCCAGTAAGAGTACGAATTTAGGAAGTGTACCACCCATGGAAATATTTACTTTGATGGATGAGCCAGGGGCTATCATTATGCAAAGCCGCTGAGGTCATGGCATGCATAGTCGTACAAAGGTGTCCGTGAGTCAACAACTTTACACTTCCTATGGCCATGAATGACTATGAGAATCCCCGATTGATCACAGTGCAGAGTTCGACATGTGGGGATAATGGTGTATGAGTATACAAGAAACATCTTCATTGCAATTTTCTGTTGATTCATAGTAGCCTAGTCCTGGCTTGATGTTCGTTGACGCAGGTCTCTATGTGAACCACCGACGGACACATAGGCTAGCTAGTTAGGGGTACCATGGTAACATTTGGATGTGAAAAGCGGAATGATCTTGTAAACCACTATTCCAAAAAAATTTGGATCATGAGATGTGATATGGGGATCTAAGGCTGGTAGGCGTACGGAGCTAGGAAGAGTGTCGCTCGAAGAAATCTTTCCTTTGGTAGATGGGCCATGGGATATCAATATGCAGAGCAGCTGAGGGCATGGTATGCATAGTCGTACAAAGGTGTCCACGGGTCCATGACTTTCCTCTCCTAATGGCCATGAATGGTTATGAAGATCCATAATTATACGTGTACAGACCCAATACTTGAAATACATGGACATTACATTAATTTTTCGGAATACTTAATACATGACAAAAAGAGACGCCCAAAGACTGTATTAGTTTAGTGTCTTTGGAATCACAGAACGAAATCTTCTAATCATGGTGAAAGATCTTCAACATCTCCCATAAATATCTTCCCCTTTTGGTTTTCATACCTAAAACCTTTTTTTATATCCTGGGGAAAAGAAAACATAAAAAGGGTGAGCTCAAATGCTCAGTAAGGGTAAACATAGAGAACATTAAACAATCCATAAACATTTTAACGCAAAAACTTGAACATAAAATCTAAACATCAAAATCTTGAGTAAAGACATAAATCATGGAAGTACATAAGGCATATATCATAAAGGAACATCAATCAAGATAAATTATATTGGAAATAAAACTTGTAATTTTGGAAAAACATTAGGCACATGATAAGATTTTCATAGTAGCCAAGATATTGCTTCCAAGACCATCTTAGTGGACAATGTCCCTTTCTGAATCGAGTTCAGTCCTCGCTTCAGTCCTGTAACATTCAACCGGATTAACATTCAATTCCATCCATGTCTATCTCATGAGATATAAATCTTTACCCAATGAATTTTAGGGAGATGTAGGTCCCACCAATCTCATAATTAAACCATTCTTACTTGTGCCACAAAATAAACATTAAACATTCATCATAACCCAAAAAATAAAATGGGTTGCATAAACATCATCCTATCATCACATAATACATATAAAACAAATGGATATTTCTTCAAAAGAAAAGAGAAACCATGTAAATCATAGAGACATTATACATGAAACATACACATATGAAATAATGTCATCATAGATGGAAAATGGTTTTTATAAAACACTTGAAATGAATTCTTGAAGAAAATATCCTTTCATCTTGAAAATCAATTTCATTTCACAAAATTCCACAAAATTTTAAAAGAAAAGTATTTGTTTAAAAATATTCATAAAATCTTATAGAGTAAGCTTAATGAAAATGAGGCATTGTGAAACTGTAGAAATCCATTCACGCCGTATAATTTAGAAATTACATTCTTCTCGTACTTTTTTCAGAAAATTCAAATGGTACCTCATATGGTAAACAAAAGAAAATTTCCTTACATACGATGTGGTAAAAGTAACAAAAAGTGTAAGAATGACTTTTAACTTACATGGAATAAAATTAATCATTTTATGAAAACATTTTGGGAATCTATGGACATGGATAAGAAACATAACACCAGTAAATACTTACGAAAAAACAATCTTGGATAAGAATGAGATTGGAATAATTATCTCATACCTTAGGTCCGATATGATTTTTATATATCCAAACCTCCTGTATAATGATTTAAATAATGTCATTGACTTATTAAATAATTATATTCATTGTTATGATGTCTTATATGGTTCACTTATGACTTTATATTACCCGTTCATTTGTAAATTCCATGTTAAAGCAATGTTTTGGGTAAAATCGTTTCATTTATCGTACGTGTTTCAACATGTTGTTAATGATATTTTTAATTATATCCTGATATACATAATTACAAAGTGTAAAACATGATTTATATATGCAATATATATAAATCATATACATATATATATGATAGATTGATAAATGTAATGAAATACACCGTTAATGGAAACGGTAGGTCGTACGTACGGATGAACGCTGTTTTCGTTTCCTTATTAAATTGAATTGAATTAAGTAGATGACATACATATATATATACATAAATCCAGTATCATTATTATGTCATATATTTAATTATTATTCCGTATATATACTTTATAATCATTCATGAATGGTTAACATGGAGAATGAATCTCATCGCGTCGTGGAGACAGTAGTTCGTACGTACGAATGAGCGATGATATCATTCCCATGATCGTGGAATTGTATTGAAGTGTATGTAGAATATTTCATAATAAATATCACTTTAATATAATCATATATAGTTATTTATTTACACCATTATACCAATCCATGTAATGTGGTGGTCGAAAACAGATTAAACCACGGCATGGAGACGGTATTCCGTACGTACGCACGCGTGGTGATTTCATTTTCCGTAGGAGGGGTAGAAGGTGAAATAGGGTTGTTTCATATTTATTAAAACATATCAGTATATAAGTAATACTTATGTTATTACTTTGTAATGAAACAACTAAATAAGAGGACGTAGAAGAAGAATGAAACTTGAAAGAGTCGGTAGAAGAGATTCCCTCTTCCTCGACGCACCTCCTCTAAACTTCTTCTTAGGGCACTAGAGTTGGTCTTTTGAGAAGACCAGAACTTCTATGATGTAACTAGAGAGGTTGAGAAGAGGAATTCACAGGGGTTGGCCCAGCTTCAAAGCTCAATAGGGTGTGAATAGAAGAGAAAAGGGGTTCCCTTTTTATAAGGGAGGAGTGGGGAACCTTTGAAAAAACATAAAATATTATTTTTATAATAATGTAATATTTGGTTTTTAGTAGCTAAAATCTGATTTATATAGAAGCTAAGGTGTTCAATGGTCGAAATTCTCTCAAAAAATAGGTTTTAGACAAGTTTAGGTTACTATTTTAACCTTATCATTTAGATTTAACTCTAAGTTAAATAATTTAACTTTTACTGTATGTTCTTGTTTTCTTACACTATATGGTTAATAAACATACTATAACCAGCCAAAAGAACCCCAAGTGGTTCATTCATAATATATATATCCTTATATAATTCATTTGCCTGAAACATAGATTTTAGGAATAAATTATCAATTAATAGTATAATATTTCTTTTAAAAACAATTTTAGGTCAATTTTGACACTATTTGGTACATGATATTTGTGAATATCATAACAACATGATTAGTTCGAAAAAAGTTAATTAAATAAATGATAACATGTCATATTAACCATGAAAATTAGTTTAATTCATAAAAAGTCTAAAATTACATTTATTTGGGTATTTATAACATCAAATATGTTAATATTTCATTAATAAGGTAATTAATGTATCATCATTGTGTCATAAATAAATTAAATTATCTAATTTTTAAAAATTATAAATAAAATACCATTATTTATGAAATATTTTTATATTTCTAATGAATGTTTATAGTGAAATTTTTCTTATGTATAACCCTATATTAAAAATTATTTAGTTATTAAACATCGATTTTAACTATTTATCCCTTCATTAAATAAATTAATAATAAATGTCCTAATCTACTCCAAGTGGACATAAATGGTCATATATTATTCATAAGGTTGTTTTTGGTTGAATTACACTTATCCAATACAATTATGACAGGTGTTAGGGAAATAATAATATCATTATTACCCTTAATTATCCTATTTACTTTTAACAGTGGTAAATAAAAGTAAGAAGTTACTATTCACCAAAAATTATTTTTATCTCATTGAGGCATATTTTAGTCCTTGATATTAACTATCTCTCTATCAGATTTTCGAAATTCCACTCACAGAAGTGCTAAAATTATGTTTTATGTGAGTTTCCAAATTCTCCAAGGAGTTGGGTAAAAGTCAGTGAAAAATCCAATAAAATTTTTATATATCTAAAATTATTATAAAATGACTCCAATGAATTACATTTAACTTATATAGGTATTATGTATCAATTTTGAACTAAAATAAAAATAAAATAAAAAATTATTTAAATAAAAAATCTGTTTTTAAATAGTAACCCAGTGTTTTCAATATTCATCAAAAACTGAATGTTTTCAGAAAAATACCAAAAATTTACCCTAGGCTAATTTTGATATTCTGAATCCAAAAATTAAGTCCATTTTGAAGGGTAAAATTTATAAAATTTTAAAAAGTGGGTATTACTATTCATAACAACTAGTTCATAATAATATTTTTATAATATCTCATTTAGTGAAAGTCGGTATTGCATACTACACATGTTATTGAGGAAGGTCGCGATTGCATGTAATGTAAGACAAGTCAAGGTTGTGTGTAGTGCAAGACTCCATTGTTGTTGCGTATAATAGAATCCAAAAATATTTAATTTATACATTGAATAAATATATATATACTCAATGTTGTGTAGAATAACTACTATCAAACGAACTTGAAATTGGGCATAACACGATCCAAGAATAGTGTTTCATATACTACAAGCTAATACGGTGTTGTGTATAGTGCAAGATAATCTTGGTGTAGCATACAAAAAAAGACATCAATGAAATTATAAAGAATAATTTTCATAAAATCTCAGGTTGTTACAATCTGGGCCGTGGAGTCTGATGTATGGAGAGGATGCATCCAAATCTGCATGGAGTATCTCCATCTAGTTTCTCCATGTTTTTTGGTGGGTCGCAATGAAGTCAGTGTATTTTAACATCATGCGGTGAGGACAAAGTCCGTGCAGTTTAACATCATGCGGTTAAGATGAAGTATACACCTAGTGCAGGTCTGGTCCGTACACGGCAGAAGGGGGAAATTTTAACATTATTGTCCATGCAATTTAACGTCTTGCGACAAGGACGCAAAAATAAACCTCGTGCAGGTCTAGCACATACACGGGGAATAGCGAGCATTTTTCAATCATGTTATCCTTGCTGTTTTACGTCGTGAGGTAAGGATGAGGTGTACACCTCATGCTGGTCTGGTCCGTACAATGGGGGGAAAGGGCATTTTTAACTTTTATTCAGGGGGATGGGCCAGGATGGGGAACCCTGGCGTCGCTATGTATCCTGTGGGTGCAAAAATCAATCCATACGTAGTTCTATGAAATCCGTGAAATTTAACGTCATGTGGTGAGGATGAGGTATACACCCCATCCAGGTCTGGTTCGTACATGGGGGCAGAAGGAATTATTAACTTTTATTTGGGAGTGGCTGGGACATGATAGGGGATCCCGGTGTCACAACATATCCTGTGAGGGTAGGAATCAAGCCGTATATAGATCTCTGAAATCTGTGCATTTTAACGTCATGCGGTGAGGATGAAGAATACACCCCATGTAGGTCTGGTCCGTACACGGGGGTAGAAGGCATTTTCAACTTTTATTTGGGAGTGTCTAGGATAGGATAGGGGATCCTGGTGTCACTACGCATCCCACGAGGGCAGGAATCAAGTCGTACGTAGTTCCCTGAAATCTGTGCAGTTTAACGTCATGTGGTGAGGACGAAGAATACACCTCGTGCAGGTCTAGTCCCTACACGGGGGAAGAAGGCATTCTTAACTTTCATTATCCATGTAGTTGAATGTCGTGTGGTAAGGATGAGATCCATACAGTTTAACGTCTTGTGGTTAGGACAAGGGTTATTATTAGATTTAGTGCAGTTTAACATCATGAGGTAAGGACGAACTCCATGCAATTTAACATCATCCGGTGGGGATGAAACCCATTTTCAGTTCCTATGTGAAATACTTCTTTAGGAATCTCACATTGGTATGGGCCGTGGTGACTTGACCATTCATTGAGATCTGGGTACATGCTCTATTGGAGTAGACCTTGTGTACAACCTATGGTCCATCCCATTTGGGCTCCAGTTTGGAGGCTTCTTTCCATGTATCATTGGCGTCCAGAGGACCAACACTAATTCTCCTTCCACGAAAGACCAAAGAAGAACCTTTTTGTTGAAGGCTCATGCGATCTGGTTCTGGTATACCTCTAGATGGGGCAAAGTGTGAAACCACTTCTCGTCTAGCTGTTCCAATTAACTTGGCATATTTTTTGATTGCTCATCGTTGGATAATTTATCACAAATGGCAACACTGAGTGAGGGTAGTTGGAGTTCAATTGGCAGGACCGCCTCTATGACGTACACCAATGATTACGGGGTGGCCCAAGTAGCGTTGCAGGTTGTGGTTCGATAAACCCACAACGCCTGGAGGAGTTTATCCGGCCATGAATTCTTTTCTTTGTCCACCATTTTCTAGAGAATACTAGAAAAGGTCTTGTTGAAAGCCTCTATCTGTCTGTTGGCCACTGCATGGTAGCGAGATGAGTGGTTAGCCATGATGCCATACTTGTGGTATATTTTCTCCAATTCAGCATAACAGAAGTTGGTGCCACTATCTGTCATTATGGTTTGACGGACACCAAATCGGGTGATGATATTGGTCTTCACAAAGATGAAAATATTTCTTGCCCTGACTACCTTGAGGGGTATGGCTTCTGCCCATTTGGAAAAGAAGTCGGTTGTTGTGAGGATATTCTTCAGCTATTTGGTCGTGATGGGAGGATATTGTCCCACAACGTCCATCCACCATATGGAAAACAGCCAGGAGTACTTGGCATGATGAAGTAAATACGGGTGTTGGTGTATGAAGTTGGCATGAATCTGGAATGAGTGTCATTTTGTGGTAAAACACTCACAGTATCATGCCACTGTGGGCTTGTAGTACCCATGCCTTCGAACCTGATGGGAAAGCTTGGTCCCCGGTTGTTGTGCTCCACATGGTCCGGCTTGTAATTCTTTCATAACGGCAGTGGTTTCTTCTCCAACAATGCATCTTAGGAGCACTCCATCGATGCCTCATTTGTAGAGTACCTCTTGCTGACCCGCACTACCATATAGGACAAAGTTGATTTCCCTTATCCGTATTTTCTCTAGTCCAGCCCTGTCTGATGGACTTTCTCCCCATTGAAGGTAGTTTTCAATGGGGATTATCCAGCCAAGGGCCGGAGCTTATGGCTTGGGGACAGGACTGACTTCGTGGATTTCTTTCGTCTTTGTCTGAACAAATGGAAATACCATTCGACGGTGACCAATACTGATAATCGTTTCATCCCGGCCTGGGATAGCTAGGGTTGTGGCCATGTTGGCTAATGCATCAGCCTGAGCATTCTGAGACTGGGGAATATATCCGCCATTAACCCTCGGACATGGTCAAAAAGAAGGATCATCTCCTCCTTTTTAATAGCATATTCACCATTGACTTCCTTGATGACCAACTTTGAGTCACCTTTTACCCTAGGGTGCCATATTTTTTTCCTGGAGTGCGTGCTCCAGGCCTGCAATGAGAGCTTGATATTACGCTTCATTTTCCGTACATCCCTCTAATAGGAGGAAGGAATATGGAAGGACTAACGTTTCTAGGGACACAAGGATTATCCCCAAACCCACTTTTTTGAATCTGGGATCCTCCATCCTCTTCCCTGTTGGGCTTCGGGATGTGCTGTCGAAAAACATTCCCCATGTTGGGAACTCCTCCTGAACCTTGAAGATGTCTTCATCAAGTAACTCGGAGTCTGGTGCAGTGGTCCTTGTCGAAAGGTGCTCTGATAGAAAGTCTGCTAATGCCTGGCCCTTGAAGGAATTATGAGGCACAATCCGGATGTCATACTATTACAGGATGACCGCCCATTGGGATAGGCGTCCGGTTAGCATCGGGCGGCTGAGGATGTACTTGAGCGGGTTACTCTGCGAGGTCAAATGGACTTCATGATGATGAAGATAATGTCGCAGATTTTGAAATATGAAGACCAAGTCGGAAAAACACTTCTCGATATTTGAGTATCCGGTCTCAGCATCAATCATTGTTCGACTTAAGCAATAGAGTCTGTTTTCACTACCGGCATCATTATTTTTTGCGAGGAAGGCTCCCAGTGACTGCTCTAGGGCCGTCCCGTACAAGATGAGAGGTATTCTTTCAACCGGGGGCATGATAACTGGTGGGCTTATGAGGTAATTCTTCAAGTTGTCGAACGCCTCTTGGCATTCATCCATCTACTGCTACGTGACCCCTTTCTTCATTAACCTACTGAAGGGGAAACATTTTCCTTCTAGGTTGGATATGAACCGCCTAATATAGGCTTGGTGTCCTTTGATTCCCCTAAAATCGGTGAGATTTCGGGGAGATGGTAATCCAATGATATCCTTTATCTTCTCAGTGTCGACTTCGATGCCACAATGGTGTACAATGAGGCCAAGGAATTTCACAGAGGTAACCCTAAAGGTGAACTTCAAGTGGTTCATCTTCAAGCTATGCTGTTGGAGTTTGTTGAAGATGGTCCCAAGGACTGACAGGTGATCTGAGCGCTGTCTGGACTTTACCACCAGGTCATCCACATAACATTCAACAAATTTCCCATGGAACAGTTTAAATATATGATGCATGGCACGTTGATATGAGGCACCAGCGTTCATGAGACCAAAGGGAATAACCCTGTAACAGAATACTCCTTGGGGGGCTCTGAAGGCCATGGATTATTCGTCTTCTTAGGCCATCCTGGTTTGATTATATCCAGAATAGTCTTCCATGAAGGATAGAGCCTCGTTCCCGACCATTACATCGACTAATAACTCGGTGACCGGGATCGGGAAATCATCTTTTGAACAATTTCGATTCAGATCTCCGATGTCAATGCAGATGTGGATTTTTCCATTATTTTTCTTGATAGGAACGATGTTGTCCAACCAAATGGGGAACTAGACCTCTTGAATGAATCCTTCTATAATGAGATTATCATCTTCAACCACTCTTTTGGTGGCATGTGAGGGATGTGTCCTTCTGGTGGCCTGTTTATAGCCCCAGTGGTCTTCTGGAAGACCCAGGTGATGCGTAGCCACTTCAGGATCGATTCCTATCATTTCTGTGTAGATCCAAGAAAAAAATATCAAGTTTTCCTCAAGAAATCTATATATACCACGTGATCTTCAGGAGACATGGTTGTACTAATGATAGTGGGGCCCATGTATTATTTGGTGCCCAGGATTATTTCCCTGAGATCTTCCACAGTGGTGGAGATACCCTCCTCAAAAGTGGGAGGTGCATCCCGGAGATCTCCCACCTCTTCATCTCACAAATCCAAATCTTTTTGATCCGACGTGGAGAGAGTTTCTAGATTGAGCCTCCGAGGGATTGAGGGAGAGGCATCGTGGGCATCCCCACTTGAGTATTCTTCCCCAGATCATTGGTTGGAGGACGTTCCCGCATTTTCATGCTTGACCATCATGGCTTAAGTCATGAGGACATCCGAGTGCATATCCATACTTGAACTCCTACTCTTGACATGGTTGATGGGCAGGACATAATCTTAGCAAATCTACCTGAGGGGGTCATCAGGAACCATTTCAAGGCCATTTTGATTGGGGATCCAGTTGATGCCATCAGCCAAAGGTTTATTTTTCTTTTTGTCATAGAAGCCATCATCAATGTAATGTGAATAATAGAGCTCGAAAGGGGCCTTTTCGGTGTGAAATGTTCCACGTCCATGTTCTTATGGATCCAAGGCCATCCTAGCATGTCATTTAATGTTGTGCTCTGCCAGACCACCAGGAATTCTGTGTAGGCTACCAGGTCACCAAAATGGGTATTTATCTTCTGTTGTCCCGTTGGTTTCTACTCACTCTTGTTGTAACCCAATAGAGTTGTGGATGTGGTATTAAATCATCCTCACATTATCCCATCTTATAGAGTGTCCATAGGGGAAAGAGGTTAACTCTAGAGCCATTGTATATAAAGACATTCCAGATCTAAATACCATTTAGTGTGTCAGACACATATAGTGGTTTGACGTGTCCTTGCATGATGGAATCTTCATCCTGATCGGTGAAGGAAATCACCACATTGCATTCAGCCTAGCCAGTCACTGTCTGTTAAATCTCGGTGGTAGCTACCTTGGCTCGAAACTCCTATGGGATAATCAAAGTTTCTATAAGCACCTCTCTGAGGTATGCTGACAGACTTAGGGCATCGAGGATTGAAAGCTTCGCTAGTACCAATTCAAGCTGATTATGGATATCGTATCTCTACTCCAGCGGCCGATGCTTCTCCATTAGTTAGAGAGTCTTAGCAGGTGCTTTAGGGGCGGGAGAATTTGATGAGGGGGGACCGGCCTCGGGGTCCGATATCTATGGTGTTCCCACGTTTTGAGGACTTAGCCCGACCGGTCTATTTGTGCGCACTAGGAGGCCAGACACTTGTTCCTCCTCTGCTGGGGATCGTAGAACAATAGGGCCAGAGTGGCTGCTTGTGGAGGTGGAGGGGCATTCTTTTCTGTAACACCCGATATTTTTATGAGTAATATTTTGTTTTTATGTTATCAAATGAATCTTTCACTAAACACTAGCTTGGCTTACTTTACACGCAATCGCGACCTTCCTCGATAGCTTGCGTCGTACGCAATACTGAGTTTCACTAAACAACGATATGCTATTAAAATATTATTAAAACTAGCCATTATGAATAGTAATAACCACTTTTTGAAATTTTATATTTCAAAATGGACTTCATTTTTGGATTCGGAATACCGAAATTAGCCTAGGGTGAAATTTTGGTATTTTTCTGAAAACTTTCAATTTTTGATGAATAGTGAAACCACTAAGTGGTAGGTTAAAAACTGAATTTTGCATAAAACTTAATTTTACCGCTTCTGTGAATGGAATTTCGAAAATCCGACAGTCACGGTTGATATCAGTAAGTAAAATTTGGTTCAATGAGATAAAAATAATTTTTTGGTGAATAGTAACTTTTTACTTTTTTTTTACCGCGGTTAATAGTAAATAGGGTAACTAAGGGTAAATATGATATTAATATTACCCTAGCACATATCCTAATTCTATTTGATAAGTTTAATTTGACAAAAAACAAACTTTGGAATAAAATATGACCATTTAGGCCCACTTGGGTTAGATTAGGACATTTATTATTAATTTATTTAAAGAAGGGTTAAAATAGTTAAAATCAAAATTTAATAAGTAAATCATTTTTAATATGGGGTTATACATAAGATAAATTCGACTATAAATATTAATTAGAAAGCTAAAAAGATTTCCTACATAATCGTTTTTTATTTATAATTTTTAGACATTAAATAATTTAATTTATTTATGACACAATTATGATGCAGTAATTATCTTATTTATGAAATATTGACATAATTGATGTTATAAACACCAAAATAAATGTAATTTGAGTCTTTTTATGAATTCCACTAATTTTATAGGTTACTATGATATATTAGTGTTGATTTAATAAACTTGGTTCGAACATATAATTCTGTTATGACTTTCACAAAAATCTTATATCAAATAGTGTCAAAATTGACACAAAATAGTGTTTAAATCAAATATTATATTATTAATTGTTATTGTACTCCTAAAAATCTAAGGTTCTGCCAAATGACTTAGATACGGATATATATATATTAATAATAAATAATTTGGGGTTCGTTTGGCATGTTATAGTAAGTGTATTAACCATATAGTGAAAGAAAACAAAAAGACACAGTAAAAGTTAAATTATTTAACTTAGAGTTAAATCTAATTGATAAGGTTAAAATAATATCCTAAACTTGTCTAAATCCTATTGATTGATAGGATTTCCACCAATCCCCACTTTAGCTTCGAAATAAGTCCCTTTGGAAACATTATAAACCGATTTTGACTTTAATATAAAATAATATTTTGAGATATTCCTAAGGTGCCCCTCTCCTCCCTTATAAAATGGCACCTCCTCCCCCTCCTCCTCACACCAATTTGAGCACTCAAGCTCAGCCAACCCCTGCCATTTTCTCTTCTACACTTCCCTAGAATAATCCTAGAGGTCCTGGTCTTCTTCAAAGACCAATCTTAGTTCCCTAAGTGGTGGATTCAAAGAAGCGTTCCAAAGAAGAGGTAATATCCATTACCGATATTTTCAATTTCTTTCTTCTTCAACTTCTTCTTCTTTAGTTGTTTCATGATAAAGTAATAACATCATCATTACTTACATACTGATATGTTATTATAAATATGAAAGAACCCTAATTCACCTTCTATCCATCCTACGGAAAAATGAAATCACCGCGCGTGCGTACGTACGGAATACCATCTCCACACCGTGGTGTAATCTATTTTCCACCATCACCTTACAAGGATGGGTATAATGGTGTAATGAGTAACTATTTATGATTATTATAAAGTAATATTGATACTGAAATAATATATATATATATACTCCAATACAATTCCACGATCATAGAAACGATATCATCACTCGTGCGTACGTACGCAATACCGTCTCCACGATGTGATGCGACTCGTTCTACATGATCATAATTACATAGTAATTATATAAATTAATTGAATGAATAAATATGATATATGTTACACTAATACCATTCTGGATATAAGGTATCTATAACCTTAAAAGAAGAATAAGAATTTGTTCGGCAAAAGACGCATAAGAACAAAAGGCAATAAAGACCCGAGTAACAAGTAACAATGAAATATTACTAACAAGAAGCAAAGAATATGACCATATATGATATCATATCAAAATGTATGATTCTGGAATAAGTCAATAACATTATTTAAACCATTATACAGGAGCTTCGGACACGTACAAAGCAAATCGGACCTAAGGTAAGGGAAAATATCACAATCTCATTTTTATCCGAGATTGTTTTTACTTTGGCATTTACTGGGGTGTATTTTATCATCCAAATCCATGTTCCATAATTATTTAATATTGTTTCCATCCACTTACAATAGTTTAAATCCAATTTTACCCTTCGGTGAGTTTTTAGTAAAGAATATGAAAGGAATCTTTTTTCGTTTTTCGTACGAAGTACTTTTTGACTTTTCTGACAAAAGTACGAAGAATGTTTTTTTAACTTATACGACATGAAAGGATTTTTAAAACATTATTTCCAAGAAGCTTCATTTACAAGTTTTCAAGTTTATTTTTAATCAACTTCTTTTAGTTTATAATTGTATGACATGTTAAGAAAAGAAAAGTGTTTTTTTAAGTAGAAAGGATATTTTCCTCAAGAATGGAGTTCAAATGTTTTATCAAAATTATTTTCCATCTAAGAGAATATAGGGTTCTGTTTTATCCCTATTATTACATTGATTTGATTGTGTTTTGAGGGAATTATTTTTATGAAGTCATTTGTTTTATGATGTCATGATTTTTCAAGAATCCCATTTTTTGTTATATGTGTTATGCGATGATGTATGATTTATAATTATGTGGAACACATAAGAAAGGATTCATTATAAGATGGGTGGGACCTATATCTCCCTCCAATGCATTGGGTAAAGATTTTATATCTCATGAGATAGACATGGCTGGAACGGTAGGTTATACCGGTTCAGTGAAACAGGACTGGAACGAGGGTGACTCGGTTCAGAAAGGGGATTTGTCCACTAAGATAGTCTTGGCAATGAGTCATGACTAACAAGAAATGATTTTCCATGATTATGTGTGAATGCCACAAAGTTTCAAGTTTCATGTTATGATTATGGGGATCTCATTTTCACTTCTATGATTTATTCCATGTTAAGATATTATGATCTCTTTTGCAGGTTATGATTTTCAAAAAGATATGATATTATTTTTATTACCATTATTTGCCCTTCCTGAGCATTTGAGCTCACCTTTTTATGTTTTCTTTTCCCCAGGTCAGGAAGATGGATATTAAGTAGAATATGCTAAAAGGGAACCTAGATATGATGAAATAAATGGGAGACACTGTAGAATATTTATGAACCAGTTGTTTATGTTTCCCAGTTTCTAAAGACACTATACCTATACGGTACTTTATGGTTTTGTCATATGTTGTAATAAGTGTGCTTCAATTTTGATGTATTAACAATTTATGTAAAGTATGGGTCGTTATAGTTGGTATCAGAGGCAAATGAGGTAGGAATGTATTCGATCCTTGGGAACTCTCACATGTGAGCGTTGGACGAAGCATGGCTCTCCGCCCAAGGGATTCATGAGGAAATGGCTGCCACTGGGGATGGTGGTTTGTCCCGCCCAGGGGGTGTAGCCGCCCATGGAGTGCCCTGATAGGTATCAACTATAGTCCACTGGAAGTAATTCCAGACCGTTATAGTTGGTATCAGAGCAAAGGTATAGTCAACCTTTGGAAACTAGGATGTGAAAGTCTTAGTAAGAACCCTAAGGATAAGTCTAAGCCTAGAACACAATCTTAGTGTTTTAGAAATGGCCATGAATACCCTAGGATAAGACCTTATGTTTTAAATTTTATCCTTGATTATGTGGTTTTCCTATTATAATTAGTGTTGCTCACACTATTCTTCTTGGTTTTAGTCAATGGCTGGAACCCGAAGGAACCGTGTTAATGCGGAATGCGATGGGCAATGCAATGATTGTCCCCCTGAGCAACGAAACGATATGGGAGCTGGAATGCAAAATCTTGTAGCCATGCTCACACAACTTTCTCAAGATATGAATCATGTAGGACTTCCAAACGAGTAAAGGAAGGAGCAACATTCTGTTGAATCCTTCATGAGGCAACATCCACCTTCTTTCAGCGGGTCTACTGATCCTTTAGTTGCTGAACAATGGTTAGTACTACTGAAAATATATTTTTAGTTCTTCAATGTTCTGAACATGATAAAGTCATCCTAGCAGTGCATCGTTTGAAAGGAGATGCTGATCAATGGTGGAATCTTATTAAGAATACGAGGCAAAGGGATGAAATTGAGTCTATGGAATGGGACGAGTTCAAGAACTTATTTTTCAATAATTAATTCCCTCATATTCTCCGAACAAAGATGGAGTAAGAGTTTCTTGAACTGAAGCAAAGGGATGATGAATCTTTTGATACCTATGAAGAAAATTTTACAAGACTTGCAAGGTACGCTTCTGGTATTATTATCCAACCTGAGAGTATGATCGATCGATTCTTTAGTGGCTTAAATCCAACTCTTCGAAGGGCGTTATCCATAAGGGACTTCAATAGCTACGAGGAAATCGTTCTATGTGCTCTCAAAGTCGAGATGGAGATTGGAGTAACCCATTAGTCACATGTGTTTGATAAGAAGAGGAAGATGGAATTCAAAGGAAAATCTAAAGAGCACACTGAAAAGAAGATGAGCTTTCCCTTATGCTCAAAGTGTGGAAAGAAACATGGAGGGAGTTGTCTTAAAGGGACAAGTAAATGTTTCAAATGTGGAAAGGAAGGTCATCGGGCATTTGAATGCCGCGATGATGGGAAGAAGATGTCTAATGATGGAAACAAAGGAAGGGATACACAGAATGAACCTCCTAAACTTCAATGTTTCTAGTGCAAGGAGATGGGGCATTATGCCAATCAATGCCAAAATCCAAGGGTTGATGATGATGGTCTGCGTCAACAAAATCTTAAGGCTAAAGACAAAGGAAAGTCACATGCAATTTCTATCAGCGATGTGGAGTACGATAACGAAGTGGTGAAAGGTACACTTACCATCCACTCTAAATTAGCAAATGTTTTATTTGATTCTGGATCCACCCACTCTTTTATTTCTAAAGAATTTTATAAGTGTATCACCATATTACCTCAACAATTAGATGTTGAGTTAGCTGTGACAACACCTAATGGCACAACAGTTGCATCAAAAGTTTATAATTCTTCTCCGATCGAAGTTTGTGGGAAAGTGCTTCCTGCAAATCTTGTGATCCTTCCTTTAGTGGAATTTGTTGTGATTCTTGGCATGGATTGGCTTTCTCTACATGGAGCTCATATCAATTGCCAAAGAAGGGAAGTCACATTTCATATTCCAGATCAATCTACGATCATCTATCGATGCAAGGATTAATATAACCTTCCAGTGGAAATTCCTTCCATCTTATGGGTCTTGATTCCACTAAATGAAGGTTATTTATCTCAAATGGTTGGTGAGAAACTCGTGATTAAGAATATGCCTATTGTATGGGAGTTTGATGATGTCTTTCCTGAGGAATTACCAGGTCTCCCACCAAATCGTAAAGTTGATTTTTCAATAGAACTCGTACCGGGTGCTTTGCCTCTTTCAAATACACCTAATAGAATGGCCCCAATTGAGTTGCAGGAATTGAAGAAGCAACTCCAAGAGAATCTTGATAAGGGATTCATACGCCCTAGTGCATCACCTTGTGGAGAACCTGTTATATTTGTTAAGAATAAAGATGAATCAATGAGACTCTGCATTGATTATCGAGAACTTAACAAGATCACTATCAAGAACAAATATCCTCTCCCACGCATTGATGACTTATTTGACCAACTACGCGGAGCTCAATACTTTTCCAAGATTGATCTTCATTCAGGGTATCATCAATTAAGGGTCAAACGGGAGGATATACCAAAGACGGCTTTACGTACAAGGTATGGACACTATGAATTTATAGTGATGCCATTTGGTCTTACTAATGCCCCTGCTATCTTCATGGATCTAATGAATAGAGTCTTTAGAGACTATCTTGATCAATTTGTGGTAGTCTTTATAGACGATATTCTTGTCTATTCAAAGATCAAGGAAGATCATGATGATCACTTGAGAATTATATTGAAGACCCTGAGAAAGGAGAAGCTTTATGCCAAATTTACCAAGTGTGAATTTTGGCTTCAAAAAGTTGCATTTTTGGGTCACATAATCTCAAAAGAGGGGTTATCTGTGGATCCAGCAAAAACAGAGGTTATCGAAATATGGTCAAGACCAACAACAGTAACTGAGATCCGAAGTTTTCTTGGTTTGGCTGGATATTATCGACGTTTTGTAAAATATTTTTCACGATTATCTAATCCACTCACCAAGTTGACTCGGAAAGGAGTTAAGTTTGTTTGGACAGAGGAATTTGAAGAGAATTTCAAGGAGTTGAAAAGAAGGTTATCTAGTGCACCTGTTCTCACACTGCCTTGTAGTGTAGAAAGGTTTGTGATCTACAGTGATGCATCCAAGAAGGGATTGGGGTGTGTTCTTATGAAAAATGATATGGTGATAGCTTATGCCTCACGACAGTTGAAAATCCATGAGAAAAATTACCCAAAACATGATTTGGAGTTGGCTGCAGTAATATTTGCATTAAAGATTTGGAGGAATTACCTTTATGGTGAAATGTGTGATATTTATACTGATCATAAAAGTTTAAAGTATATTTTCACACAAAAGGAGTTGAATATGCGTCAAAGAAGATGGTTGGAGCTGATTAAGGAATATGACTGCTCAATCCATTACCACCCTGGGAAAGCAAACAAGGTGGCAGATGCATTAAGTCGACAAGAACATGCTAGTTTATCAATGATGAGGATCACAAAAGATCCAATATTTATGGATTTACAAAGGATGGATCTTGGAATTATAATGGAAGGGGAAAAATCTTATCTTTCTCAAATGAATGTTCAACCATCTATACATGTGAAGATTAAAGAGGCATAGAAAGAATATGTAGAGTTACAAAAGAAGGTGAGAAATGTTCCTGAATTCAGCCTTGATTGTGATGGGATAATAAAGTTTAGAAATCGGGTTTGTGTTCCTCCCATCACCGAATTAAAGAAGGAGCTGCTGGATGAGGTTCATAGTTCTTCATTCTCTATTCATCCTGGAAGCACGAAGATGTATAGGGACCTGAAAGAGTACTTCTGGTGGGATGGAATGAAAAGAGATGTTGTTGAATATGTCACTCGATGCTTGGTTTGTCAACAAGTTAAAGCTGAGAGACAGAAGTCTAAGGGGATGTTACAACCATTACCCATACCGGAATGGAAATGGGAAAACATCACTATGGACTTTTTCACAGGACTTCCTAAAACATCCAAAGGCAATAATGCTATCTGGGTCATAGTTGATCGTCTTACAAAGTCTGCACACTTCATTGCTATTAGAGAGGATTTCCCTCTAGATCAGCTTTCCAGGATATATGTAAAGGAAGTGGTAAGATTGCATGGAGTACCACTTTCTATTATATCTGATCAGGATCCGAGATTTACCTCGAAGTTCAGGCGAAGTCTTCAGCATACTCTGGATACAGAGTTGAGTTTCAACACTGCTTATCATCCCCAGATAGATGGTCAGTCTGAGAGAACAATTCAAACCCTAGAAGATATGTTGAGAGTTTGATCTATGGATTCCAAAGGAGGTTGGGATAAACACCTACCTTTGGTGGAATTTTCTTATAATAATAGCTTTCACTCCAGTATTCAGATGGCTCCTTATGAAGCTCTCTATGGAAAGAAATGCACGACTCCAACTTGCTGGGATGAAGTTGGGGAAAGAAAGCTATTAGGACCAGATCTCATTAATGAAATGGCAGAAAAGGTCAGATCTATTCAACAACACATAAGAGTAGCTCAGAGTCGACAGAAAAGTTATGCCGACAACCGAAGAAAAGACCAAGAGTTTGAAGTGGGTGATAAAGTGTTCTTACGAATATCTCCCTGGAAGAGGGTTATGAGATTTGGAAAGAAGGGGAAGTTGAGCCCTAGATATATCGGTCCTTTTGAAATATTGGATCGTGTTGGAAAGGTAGCTTACCGATTGGAGCTTCCACCGAATCTCTCTCAAGTTCACGATGTGTTCCATGTATCTCTCCTGAGAAAGTACATACCTGATCCTTCACATGTACTCAACTCAGAAGTTGTACCGCTGGAGCAAGATCTGTCTTATGAAGAACAACCGATAGAGATTCTGGATCATAGCAAAAAAGTCCTACGAAACAAGACCACTCGATTGGTGAAAGTTTTATGGAGGAACCACCAACTTGAAGAAGCTACATGGGAGCTTGAGGATATGATGAGGGAGAAGTATCCTCATCTGTTTGTTAAAAAGTGACGAATTTTGAGGGAAAAATTTTTTTTAAGGGGGGTAGAATGTAACACCCGAGATTTTTATGAGTAATATTTTGTTTTTATGTTATCAAAGGAATCTTTCACTACACACTAGCTTGGCTTACTTTACACGCAATCGCGACCTTCCTCGATAGCTTGCGTCGTACGCAATACTGAGTTTCACTAAACAACGATATGCTATTAAAATATTATTCAAACTAGCCGTTATGAATAGTAATAACCACTTTTTGAAATTTTATCTTTCAAAATGGACTTCATTTTTGGATTCGGAATACCGAAATTAGCCTAGGGTGAAATTTTGGTATTTTTCTGAAAACGTTCAATTTTTGATGAATAGTGAAACCACTAAGTGGTAGGTTAAAAACTGAATTTTGCATAAAAATTAATTTTACCGCTTCTGTGAATGGAATTTCAAAAATCCGATAGACACAGTTGATATCAGTAAGTAAAATGTGGTTCAATGAGATAAAAATAATTTTTTGGTGAATAGTAACTTTTTACTTTTTCTTACCGCGGTTAATAGTAAATAGAGTAACTAAGGGTAAATATGATATTAATATTACCCTAACACATGTCCTAATTCTATTGGATAAGTTTAATTCGACCAAAAACAAACTTAGGAATAAAATATGACCATTTAGGCCCACATGGGTTAGATTAGGACATTTATTATTAATTTATTTAAAGAAGGGTTAAAATAGTTAAAATCAAAGTTTAATAAGTAAATCATTTTTAATATTTGGTTATACATAAGATAAATTCGACAATAAATATTAATTATAAATATAAAAAGATTTCCTACATAATGGTATTTTATTTATAATTTTTAGACATTAAATAATTTAATTTATTTATGACACAATTATGATGCAGTAATTATCTTATTTATGAAATATTGACATAATTGATGTTATAAACACCAAAATAAATGTAATTTGAGACTTTTTATTAATTCCACTAATTTTCTAGGTTACTATGATATATTAGTGTTGATTTAATCAACTTGGTTTGAACATATAATTCTGTTATGACTTTCACAAAAATCATATATCAAATAGTGTCAAAATTGACACAAAATAGTGTTTAAATCAAATATTATATTATTAATTGTTATTTTACTCCTAAAAATCTAAGGTTCTGCCAAATGACTTAGATACGGATATATATATATTAATAATAAATAATTTGGGGTTCTTTTGGCATGTTATAGTAAGTGTATTAACCATATAGTGAAAGAAAACAAAAAGACACGGTAAAAGTTAAATTATTTAACTTAGAGTTAAATCTAATTGATAAGGTTAAAATAATATCCTAAACTTGTCTAAATCCTATTGATTGATAGGATTTCCACCCATCCCCACTTTATCTTCGAAATAAGTCCCTTTGGAAACATTATAAACCGATTTTGACTTTAATATAAAATAATATTTTGAGATATTCCTAAGGTGCCCCTCTCATCCCTTATAAAATGGCACCTCCTCCCCCTCCTCCTCACACCAATTTGAGCACTGAATCTCGGCCAACCCCTGCCATTTTCTCTTCTACACTTCCCTAGAATAATCCTAGAGGTCCTGGTCTTCTTCAAAGACCAATCTTAGTTCCCTAAGTGGTGGATTCAAAGAAGCGTTTCAAAGAAGAGGTAATATCCATTACCGATATTTTCAATTTCTTTCTTCTTCAACTTCTTCTTCTTTAGTTGTTCCATGATAAAGTAATAACATCAGTATTACTTACATACTGATATGTTATTATAAATATGAAACAACCCTAATTCACCTTCTATCCATCCTACGGAAAAATGAAATCACCGCGCGTGCGTACGTACGGAATACCGTCTCCACGCCGTGGTGTAATCTATTTTCCACCATCACCTTACAAGGATGGGTATAATGGTGTAATGAGTAACTATTTATGATTATTATAAAGTAATATTGATACTGAAATAATATATATATATACTCCAATACAATTCCACGATCATAGGAATGATATCGTCACTCGTGCGTACGTACAGAATACCATCTCCACGATGTGATGCGACTCGTTCTACATGATCATCATTACATTGTAATTATATAAATGAATTGAATGAATAAATATGATATATTTTACAATAATACCATTCTGGATATAAGGTATCTATAACCTTAAAAGAATAATAAGAATTTATTCGGCAAAACACCCATAAGAACAAAAGGCAATAAAGACCCGAGTAACAAGTAACAATGAAATATTACTAACAAGAAGCTAAGAATATGACCATATATGATATCATATCAATATGTATGATTCTGTAATAAGTCAATAACATTATTTAAACCATTATACAGGATCTTCGTACATGTACAAAGCAAATCGGACCTAAGGTAAGGTAAAATATCACAATCTCATTTTTATCCGAGATTGTTTTTACTTTGGCATTTACTGGGGTGTATTTTATCATCCACATCCATGTTCCATAAATATGTAATATTGTTTCCATCCACTTACAATAGTTTAAATCCAATTTTACCCTTCGGTGAGTTTTTAGTAAAGAATATGGAAGGAATATTTTGTCGTTTTTCGTATGAAGTACTTTTTGACTTTTCCGACAAAAGTACGAAGAATGTTTTTTTTAACTTATGCGGCATGAATGGATTTTTAAAAAATTATTTCCATGAATCTTCCTTTACAAGTTTTCAAGTTTATTTTTAATCAACTTCTTTTAGTTTATAAGTGTATTACATGTTAAGAAAAGAAAAGTGTTTTTTTGAAGTAGAAAGGATATTTTCCTCAATAATGGAGTTCAAATGTTTTATCAAAATTATTTTCCATCTAAGATAATATAGGGTTCTGTTTTTATCCTTATTATTACATTGATTTGATTATGTTTTGAGGGAATTATTTTTATGAAGTCATTTGTTTTATGATGTCATGATGTTTCAAGAATCCCATTTTTTTATATGTGTTATGCGATGATGTATGATTTATGATTATGTGGCACACATAAGAATTGATTAATTATAAGATGGGTGGGACCTATATCTCCCTCCAATGCATTGGGTAATGATTTTATATCTCATGAGATAGACATGGCTGGAACGGTAGATTATACCGGTTCAGTGAAACAGGACTGGAACGAGGGTGACTCGGTTCAGAAAGGGACTTTTTCCACTAAGATAGTCTTGGCAATGAGTCTTGACTAACAAGAAATAATTTTCCATGATTATGTGTGCATGCCAAAAAGTTTCAAGTTTCTGGTTATGATTATGGGGATCTCATTTTCACTTCAATGATTTATTCCATGTTAAGATATTATGATCTCTTTTGCAGGTTATGATTTTCAAAAAGATATGATATGATTTTTATTACCTTTATTTGCCCTTGCTGAGCATTTGAGCTCACCCTTTTATGTTTTCTTTTCCCCAGGTCAGGAAGATGGATATTAAGTAGAATATGCTAAAAGGGACCCTAGATATGATGAAATAAATGGGAGACATTGTAGAAGATTTATGAACCAGTTGTTTATGTTTACCAGTTTCTAAAGACACTATACCTATATGGTCCTTTGTGGTTTTGTCATATGTTGTAATAAGTGTGCTTCAATTTTGTTGTATTAACAATGTATGTAAAGTATGGGTCGTTATATTTTCCCTGCTGAGTCTGTTGAAGGGCTCTCCCACGGGTTTCCATGATATTAACGGTTTGGGCCAGGGTCCAACCATAGGGTTGGTTTCAGCCACAGCTGCGCCTCCCCTGGTTTCCCATACCTCTGAAATTCATCCTCCTGGCTCCTCGTGTAAGGAACTTGGGTTTGTAACCAATCCCTTCGTCAGAAAATTATTCCATAAGATGGATGACATTAATAGAACCGAATATTGGCTCCTCATCCTCTAACAGGTCAACCAGGTCGGTTGTCCCTGATGGTTCCATTTGGCGGGTCGGTGCCCAGGACACCAAATTTGAGGGCATAAAATCTATCATGGTTGGGACTAACTTTGGACCCATCGCGGACTGCTCCTCTTGTGATTGTTTCCACCTTCTTCGATTATGCCCAGATGACTGGCTTGTGGAGGGTTGTGATAAACCGTCAATACTGTTAAAAACTATATAAACTAATGAAAAACCTATGAAATTCCTAAGAACCATTAAAAGTCCAAAAAAATATAAACTATCATTAATAATCATAATTCTCCAAATAAATACCATAAACACCTAAAAACTCTAAAAACATTAAACACCTTAACCCCATAAGCCCCTTAAAACCCAAATAAACATAAAAACCCATAAAAAACCTTAAAATCACAAAAAACGTAAATATTACGGAAACAACTAAAATAAAAATTGGCCATAAAAACCATAAACCCCCTAAAAAATAATATCCATAAAAGCCCTTAAATACCCTAATAACCCTAAGACCCCATAAAAACACAGAAAATGATAAAAACCACTAAAACACTAAGATCCCTAAAAACCATAAATACGTATAAAAACACTGAATGATCCTAAAAACCCAAAAAATCCTAAACCCCCAAGAAAATATTAAAATCATGAAAACACATAAAATTTAAGGAACAAAAATATATATCCTAAAAACTATAAAAACATAAAAATCTTAAACAGCCCGAAAATGCCTAAAAATCAAAAAACCTTAAAATAATAAAAACCCCTAAAACCCTAAACAACATTCATATACATATAAAAAATTTAATGTATCAAAGACCCTAATACTCCTATAATCTCAATAGACCCAAAATACCTAAAAAAACTAAGAACCCTAATACCCTAATAACTATAAAATGCTTAGAAACAAAAAAAACCCAGAAAGATCCCTAAATTCATTAAACCAACAATGATCCCCTAAAATAAAATAAACCCCTAAAATGAATTGAAATACCAAAAAAACCAAAAAATACTTTATACCCCTTCATATCCATTAAAACAGTAAATTCCATAAATAAATTATTAAAAATACATAAAAGAAAAAAAAATAAATACCCCCAAAAAACCATAAATACAATTAAATTAAAAACCGTACTAAACCTTATAAAAAAATAAAACCCAAAAAACACATAAATGAATAAAACCCATAATCAACCACCAAAAAATACCAAATTGAAACATATTAAGAAATAACACTAAAATCATAAAAAATTATCAAAACCCCAAAATTTCATAAAAACCATAAAACCCTAAATACAAAAAAACCCTCAAAATTCATCAAACCCTTGAAATAAAATAATTCCTTAAAACTCACTAAAAATCCTGAAAACTATTAAAATCATAAGAAGTAGAAAAAATCCAAAAAAAACCCATGAAACCTAAAACCTAAAAAACCATGAAAACCCTTCATTTATCCTAAAAACCCAAAAAAACATAAAACCCTTATTAACCAATAAATTAAACTAAATCCATAAAATTACATAATCCCATAAAAATCATAAAACTCCCTAAAATTCATGTGGGACCCTAAAAACACTAAACCCCTAACAGAAAAAAAAAACGCAAACAAAAACATGATGGACACTAAAATTTCCTAAAACCATAAGAGTTCCTAAAACCCTAAAAACCCATAAAAAACAAAAATAACACCAAATGTCCATAAATCCAGGAAAAACCCTAATGAACACGGAAACCCATAAAACTGATAGAGGAGCCTAAACACCTAAAATCCCCCAAATGGCTATAAAACCCGTAAAAAACCAATACAACTTAAATATCCCAAAAAACAAATAAAATTCACTAAAACCCTAAAGACCATACATTACACTAAAATAATAAAATAAAATAAAACAAAATATTTCCCCAAAAAACCATAAATCCCCTAAACCCCCTAAAAACCATCAAAGACACTAATGACACTAAAAATTCTAAATGTCAGCAAACCCCTAAAATTAACAAAAAATCGTAAAAAAATTAAAAGTACCATAAAAAATAATGTTTCAAAAATACAAATTATCCACAAAACCCTTAAAGATACTAAAAGACCCCAGAAACCATAATAAACACTAAAAACACACTAGAACTCAAAAAACCCCATAAAAACATAAAAAATGACAATTTCCAAAAAACCATAAAAATCCACAAAAAACCCATCTAGTGCCCAAAACCCAATAAAACCTAAAAAACCATATAAACGCCATAAACCCTATAATAAATAAAAATAATAAAACACTAATAATCCTAAAAAACGATAAACCCTCAGAAAACATAAAATCATTAATACCCCCAACTACATAAAAAGTCCCTAAAAGACACAAAGAACCCATAAAGGGTCCAAAAAAACATAATAAAGTAAAGGACCGCAAAAACCAAAAAACCCAGAAAGGCACTAAAAACCCTAAATACCATAGTAGACTCCCTGAGCCATAAACAAATAAAACCACCTAAAAACTATATGAATATAAAAACCATAAATGTATTAAATAAACCATAAAACCCTAAAAGACCCTTTAAAATAATAGAATCCCAAAAAATAAAAAACCCCTACTGATCAGAAAACCCAAAAAATATTAAAAGACCCTTAAACACATAAAAACAACAAAAATCAAAAAAAAAATTAAAATAATAAAGCAAAAATACCCAAAATATCCTAAAACCCCTAAACCATTAAAAACCCATATAACCCATAAATCCTAAAAATTCATAACACACCTAAAAACCTAAAAAATAAATAATAATATTTGAAACCCCTTGATAAAAACTACTATCCCTAAAATCATTGAAATCTTGAAATTCCCCCAAAAGCTCTTAAACCCCTAAATAAATATATATATATATATATATATATATAAACTCCCTAAAAACCAAATTATAATCCATCAAAAACACTCAAATCCAACAAAACACTAAAAATGTAAAAAAATATAAATAACCAAAAATGTATTCCAATCCTAAAGAATCTGCAAGAGATCTAAATCCCAAAAAATCTCTCTATAACACTAAAATACAAAAAAATTATAAAAAATTATAAAAATTATTAAACTATGAATACCCAAAAACACTAAAACCCCACAGATACCATAAAACCCTAATACCCTTCGAAACACTAAAAATAATAACAAACCAAAAACAACTTCTAAAAACCCATGAAATCCCTATTTCCCATAAATCCCTTAAAAATCCTAAACGACACTAAAATTACTTAAACTAATTAAATTCATTAATACTATGGAAACCAAAAACCATAAAAACATAAAAAATATAAAAGACCAAAAATTCTTATAAACCATAAATCCCCTAAAAAAATAAAACTCCAAAAAAAGTTAAATAAAACCTAAAAAAATAAAAATTGAATCTCTAAAAAATCATAAACCCCAACTAATATGAATAAACATTAAATCCCTAAAAACCATAAAAATCCTAAAAACCGTAAAAAACATTTTCACCCCAAAATTTACTAAAAACCCTTAAATAAATTAATAACATTTAAACCCAAAAAACTCAAAAAATCCCCTCAAAAATCTTAAAACTCATAAATTCCCTAAAAACCTGATGAAAATTCAGAACAACTATAAAAACCCTTTAAAATCATAAAAACCTCAAAACCATAAAAAAAGTGAAGTCCCAAAATATAGTAAAAAAAGTTCCCTAAAATCACTGTAATTACCTGAGACCCCCCAAAATAACAGTAAAACCCACATACACCTAAAAAATTCTAAAAAAATCTAAAAAACTAATAAAAACTATAAAATCCATAAAAACCCATTTAAAAATAGAAAATCCAAGAAATCATTAAATAACCCAAAAAATCCTCAAAACCTACTAAACACCAGAAAATATCTAAAAAATATCAAACACGCAAAATACCCTAAAAAACTAAAAATCCTAAATGTCAGAAAAACCTTAATAACAACTAAAATAACCTAAAACAATTAAACACTTATACATACTATGAAAACAATAAAAACCCCACAACCCATAAAACCCAAAAATAAACCTGAATACCACTAAATTCTGAAAACCGTAACGAATTCTAAGAACCTAAAATCAAAAAAAATTGATAACACTCAAAACCATCAAGAACCTAAAATACCATAAAAAACCTCAAAATACCTGAAAACCAAATAAAAATTATGAACCTAAAATGATAAAAAAAATTCCAAAATTCCTAAAAACACATAATCCCATTGAAAACCAAATGGAAAACCTAAATAAACATATAATTTCTATGAAAAACCCAAAACCCATTTAACTCAAAAAAACCTAAATTACCCTAAATAATGTTTAAAACTATATAATCTTTAAAACCACTTAAAACTTCAAAAACCATTAAATCTCTTAACCCAGAAAGTCATTAAAATCCGTAAAATCCCACAAAAGAAAATAAATTCCTTCAACCCCTTACAACTCTTAAAAACCTTAAGAAGCCTAAAACCCTTAAATGAACCCTAAATTAATGTAAAAACACAAGAAATACAAAAGTACCATAAATAATCGTCTAAAAATCGTTCAAGTCCCAAAAAAACCCTCACACCGCTAAAGATTCCAAAAAATACACCCCAGAACCTTTGAAACTACCTAAAAACCCTAAAATCCCAAAAAACCTATAAAACGCCTAATATAATCCAAAAATCCCTTAAAACCCATAGACACGTTACAACCCTTAAAAGAATAAAACCCTAATACCATAAAACCCCTATTTTTACCTAAAACCCTAAACCCCAAAAACCATAATAATACTGAAAAGTAATAAAAAAACTAGAAACCCACTCTAAAAAGACATTAATTGCCCTAAAACCAAAAAAATATCACAATCCCTAAAAATACCTAAAACCCTTGAAAACCCTAAAACACCAAAAAAATAAAAATACTAAAAACCCTAAATAACCCAAATGCCCATAATAACCATAGAATACATAAATGGCCCTAAAACAAAAAAAAATCTTGAAAACCATTAAAAACCTAAAATCTATTTAAAACCCAAAAAAACATGAAATTCCACAAAATCCACAAAACCCCTAAAACAACAAAACTCTAAAATGTAATAAAAAGTTCTGGAAATATCCTAAAATCTCCAAAACACAAAAAAACCCTAAAACCACTAAAACCCAAAAAGACATGGTACCCTAAAAACACAAAAAAAACACTATAACTCCCCTAAACTCCAAAATTTCCCATAAAACCATTCAAAACATTAAAATCTCTATTAATCAATAAAAACCCTAAAAATCAATAAACCACAAAAACCTTAAAATTCCGGAAGATATTAAATACCCATTAAACCCCCTAAACCACACCAAAATCTATAAAATAACAATAAAACCCATAAAACACTAAGAAATATCATAAAACCCTAAAATAAAGAAAAATACAATAAAAATGTAACCCCCCAATACCCTTAATTACAGTAAAATAACTAAATTCTCATAAAACCACTAAAAACCATAAAAATAATAAAAACCCATCAAAACCCAAAAGACCATAATAACCATAAAAACGAAATAAACATTAAAAAACCTAAAAAATTGAAAACTATAACAAAAAAGAAACCCACAAAAATACCTTAAAATCATAAAAATCATAAAACCTATTCATCAACCTAATCCTCTATAAACCTTAAAACCAATCAAAATTTTTAATAAAACCATTTTTGGGAATAATGAAGATAAATCCCTGTAAATCAATAAAAACAATAAAACAATAAAACATAAAAAACCCAAAGAATCCCTAAAACCCCATAGAACCAAAAAAAAACCCCTAAATCCATAGAAAAGAAAAAATACACTAAAAATCCCTAAAACAACAAAAGAGCATAAAATAATATATGACCTTAAAATACTCTTAATCCCATAATAACCATAAAGATCACTAAAAGACCCTAATAACAAAAAAAACTAAAACCCAAAATACCCTAATGTGTATTAAAAACCCTAAAACCCTAAAAGACCCAAAAACACATAAAAATTGAAAATCCACTGTAAAATCACAAAAAACACTAAAGGACAATAAATACAGAATACACTACACTAAAATATCCTGAAACCCTAAATGACCTAAGAAAAGATAAATCTCCAATTGTCTCTAAAACCCTACAAAACCTAAAGTACCATAAACTCCCTAAAAACCAAAAAAACCACAAAAAACCCTAAAAACCCTAAAACCCTAAATGAACCAATAAAACACTAAAATTCATAAAACCACAACCAGACCATAGAAAAACAAGAAAAATACCATAGATGGCCTTAAACCCTTAAAATGACCTTAAAACCATAAAATTTAAAAAACCCCCCAAAACCCATAAAAATATTAATAACCCCAAAGATACCCTAGTACCCTAAAAAGCCTAAAAATTCAATAAGATTAATTAAAACCTCAATAAATTCCTAAAACCCCAAAAAACGTCAGAAAATAAAAAACACTAAAACCCTAAAAACCCATAAATATTAAAACCAATAAAATTCCATAGAAACCAAAACACCTTAAAAATCTTAAAACTGAAAAAACATCATAAGCCATTAAAATAAATCATTTCTATAAAAAAATACCTAAAAACCCTAAAACATTAATAATCCCATAACCTTTAAACTAACTTATACCACTAGAAATACTAAATAATCCTGAGAACCCAAGAACCTTTAAAAAGGCCTAAAATACCTAAAACCCGTAAATCCCCTGAAAATTTTAAAGGCCAAAAAAACCCAAAAACAGCTAAGGATCCTAAATACCCAAAAAACCTAAATGGGCCTAATGACTGTAAAAACCCAAAATAACAATAAAAATCCATACAAACATTTAAGGACTATAAAAACCCCATCAATTCCAAAAATACCCTAAAACCACAATAAACCCTTTAATGTCCAAAAATTCCTAATACCACTAAAAATGACTATAAGACCGAAATAACCCAAAACTCAAAAAACATCCTTAACCAATGAAATATACTCTAATATACCACAAATAACCCTATAAAACCATAATGTATTATAAACACCCATATGAAACATAAAAATGATAAAAACATTAAAACCACAAACGATCCTAAAACACAAAAAAACCTCAAAAAACATAAAAACCACAAAAATTTTAAAAACCCTAAAAACCATTAAAACCCCAAAACCCCTAAAACTGCCTATAATCCCAAAAAATCCTATAACCACTATAAATAAACTAAAACCCCAAAACCACTAAAAACATGTAAAATCATTAAAAATACAAAAAAAATTCAAGATAATTAAAAACATAAAATAATTAAATCCCTCAAAACCCCCACATTCCAAAAAACACAACAAACCCATAAAAATACTAAATCCCCTGAGAAACCCAAAAACACTAACAACCATATGAATCATAAAAAAAGTAAATATAATAAATAACATCTAAAACCCAAAAATTTCCTAAAAAACCCCAATAACCCTAAAACCCATAAAAACTAAAAAACACGTACCCCACTATAACATTGAAAACCATAAAACCACAAAAAACCCAAAATGCCATAAATCCATAAAAAAAATTATAAAACCAAAAAAGAACCTAAAACCACTAAAACCCACTAAAAGACTGCAATACCCTTAAAACCCCATAAGATTTAATAACCTCCCTCCCAATAAATACCTTAAAATAACCATATCACCTCTAAAACCCCTAAAAATGAAAAAACCTAAAATCCTTAAATGCTAAAAAACATAAAAGACCTAAAAAAATAAAAACCATGAAATCACAAAAAATAATAAATAACTCTAAAATACATAAAACACTTGAACCACAAAAAATACAAAACAAATAAACACCCTATACCAACCCTTAATACACTAATATATATTAAAACACCAAAACCCAAAATATCATAAAAATACAATAAAAAACACCATTAAAACATTAATAATATAATATCCCCATAGAAATCTAAAACTCTAGAAAACCATTAGAATAAACTAAAATCCCTTTCAGCCCTAATGAAACCCTAAAATTACATAATCACCTGAAAAACATATATACCTAAAAACCCTAGTGCCCTAAAAACTGTAAACCCCTTAAAACAATACATACCCAAAAAAACATAAAAACCATTAAACCCCATAAAACCCATAAAAATACATTATAGTTTTTCAAAAACCACCAATACACTAAAAACTCTATTATAACCCTCACCACCAAAAAACACTAAAACCACTTTAAAACCATTAAAACTCATAAGAACACAAAAAACCCAAAAAACCCCTAAAAACTCAAAAAATTAATAACAGCCTTAAAAACCATAATGGTAATAGACACACTCAAAACCATAAATTTCCCTAATAACATAATACGAAAAATATCATAAAACCCTTAAAAACTAATACCATAAAAACCCTAAAAATCAAAATGAAACCCCAAAAAATGTTAAAACCCTAAATAAACATAAATCCATAATAATTAATAAAACAAAAAAGACTCTGAAGAAACCAATGACCCCAAAAAATCAATAAAATCACTAAAAACATAAATATCCCTAAAAACCATAAAATCCCCAAAACAATTAAAATCCAAAAAGAAAAAAAAACCAAAAAATCCCAATAAACAACTAAAATACATAATGAATTCTACCATCCTAAACCCATCAAAAACCTAAAAACACCAAAACAAAAAAAAAATACAAAAAATGAAACTAAAAACAATAAAAACCATTTAAAAAATTTATCAGTAAAAATAGCTATAACCCATAAAACTCCGAAAAGACTTTAAACACATAAGAACTATAAAATACCTAAAAACCCTAGAAAACCCTAAAACCCCTAAAGGCCATAAATTACATTTTTTAAAAACATAAAATACGATTAGAATCCTTACACCCTGAAATTGCAAGAAACCATAAATATCTAAAAACACAAATAAATGATTAAAACCCCTTAAAATGACTAAAAACCAAATAATTGTAAAACCACCTAAAAATAAAAGAAACAAAATAATCCCAAACCACCTAAAATACCCTAACAACAATAAAAATATATAAAAAAACTAAAACCCAACAAATACCCTAACTCCTCAAAAATTCCAATGAACAACCTTAAATCTAAAAAAACATCAAAATGATTAAAGTATTTAGAAAAATATGAAAACCCATAAAACACCTAAAACCACCAAAAAACCTCAAAAACAACTATAACCCCTATAGGATTAAAAATAATTCAAAAATAAATAAAACAACCTATAAGACTTTTAATACTACAAAAAATCATTTCTTGTCACAAGACCCTAAAAATCATAAAACTTTTAAAATATTTAAGAACCAAATAATATCTAAAAAACCAGAAAATCTACCAAACCCCTAAAAATCATTAAAACACTATAAATCCATAAAAACACTTAATAATTTCTAAAAAACATTAAAAACCCTAAAAAACTAAATTCCAAAAAACCCCATGAAAAAAATATAAATCCATAAAAATACATTAAAACCCTTTAAATCCTTGATAATGCTAAAAAAATCCTGAAAATTACTAAAACCCAAAAAAAATCCTATGAAAATAATACACCATCAAAACCCAAACCCACATTAAATCCCTAAAAACAAATAAAACAGAAAAAGCACTAAAAACCATTAAATCACAAAAACCCATTAAAATATGAAGAACACTAAAATCTAGAAAAATAACTAAAATGAAATTAGAAACCATAAAAAAAACATAAACACCCCAAACCCCTTGAGACCTTAAATACACTAACACACTTAAAACCCCTAACAACCATAATACCCCTGTAAACCCTATGATTATTTAAAAAGTCCAAATAATAAATAAGAACCTCTAGTATCTCTGAAACCCCTTAAAACCCCTAAAACACAAAAATGACCCTAAAACTCTTAAAAGCACTACACATTTTTAAAACACTAAAAAATTAATGAAAAGATAAACCCACAAAAACCCTAAAACCATTAATATAATTTAAACCCTTAAAACTCAAAAACCACCATAAAAACCGTTAATTCTATAAAAATACATAAAACCATAAAATCAATATGAAAACCATTAAAACTCTATGATCCTTGAAAAATCAAAAAAATAACCTAAAAAAAATATTCCAAAAACAATAAAAACCCCATAAGTCAATAAATTACCCAAAAACCCATAAATGCCATGAAATATCTTAAAACAATAACATATATTAGACCCCTAAAAAAGGACTCCATAATCCCTAAAAACCCTAAAAGAACCTAAAACCATAAAACCCCTTTAAACCCATAGGGATCCGAAAAACCTTAAACACCTAAAACCCCAAAAACCCCATAATCTATAATAAAACCCCCAAACACCTATATGACCCTAAAACAACTAAAAAATACTAACGGACCCCAAAACACACTAAAATATGAAAACATCCTAAAAAATCATAGGACCCCTAAAATACCCTTAACTAACCCAAAATAAAACACTAAAACCCCCTAAAACCAAGGAAATCCTAAAATACCTTAAAACACCCTAAAAATATATAATTTACTAATTCCATTAAACAAAAAAACAGTAAAATACAATAAAACCCCTAAATTAATTAAAATACCAGACGACCATAAAAACCATTATGATCCTAAAAAACTAAACCATAAAAACCCTTAAATCCTAAGAAACCGAAAAATCCATAAAAACCACAAACCCTAAATACAACTAAAACAGTTTAAAATCCTAAAATCCCCTAAAACCCTAACCCAAAACCCCCAAAAAACCTTAAAACCTCATAAAAAAATTAAAATCACAAAAAACACAGAATAATACACTAGAACCCCTAAAACCGATTATGGGCCTAAAAAAACCAAAAAATCCTTAAAGGTCTATAAAAAAACTAAAACCCTAAAGGATACTAAAAACACAAAAAAACTAAAGGGAACATAAAAACTCTTAAACTCCATAAGGACCATGAAAACATCTATTATGAAAAACATACCCTAAAATGATAAAAAAATGTTAACAACTATAAAACCTATAAAACCCCAATGTCCGTACAATGAAAAAAAATGTTAAACAACATTAAATTCCATAAAAATAAATTGAACAAAAATAACAAAACAAAACTCAGATGGTCCTAAAAATTAATAAACGTCATGGAAATCTAGAAATCCTAAAATTTTCGAATATTTTGAAGTTACCTGTATAGAATCAACTGTACGTGTGTTCTCATTATTAGTCATGTTAATCTATTTTTGATTAACCTGTTAACCATGGTTGAATGAAATATTCAGTTCCATCTAATGAAACTGCTCCCGCAACGATACATGATGTGTTGATATAAATTTCAACTCCACCATTGCAGATACACAAACATAGGTGGATCTTGAGATAACAGATCTTCCTGAGCATAACTCTGAAAATCCTGATCATATTAATGATCACACTTCTCATCCAGAGACATCAAACAAGATTCATGAAACTTATAATATTGGGGAGGTTTCTACTCAAGCTATTGACCTACTTTTTAGTAAGAGATACTAATATTGTTATTGCATTCACTTTTTTTGTCTCTTGATTCTTTCCATAACTATAATTATTGATTTACCAAATAGGTCTACCATATTCAATGGCTAGATCGGGATGTGATGCCTCTGCATCAGACCAAACAACATTGGATTGTAGAGAATCCATAATTTTGGAAGGAACAGAACACAAAACTTCTTTAAGTGCATTAGTCCCATAATATACTACTATTTATGATGATGAATCCAAATCGGACACAGAACTACAGAAGGCTCTTCACCTTTCTCATCGCAAATCAAGGAAAAACTTCTGGAATATAATATTTAAGATTCCCCATGAGGAACTGCCTTCGAGAATTCCACGACATTCATCTCTGTTTAATAAGTTACAATTTGGCAATTTTGAAAACCATGAAATTTAGACTTTGATGAAAGAAAATTTTCAAAGGAGGGAGCATGAGAAGAAGCATCTAAAATACATTAAAAATGTCAAAATGTCAATCAATATAGAAGATTTCCATGCATCACTTTCTCAGGATCAGGCTAATCATAAATAATATTTGAAGGGACTTAAGTAGACAATTGAATAAAATACTTTTCAGAAACATTGCCTTCAACAAGAGTTAGATTACATTACGGGGTTGCTTGAACAGCTCCATAAATTATCTGTACATGTCCATAAGGATGGTGCAAAATCCATTGAAAATTCTAGAGAAGCACTTCATCATACTGAAGAGAGTTAGGCTGGTCAAATAGAAAAATGTCAACAAGAAGTTGATGGGGATAAAAAAATTGCAATCAAATGATGAATTTTGAAGAATCCCTTTTGTAATTTCTGAGAGAGAGACTCCAATTTGTTGATTCTCCTCTATGAATTTTTTTATAACTGATAAGTATTTTTTCATTAATAATTTTTTTTCTCACTTTCGCTAACTACTTTTGTTTTACCTATTCCATTGGGCCTAGTAAGCATTCCTTGATTTTTGGTAGGGATATATGGAAAACCCCACAAAATTTATATCTCTTGACTTTAATTTCTCAATATTATCTATTCCATACAAAATGCATGTTTAATGAGATGGGACTCAACTTTTATTTAGAGTTCCCTTTGTGGGTTCTCAATCTAATGAGTACCAAGTCATTTTTTAGTAGTTTAGAGTCATGCATGATGGACTATAAAGAGATAATATTTAAGTTCTAATAGCTTTGACCAATAATTTTGAATTATATCCCAAAAAACACTATGTATATAAATAGATATAATACTATTTAAATATTTCCAAGGGGAATTGTGATCCATGATTATTATGGTCACCTAATAAAAAACATGTATCAATCATAAGGGGTGTCTTTCCCAGGGACAAAGTTACCATTATTCGACAACCCCATTATGGGGGCTGTATTATTTAGGGCCAACTAGCGCATATGCCACTTAGCCAAATAGTGGCATTTTTGACTGATAGGCCTGTTATCTAGGCACTTATGCATGTCATCCTAAGAGCACGTACAACATAGTCAGGGAAAATATCTCTTAGAAGAATAACATTTTCTGGATTGATAAATAAAATAAAATATGATTTGGGTGACTCAAGACCATAGTCGGTGGTTTTTCCATGTAATGGAATTTAATGAATGAAAAGGACATTTTATACCAACATTTTTCATTGAAATGAAAACCATTCCTATTCAAATATAGTGTATGATTAATGGTTAACATTTATTAGAAAGGGGAAATTTTTATATCATATTGTGTAGTTTTATGTCATGTCGTGAGGACATTGGACTGTGTAGTCTTAAGTCATGCAGGGAGGAAATTGTACTGTGTAGTTTTGTTTCATGCAGTGAGGACATTGTACTGTGCAGTTTTAAGTCATGCAGTGAAGAAATTGTTTGGATTTAACATAAGGTCTTTAGCTTTGACCAAAGGTATGATTATCTCCCAATTTCATGATAATTTGTTTTTAAATATACTAATATATAAACGGTAATGGAAAATTGTAAAATATTCTTTGGTAATTTTCTGAATCTAATGGATGATATGAGAAAAGGGCTGAAATCATTAGAGGAAGTATTTTCCAAGAGAGTAGTTACCATTATTTTAAAAACATTTTATGGGAATTGTATTATTCATGGCCAAATATGAATTATTATACATAGAAAAATAGTGTCATATTTTAACTAACAGTCACTTTATGTTGGAAACTTATGCAAGGCGACCTTTTGGCATGTGCTTTATAGTCAGTAAAAAGAGCTCTCAAAATATTGACGTTCAATTTCTATAAGACAACGAATGTTTATGAAGATTCATATTTTATGAATAATATAGTATGGTTTATGTATAAAAGTACCTGAATATGGAAATGTAATTTTAATCCAATATTTTTAATGAATGGGAGGAATATGACGGTTACGAAGGACTGACCCAAACGTAGGAGGTATGGTGTCTGTAGTTTTAGGTCATACAACTAGGAACATAAATAAAAATATTATATGTTATGTGGCGAAAATGATTCCATGATTATTCCATATTTCATTGAAAATATGGTAAGGGAAATGTGTAATCAATGGTATTGAGTCTTTAAGATTGAGAGAAAGATAATGGGATAAGTATACTTGAATGACTGTTATTAAAATACAGTTTCTTTTATATTGTCTTCAAAGTTTGAAGGCGAAAAAGATACAATAACAAAAAGTGAAGTTACCATTATTTTACAAACCTGTTAGGGGGGTTGTATTATGCCGAGCAAACTAAGGCATACACTGCATAGCCAAATAGTGGGATCTTTTGGCTGACATGCCTGTTAGTAGTGAACTTATGCAAGGCCACCAAAGGGCACATACTGCATAGTCAAGAAAATGCTTTCATTAATATTAAAAACAATGTCTCCAGAAACTGTAAGACAGATTATGAGTATCTAGAAATATCCAACAATAAGTGTGTGAAATATTGAAGGGGATTTTTCTCAATGCACATGAGAAATACTTGAACTAATATTGGCACTGATTTTTTCTTCCTTTACAAAAATCTGACTCATATGTAAAATGAGTACTTTCTTTGTTTCTTATTTATTATTATTCTGATGTGCAGTTTTATGTCATGCAGTGAGGAAATTATACTATGCAATTTTGTGTCATGTAGTGAGGACATTGATAACCCCATAAGAAATTTAAACACATTATTTATATAACAAAATCATTTAACCAATTCCTAAGCCCACATTAGCTATGCTTATTGTGAGAATCAAGGAGAAGTAAGGGTTTCTTTTACATTGCAATGGTGATGTAAGTGAATAATAGGGGTGTTATCTTTAAATGAAATTTAATGTCATGTGGTAAGGAAGAAAATGAACTGATGTGAAAAGAAAGACATATTTTAACTGTATTAAGGGATAAAACCCAAGTGTCTCTATGTGTCTTGTTGGGGAAATAATGAGGTCATAATTAGTTCTTAAAACATTCCCTTTGATGATTTGATTCTTATATAATAAATAAAGTGATTTTTATCGTTTTAGGCCTAATACTAGAGATCTAGGTATCTCTACATATCTAAAATTGATCAGAATCAAGTTGTATATTGTTCTTCAGATAATCATTCCTCACGCTAATGAGTTTGACATGACGAATGGGGGATTTGACAAATTATGATAGAATAGTTAATCTCAAGACATAAAATGGTATATGGAAAAATCATCTATATTATGGAAATACTCCGTATAGATATGATTAATATATAGGAGAAGTGGAAAAAAATATAACAATATTTTGTGATTATGGTTGGGCCCAAAATTGAAGGTTTGGGCGTATCTATGTATCTCATTGAAAAATGAGAATCAAGGTATACATATTTCTTGAATCAATGACCCTATGCAGATCTGACTCAAGAATAAGGAAAAGAGGGACTCATGTGCCACTAAGTATTAACAATGATGTCAATGATTTTTTTCTTATGGAATCTAGTATCGTCAACTATGGAAAACATTAGTTGTACAAATGATGTCAGGCAGTTTAACGTCATGTGATGAGGATAGAGATTCTATGAACTTTAATGTCATGAATCATGGATGCTTATGGTTGTTATGCAGTTTAATGTATTGAAAATAGTACATGGGGGATGTGCAGTTTTATGTCTTGCTACAAGGACATGATATTCTACAGTTTTAAGTCTTGTAAGTAGGACATATAGTTTGATGTATTAAGTGTTTCAGTGAGTACGTATGATGTTGAAAACAACAGAAAATATTTCATCAATAAACTCACATTGGATGGAGTTTTCATAAGATATCCATCCATTCATATTAAGGAATAAGCTTTATTTGAATAGACCTTATGTATGGAACAAGGTCCTTCCCACACTGGCTCATGATTTGGAGGTTTCCTTCATGGTATCATTGGAGTCCTAAGGACCAATTCCAATTCTCCTTGAAGAAATTATTGGAGGAAAAATTGTTGTTAAAATATCATTCTATTCTGTTCTCATAGATTTATAGATGATGCAAAGTATGCAATCTATTCTCATCTAATCATTCCATCTCATTGAACCATTTCTAATACCTCTCATATTTAGAAAATTGATCACATATTCCAACTCTGAGTGAAGGAAATTACATTTCAATTGGCAAAACGACTTCAGTTCGATATACCAATGAATAAGTAGTTGCTTTGGTAGTAGTACAGGTAGTGGTATGATAAGCCTATAAATTATTCAAAAGTTTTTCAGGACTTGATTTCTTATCTTTATCCACTATATTCTAGAGTATATTTGATAACGTCTTGTTGAAGGCCTCTATATGTCCATTTTCCGCCACATGATAGTGAGATAAGTGGTTGGATTATATATTATGTTCTAGATATAAATTTTTTAACTCATGAGAACAAACAATGGTGCCATTGTCCATAAAAATAGAATAAGGGACACCAAATATAGTGATGATATTAGTTTTGACAAAACTAACAATTCCTTTGGCTCCAACATAATTGAGAGGTATATCCTTGACCCATTTAGAGAAGATGTCAGTAGTAGTGAGAATATATATAAACTGCTTAGCCATGGCTATAGAATAATGTCCTACTACATCCATTTGCCATATGGAAAATTCTCAAGAGTATTTAGTTGTATGTTGATATTCCAGGGGTTGATAAATGATGTTGACATGCACTTGGTAGGGATGAAATTTTTTAGTGAAATCTATGAAATAATGCGTCATTGAAGCCCAAAAGACTCCAAGACTTCAGAATTGATCTGAGAGTCTGTTCCCTGACTGGGGGGAACCAAAAATTCCTAAATGTACTTCATTCATGATAGCTACAGTCTCTTCCCCATCAATACATCTGAATATTATTCCATCAAATACTCACTTGTTGATGATCTTTTGGTGGTTTGTGATATCATAAAGAGTAAAATTAGCTTCTCGCCATTGGATCTGTTCTTTTCTATCCCTACCTGGATGAAGTATCCCATTTGGAAGATATTCCAGGATGGATGTTCTCCATCCTATGGTATGACCATATGGTTTAGAAAAAGGGATAATTTCATTAATTTCCTCTATTACGGTTTGAAAAATATGTGAACACACACGATGATGTGATATGTTTAGGACTGTCTCATCCTAATTTGGATCATACATGGTTGTATATGCAATATCCAACGCATCTACTTGGGAATTTTCTAATCACGAGTCATAAGACAATGTTGGATCTAAGGAAAATTTAGCCATTAACCCTATGATGTAATCACACAAAGGGATTCAGTCTTATTTTTTAATAGAATATTCACCATTTATTTGTTTGATTACCAATTCTGAATCACCTTTCACTTTTATGTGATACATTTTCACCTGACGGTCCAATTCCAACCCCGCGATGAGAGCTTGATATTCCACCTCATAGATGGTACCACATTCTGGAAATAGGAAGGAATAAGGAAACACTTCCTTTTCTGTGGAAATAAGGAAAATTCCTAACCCAACTTTGTTGAGTTTAGGGTTTTCCATTATCTTCCCTATAGGACTTCTTGAAGCACCATAAAAATACATTTCCCATGTCTGGGTATTATCCTGAATAGATTTGACCTCTTCATCAAGATGTTTGATACATAATGATTTATTTTCCACAAATGGGTTCTCAGCAAAGAAGGCGGCTAGAGCATGTCCTTTTATTGCCTTTTTAGGCACAAATAAGATATCAAACTATTTCAAAACAAACACCCTCCGTACCAGACTCCCTATAAGTATAGGAATAAATAGAATGAATTTGATCTTGTTATTTCGAGACACCAATTGGACTTCATGATGTTGCCGGTAGTTCCTCAATTTCTGAACTGCAATGATTAATTCTAGGCAACACTTTACAATATTTTAATTCTGAGTTTCTGCATCATGCATCATTTGACTGAGATAGTAATGGTGTTTTCATTCCCAGCTTCATTCTTTTGGGCGAGGAAGGCACCTAGTGGTCACTCATAAGATGTCAAATAGAGAATAAGTGTTCTTCCTTCAACAAGTGACACTAATACTATTGGACGAGAGAGATATTAAATAATGGTATAAAATTCTTCTTGGCAGTCTTTAGTCCCATGGTAGGTGACTCCCTTCATCATTAATCTAGTGAAGGGTGAACACTTGCCCGCCACATTGGTGATAAAGAACTAAATATAAGCCATGTGTCTTTGGAGCCCTCTTAATCCATTCAAATTTTTAAGAGGTGACATACTAAGGATTGATTTTGTTTTCCGAAGATCAACATCAGTACCATGAGGACGTACAACGAAACCAAGAAACATTCCTGAGGTTACCCCAAAAGAACATTTCAAGGGGTTCATATTCAAATTGTGTTGCCGAAGATTATGGAATATGGTCTCCAAATCAGCCAAGTGATTGGAACATTGTCTACAATTGACAACCAAATAATCCAGATGACATTTGAAAAATTTCCCTAAGAAGGGTTTTACAGTATGGTTCATGGCAAGATTATATGTTGCACCTGCATTCTTTAAACTAAAGGGAATTACCCGATAGAAAAACACACCTTGAGGGGCTATGAAGGTTGCAGAATTTTCATCCTTTAGGGCCATACAGATTTTAATATACCAAAAGTATCCATCCATGATGGAAAGCACTTTGAAGCCAACCGTTGAATCAATTAAATGCTCTGTAATCAGAACTGGAAAATCATCTTTAGGAAAATGCTGATTAAGATCTCTTAAATCAATGCTAACTCAAATTTTCCCATTCTAATTTTTCACTGGGACAATGTTGTTTATCTATTTTGGATATTTAACTTCCATAACAAAGTTATCCATTATAAATTTATCAACTTGAGTTTTAATTTTAATGGAATGAGTTGGGTATGTTCTTCTTGCTGCTTGCTTGAATCCACAATGTTGTTCTTCCAAAACCAAATGATGGGTGGATACATCAGGATTAAGACCCGGAATTTGTGTATAATTACATGAAAATATTTCTTGATGTTGCTTTAGAAATGATATATACACCTATTTCTCTTCAGAGGTCATGGCCTCACTAATTAGAGTGGGGTGTGGATCTTCTTCTGTACCCAGATTTATTTCTCTAATCTCTTCCACGTTGGTAAAGACACCATCCTCAAATGACCGAAGTGCATCCCTAATATCTTCCTCTTATTCTTTATTATGTGTACCCTCTTCTGTTTCCACTTGAATAGTATATGATAAGGAAAAACATCCAAAGTTATGGGAGGAGTCAGTATTTGAACATCCTGAAGAAAATGCCACCACATCTGACCATATTGATGAGGAAGTGTCTTATTATGTTAATAAAGGTGAAATGATTGATTGAGAGTAAAAATCATTTTATTCCTCTAGCATTTCCACAATTTATTCTACTCTAATTAAAGAAGTAGAGGATTTTTTTAATTTAGTGGATTAAATGAATACATCTCCATTTGAGCGTCCATCACTATATGGTGGATCATCAATTTATCCCATGTTATTAGGCTCAGTTTCAGTAATTGATATTATAGAAGTTACTCGATGAGTATTTGGATTTGGTTTTACCCTTTCAATTATATTGATGGGTAACTCATATTATGTACTCAAATGTATGAACGGATTTTCTTGAATCCATTCCAGTCCACTTAGAGCATTAACTCTAGATATTTCCTTCATCATGGACTTCTTTCTTTTTGTGTGATAAAAATCTTCCCCAATGTATTGATATTATCATGTTTTGAATAGATTCTTATCACCATACAATGTCCTTATTTGACCATTGAAATAGTACTTAATACATTGTTGGTATAACAAATGTATGGATGCATGTTGATGTAGCCAAGGCCATAGATAATAATAATGAATGACGCGTCCTAACAAAACTAAGAAATATAAATAAGACACAAGATCTCCAAATTGAGTTTTTAGTGTAATTTCTCCCAGAGGTTCCTATTCATTATTTTCATACCCTTTCATAATTAAACTCAAAAAAGATATGTCAGATTCAGTCAAGCCCAATCGACGAACTGTACGAATAGGAATTATGTTGTCTCTATATACATTATCAATGTAATCTCATTAGACGTCTACATCATTGACAATTACAGAAAAATACAATGGTTCTATATGTCCATTTACAACATCATATTCATATTCATCTATAAAATATATGATTATATGAAATCATGCATGATAATTTTCTATATGGTAAACCTCAGCAACAACAGCTTCAGTTTCAAACTCTTAATGACTTATCAAACAGTCAATAAGTGCTTCTCGAAGATCTTTTGATAGATTCAGTTCATCCAGAATTGATAACTTGTATGTTACATGGGACTATTTTTTCAAGATGTCATATTTTTGATCTAGAGGTCCGTGTTTCCCAGCATAGAGATTCAATTTTGCAAGTTATTTGGAAGTCGATGTGTCTGATGTTGTCATATTGTTGGTTCATGCAGAAGCTAGAGATAATCCGGACTTTCAGAGATTAGAATGACTCAGTCTGCACACCTGCTAAGATAAGGATGGAATAACTTCTAATCGTTACTCTAAAATAATTACGTGATAACCAGACTTGTTTCGCATGGAAGAAATTCCTTGTTCTTGTTGAGCCCGCACAAGGGCTATTCCCCGAGTTTCTACCTTATATATGGTTCAAGCAGGGGTAGAGTTAAAACAGGTATCTCAAGGATTCCATCATCTTCCCCAATATCCTCGACCTTGGCCTATTCCTCTAGTTCCCCAATTAGGTACTAGGAATTATGTCTCATTATAATCAGAATCACAATTGTCACAAGGATCCCTTAAATGGATAACATTGACAGAACCAAAGATAAATTCTTCATATGAGGAAGATTCTGCTGATAGGTTACTTCTGATCATGCCATTTCACGGGGCAGTACCCGTGATTTTGAAACATATGGAATAAAATCTTCAAGGGTCAAGGACAACATTGGAATTGACATGAGGTCGTCTTCTTCAAAATGTTATTTATCCTTATAATCACATTGTTTCTTTGAGGAACAACATTTTGATGAAATTCTTTTTACTGTGGAATAAGTGGCAGAAGACAAAATTGGTTGTTTCAACTATGTCTGTAAAATAGTATGACTCTAGTTGATAATTTTCCTAATAATCCAATCATAATATTTCTGCAGATTTTTACTTTTAACCTCTTTCCATTGGCCTTCTTCCTCTGGATCAGTAGCAGAAACACATGCTACTTGAGCTGATTAACTTTTCAGTTTTACTTGCCTAGATTCTACAAACTTTTGAAAGAGGTAATTTAAAACAAAAAATTCTTGTATGAAATTCCCTAATATCTTGTGAAAGGGACAATAATTCAGAATAACTTCATCTCCGTATTTATTTGGTTTCATCAGCATTGGAAACTGAACCATTATTTTTCCTAAGCCTAGATTAAGTAACCAGAAACTTGTTCATTCTAGAAAGAATAAACATTGTTTTTTAATTTGTCAAAATGCTTCCTCCACTGGTCTCATTGATCATCCGAATGAGGCTATCATTTTTGTTGATGCTCATGAGGTGGTGTCCATCGGTATGATGAAGGTCTTGAGGTAGAGTCAGGTACATGTGCCTTCTTGAGTGTGACTGTAGTAGCTTCTTCTTTTCATATCATCCTCCCTAGAGATGATGGAATTATATGAGTTTTAGACTATGTTTATATAATAGAATCTTCTATTTGTTGAGGGTTTGATGTAAGTTATCGAAACACTCCTGCATATTTCAAAGGGATCAATGGTGTGCATAATTCATCACGTAGATTTTCCGCACATTTTGGTAGAAACTCTTCTTTAGGGAGTTCTAGAATTATGTAATATGTTAATCCTTTCCATCGAGCAATGAAATCATAAACTCTTTCATTCTACCTTTTTATAAAATTAGTAAGATCAAAAACTGCCATCCTTGGTAGCGTTGAGCTGAATTGTTGAATGAATTTATGACGGAGATCTTCCCATCCAGTAATTGATCAAGATTGTAAAATTTTATATGAGGAAAAATCTTGTCATTGTAATGAATTCCCAAAAAAACTAATCATTACTTATTCTTTTTATTGAGAAGTTCCCAACATGGGATCCCAAGGAGAAAAAAATGTGTTAATTATTGTTCTGGATCTCCTGAAACATTAATGATTGGGAATGTGGAATTCAAAAAATTTGGTTAGGGAGGAATTACATCCACCCATTCAGGGTAAGCTCTCTTTTTCGGATAATCTAGTGCATGTATTTCCCCCATAGATTCCAATCACGTCATTAATGACTCAATTGTGTTCATAATCATTTGGGAAATATCCAGATGAGCTGGTTTATGTGTTGGTATAGAAACTGAAGCATGATCTGGTGCAGTAATCAGAAAAACCACTAATAGCGGTGCTAAAATTTTCCATTGATAACCCACGAGAATAGGCGAATTAGAATGTGTTTGATTCTACCTTTATTGTGTACCTAGTAGAGGGAATTCATTATCTGCATCTATAGTTACTTCAAATCCTCTTTGTTGAGGAGCTCCTGTAGGATTTTCAAGTTGAGGACCTGCCTGGGGAGTACGGCTAGAAGAAAGTTTGTTTCAAAGTAACTCGGTATTGAATCTTTTCAACTCATTCATTTTCTCAACATGTTGTGAAAATTTCTCTTCAAGTGAAAGAGATTGACTTTATTCAATGGAAAATTTAGATGTGATCTGAATTTTTCCATTCCCATTGTTATATTCCATTCAGAGAGGGGGAGTTTCATATTGAAGTCATACCAAGATTATGAGTATGCCTTAGATTTCATGTACCGACAAATTCTTTATTTTCCTCAGTGTGTACCATATTATGGACAAGAACTTCATATTCTGATTCCCCTTAATTGGACTCATTTTCTGGAAGATCTTCTAGAGTGGTGTTAATGACATTTACTAATGTATAATGCATTGTAGACATTATGTTAGTATTTTTGCGAGATCCCTTCCCTATGTATCTTTTATGAGGCTCTATTCTCCCATGTGATGAATTCCCAGGAACCATTTGGTGAAAAAAACACAAAGAGAATCCTCAAATAATTCAGTTGTATGCCCTCCTCGTGGATTCTTCCCAAATTAAGAGAAAAATGACTTCTGTTTAGGAGGGGATTACAGATGTGAAAAATTCCCCAACCTTGTAGGCTAGAACTATTACTATTCTCCTTCTTCAAGTCATTGATATCTATGTGATGAAATAGATGGTTTAATTAAATGAGCCCCTAGACTTGCAAGATGAGGTGATTCTTAAACTGGTATGGCTAAAATTCGTGCCACTGGTCATCTGATTTTGCGAATTTTGGTTCAGAAATTAGCTTGGGGAATCAACTGAAAACCATAAAAATCGCCTGTTTCTGATGATCGAAGTGCCATTTCAGACATTTTCTTTCTCTGATAGCTAACATCCTCTAAATGGTACACTTGCTCAAGATTATCATACAGTTGATGTAAAAGATACTCAAAAAATTCATTTTGATGGACTTGACTCTCATGAGAGCTGGTTGATGCCTTTTCATGAGTGTACATTCGATTACATACAAAACCTATTGATTGGGGCTGACTGTGGGTAATAAAATTGCATGAAACCACTTTTGGAAGACCATGCTGATTTTGGAGTGCAGTGAAACACATTTCTCTATGTGCACTGAATCCTCTGATACATACACTAGACGGGGAACTAAAAATTTATATTTGTAAACTCTTTAGAGAATTAAGGCATGTGTGTTGAAGAGTTATCTTCTATTTTTTATCCTTTGGTTGTTGGGAAACTGAGAGAGACACCAAGTCAATTTGGTATTGTAAGTCTTCTATTATCATTACATGATTTTGATATTCATCATATTGTAATAACATTATTTTCAAATGATGACGATTTTTCCATATGTTGAGGGGGATATCATGAATGTAATCATCCATCATAAATTCTTGAATGTTATACTGAGAATTTTCCAAAGGCCAGAACATGACACGTATTTCTCCTTTAGCCAATTGTTTTCTCATGTTTGACACATCTTCATTATATTTCACTAGAGATTTCTCCAATTGGACTGACCAAAGTTTATTCTCTGTATTAGAATCAAAATTACCCAAGAGTGGTTTAGATAATTACCATTCCATTTAGATTTATTCTTTTTGAGAAAGTGTTTCAACCATAAATGACAAGGCAACCCACATGATTGGCCTTGTGTTTGCATGTGCCTCCAAAAAGGAGGGCTTTCTCGTCGCTACATTGTCAACTATGGAATTGTTTTGACAATGTGATATACTACTGTGGAGAGGTATTTCGTAGAGAATTCCATAATGGGGAGGATCACCATGGTGGATTACAGTAAGGGATAAATCTTTTTGCTCTGTGGTGTTCTAGCCACATGGAGGGTTGCGTTGGCTCTCATCCATAGATAAGCAATCTGGATTGATGGAATTTGCATGAAGTAAGACTTCATGATGAAGTGTATGATGAGTATCTTAATAATTATAGCTACAACTACCAAAATTTGGTAATGAGAGGGTAGGATCTAGAGCCGCAACAGAGAAAAGTATGAGGGAATCAATAACTCCGGCATTAAGAGGAGCAAAATCACAGCTTGACTCTTGATACTTCATCATTGCATGGTGAGACTACAACATGGATGTTCTCTTATACCGAGTTAGGGCCACTTGTTGGGATACGTTTTTATCATTGTCTGGTTTATGTTCCATCCTTGGAGTAGTTACCATAATGGACTGATTTCCTCCATTTGGAAAGAGTGAATGTTTCCAATCTTGTTGTCAGTATGATATGGGGGGGGGAATGGCCCATGAACCTCTTGGACTAGAAAAAAGGCATGTATCATCTCATGGATGGAATGATGATCTTTCATACAATGTGTGGGGATAGAATTATGTGTTTGTTCCCCTGATACTACTAATGTAGTTGTTATAATATTCTGGCATTCTTCTAGAATAAGGAGAGTGTTTTGCCTCTGCCCTTTCACAAATATTAAGATGTGTTTCGTTATTTTAGTGGCCATAATGGGAATATATGTCCATTACATATCTGGAGTAGGTGTATGTGCCTGCTCATGTCCTCCTTTTACTATCAATGGATATTGACAGTACTCATGCATGGGGGAAGAGAGTTGGGTTTGCCCCAAATTTTTAATCAGAGCTTTCTGACTGACTTCTCGGAGTGCTACCAAACGAGACTGTTGGCAGGTTTGATGAACATCAGAAGTTGTATCTGCATGATGGATATTTCTCATCAGTATTGTTGACGGACATCCTTCAATAACGGTAGATGAGACTACTGACAGAATTGTTGATTGTAAACATGCGTATGTTCTTATTTACCAGTTTCCACCACATTAGATTGGCGGGTTTCATTAAATGTAGTCAGACGAGCTTGCTGACAAACTGATAACTTGTAAGCCTTTGTATGTGCCTGTTCACGGTACTCATATGGGTTTAACTAGTGGGATTTATGGGTTTCTTCCAGATGAGTCTACTGAGCAGCACAATTAGGATGGACGGGTGTATGTTCCCCTTCATTGTTTCCCATCAAGTTAGGTTGATGGGATTCTCCCAAAGTGGTAGAGGTAAGAACCAGCTCCCTATTGACAGGAAGTTGTCCCCGACAGTTCATCTTGCGTGCCTAGGTCTGAGAGACCTGGGCCGAACATCTATTGGAAAAACCTCCATCATGTTGGGGGTTCACTACCGCAGGATTCTGCATGTAGCGATTGCTAGTGGGATTCCTCAAGAAATACTCCTAAATTCCTAAATTGAGGCCTTGTGTGAGCTTTTGATCCACCTCCATGTAGTACGAGAGAGATTGATTATTGTGTTATAGGGATAAGGACATGAAAAGGTTGAAGATGGTGGTTGGAACTGTCTGTTTCTATATCATTGGTCATCGTTGGATAGATGATTGAGGATTTTTATTGACTTGGAGGGCCTGTCCGGCAGCCAACAATGTCTACATTGTACCATGCCAGAAACATACCTTTACCATCACATTAGAGACCCATAATTGAAGATGCTGAGTTGGTGATGACGTCCTTATTGTGGATGTAGATCCACCTTGAGCAGTGGTCGGAATGTTCATAGATGTTTTCTTGGGGAAATCCATCTTTGGAATCAAGGGAACTCTGAGAAGAAAAAAGTGAAAACAACAACAAAATCCATTAAAGAAACATATTTTTAGAAGGATAAATTAGTTATTGATTCTTTTTTCTGGCCTTCCATTATAAATTGATAGGGGCCTATCATGTGGGTTACATTATTATCTTGGTTAAGATTCATGTCGGGTTCACAATTTTTGTTTCATATTTCCTTGAAAAGTGTATTCTAGTTTTAAGAATCACTACTTCCAGGAGGTTTTCGTTAAATATATATATGGAACTAGAAACATAAAATAGTTCATAATCCATTAGGGACCTACTTTCCAAAGTTTGGAATTCATTTTGTGCGAACTTCAAGATACATAAGAAAATGCATTGATCGAGAGGATATGAGGTCAGACTCATCACACCATTTTGGGGGAATTATTTTATACTCTGGGACTCTCTTTGTAATTTATGAATTTTTTGTTAATCCTTATTAATACACAATTATATCATAAGTATCCCTTAAAATTTTCAATAAGTTATTTATCATGTGAAAATTTTCAAATCATCTGTATTTATTTTAGGCTCTCCATCAATGGTATCCTCTCATATACAACTTATATATTTTTTAATAATCGTTATGATGACACTGGTTTTGTAATCCACTCAGTGGGGAACTCTGGAATTTATTTTCATCCAGGGAGACAGATGTTTTTTTTTGATCTTTGGATCATTCCCATAAAATGGGCTACATACGTATCCTTATGAAAGAAATCAGAACCCTCGTAGTTCAGTACTTTTTTATGGGCACATCATACATTTTAGGGTCATGTGATCAGAACCTCTAAGTGGATGGTGCATAGTCAAAACTTAGTGTGGGAATTATGCTAGAGTAGTACAAGGAACTGAGAAATGATGTGGGTTTCCATGTAAGACCAGAACCTTTTTGGAATATAGCCCAAGGAGAACAGAGTTGATTTGATGTTTTGGATTTGAACCTCAAGGAGGCTTCCTACATATCACATATTGATGGGAATAAAAGACAATGTAGTTCAATAATTCTCATTATAGAGTATGGTCTTTTGAGAGAGATGAGTTTGGTCTTACTTCCAGAAAAGGATTCTTTGAGGATTTTGGGTTTAATTGGGGGATTATTCCAAATAATGATGCCCAAATAATGGAAATTAATGTTGTATTGCTAAAGAGGATATCTGGTGATCTCGGGATTTAAAAAGGCTTCCTGTGTATCCTAGATTGAACAGGAATCAGAGTTCTCATATTTCATTCGATCATGCAAATTCTGTAATCATGAGAAATTTATAAGACCATGTGATTCATGCTCAATGTGAGAAATAATATAATGTCAATGATTCAACAAAGGCATTATCACTTTCAAAATTTTCCTCCTCCGCTTGTGGAAGAGGGTTCACCTATAGTGGCGAGGGCTGATGAGGGTGAGGCAACGAGCCCTCTCTCTATTCTATTCACATTGGAAAAGGTTTCAATGGATGGACGAAGGGGTGAAGGTTAGGAGCATACACCAGGATGGCTACCCATGGTGACAGAGCCCAATAGGGGAGGGAAAGGGGAATTAAAGTGCCTGTGGCCATCTCCCCATTGGTCATTGGCACCGAAGAAGTGATGAGGTGAAATGATGATACCTCCTGCTGGAAAATCTAGGGGCTTATGCCTAGTTGGTTGCACTAAAAATTGATCCTAGAAGGGGAGGGATTATTATTCTATGCTTATGTGGAAAATCAAAGGGGAATCATACCTTCCCAACCAAGACTTGAGGTTCCTCTTCTTAGAGAGGATACAGGGAGGACAGAACCCAAACCTTTATTCTCAAAACGTGGAACGTCCCAACACTATTCCTGGGAGAAAATGACATGTGACTATGGATATAGAAACCATCATAAATTACATGAATCCTAAACCCATTATGATACAAGTGTGGGAAACCTATGACTATGGAAATACAAACCCATATAGGAGACAGGTTGATGTGCCTTTACGAATGGTTTGATAAGTCATGTGGTTTTGGTGGAGGTCTCAACAGAATCCCTTTTAGACAAGGGATACATGGAAGAAGAAGTCTTTCCATGAATGTCTTTGAAAAGGGCTTGATGGATTGTATATTGAAGAGAGTATGTGATTCAATGAGGGGCACTCAATTAGGCAAGGGTGTGCAATTATGGGCGTCCAAGTACACTTGGGAGACTTGATGTTCACTTAAGTGATGAACAACATGTTTGTTAATACTTGGGAAAGACCCTAAGCCATTAAGAGTATTCACAGGTTAACCCAGAAGTGGGGCGCTCAAGTTCCGGTGAGAGGAATGGGCAGCGCGAATGTATTTCTGATTAGGGGATATTAGGTGCTTTAGGAACACAAGTGTTATGGTTTTCAAACACTAAAAGGACTTAATCCCAACAATCCTCCCTTAAATCCTCCGCTCAAGGCGTTGAAGTACTAACTAAAATGTTTCATAATATTGGGGTGATGTACTAGGGTGACTAGAGAAACAATTGAGGTTCAGCGAAATTCGTCCAAACAACTGAGGGCCCCAAAGGTCTATTTATAAAAAAAATAGGACCTTGGGTGAAATAATTTTTGTCGCACAGGTGTGATGCACAACACTTTTGGGCACACAAGTTGGTTTCACAAGACAAGTGGGCGCCCAAATAGGCTACACATTAGTTTGTCTTTGGATTAATTTTCTTCCTATATTTTCACCCTATTTTTTTCAAGGGATTTCCCTTTGTCATTTTTTATAATCATTAAGGGAATGGAGTGTCAACACCCCTAAAAACAAAAAAACCCTAAAACACATCGAAATATCATTTAAACCCCTAAAAACTATTAAAAACCCAAATGATACATAAAACCCCCCAAAACCTCAAAAAATGGAAAGAAACCAGAAAACCCATAAGATCCCCTAAGAACCCTAAAATAGCCAAAAAACTGAAAAAACACTAATAAACCATAAAAAACATAAAATCCATAAAAAACCCTAAATCCCCAAAAAATCTAAATAAACATAAAAACGATAAAAAATGTTTTAAAACTGTTAAATCCTTAAAAAATTTTGGGACTATCATAATAACCCTAAACCCTGAAGAACCTAAACCCCCTAAAAAATTTAAACTCACTAATAACACTAAAACCCATAAATAATACATAAAACAATAAAAATTCATATAAATCCAACATAACAAAAATACTCTAAAAACCCAAAAGAAATCATACAAATTAAAAAATCGAAAAAACCAAAAAAAACCTACACAACACTAAAACCCCTTAAAAAATAAAAACCTTAAAAGCATTAAAAAGAATAAAATATTCAGAAAAAAGCACTAAAAATTTAAAAAACCCCCTCAAAAGAAAAAACTGCTAAAAACACTTAAAACCCCTTATAATCCCCATAACCGAATACAAAACATAAACCCTAAAACTCTAAAAACCAATAAAATCAATAAAACCCATAAAACTCATAAAACCCTAGAAAACCATTACATCCACTAAAAAATTCCTAAGACCCCATAAAAGAACATAAGCCACCTAAAACCCAAAAATGACCTATAAGTAGTAAATGTCTCAAAACCCTCAAAAATTATAAAAGATAACAAGAAACCCTAACACCCAAAAAGTCCCTAAGAACATAAAATCCCATAAAAGTAACTACATCCCTACGTAATGTAAATGGAAATAAAATTTCCTAAAATACTCTAAATACCACTAAACAATAATGATCCCTAAAAACACTAAAAACGATAAAATTCCATAAAAACACATAAAAGAACCTAAAACACTAAAAACCATAAAAACCGCAAACATACTAAAAAACCTAAAGGACCCTAAAAACATGAGGGACCCAAAAAACTAAAACAATAAATAATCCTATAAACCCCTATATGGCCCTATAAACTCTAGAAACACTAAAATAACCAAAAACAATAAAAACATGAAAATCCTAAAAACCCTAGACACCCTAAAAGTCTGTATTAAGACTGAAAACTCTAAATGAACCTAACCACTAAAATAACCTATAAACAAAAAATATCATAATAACCCATAAAACCCTAAGAGATTATAAAACCCCTAAAAATTTATACATACCATAAAAAACCGTACAGGGAACATAGAAACTTTTAGGAACACTTGAACCCCCGTACATCCCCTAAAAATTTTATATCCCCAAAATCGAAAAATGACATTAAAACCCTTAAAAACATAAATAAACCATCAATCCAAAAAAATTTGTCAATCCCAAAAAAACCACTTAAATCACAAAAAAACCATTAAAACCATTATAACCCAAAAAACAGAAAACACATTTAAAAAAATAAAAAACCAAAAGGCCAATAAGATATAAAAACCCTATAGAAGCCTCCATCCCCCACCCCAAAACACCCATATAGTTCCCAAAAAACATATAAAAGACCCTTAAATATCATAAATAACCCTATAAAAACACTAAATAACCCTAAAACCCTTTAAAAAGTAAAAACTTTAATAATAAATTTTAAATAGTAAAAAATCTAAAAAATAAAAAAATAATAAAAAACCTAATAATTATAAATCACCTAAGAACACTTAAAACCCCTATCCCGTTCAAACACTAAAATCCATAAAAGTCCCTAAAAACCTAAAATCCCTAAAAAGACTTAAAATTATCAAAATACTATAAACAACTAAATCTTCTAAGTGGAAAAAACTTCATATACTATTATAATCCTTAAACCATAAAAATCACAATAACATTAAAAAAACAAAAATCACAAAAATCCCTAAAAGTCATAAAATTCTAAAAAACATAAAACCCCTACAAGCCATTAAAAACCCCTAAGACCCTGAAAACCCTAAAACCAAAAAAATTGTAAAATCCCTATAAATATACTAAAAATAAAAACACTATAAATGCTCAAAAGTTCTAAAACCACAAAAATCCCAGAAAAACTCAAAAAACACTTAAGATAATCATAATACCCTAAACCCCTAAAAATACCCTAAACACCACTAAAATATCATAAGAATCATAAATACCTCTATAACTTCCCAAATAACCTAAAAACCCCAATGTCCCTAAAAACCCTAAAAACTCCTTTAAACCATTAAATCCCTAAAACCCCCAATAAACCCATAAACGACCAAAAAATTCTAACACCCCTAAAAGACCATAAGAACCCCTAAAAAGATAAATGTCTCTATAACAACATCAAAACTATAATAGAATGGTAAGAAACCATAAACAGCCATGAAAACCAATAACACCAAAAATAATCCAAAAAAATAAAAATAAACATTAAAACAATAAGACCACAAAACAACACCAACAAACCCTAAAACTGTAAATAATCCAAAATAACCCTAAAACCCCTAAATAGCCTTTTAACCATAAAAAATCCAAAAGAAACTAAAAACCCAAAAAAAATTAGGAATCAAAAACCCTATAAACCATAAATGACTTCACACCCTTTCAAAACACTAAATGACAATAAATCTATCAAAAACCCACAAAACCATAACATCTTCTAGAACCACAAAATACCCATAAATCAAAAAATATATAAAAATACACTATAAACCCTTAAAACCCTTAAAAACCTAACAAGCTATTAAAACCTTGAAGCCACCTAAAAACATAATTCTCTACAAAACCCAAAAAACATTAAAATACCATATAATCTTGTAAAATAACGAAAACCCACAAAATACTATACAACCCCAAAAAAAGGAAAAACCCATAAATCCCAAAAAACCCCAAAAAACCCCAAATATCCCAAAAAAAAACCATATAGCCTTAATAAACCTAAAAAACTAAAAAATCATTAAAAATTATATAAAACTCCAAAAAACCCCTAAACCCTTGAAAACCCATAAAATTATAAAAAACATAAACCCCAAAACCTAAAAAAACCTCCCTAAATCCAAAAAATGATAAAATACCCTAAAACCCAAAAAATCACAACCTATAACTAAAACCAAATAAACTCATAAATGACCCAAAAAACCTAAAAACAACAACACCACTAAAACATCATAAGTAACCAAAAGTCCCTAAAAACCCTCAAATCCCAAAAATACACATAGAACCCAAAAAACCTCAAAAATACATTTAATGAACCTACACACAATAAAAACATCAAAAGACATAAATTTCCATATAACACATAATCCCCTAAAACACTCTAAAAGACCCGAAAAATCCGAAAAACTATAAACCGATAAAAACCCAAAAAACCCCAAAAAACCTAAAAAACCCAAAATATCCATAAAATAAATTGAACCCCCACCAAGAATCCCAAAAAATACAATTCACATGGCATCAATTTAAATCCTTAAAAACCCTCAACGGAACTAAATTCTGTAAAAAACCATATAAACCAATCAACTTCCAAGAAAACTTTAGAAAAATAATAACCTAATAAATCTTTAAAAACCCACCAAAACCATAAAAAACCAAAAATACATAAAACCCTAACAAACAATGAAACCCCTTAATATTAAAAACACATAAAAACCCTATAACAACCAAATAAACCAAATACACTAAAAACTATAAAACCCTCAAAAAAATAAAACCCTAAAAACCCATAAATCCCCCTAAAAATCATAATGACAAAATAAAACCATAAAATCCACTAAACACCTAAATGGACATAAAAATACTAAAAGATCCTTAAACCACTAAATAATAGATACACCACTTAAAGACTCTTAAAAGAAAATATAAACCCTAAACCATCTAAAAGACCCTAAAACCCAAAAAATTCTAAGAACAGTATAAAGATAATAAAAATTATAAAACCTTAGAGGCCATAATAACCTAAAAACCCAAAAGTCCCTAAAACCTGTAAAACCCTATAAAATCCAAAAAAACACTAAAAATCTAAAAACCATAAAAAAACCCTAAATTTGTACAAATTAAAGAGAACCATTAAAATCCTAAAACCAAAAAAAAAAATTAAAATCCCCAAAACCTCTAAATCCTGGAAGAAACCATTAAAACACAAAAAACTCTAAAAATACTAAAAAACTAAAAAAAACAATAAAAACTAGTAAATCCAAAAATAACCAAAGAACCCCAAAAAATCCTAAAAACATAATAAACCTGTAATGATAATTAAAACACATATATACCCTTAAAAATAAAAAAAACTATTCTAACTCCCTAAAACATAAAACACCTTAAAAACCCTAAAATACAGTCAAACCCCTAAAAACCCCAAACCACCCTTTAAACCTCTAAAACCCCTAAGAACACTTAACCTGCATCCCCACACTAAAAACAATACAAGCCCAATCATCTCTTTCAAAAAATTAAAAGTTCTAAAAACCCAAAAAACCATTAACCCTATATAAATATCTAATATGCATAAGCCCCCCAAAAATGGCATGAAACTCTGTAAAAAGTAAAAAAAAAACCCAAAACCCCCAAAAAAACACCCAAAAATCTATAAAACAAAGAAACCCTAAATATAGTAAAAAATACATAAAATGAAGAAATACCTTATAAGCTATAATAATCTAAAAGTCCATAAAACACTAAAAACACCTAAAACCCCAGAACCCCCCTTCCCAAAACCCCCCAAAACCCTAAAAAATCCTAAAAATTTCTAAAAAATATTTAATCCCAAATGAAAACACAATATGGACAAAATAAATCCTTAAAATTACCTACACCCCCATTAATCTCTTAAAACCCATAAAAGCGTAAAATTCCAAATAGCCATTGGAACCATAAAATCTCTTAAAACCTAAAAACCCTAAAACATATAAAAATTCAAAAATACCATAAAAACCCCTATAACCCTAAAAAATTATAATTCCATATAACCCAAAAAAAATTAAAAATCCTAAAAAATTTTCATAAACCTAAATAACACTATTTTGTAGATCCTTGAAAAATGAGTTCTAGTTTAAAAAATCACTACTTCCATGCACTTTCCATTGGATTTATTCTTGGAAACGGAAACACCCAAAATTTCTTTATCCAAATGGGACCTACATTCCAAAGGTAGGAGTTCATTAGGTTTTAACATTATGATACATAAGAATTTGAATTGGTCGAGAGGATGGAAGGTCAGACATATCAAACCCTTTTTAGAGGAATTATTGTATACTCTAGGACTCCCTTTATAAATTGTTGATAATTTAATGAATCCTTATCAATAAACCATTTATATCATAAGTTTCCATTTTAATTTTCAATCATATTTTAACATGTGTGAAATTTAGAATCATTTGTATGAATTAGAGGTTCTTCAGAAATGGAGATATCCGTATGTATTTGAGTTTAACAATCAATGGTATCCTCTCATATAAAACATAGATATTATTTTATCCATCATATTGATGTTACTGGTTTTTGAGTCACTCATTGGGGAACTCTGGAATTTATTTTATCCTATAGAGAGGATGGTCTTTGTTTATATTGGGATCGTAGCCATAAAATGGGCTACCTATGTATCCTTCTGAAATGAATCAAAACCCTCATAGTTTGGTGCCTCTTAGTGGGGAAAATTAGACCTTTTAAGGTCATGTGATAAGGATCCATCCATATAGTTTAATGTCCAGTAGTAAGAAAATCTATGAAAAAGTTGTATAGTCTATGTTCGTTGTGGGACTTAGGCCGAAACAGCTCATGGAACATGGAAATGATATGGGTTTCCAAGTAAGATTTGACCCTGTTGGGAATATGTACCATGAAGAACATGGTTGATTTGATGTCTTAGGTTATAACCTCATGGAATATTCCTGCATATCCCATGTGTATGGGAATCAAATCTCACGTAGTTAAATAAGTCTCATAGGAGATTATAGACCTCTTAGTGAAATGAGTTTGGACTTACTTCCTGAAAAAGATACCTTGATTATTTGGGGGTTTAATTTGGGGCTTCTTCATAAGGAGGATTCCCATATTAAAATAATTAGAGTTGGATTCCTAAAGAGGATATCCAGTGATCTCAGGCCCTAAGAAGGCTTCCTATGTATACCAATTATGGTGGGAATCAGAGTTCTTGTAGTTTATTAATTTGTGCAAATGTTGTGATCATTAAATATCTATAAGGCCATGTGATTCATGATTGGTGTGAGAAAAAAAGAGGATTTAAAATATTCAACAATGTCACTTAACACATTTCTTCCTCCGCTCGTGGAAGAGGTCACACCTAATGCGGCAGCCAGGGTGGATAGGGGGAGGTCATCGTGGAAGAGGGCCGGCCTATGAGCCTTCCCTCTCTTCAATTTACATTGGAGAGGGGTCCAACAGATGGAAGAAGGGATTAATCTTAGGATCTTACACCTAAGGATGGTTGTATAATAGTGAAAAAGCCCAGAGGGAAAAAGACATGGTATATCCCCTCTTACAATCTCTTCCCTAGTCTTCGACATAGAAAAAGAGAGGAGCAACATGGATGATACCTCCTGAAAGAATGTCTAGGGGATTACACTAGGATGGTTCCCTAATATTTATCCTGGTAGGGGAGGGAGACTATTCATTATCATTAATGGAAAAACAATTCTTAATTGTACCTTCCTTTACAGAGACCTGTTGTTATGGGTTTTTTGGGAAGGGAGAGGTCATGACCCAAACCCTCCTTCAAACTGGGAACATCCCAACATTCTTCGTGGGAGAATGGTCCATCTGATGATAGATATACAATCCCAAATACTCTTTATGAATTCTAACCACATCTTATGGTGTCTAACCACCCCCCCCCTTAGAATTTTATTCATTTGGAACAAAACTAAACTTTTTCTAAGGAACACGTAGGGATCATTGAAGCATCCCATCATCATTTGGTTAGATTTAGAGCTACTTCGTGTTAGGAAGGATGATCTAATTTTTTTGTCTTAATCCATGGGGCCTAGAGAGAATTTTTTGATTTTTACTATGATTATATATACAACCCCACAAACCTTCATTATTTAAGTCTTTATTTCTCAATATAAGATAAATCATAAAAAATGTATGTTTAATGAGTTGAGACTTGACTTTTGTTCAGAGTTCCCTTTGTGAGTTCTCAATTTGGAGAGTACCACGTCTCTTTTGGTTAGAAGTTTAGTGTCATTAATGTTAGATTATAAATTGGATAATGTTTTCAATCGAATATAATTTCCTATAAATATTGAAATTAGACCCAAACCAGACGTCGTTGATGAGATTTTCTCTAATATTATTTTAATTAATACAAAGGGGAATCTTGAGCTCTGATTTTTATGATCACCAGCTCTAAAACATGAAAAAACATAGAAAAAACCCTTACAAGAAAAAAGTTACCAATATTTGACCAATCCTTTAGGGAATTGTATTATACATGGAAAACCGGGGCATAGGATGCATAGTCAAATAGTGGCATCTTTTAACTAATAGGAAATTTATGCATGGCCACCATAGGGAATGTACTGCATAGTCAAGAAAAAGAGATCGTAATAATTTAACATTTTACTATTTATAGACATGTGAAAATAAGATTTTGGTGACTCAAGGCCAAAGTGGAATATTTTTCCATGGAATTGAATTTTGAGAATAAAGGGTTATCTATGTCGACAAATTTCATGAATAGGAAAAATATAGGGTCGCACCATGAATGTTTTGAGCCCAATCAGGTTTATTTTTGTAGGAAAGTCCAAGAAACACATTTCATGGTGGCTACAAACCTAAAACACAAAAAAAATTATAAACCCCAAGACCCCTAAACAACTATAGTAACCCCAAAAATGCAAAAAACCACCACCTAAAATCCTAGAAAAACTTAATCAAACTAAAAAACCCCTATGAAACCATTGAAACCCTAAAAACCATGAATGCTATAAAAAATCTCTTGAACACCATAAAACACATGAAATCTATAAAACCCATAAAGAACCTTATGATAGTAAAAAATCACAAGAAAATCCTAAAACCCCCCAAAAACACTAAAAGAAAAAACCCCTCAAAACCATAAAAACCTAAATACCCTAAAAACCCTGGATACAACTAAAAACCTGTAAAATCATTTAAGTGGAAAGAAACACTGTAACCCCTTAAAACCCAAAACCCCGAAAACCTAACAACCCTAAAAAACACTAAAAAGCCCCAAACCCCAAAAAATCTCAAAAAAACACCTAAACCCCTAATAAAATAAAAAATATGAAACCCCTAAAAATCATAAGGAAAAGAAGAAAACCATAAAATTACTTAAATAATAGAAAAATTGACGAATCATAAAACCACTAAAACCCCTATTCCCTTCAAAATCCTATAAAATCCCTAAAACCCTAATTAACCTAAAAACAGAAATCTACTACAATCCCTTAAAACCTAATAGACCCTAAAAATACTAAAAACCAAAAAGACCCAAAAAAACTAAAATCTATAATAGGCCCTTAAAACACTAAAAATAGTACATGTATATAAAACAAAATAAACCCATAAATTCTCCAGAAACCCTAAAATACAGTAAAAACCATAAAACCCAAAAAAAGAGCCTACAAGAATGCACAAGGGTGGGGGCCTTATTTAGAGACAGGAAACCATGGGTATTGCGCACAACTTGAAGGCAAGAATGTGATATTGAATTTGGTTCATCCAGACCATGGGGATCGCACATAACTGAATGGAAATAATGAGGATATTAAATTAGCTCTAGTAGATTTGATTGGCATAAGGAACATTTTAATCTTATAAAATCTACCACTTCGAAGCCCGGTGGACATCGTGGGGTTCCTAAGCCATCCAACATGATGATAAACTTCACAATGGTGATGAAATAGATTGCTTCTCCTACTTTATTGGACATTTGTGCCCCATCATTTGGTCGTGTAATTAATTACGGTTGTGTGGATCATGTATCTGAATATCATGTGGTAGTGGGGGGGGGGAGGTCAAACCATTGTTGATTTTCCAATATCATGAGAGTGTTGACCTCTAAAGGGGAGAGATCATGGATATTTTGAGATCTCACCAAATGATTTTCTAGAATTTGGGGATTCACTTAATGGAATATGAAATCCATGGGAATGGTATATTATCACATCTTCTTCTATTCAGTTGACTCGAAAATAATGGCATTGAGCTTTGGTTCACTCAATTTGAAACCACGCCTCCTTCAGATTAATGATTTGGATTGGATCTTTGGCCTATTTTGTGTGAATAACTCCTCTGTAAATGTTTTTATTGGGATTTTTATGTAGAATTGTATCTATTCGCATCCCCAGATCATTTGGTACATTTTATCATCTGTTGCTTTCCAAATCTGAATTGATAAGGCGACATAAACCCTAATGGATGGGCACTGCACTAGGGTTCTTGATGTACTAGACATGGATACCAAACTTGAGGAGGAGGTTGTCCTCACAACCCATGACGATAGTCTCACCCATGAAATTCACATTGAATGAAAGCAAATTGTAGGCACTAATTTCTAGTTCATAGGTCACCTCCTCTCTGTTTGCCGAAGATTGAAGGTTTACACACCTTGAACCCTACAAGGGGAATGATGTTTTTGTCTATAATAAGTGTCATGAGGTGAATAATGGAAAGGGTAATTCTAGTGATTACCCAATACCAAGGATCCTTCTACTTCTATGTCGGCTTCTTGGGCCGAAACTGAGGTGCCTATTTTTGAGGAACCCAGGCTGAGTACGGTCGATGAGGCTCCTTCACAAAATTCTATAGAGATCGAACCACCCAATGATGTTTTGGTTGGTACCTTCTATCCAAAAACACCACCCCCACTTACTATGAGTTTCTACTCATATTGGATAGCCTATCCAACTTGTTTCTAATTCCACTAATGAACCCACTATTCTTGTGGATCGATATTGAATTTTTATTGCGACATATTTTCTAGAATACTCTCCTTCTAACGATCCTTGGTTCCCATTTCCAAAAGCTGTAGTTTTCTTCAGTAGGTTCCATAGGGATTTTCTGCAACTCCTCCTATAATAACCCCCCAAAATTCATAAAAAACCTAACAACCTGAAAGAAACCCAAACACATTAAGATCATTAACACCCCTAAAAACCCTAACAAACCCCCTAAAAACATTAATGATCAAAGAAACCTAAAACCCCATAAATGTCCCTAAAAAACATTGATCCCCTAAAAGAACCTAAATGGTCTTGACAACATAAATACTACTAAAACCCCTTAAAATCTAAAATAGTTAAATTACCTAAACATTCTAAAACCCCAAAAAACCCATAAAATCCCAAAAGACCCTAAACCATGTATAGATACTTAAAGGCTCCCTAAAACCTATAATAACCATGAAAACCCTAAAAAACATAAAATCCCTAAATACAAGAAAATCATTAAAATATAAAAATCCAAAAATCCCAAAAAAAAAGACAATGATGTCATATAAAGACCCAAGAACACACTAAAAATTTTCAGAATATAACTAGATAACTTGAAAACCCATTAAATACCCAAAAACACTAAAAATTATAAAAAAATAAACACAAAAAAGAACTAAACTCCCCAAAAATTTCAAAAACAACCCAAAACACCCTAAAACCCCTTCGAAACCCAAAATCCCAAAGAGGAACCAAAAATGAAACAATACAATAAAAATACTATAAATCCATAAAAAACACAAAATACACTAAAAACATAAAACCACAAGAAGTCCTAAAACCCTTAAAAATACATTGAATGCACTAAGACCCCTAAAACCACTGAAACTTCAAATATCCATAAAACCCTAAAACACTAAAAAACCAATTAAAATCCTAATTCCCCCAGAAAACCCAAAATGACCAGAAAACCCCATAAAAGACCCAAAAAGACACAAAAACTCATAAAACCCTAAATTAACAAAAAAATTCCATAAAACCCCTAAAAGACTATAAAAACAATATATCACATAAAGGACCCTAAAAATAATAGAAACCCTAAAAGAGATTAAAAGATACTAAAATCAATTAAAGAGTACAGGGACCTAAAAATAACAAAAACCAAAAACACTAAAAGTCCATAAAACCCTAAAACCACATAAATTTACCTTACACCATTATAACATAGAAATCCCCCTAAAAAATAAACCACTAAAACCACTAAACATCCTAGAAAAACCAAAATACAATAAAAACCTTTTAAACACTAAAATCCATTAATCCCTAAAACCCTAAAATAATAAAAACCATAATAAAAAGCCATAAAATTCCCTCAAAACCTAAAAATCATTAAGACACCAAATGTAACATAAAAATATGAAACCCCTAAACCCTTAAATCCCAAAATCCAAAAAATCCCATTGAAACCATAAAAAACATAAAAGAACTAAAATCATTTAAAATTATAAAAACATTAAAAACCCATAAAACACCTAAAACCACTAAAACACTAAAAAGTTCAAAAATCCACAAAAACCCCATATAACCGTAAAACCCCTAAATCAAAAAAAAATCCCAAACCCCTAAAACCACTAAAACCCATAAAAACACAAAAACCCTAATACCCTAAAAATATATAAAAACCCCATAAAATTCCTAAATACCATAAACAAGATACCATACACGATAAACCTTATTCTCTACACCCAAAACCCTACAACCTATACCCTGAACCCTAAACCCCAATCCATAAACCCAATACACTACACCTAAAACCCTACACATAAACCCAAAACGCTACACCCAAAAACCCTATACCCTATACTGAAACCCAATAAACTAAAACATAGATCATATTCTCTACACCCATAACCATAAACCCTACACCTAAAACCCTATACCATAAACCTTAACCCCTAAACACAATACCATAAACCCTAGAATACCCTATAAATACCATAATTAACCTCAAAATAATCAAAGATCCTAAAACCTCAAATCAAAAATATTACATAAATCCCCTAAAACCCCTTTATGTCCCTAAAACCCCTAAAATATTTTAAAAACCTAAAAACCCACAAAAATATCCTATAACACCTAAAAACATAAATGTCCCTACAAAATTATAAAAATAATAAATCCCAAAAAACCCTAAATGTCCTTAAAAACGTGAAAATGGATAAAAAACCATAAAATGCCATCAAAACCAAAAAATACATAAAAAACATATTAATCCCTAAAAACCCTAAAACCCCTAAAAGGCCTAAAATCCCTATAATCCCCAAAAAACCCAAAATACACTAAAACCCAATAATTAACCCTAAAACCCACATTAACACTAAGAATTTATAAAAAACCCTAAAAACAGCTAAACACCTTCAAACGCTAAAAACCCCTAAAAGCCCCCAAAAACACATGAACCCCTAAATCCAATAAAACACTATGAATATACTAAAACCCAAAAATCCTAAAAATACCCCAATGACCCAAAAAAACATTAGAATGAAAATAAAATCCTGATTAAACCATAAAAACACTAAAACCCCCTTAACCCAAAAAATACCAAAAACACAATAACCCGGCAAAACTATAAAAACCCTAGAAAATGATAAAGCTCACTAAAACCCTTAATAAGACCATGTAATACTGAACACCCAAATAAACATTACCTTGGAACCCCTAGTACCAATTTAAACCCATTAGAAATCATAAAACCATAATAACATAAAATCTATAAAGGATCATAAAACACTAAACCCTATACATGAAACCCTTAAATTTCCTAAATACATCAAGGAACATAAGAAACCTAAATGACCATAAAAGCAGTACAAACCCCTAAAACCTTAATATACCCTAAAAGATAAAAATGCCATAAAGACCCTAAAACCCCTTATATACCCAAAAATTATTTAAAAATATAAAATCATGAAAAAAATTAAATCACAAATAAACCATAAACCCCCCCCCCCCAAAACACTAAAACATGTGAAGACCGTAAAAAACCCATTACCTCCCAGACACTAAAAACAACTATAACATCTAAAATTCATAATGATGCTAAATATGAAAAAATTATAAAATATATCAAACCCCAAAAACCCTAATAATCCAGGAAAACAATAAAAACCCTAAAACTCCTATAAAATATTAAAACCCCTAAATCCCAATAATTCCTAAATAAACCAATGGACTCTAAAAATCCTTAAACAATTAAAAATATTAAAAACTATTAAATAATCCTAAAACCCCCTAAACCCCCAAAAACCTAAAAAAACCCACTACCCCCAATCATTAATCAAACCAAAAAACCCACAAGACACCAAAAAACATCAATCACCCTTAACAATCCTAGAAAATCCCTAAAAACCTAAATAGCCTTAATGTCCCTAAAAAAGAGATCATAGAAACACATAAAATCGATAAAAACCATAAAAACCCTAAAAACACTAAATCCCCTAAAACCAACAAAACCCTGAAATATATCAAAAAAAAGAAACCCTAAAAACCCCTTATAACACCAAAAACCTCGGAGAAAACTAAAAACCAAAAATACTAAAAATTCATTATAACCCATAAAACCATAAAACCCTAAAACACTAATATCCACTAAATCCCAAATAGAACTAAAACCCCCTTAAAATAATATAAACACCAAAACCCCTTCAAAACCATTATAGTATTAAAAACCAAAAAATACCATAAACGCCTAAAATATCATAGAACCTAAAAAAACCTAAATACTATTACAAATTACTAAAAATATAAGCAATTAAAACCCCTAAACCCCTAAAATATCCCAAAACCGTAAAAAATCCTAGACCCAAAAAATGATAAAAACACATAATCAAACTAGAACCCCCTAAAATAACCTAAAACCTCTAAAACCATAGAAATTCATAGACAGCTAAAAAACAAAAAAAAACTAAATCACCTAAAACTAAAAAAATGACCTTTGTAAACCATGAAAACCCTAAAGCACCCTAAATCACCTAAAAGACCGAAAAAAACTTTTAAAACCCCATAATAACGGCAAGGCAATAAATGAACTAAAACACATAAAGACCAAAAATCAAATTAAAAATAAAAAAACATTAAAAAATCAGAAAAAATTATTAAAATTCAAAAAAGTCACAAAATACCCAAAAACAATAAGGCAAATAAAACCCCTAAACCCCCTAAAAGTCGCCCTAAAAACCATCAAACCCCTATGACACCCAAAAACAATAAAATACTGTTAATAACACTAAATGACCCAATATCCTGAAAACCCCTTAATGAATTTGAAAAATATAATATTTGTAATGTACCATAAAAAAATAAAAACAATAAAAACAAGAAAACCCCAAAAAAAATATAAACTCATAAAAACATTAAAAACCATAAAAACCCATAAAACATCAAAAAACCCACAACCCCTAAAAGAATGAATACCCTAAAAACACTAGAAATGATAAAAATGATTTAGAAGCCCAATAGTCAAACAACCATAAATGATTCTAAAAAACTATTTAACCCTAAAGGTCCAAAAACACTCAAAACCCCAAAAGGGACCTAAAAACCCCTTAAAACCACAAAGTACCCAAAAAGCACAAAATAACCAAAAAACCCAAAACCCCTAATTTACCGTAAACAATCTAAAAACCCTCAAAGACAAAAAAACAATTAAAAACAATAAAACCACTAAAACAATCATAAATAACTATAAAATATTAAAATATACCTAAAAATAACAAAAAAGGTAAATGGCACTAAAACCATAGAAAAAATTAAAGGATCCAAAAACCATAAAAAGATGAAATAACCCTAAAATCATTAAACGTCCCAATAAACCACTAAAACACCCAAAAACATAAATCCCCATAAATCCTTAATAAACTAAAAACCCTAAAAACACAAAGACTAACTAAACCTGAGAAAAAAAATATGAACCCTCATAAAGCCAAAAAACAAGAAAACCCCTTAAACCCTGTATAAACATAATCCTTAAAAACTCTAAAACCCCACAACTATAAAATCCTTAAATAAGTTCTAAAATCCTAAGAATAATAAAAAATACAAAGGCCCAAAAAACCCAAAAAACCACTTAAAATCCCAAAAACACAGAAAAAATTTAATAACCCATAAATCCCGACAATCCCAAATACCCTAAAAACAAAAAAAACCCTTATGAAAATATAAAACCCCTAAAAACAATTAAAATCTTAAAATTCCATAAAAAACTAAAACCCTAAAAACCCTAATTGACCTTAAAATCTTTTAAAACCAGACAAACCTATAAAAACATTTAAAACTCAAAAATACTAAAAAATATATTGTAACACTTAGGAAGCCTAAAACCCTTAAAATAACTAAAAACATTTATAAACCCTAAATCCAAGAAACCCCTTTAAACACCTAAAAACTCTAGAAAACCATAAAACCCATTAAACTATATGAAATACCCTATGTACCATAAAAATCAAAAACACCCTAAAAACACTAAAACCCCTAAAGAACCCCAAAAAATTTAAATCCCCAAAAAATTATTAAAACCCCTAAAAATCCCTAACATACCAAAAAATTATAAAAACCCTAAAAACCACTAAAAACCTTTAAAAATCCACCATAACCCCAAAAATATTAAAAATAAAAAAATCCTTAATACCCAAAAATATATATATAAACCTTAAAAACCCTAAAACCCCTAAAAATGCTAAACATGCTCAATGAACTCTAAAATAACCATAAAAACTCAAAACCCCAAAAAAATCCTAAAAACATTAAGGTATCCATTAAACACTTTAAAAATCATAATAAATCCCTAAAACCCTAAAACCCCTTCAATACCTCTAAATATCTTTATATAACACTGAAAAGCCATGAAACCCAATGAAAACACTAAAAAAACCTGTTAAAATCCCATTAAACCCTACAAACCCTTGATAACCCTAAAAAACTAACATTAGTCAAAAACTATAAATCCCTTTAGAAACCAAAAATCCCCTATAATCCTTAAAACCACCATATACCAGAAAACACCCAAAACCCCTAATACCTTAAATAACCATAAAACCCATAAAATCATCTAAAGGGTCCTAAAAACCATAAAAATTTTAAAAATAAGAAAATTCAATTAAAGACCTGACTATCTCGAAATATACCTACAAACCCTGAAAATACCCTAAAAATCATTTGACACCATAAAAAACTATAAAACCATAAAACCATAAAATTTGAAAAAACAAGTAGAAAACCTAAAAACCACAAAACCCTTTAAAAGTCAAATAACCATAAAACACTTAAAAACAAAAAGGTTATAAAAGGAACTAAAACCCCTAAAACAATAAAATATCCCTAAAATCCGTACAAATCCATAAAAACCCATTCAAAACCTAAAACACTAAAAATATTAAAAACCCTAAAACATGAAAAAACCCCTAAATATTTTAAAAACATCAATCCTATCAAACCCCTAAAACCCTTAAAAAATTAAATACCTCAAAAACACTAAAACACAATAAACCCCAAAAAACCTAAAAACACAAAGTCCCCTTGAAAACAATAAAAACCCCAAAAATCCAAACATATCTAAAAACTCTAAAACCTCTAAAAATATGTAAAAACCCAAAAACCCATTAAGAACGTAAATAACATATGACCCCTAAAATAATTAAAAAACATAATAAATAAATGAACCTTAAAAATAGTTACAAACCTAAAAAATCAAAATTCTACACAAAAAATCTAAAAAACCCAAAAACCACTAAAACCTAAAAAACATAGAAACCCTAAGAGACCCTAAAATGAACTAAAACCCCTAAAAGAACCTCAAAATCCAATAAAATAATATAAAAGACCCTAAATACTTAAAAAACAAAAAATGATCATTAAACTATAATACACCTAAAATACTATTATAAACCCTAAAACCCATAAAATAATCTAAAAAGAAATAACCCTCCAAATGACATATATACACTAAATTAAATAAAAGACATAAAACACTAAAATCCCCTACAGGACCCTAAAACCACTAATAATCCTGAAAAACCCAGAAACGTTGAATGGCCCGGAAGATGGTAAAATTCCCAAAGGAAAACAAAACCTATAGACCTTTAAAAGGAACCTAAAACCCATAAGAGCCTATATAAATCCAAAAGGACGCTAAAACCACTAAAACACCATGAACATCCACAAGAAACTATAAAAACTCCTGTAAAAATCCTAAAAATAGAAAACACTATATCCATAAACCCTAGACCCTAAAATCAATACCCAAAACACTAACTAAGAAACCCTACACCCTAAATGTTATACACTATACCTTATACCAAAAATTGAACACCCTAACCCCTATACCCTACACCCTAATCTGGAAATCCAAAATCCTACACCCTACACCCTAAACCCTACAACATAAACCCTATAGACCATACCCACCACCCTAAACCATACACCGAAACCATATACCCCAAACACTAAACACTAAACCGTACACCCTAAACCACATAAACTAAAAAAAATCGTAATCCCTACTCCTTAAACCCTATACACTACACGATAAACCATAAACCATACACCCTAAATTTAATACCTTGCAACCAAACACTTAATCAAACACCGAAAACCGTATACCCTTCAAACTATATCCTAAAACCTAAACCCTAAAAACTAAACCATCTAACCCACACCATTACCTTACACCCTATACCTTGTATCCTACATCATAAACCTTAAACAGTACACCTTTAACACAATATCATATACCCTGAACAGTGTACACTATGCCCTAAACCATTTACCCTACAACCTCAAACATAAATCGATCACTCTAAAATATATCACCTCATACTAAAGCTTATATCATAATCCTTAAACCCAATACATGAATCCCATAACTGTAAACACTAAAAACTCTAAAACAACCCTAAAAACCCTTAAAATCCCTCAAAAACACTAAAAATACAAAAAGCACATAAATCCCTATAAATCATAAAAAATCCTAAAAACAAAAAAATAACCCTAAATAACTATTAAGAACCGTAAAAAGATAAAAATACCTAAAAACACTAAAAACAACAAAAAATTCCATAGAATCCTTTAATAATCCTAAAAAAATCTATAAAACATAATACCCCATAAAACAGTAAAACCATTTAAAACCCCCATAAAATCCTCATAAAATCCCGGAAAACAAAAAAACCCATAAGAAAAGATTAAAACAAATTTAAAACCGAAAATAAACCTAAAAACCCATAAACCCTGCAAAATCCCTAAACACCACTGAAAACCCTATAAAACATATAATCCATAAAAACAATAAACACCCTGAAAAAGCTATAAATTCTTAAATCCCTAAAAACCAATAAAGTGCTAAAACTCATTAAATCATTGAAAATCCATAAAAACCATAAAATCATTGAAAAACTAAAAAACAATAAAGATCTTGAAATCTCAAAAAAACCATAGAATCCCTAAAACAATAAAAACATTTAAAAATGATAAAAGCCCCAAAAATTCCATTAAAAGCATAAAACCCCCTAAAAAATCCTTGAAACCCATACAAAAACCTTAAAAATATTACAAACATAATTACCATATTAACCTGACTATCCTAAAAACCCTAAATAGAATAAAACCAATAAAACCATAAAAAATAAAATTCACAAAACCCAAAAACCCCTAAAATCCCATAAAATCCCATAGAAGATACCAAAAACCCTAAAAATGGAAAAAAAACCCGACAGAGACACTTAAAATGATAAAGACATAAATAGAAATATAAAAACATAAAAAATACCATAAAATTCTCAACACCAAAAAAAAACATAAGAACTCAAAAATCCCTAAAACCCTAGATACTGAAAAAACCCCTAACAACACAAAATAACCCTAAATAATCAGAGAAACGATAAATACCCCAATAAACTTGAAAAATCTTATAACTCTAGAAACAATAAAAACCCTAAAACAATCCACCTCCCCAAATAAAAAATCCCTACAACACCTAAAAACAATTAAAAAATAAAAATCACAAACAACCCTAAAATAATAAAAACCCTAAAATCTCTAAAAACCATGAAAACCCTAACTAACCCTTAAAACCCCTTAAATGCCAAGAAACCGTTAAATCTTTAATAACACATAAGTACCCAAAAAAATATGTAGAAAAACTAAAAAAACTAAACACATTAAATACACCTAAACTCCTAAAAAATAATATAAATCCTATGACACATAAAAAAATACCGTAAAAACTAAAAACAAAATTAAAAACAAACCACATCCCTAAACCCCCTAAAATCTCTAAAATCTTAAAACTCAAAAAAAAACATAAAAACAAATAATTCGTAAACCCCCTATATTTTCTAAAAACACATAAACTCCCTAAGATAACCTAATACCCTATAACCCCCTAAAACCCTTAAATAATAAAAATCCCAAAAATTCCAAAAACCATAAAAAATGTTGAAAAGTTTAAAACCTTTAGGAAACAATAAATACCTTAAAAAACCAAAAAAATCATAAAATCACTAAAAATAATAAAAATACTAAAAAAATTGAAACCATAAAAACCCAAAAATTCATCAATACCATATGAAAACCTAAAAACTATTAAAATAAAAAAACCACTAAAATCCCAAAATACTAATAAGAACCCTAAAAATCTCTGAAAACCATAAAAAACCTCTAAATGAAAAAATTCCCAAAACCCCTTAAAACCCAAAAATACAATAAAATACTAAAAAAATTATAAATGGACCCAAATACCTTAAAACTACAAATGTCCCTATAATGGATAAAAAACCCTAAAACCATAATAAACCCTAAAAAAATTAAAAATACAAAAAAACCTAATAACCCATTGTTGACACTCTGTTCCGTCAAAGAGTCCAACGAATGGAAAAGAGAATACCTAAATCATAAATAGGGCCACCCTTTGAAGAAAATCAGAAAATTGATCAAGGCATGAACTAGGAGCCCATTTGTAGTGAAGCACGTAGGTTATATGAATGGCATGAAAGTTATTTTTGTGCCACCTATGGGTCGTGTAGATCACTTGTGCGCCCTATTTGGGTTTTCACCCATGGTTAATGTAGGCCTATAAATAGCCCCTATGGGCCACCATTAAAAAACATATTTTCGAAAAGTCAAATTCAAGCTCTGGTCACCCTAGTCTTCAACTCAACTCTACCGAAATCTTCTACGGTAACTTTTTTCCTTGAATAAAACACCTGATAGAGTACAATAAGGCCTAAGTGTTTATAATTCAAAAACACTAGAGCACTTATGTGTCCATACCTACTTAAAATTGGAATCACTTGTGTGCCACCTAACAATTTCGATGAAACTGGTGTGCCACACATTTGGAAACATATTAGGATAATACTAAATCCTAGAGTTAAGTCTTTCCCAAGTATTACTCTATTGATTCTTCATCGATCAAGTGAATATATGCCACACAAGTACACTTGCGTGGCCAATACTTCCACGCCAAATGATTTTTGCGACCAATACTTGCGTGCAATCTTCATTTGTATGACTATATATATCGTTCACCACTCCTCTTCATGATATTAGCCCTCGAACCCCTTTTCAAAGCCATTTATGGCATGATTCCTTTGTTTTCTTCTTTATCAGAAATGAATTCTATGAGAACCTCTCCGAAAACCATGTGACATCGAAACATTATGTCACTATGGTTAGAGGTTTCCTCTATATAACCTCATCCTTTATGATGATAAGATATTTTGAATTGGGTTTCCTTCTTAGGACTAAGCCCCAAGTCCAATTAACCCGTGCCTCCTTCTCTGGAGTAATCCCCATTAATAGTTTCCTTTAACATTGGGAATCCTTCTCAGGAGTAAGCCCCAATCGTAATTTATTTTTATTTGGGCCTCCTTCTCAGTAATAAGCCCCAATCATACGTTTATTTTAATTTTGGGAATCCTCCTTAAGAGTAAGCCCCATGTACCATTAAACTGGGCCTTCTTCTTAGGAGTAAGACCTAGTCATAGTTTCCTTTAACATTGGGCATCCTCCTAACGAGTAAGCCCCAATATTAATTTCTTTTGATTTGGGACTCCTCCTCAAGAATAAGCCCTAATCATGAGTCCATTATAATTTGGGCTCTTACAAAGGAGTAAGCCCCACGTTATAAGTCTCCTTTAATTTGGGGATCCTCTTGAGGAGTAACCCCCAAGATAAATCTTCAAATCTCCATAAAGTAAAAATTCATTATGGACCCTGCTCCTGGGCTTCTTTCCTAAAGTGAGTCCTGGTCTTCATCTACTTGGGCAGTCATACATACGTAAGCCCCATATTATTTTTTATGAATTCATCTTTCATGGAACAATAGTTAGGTTTACGGATACCTCTTGTTTCTCACACCAAGAATGACTCACATGAGCTTAGATTGTAAAATTAATCACGACATATCTTTTTGGTCCATTAACCATGCATAATCTCCATGTTTCTTCACCCGAATATGTGGGCTTTGATCTCTGCCTTAAAAGTAGAGTACGTAGGAATCCATTCTATGTTTCCATCCCATCATTCATTAATTTTTTTAGTCCCATATGATGTTAAACTATATCCTTCATATCAAACTACATGGGTTCTGATTCCTTTTTAAGAAGGATACATAGGTAGCTCATCACTGGGTACGATCCCAACTCTAAAATAATCACTGTCTTTCTGAATGAAAATAAACAACAAGTGCCCCAATGAATGGATTTAAAACCAATAAGTTAATCATAATGACAAAGAAATTTCTATATAATATATAGAAGATTCTCTGAAAATGGAGAAATAGAATAATAATATCCCTGCCCATATTTTGGATATCTTTCTGAATATTATAACAACTTCAGCGACATTACAGGGAAAGAAACATAAATCTATCCCTATCAGTGGAGTGACTCATCAACATGTCACCCTGGATCATATACACACCTATGTTATAATCTAGGAGGGTCGTGGGGCATACTCCACCATGTCATACAGACAATCAAGTTGGCCACATACACCCAATTTAAATGTAGACAGCCAGCCTAACAAGACCATTTTCCCTAAGAAAGAACATAAACCTTCCCTTAATATCCACTTTCTCCTACAAGTGGCTTCCAAGGTGAGTAATAAGATGTCCAAGAAAAAGACCCATCTAGCATAGTTAAAAAATCAAGTGCCAATATGCAATAAGGCCTTTCTCGATGCTGGAGTTCTTGAATCCCTTAAACAATTAGCTATTACAACTCAAGATTCTAATATCTTATTTCCATGTTCTCTAAATAACAACAATATTCCAAAGGGCTTCATCAAAAAATTCCTCATGAAATATTTCTTCATGAAAATTCAATCAATCTCAAAGCATCATCTTCAGATGAGATCCATGATAACCATATGTGTGGCCAGAAGATCAAGGAGAAAAATGTTTCATCTTTTGCTCTAACCCACCATGGTGGTCCTACCCATGATGATTAATTTAGCTGCAAAAGTCCTCTCCACAGTAGTAATTTTAATTGCCTTGAAAATTATTCAATCAGAAATGCAGTAACTAGAATTCCCTCTTCTCTCGAAAAACATGAAAATGAGAATCCATGCATGTTTGTTGCCTTACCGCAAGAAGGTGAAATACTTTATCAATAATAAGATATCACAGGGTGTAGGTAATTATCCAAACCACCCCTAGGTCATTCATCTTCTACTTTGACAAATTAATTCTATACCAATCTTGTTGAATCTGATGAAACAACAAAGAAACACCAGCTTTGGTTCAATCAAGTAGAAGAATCTTCATCAAATGAAAAAGAGGAATTGCTAAATATGAGAAAAAAATTGGTGAATGTTGAAATACTAGTCATGATTTGGCCTTTGGATGACACTAAATATGATATTCTAGAAATGTTGACAGAAGAATGTATTCATGATATTTGTCTCAATATATGGAAAACTCCTTGTCACTTAAAAGAGAAAATATTACCTTATGATGAATATAAAAAACATGTTATGGTAATATAAGGGTTGCAATGCCAAGTTGATTTGGCATCTCTCTTAGTTTCCCGATATCCAATGGATGAAAATTAGAAGATATCCCTTCAGCATACATGCCTTGGCCCATTAAAAAGGTTACACTAGTTAATTACCAATGCCCCATCTGGTATTCATTTCAGGGGATGGGGTGTTCATGGAGCATTTCATTTCATTGTGCTCTCCAGTCAACAAAGCCCACCAAAAGTGGTCTCATGCAGTGTTATTGCCCATGTCCATCCACAACTAACTGGTTTTGTGTGTAATCAAATTCTTGATCAACAAAAAACCTCAACTAGTTCTTCCCAATGTCTGGAATATAAAGAAAAAGTTGTCGAATTACTCTTACATCAAGAAAATGAGAATATCAAACAAACTTCTCATTAAGAGCATGTGCATCATCATGTGACATAGGTGTCAAAAATAATCCTACATTCATATCAACTAGGTTATTTGAGTTGATGTCAGATGATGCATCCGGCCAATTTACATACTAAAATATGCCAAATCATGATAGAATTTAAGATAGTATCAGATGCAGTTGCTCAAGAGCCACCTCAGCTTTCTAGTCTGGGGACTCTTTTAACCGAACCCTTAGGATGAACAGAAAGGATTTGAGGAGTTGAGCGGGAAAAACAGGAACATCCCCAGTCCACCGAACTAGGGACTTTTTCAAATTCTCAATCTCTTCATCAACAAATGTCAGTATTCTCTCGATTAGAGAAGTATCCACAAGAGGAACATAGATCCGAATTATCAGATAATCCCTCCTAATTACGGTTCATCATGATGTTATTGAGGTATCAACTAAACAAAAGAAAATGTCTCATCAAGGACATGGAAGAATACAGTATCAAATAAACGCTGATAGAAGGGCCACAATGCATTATTCATCAATAAATGTAATCAATGCCATTATCACTGATCCCCTAGAACACGAGGCTCACTCAGAGGAATCATATGAAGAATTTCATATTCAAGAGGTTGTATACACAGAAACAAATGAAGAAGGTGTGCATACCCAAAATCAAAGGATTACCTAGAATATAGGTATTGTTTCAAATAATAAACTCCTCCCTCTCTGAAAGGCATCCAATAATGGGAATAGAAAAAGTCAGGTTAAATTCCACCCTACGTCTGAAGAAGGCCAATAACTCTAATTATAGGAAAGTTTTTCACAACAAGATGAAGAAATGAAAGAGTTAAGGAGGTTAAATGTAGAACTACATCAAGTTAGTATTCCTCCTAAGCATGTTGGAGTTAATCAATCAAGAGAATTTGTTGCAGTTTTTGGGATGGATCAAGAATATCCCCGTTTATACGTAAAGCCTCATTGGTCCAATCCTATGGTTAATATGTGATAGCAACATGCAATACTACCACCAGTGGCATTACCGATCACCACACCCGTCCAAACTCCAATTATTGCACCTACTCAGGTCCAAGATCAACCAGATGATTCTCAAGCATTAATGTCTACCATTGAGTCATTAACTGCTCGTTTGGAAGCTATGGAAGGACGATGTGCACCAGTTCAACCGAAAAAGAGAGATTACCATGAATGGGTGGATGTAATTCCTCCCCCATCAAATTTTTTGAATACCATATTCCAAATTTTTAATTCTTTGGGAGATCCAGAACAACACGTAACACAATTAATTTCTAGTTGTGATCCTATGATCGGAACTTCTCATCAAAAAGAAGAAGTTAAGGTCATGTGTTTCGTGAAGTAATTATGAGGACCTGCTTTTGTCTGGTATACAAGTTTTCAATATTGGTCAATTACTAGGTGGGAAGATCTCTGTTAACAATTCCTTCTTCAATTTAGCTCAACATTACCAAAGACGATAGTTTTTTATCTTACCAATTGTAAAAAATGGAATATAAAAAAGTTTCTGATTTCATTGCTCGCTGGAAGAGAATAACATATTCATTATGTTTAGAACTACCTCAAGAAGAGTTTCTACCAATATGTGTGGAAAATCTGTGTGATGAATTACACACATCATTGATCCCTGTGAAATACACAAGAGGGTTTCGAGACCTTACATCAATCGCTCAAAAGATAGAAGACTCTCTAATACCGACTAGGGATAAAACTCATGTAAATCCATCAGTTCTAGGAAGGAGAATAGGAAAGCCAGAAGCTTCTACCATTACACTTAATCAAGCACATGTACCTTCTTCCACTTAAGAACCATCATCATATCGAAGGTCTCCACCTCCTGAGTTTCGAAAACAATTGTCGCTTCTTCAAGATGATAAAACAGATCAAAGGAAGAAAAAGATTGAGGATTTAAAGAACCAAGTTTTTTATTTCTGGAATGAAAAAGTTCCTAGTAAATTCATCTCGGATCTGGAAAAATTTTGGTTCAGTTTCCAAGGCCCAAAAGGACAAACAAGGAAGGATATGAAGACCTCCCCAACTATTTCATACTTCATCAGATGTTCGGGCATCCCATTCAAGTGTGTTTTGTCTTAAAAAACCTCCTGCAAAAGATGGTGGACTCTAGAGAAGTAAAACTGAAAGGTTCTTCAGCCTAGGTATCGTGTGTTACTGCTACTGATATAGAGGTAGAAGGCGAGTGGAATGAAGTCAAAAGTAAATATGTGCTGAAATATGATGATTGTATGGTCAAGAAAATGATCAACCAAACTCATTCCATTTTACGAACACAATTTAATCAACTAATTGTGTATTATTCTATTTATGAAATAGCAAAAAAAACCTTCAAGAGAACAAAAATCCTTAAAGAGGCAGTTTAATTTGAATAATATAGAGTAGTCAGAAGAAGACGAGCTCGTGTCAAACCCTATGTTGTCTATGAATCAGGCAGATTTTATGCCATCTTCTTCTAAATCATTGGTACCACCCCACCAAATGGCACAACCTGTACGGGTTCATCAGGCATAATCTTCACCAGATGAATAATTGATCTTTGGTTCTATTATCATGATTCATCTAACGGATCCCTATGACAATGACAGTTTTGATCATAATTAGCCTAATTTACATGTATCTAATAGGGGAATTAGAGGAAGAGACAGAGGTCTAGGATACAGGAGAATACATGGATATTCCAGAAGCCATTGTTTCAATCATACCCCTGCTAGAACTGTATATGCCGAAGAAACTCCTGGAAAAGCCCTTCAACGGGCTCAACAAGAACACGAAAATTCTTCCACACATGGAAGATTCAATCTTGAGAGAGTTATTTTGGAGGACAAGATAGAGTTTATGCCTTCTTCCTCTCTGAAAATATATAGATATAGTCGGTCTAATCTACCAAATCCATGAGTGTTTCCAATTCTGTCCCTAATACGGGATGCATACAAAACCACATTTTCAAGCTGAGAAACTCAAACCTTTAAACAAAAAGTATGATTTCGGGAAACATTTTGCCCAAGTACCGACCATGTTATCAATTCTGGATGGCTTGAATCTATCATATGATATCCAAGTGGTGCTTATGGATTTTTTGTCAAGTCCTCAAGAATTCGAAACTGAAATTATTGTGGGTGAGTTCTACCGTATAGTGAATGATGCTGCAGAATTCCATGCACTGAAATATTTTACACAGTAAGACGAATATGATGTTTTACATGTACATATCAGACCTTTGTATCTATCTGGAAAAGTCAATCACATAGTCATCCAACAAGCATTCAATGATAATGACTCAGGAGTCAACCTCATTCCTATTCGTACACTTCGTCTATTGGGCCTCACCAAATCTGATTTATCTCCTTCTACATTGATGATGCAAGGATATAATAAAAATGAACAAGAACCTCTGGGAGAGATTACACTCAGAATTCAGTTTGGAGACCTTGTGTCTAATTCAGATTTCATGTTTGTCTGTCAGGACACATCCTTCAACATTTTTCTTAGAAGACCTTGGCTGCATCAAAATGATTTCGTACCATCATCATACCATCAATGCCTCAAATATCATTTCAGTGGACAAATTGGGACATTTAATGGTGACAAGGCCCCAATCAAAACGTGTGAATCTCAATACATTGAGGAATAATTTTATTACACGGAGGGAAAGGAAAAATCCATGACAAAGAAGGTCACAAAAATTAATGCTCCAAATGGTTTGGAAAAGAATCGAGTTAACCCATCACACATGTGAGTAAAGATTATGTGTTTCCTATCAGTCAAATTGATAGGATATACCTAAATTCCGACACTCTTATGGAAACATTCATAATGTCAATTACTTCAACCAACCTATAAATCATGGGATAAATTTTTGATTCGCCAGGTAGTGATGAAAGACTAAATGAAGATGTAATCATTTCATCCGCTGAAATCTAGTAATTCTTTACCTCATCAACCACGCCAGAAGAAATTATAGCAATACCAAAGGAAAAAAATGATGTCGATTCTCAATCCATCATCTCTTATCTATCACCCCAGGAAGATCATTCATCATAAATTGGGTTAGAAATGGCAGCCTCTTCTTTAAGATGTCCAAATGTTAACTTCTTCCCTTACAAAAAAAAATCTGCTTCGTCCTCTATAGTGTGAGTAGAAACAGAAGAAGTAAAACATATTGAAGAAGAAGAGGAAGATCTTAGGGATTCTACTGCATCATTTTATGAGGGTATCTCTACCACTGTGGATGAACTCAGAGAAATAAATCTGGGTACAAAAAAAGATCTACGCCCCCACATTAATTAGTGCAGCTGTGACTCTTGAAGAGAAAGAAATGTATAATTAATTTTAATGAAAAGCCGAGATTTATTTACATGGAATTATATAGAAATTCCAGGTCATGATCTCGATCTTCAGACTCATCATTTGGGGTTTCTAGAAGAACATCAAAGATTCCAGCAAGCAGTAAGAAGAACACACCCAACTTATGCCTCCAAAATTGAAGTTGTAGTTGATAAGCTTATCAAGGATAACTTTGTCAGAGAAGTTCAATATCCCAAATGGATGGATAATATTGTCCCTATGAAAAATAAGAATGGAAAAATTAGAGTTTTCATTTACTTCATTAATCTTAATCAGCATTGTCCCAAGCATGATTTTCCAGTTCCGATCACATAACTTTTAATTGATGCAACAGTTGGCTATGATGCTCTTTCTTTCATGGATGGTGAATTTGGGTATAATAAAATAAGAATGGCCCTAGAAGTTGAGGAGTCCTCTTCCTTCAGAGCTCCTCAAGGTGTGTTTTCTTATCGGGTAATTCCCTTTGGCCTAAAGAATTCATGTTCAATGTATCAACGTTCAATGCACCATATCATCAAACCATTTTAAGGAAAATTTGTTGAATGTTATGTGGATGATTTGGGGGTTAAATCCAGACAACATTCTGATCACTTGGCCTATTTGGAAATCATATTCAACAAACATCGACAACACAATTAGAATATGAACCCCTTGAAATGTTCTTTCGGGGTAACCTCAGGAAGATTTCAGGGCTTGGTTGTACAACATCGTGGTATAGATGTTGATCCTGAGGGGAATAAATTAATAATTTACGTGTCACCTTTTAGAAAATTGAAGGAATTAAGAGGACTTCAAGAACAATTGGTCTATATTCGTCATTTCATTTAAAATTTGGTAGGAAATTGTTTACCGTTCAACAGATTAATGGAGAAGGGAGTCACCTAGCAGTGGACAAAATAATGTCAAGAAGAATTGGATATCCTCAAGAAATATCTCTTGATTCCACCGGTATTAATGCCACCTATTGAAGGAAGTACACTTATTCTCTATATGACATCTTTAGAGCGATCATTGGGTGCCTTCCTTCGCATAATTGAATGATGTTGGGAATGAAAAAAGCATTTACTATCTCATTCGGACTATTTTTGAGGCAGGAACTCGATATTCAAGTATTGAAAAGTGCTTCCTAGCATTTATCATTGCAGTTCAGAAATTGATACAATACTTGGAACAACATGAGGTCCAATTGGTATCTCACAATAACCCGTTAAAATTTATCCTTAGTCTTCCAATTCTTACAAGACTTTTGGCAAGGTGGGTATTTATTTTGTAGCAGTTTGATATCCAGTATGTGTCTCAAAAGGCAATAAAGGGCCATGCTCTGGCCGATTTCCTTACCGAACAACCATTTGTAGAAGATACATATTTAAATATTGAACTTCCTCATGAGGAAGTCTTCTTTATTCATGATAATCATCAAACATGGGAAATGAATTTTGATGGTGCCTCCAGGAGTCCAACAGGGAAGAAAATGGATGATTCTAAATTCAACAAAGTTTGGTTAGGAATCGTGCTTATTTCCCCTGAAAAGGCAGTGCTACCCTACTCCTTATTGTCAGAAGGCGACACAAACAATGAAGTAGAATATCAAGATCTCATCGCATGCTTGGAATTGGCTCTTCAAGAAAAAGTGAATATCATGAAGGTAAAAGGTGATTCAGATTTGGTAATCAAACAACTCAATGGGGATTATGCCATCCAAAAGGAAGAGTTAATCCCTTTGTGTGATTACGTTGAAAAGTTAATAGAAGAATTTCCCTCGGAACTAACATTTTTTTATGTTTCGCGATCACTAATTGACCAAGATGATGCATTGGAAAATGTAGCCACAACCTAGCTGATCAAAATCCGGATGAAAAAATCATCAGTATTGCCCACCGTCGTATAGTTTCACCTTTTGTTCAAATCCAAACATTGGAAATCAATGAAATCAGTCCCATTCTTGAAGCATATGGTCATACTACGGGATGTATGACACCTATAAGGGAATACATTAAAAATGGAACACTCCCACATAATAGAGCCAGGAAAGAAGCCTCCAAAACATGAGCCAATGTGGGAAGGACCTTACTCAATACATAGGGTATACTCCAAAGGAGATTATTATTTAATCTCAATGGATGGAGAACTCATTACAACTCCAACCAATGCAAGATTCTTGATGATGTATTTTGTGTAACACAAATACACCAATTATACCTACTGGAGGACATTAAACTGCATACCCCCACTATTGTCCAACATGACGCTAAACTGTGCATCATTCGAGCTGCATGACGTTAAACTGCCATGAAACTCATGTATTTGACACATGACATTAAATTGTGATAACCGCATGTGAATTTTTTTTAAACTCTATTTCCATGCATACCTCAGGAATATCACCATGCATATGCCCCACACCACCCTTCGTGGTCGCATCTTTCACGACACGATCGTCAAGTCTGTTTCTACTTTTTGTTTCAAACACCGAGCATGACTCATGGGAGCTCAGAGTAAGCTTCGACCATGAAATCTTCTCTGGGCTGCAAACCACAGCTATGTCCCAACATCATCTTTGAGTCATTTTACTCAAGTACACCCCGATCATCGAATCCCTCTCAATTGAACTATGCATACTTTTATCCTTGCCTCCTAGGCTGGGTATGTAGGAAACTTCTTGAGGTTCAAGCCTGAAACCACTTTCTTTACATCAATTCACCTCCATCCCAAATGATGTTGATCCATGAAGCCCCCATCAGCCGTCTTATTCATATCGGTTCACTTTCTTCTTAAATGACTCAGATAACCCTAACAACCATATAATACCCTTGAACATTAATACATCCTAAAACACATAGAAAAAAAATAAAAGAATAAAAAATATTCTTTATAAACATAGAAAACCCAAAAACCCTTCGAAACCGAATACCCCTATGAAATCCCAAAACCCCTCAAAACCATAAAATCCAAAAAACGACACAGAGACCGAAAAAAACCAAAAAAATTGTTCAAAGACCTACAACCACAAAAAAACACTAAAACCCATAGGAACCCAAAAAACCCAAAAAAATAAAAAATAAAATTAAAACCCCTAAAACCCTAAAACCCTTAAATTCCCTAAAAATCATAAAGACACCTATTGAACACTAAAAACCCTTAAACCTCCAAAATACCCTATGTAACATTAGAAAACATTATAATAAAAAAACACTAAAAACTAAAAAACCATTAAAAACATTAACAAATACTAAAAATTCATAATAAACCCAAAGACTGTTAAAATAACCCAAGTATCTAAAAATCAGAAAATACTAAAAAACAAAAAACCGTAAATCCCATAATGACCCTAAAAACCTTAATAAACCAGAAACACAAAAACACCACCAAAATTTCTAAAAACCCAAACATCCTTTAAAAAACCTAAAAACCCTAACATATCCTAAAAATCTCTTGAAGAACCCACACCCTATACCCCACAAACTAAACCCTAATCCCTACAAATTAAATCCTATACCCTAAATCTTATACCCTTCACCTTGAACCCTATACCCTACACCCTACACACAAAACCCTACACCATGTACACCATACACTACATCCTTAAACAAAAATCCTATACCCTAAATCCTATACACTAAACACTAAACTATAAAACCAAAACCCACTACATTAAAAATTTAATCCTAAACCTTAAACAAAAACCATAAATTACTTTAAAGACCCCAAATACCATAAAAGATCATAATATCCCAAAAGCCCCTGAAAACCCTTAAACAAATAAAACCCGTAAATCCCCATAAATCCCCTAAAAATACTAATGGACCCTAAACCCCTGTAAAAATACCATAAAGGACCCAAGATACCATAAAAACCAATAAAAGATTCGCAAAACACTAAAAATGTGAAATTCCATAAAAACACTAAAACACCCTAAAAACACCTAAAACAATAAAATATACTAAAACACAAAAATCCATTTAAATGAGTAAATGATATAAAACCCCTCAAAATCCTTAAAAACCGATAAAACACCAAAAAGCCAAAATCATAAAAATTCAGTAAAAAATTAAAAATTCTAAAATCCCTAAATATAGCCGAAAATACCAAAACGATATAAAACCCTAAATACATTAAAAACTACATTAAAATCTAAAAATACCCTAAAACCCCAAAATCACTAATACCCTACAGACCCCTAAAATTTCCTCAATCTTATATACAACATTAAAAATCCCTAAACCCTCTAATACAGAAAAATCCTAAATAACCTCTTAAACCACCTAAATGATCACAAAAAACCAAAAAAGTCAATAGAAATACCCTAAAACCCATAAAACCTAAGAACACATAAGTACCCATTAAAACCCGAAAAATCATGAAAATCCATAAATAACCTAAATGTCTATAAATGAAATAAACCCTAAAAACTCTAAATACACTAAAAACCCTTAAAACACAGAAAACCTCCAAAAACAAATAAACCCATTAAAACCCAAAAAACTATAAATACCCACAAATCCCTAAAACCATATAAAATTTGATAGAAGTCCCAAAAAGGCCTTAATTACCGAAAAAACTAGAAATAACTCAAAAAAACTGTAAAAACCGAAGACTTATCAAGGACCACTAGAATCCTTCAATCCCCTATAAACCCTAAAAACCACTAAAACCCCAAAAAAAACCTCCAAAACCATAAAAACAAAAAAACACATAAATTTCATAAAGCACATAAAGCCCAATACATACCCTAAAAACAATTAAAACCCCTATAAACCCTAAAACACCAAAATAATCAATAAAAACTAAAAAGACACTAAAACCCCTAAAACAACCAAAAAATCCCTAAAATACATAAAAACTATAAAAACCATAAAACCCATAAAACCTTAGAACCCTAAAAACACTTAAAAGTCCCTGAATGAATGTGAAAACATAAAAGGCCAAAAAATACTCTAAAACTATAAAAGACCCTGAAACCATAAAAGAACCTCAATGGCCATAAAAACACCCTAAATAAATGCAAAACACCTAAAAGGCCATTTGAAATTCTAAAAGACCCTAAAACCCTAAATGACCATAAATAATTAAAATTAACTAAACCACATAAAAACCCTAAAATGCTAAAACAAAAAAAATTGAACCCTAATGAAAACTAAAATCTTAAAACCCCTAAAAACACAAAAAAAAATATCTTACAAAACCATAAAAACCCGAAGAATGTCAAAAAAGACATAACAACCGTAATAATAAAAAAAATTCATAAAAACACAAAAAAACCCAAAAAAACCAAAAAAACCATAAAAGAATTTCAAAACCCTAAAAATCATACAAAACTGTAAAACCCATTACGATCCTCAAAACACTATATACCCATGAAGAACCCAAAGCCCTAAAAATCCCAAAACTCAGAAACTCAAAAACGAAACCTTCAATCCCCTAAAAAACAACCATAAAAGCCCTAAAACCACTAAAAACACCAAAAAAAACCCCAAGAAAAACCCTTAAAACAATAAATACAGTAGAAATATTAAAAACCATTAAAACCCCACAAAAAAATCTAAATACCTAATATCCATAAAAATAACAATGAAACCCTGACAACACCTAAAAGAGACTAAAGACACAAAACCCCAAAAAGATCCCAAAATCCCTAAAAACAGTAAAAGTTCAAAAAACCCTAAATGATCATAAAAAATCTTAAATCCCTAAATCCCATAAAACCACACCAAAATTCAAAAAAGGTCTATTATGATACCAAACCCCCGAAAGATCCCTAAAAAACTAAAAAACGACAAAAAACTAAAAAAATACATTAAAAACCCTTTCCCCCATAAAATTCATAACAACACAATCAATCCCCTAAAAACCCTAAGAACCCTAATATCTGAAAAAACTCTAAAAACCCCCAAAAATTCAAAAAAAATATAGAAAACTCTAAAAATACTTGAAACCATAAACAACATTAAATAATCATTAAGTCCCTAAATAACTAAAAAAGTTAAAACCAACTAAAAACCCTTAATAACCTATAATACATAGAAACCCTAAGAACAAAAAAACTAAAACACTCTAAAACCCACTTAAAATCCAAAAATCCCTAAAAATAATAATAACCTATAAAAACCCTAAAATAAAAAATACCTCTAAATACCAAAAAACTATATAAAAATGTTAAAACACCTCAAATCCCAAAATACCTAAAAATCCATAATGCCCTAAAAAAAGACTTAGAAACACCAAAACCCACCAAAAAATTCTAAAAGACCCTCAAAATATATAGAAAACCCAATAATCCCCTAAACGACACAAAAAACTCCCACACTATTGAATGATCATAGGGATCATAACACCCTCAAAAACATAAAATTACCCTAAAAACCTAAATAATTGAAAACCCTGAATACCTAGGAAACCTATAAAAGAATAAAAATAATAAAAAATATAAAAACAATGATAATCCCTAAAAAGACAATAAAACAATATAAAACAATAAACCCCTAAAAACTAAAAAAATAAAAACCGTAAAAACTAAGAAACAACCTAAAAACAGTAGAAACACCTAAACGAACACTTTAAATACTAAAAACCAAATAATAATTCTTAAAAAACTTATAAAACCAAAGAAACTCTAAAAACATTAAATTCAATAAAAACAAAATACACTAAAAATACACTAAAAATATAAAAACCCTAAAAACCCAAAAAACTGTCAAACTTCTAAAAATCCTAAAACCCCTATAAGAAACCCAATAACCCACTAGAAGACCAAAAAAACATGAAATATCATTAAATACGCACAAACCCCTAAATACCCTAAAAGGCCATAAAACCCTTAAATACCCAAAAATACCCTAAAACCCTAAAAAATCCCTAAATGATACTCACACACCTTAAAAGACCACATCAACCTAAAATCTTCGAAAGACACTAAAACCCCTTAAAAATCCCAAAATGACATAAAACACAAAAAAACACCTAATAATTCCATGAAAACCCTAAATCCGCCAAAAAGAACCAAAAACCCATAAAACAACTCTAAAATGTTTGAAAAAACATATGAAAGTATGAGAAAAAACTAAAACCCATATATATCAATTATATCGTAAAAACCATAAAAACCCTAAAAACAAATAAAATACTAAAAACCTTTGAAAAATCCCTAATAACAACTAAAATATAAAAATTCCATAAACCCAAAATAGACTAGATACCCAAAAAACCTTTAAATCTCTTAGAAACTCTCAAAACCATAAAAGCACTAAAAACACTAATACCCTTAAAAACACAAAAAAACTAAAAACACCAAAACTCCCTAAAAACATCAAAAACAATGAAATACAAAAAACCCCAAAATTGTCTAAAAACCATAAAAAACCTAGTAAAATCAAAATTCACTAAATTCTTGAAAGGGAAAAAATCTCCCAAAACCATAAATAACCATATAAATCACACAAAAAAGATTCAATCGCTAAAATCCTAAAAAATCTAAAAACCCTAAATGAAACAAACGACCCTTTAAAATAATAAAACCCCAAAAATCCCTTAAAACAAAAATAATCTAAAAAACCAAAAAACATCCATTGCAAACCCAAAAATCCATAAAACCCATCAAACACCCAAAAAACATAAATCCAAAATAATGTTTAAAAACCAATAAAATGGTTCAAAAAATACTCAAAAAAATATTAAAAAACCAAAATACCCCTAAATCCTAAATAAAAAATTGGAAGCTATAAAATAACCTAGACCCCAAAAACCCTAAAATACCAAAAAAAATCACTAAAAATAACTTCATATTCCTCAATAACTCTAAAAACATTATAAATAAAAAAAATATTGAAAATTTCTAAATACCTATAATATCCATAACCCCACCAAAAATCCCTAAAAAAATATAAAAAATATTAAAACCGTTAATGAAGAAAAATCCCTAAAAAAATTAAATACCATTAAATTCAAAAAAAATCCATAACACCGCATTAAATACATAAAAACATTAAAATCCTCTAAAACCCGTAAAAACGTGAAAAAATATAAAAACCACAAAATATTTTTTGATACCATAAAAAACCCAAAATATCCAAATTAATAGTAAACCGCCTCAAACCATTAAAATTAACCCAAAATACTGAAGAACCAAAAATCCCTGAATGATCAAAAAAATTATATTTATAAACCCTATAAACAAGAATGCCAAAAAAACTAAAAATCCATAAAATACATTAAAACCCTAATGTAACATAAAAACCTAGAAAGCTCTACTAATCAAAAACCCTACTAACCAAATACCACCTAAAATCACTAAAATACCAAAAAAATATAAAAATGCATAAATCTTCTAAAAACTATTAATGCCCCTAAAAGACACCAAAGCATCCTAAAAGACACAAAAAAATTAAAATCCTAAATGTTCCTAAAGAACGCGATATAACATATTATGACACAAAAAATCTGAAATACCAAATAGGCACTAAAACCATTAAAACTCATAAATAACTATGAAAACACAAAAAAACCATAAAAACCCAAAAATACATTAAAAATGTGAAATACTATAATAAACCCTAAATAGCCCTATATACCCTTTAAATAATAAAGGACTCTGAAAAAAACCTAAAAACTATGAGGGACCCTAAAACAATAAAATACCCCCAAAGGACCCTATAATCCCCTAAACCACTAAAGGATCCTAAAAAGCCTAAAAAAACCAATCAATGTCCCTAAAAATCGTAAAAATCCATTAAAACCCCAAAACCTCACAAAACTCTATTAAACCCCTATAAACCATGAAAATAACTTTTAAAAACCTAAAACACCACTATGACAATAAATGTCATTGGAACCCATAAGAAACCCCTAAAATTCAAAAAAAAAAACAATAAAACCCCAAACCCCTGAAAGCTTATAAACACCCCTTAAAACACTAAACGACTTTAGAAAAACATAAAAACTATAAAGCCCCTAAAAACCCTAGGAACCAAAAAACAATAAAATCCCCTTAAAACCCTAATACACAAAAAACACTAAAACCCAAAATACATTAAAAATTCTAAATACCCTAAAAAATAAAAAACCCCCAAACCCCTAACGGATAATAAAAACCATTTTAGAACAAAAAAAGACACCCCAATATACTAAAAACCCGAAAAAACCCCCTAAACACCTTAAAACCCTTAAAACATAACAAATACTAAGGAAGCTCAAAATCCCTAAAAACATTAAAACCTAGAAAATACCATTAAAAATGTAAAACCCATAAACCCCAATAAAACTACCATAGAAAACCACTAACGCATTAAAAATCACTAAAATCACTTAAAAACTATAAATCCCAAAAACCCAAAAACCCAAAAACCCAATAAAAAAATAAAAAATAAAAAAACACCAAAATTTATAAAACTCAAGAAAACTCTAATAAACATTTAAAAATACAAAAAATCCCAAAAAACCCTATAAATCATAAAAACCATATATCCCCCAAACCCAAAACTCTTAAAAACTTCAATAATCCTGAAAAAATTCTTAAATGTCACTAAAATTATGAATCAATCATGCAAACATAAATCCCTAAAAACCTATAAAATAATAAAAATATCTAAATTCCTATAACAACAAAAATTCTAAAAACAGAAATCCAAAAGGACCCAAATCACCCTTAAAAATCCCCAAAAAGTTTCAAAACCCATAACAATACTAAAAAAATCTAAAACCCATAAAAACACTAAACCACCAAAATGTTTTAAAAAACATTAAAAAACAAAAAAAACCTAACATGCTAAAAACCCTAGAACACAATGAAACCACCCTAAAAATAATAAGAACAATTGAAGACTATAAAAAACCCTAAAACCCCTAAAAGACCACCAAAACATAAAAGACAATAAAGGCACCTAAAACACCATAATAGAAGATAAAACCGCAATAAAAAACCAATCAGACCTTAAAACCCATTAAAACCCATAAAATACTCTAGAAATATATAATCTTCTATAAACCCTATGAAATCCGAAACAAAACATCAAAAACCCCAAAAACCATAAAACCATGAAACACCCAAAAACACCCTAAAAACTATAAAATCCATAAAAAGGCTATATCCCCAATTTTAAAACCCTACAACCATTTAAGAACTATAAAAAAATATATACACCCCATGGATACATAAAAAACTATAAAAACCCAAAAATAATAAAAAACCTACAACCTCTAAAAACATTATGAAAATCCTAAAGAAAATAAAAACCATAAGAAACTCCTAAAAACCTAAATTCCTCAAAATCAATAAAACTCCATCAAAACCCTAAAACCATGAGAAACCTAAAACCCAAAGAAAACCCAAAAAACACATAATACCACTTAAATTCCTAGAAAACCCTAAAACCCTAGAGCATGTAAAAAACCATGAATAACCTAAAACAAAATTTCCCAAAAAACCTAAATGAATTTTTAAACCCATTAAAACATTTTAGACCCTAAAACAATAAAAATCCTATAATTCGTTAAAACCGTAAAAACTCGAAAAATTCTAAAAACCTAAAAACCAATGAAAAATACCATAAAATAGAAAAATTACACAAAAAAACCTAAAACACTCTATAACACCAAAAAAATTCTAAAATATCATAAAACTAAAAAATTAAAAAAAACCATTAAACACTTTAAAATCCAAAAATACTTAAACCCGCTAAAACACTATAATCCATAAAATCATTAAAACCCTAAAACAAATTAAGACATTAAAAAACACTAATAATCTTATAATATAATGAAACTCAAAAAAATCAAAATTCCCAAAATACACGAGATAAACCTGTATAAAACATAAAAGCAATAATAAAACCCTAAAAATAAAAAAAAAACCTAAAAACCCTACAATCTCTTAAACCCTAAAAAACAATAAATTCATAAAAACACTAGAAACCATTACAGCCCTACAAATCCTTAAAACCATTAGAAATCCTAAAAAACACAATAAATATTGATTTTGAAAAAAAATCCATAAAACATCTTCAAACTGTAAAAAATTAAAAACATTGAAAACCCTATAAACCCCTAAAACACCCTAAAACCCGGAGAAAATGTCTTAGATAACCCTAACAACCATATAATACCCTTATAACATTAATACAACCTAAAGCACCAAGAAAAAATACCTAAAAGAATCCAAAATATTCTCTATAAACATAGAAAACCCAAAAACCCTTGGAAACTGAAAACCTCTAGGAAATCCCAAAACCCCTAAAAACCATAAAATCCGAAAAATGACACAAAAACTGCAAAAAACCAAAAAAATAGTTCAAAGTCCTACAACCACAAAAAACACTAAAACCCATAGGAACCCAAAACACCCATAAAAATAATAAAACAAATTAAAACCCCTAAATCCCTAAAACCCTTAAATTCCCTAAAAATCTTAAAGACACCTACAAAACATAAAACTAAATTTAAAACATCTTAAAACCCTCAATACACCTAAATCATTATAAAAACCATAAAACCCTTAAACACCATTGAAATCATGATAATCTAAAAACCAAAATACCCTATACCCCTATAAACACAATAACCTATTATGAACCATAAAATCCCTATAAATAATAAAAACCCCTAAAACCCCAATCAAAACACTAAAAAACCATAAAATCCAAAAAACAACATAAAACACTAAATACCATAAATTCCTAATAATCCATGAAAACCTATTTATATCGTTAAAATTACTAAAACCCACAACCGCTTAGAAAGTAATGAAGACACCTAAAACCCTATGAAAACTGAAAACCACCAAAAACCATAAAAATCAATAAAACCCCTTAAAACCCAAAAATCCAAAAAACACACAAAAATCCTAAATTCCGTGATAAAAATAAATACCTCAAATCCTCCCAAAAACCTATAATTCTTATGACACTATATATCTTAGAAACCCTAAATATTAATTAAATCCTTAAAACATGAAGAAACTCTAACATTACCCAAAAAACCTTAAAAATTCTAAAAACCCAAATATCCCTAAAACAATGTAAATCCCAAAAAAAATTAAAACACCTATAACCATAAAAATTATTAGAAACAATAAAATTTATATAAAACCCTAATGACCTAAAAACACCTTAAATTCATTAATACACTGTAAAACCACTAAACCCCCCTTAAATTGATAAAACCACTAAAAGACATCAAAAACCTGAAAAACCATTTAAAGACCGTAAATACCCTAGAACACCTATAATAACAAAAAAACCGTAAACACCTAAATTCCCAAAACAACTTTAAAACCCCTTTAAAGGTAAAATCTTGTAAAAATGTAAATTCCCTAAAACCCCTAAAAATCATTAGAAACCCTTAACACACTAAGAAACTACTAAAACACCTAAAAACTGTAAAACCACCTAAAATCTTTTAAAATCCCATAAAAACCCTAAAACCCATGGAAAACTAAAAAAATGAACAAACATTAACAAAAAATAAAAATCACAAAAAATTAGTAAATCCGTAAAATCCCAAATAAAATCATAAAACCCCCTAAAATCCTAAATACTCTAAAACCCATTATTACTCATAAAAATATTTAAAAAACCTAAAACCCTATAAACTATTCAAAACAGGAAGAAACCTAAAACCCCTAAAAATGTCTGAAAACCACAACAACCCTAAAACCCCTTAATACCCAAAAACAATCCCTAAAAATCAGTTAAAAACCATAAGAAACCCACAATGATACCAAAATTCCATAAAAACCCATACACAAATTTACAAAAACATTAAAAACCCTAAAAACACAAAAAAACCCTAAGAAAAACTAAATACTCTAAAAAATCCTAAAACCCTAAAAACACCAAAACCCATAAAATTCATAAAAATTCATGAAATATCTAAATTCTATTAAATCCATATAAACACCGAAACCTCTGAAAACCATAAAAATAATAAAAACCATAAAAATAAATAAAATATTATAAAACAATAGAAACACTAAAATCCATCAAGAATCCCTATAAAATAATTATACACCCTAGAAACAAAAATAACATCAATACCCCATAAAATCTACAAAATCCCTAAAATCCAAAAAACCATAAAAATAATAAAAGGCCAAAAAGACATAAAAATAAAAAAACACCCCTAAATACTGTAAAATCCCAAAATGAACCTAAAACCCCATAAATAGCCTAAAAATCCTAAAATAAAAAAAAACATAAAACACTAAAAATCTAAATGAAAAAAATACTACTGGAAACAGTAAAAATAAAAAACCACTTAAAATCACGAAAACCCCTAAATCAATAATAAAACAAACCCAAAACACCCTAAAAACCCAAAAAACCAAAAAATCATAAAATTCATTAAAAAAATAAAAAATCATTAAACCCCAAAAAACGACGAGAATACCTATGAAAATAAATCCCCATTAAAATACATTAAAAAAACCTTAAAATCCTATAAACCCAAAAAAAAAAACCCCTAAAAAATACAATAAACCACTAAAAACCAAAAACCGCTAAAAATCAATAAAAAACATAAACACGTTAAAATTTTTAAAATGACATATAAACCATAAAAATACTAAGAACACTAAAAAACAAAAAACCCCAAAACACATAAAAACACTACATAACCTAAAACACCATAAAACCATAAAACCCATAAAACCCCCTAAACCCATAAAACCCTATAAAAACAGAAAATTATTTAAAACCCCAAAATACCCAAAAACCCATAATAATACAAAAAACCCTAAATACATTAAAAATCCATGTAAACACTTACATGTATTAAAATCCTAAAACCCCTAAATCTCTAAAAACCCCAAAAAACACATAAAACCCAAAAAAAATTTAAAAAAATATATAGTCTTAAAAACCCTAAAAACCATATACCCTAATAACACATAAAAACCTTAAAACCCCGGAAACCCCTAAATTCCTAAACCCACTAAGAATCCGTTAAAACCATAGAAACATCAAAAACACTAAAAACCAATTAATCCCCTAAAAAAATTAAAATTCCAAAATTCAAAAAATAATATCAAAAACCCCCTAAAAACCCAAAAAACCATAAAAACCCATGAAAGACCTAAAATCCTATAATTACTAAATAAACCTAACCCCCCTAAATCCCTCAAACCTAAGCCCTTAAAAATAAAAAAATACCCATAAAAACACAAAATACCATAAAATACCCTAAAAACCATTAAAACACTAAAACCATCTAAAATGCCTATAATCGCAAAACCCTAAGAACACCAAAAAACACCTTAAAATACCTAAATATTACTCTAACCCATTAAAACCAAATAAACCATTAATATTCATTATATATTGGTGAATACTCAAAAAAACCCTTAGAAACATAAAAAATTTCTATAACCCCTAAAATCCTAAAAACATAAATACCTTAAATACCAAAAAGGAAACTAAAAAACAGAAAACATAATGAAAACCCTCTAAAAATAATAAAAATACATAACAATAATAAACCCACTAAAAGACCCAGAAACACTAAAACCCATAATAGACCATAAAACTCTAGATGACCATCCATACCATAAAAACCCAAAAAAACCCTAAAAGCCCAAAAAAATTGAAAAACCATAAAATACCTTTATAATATAAAAGAAAATAAAAAATCATAAAACCCAAAAGGACCCAAAATAAATAAAAACCTAAAAATCTTAAAACCCCCAAAAAACATATATCACCCTAATACCCTAAATAACTAATGGGTCCTAAACTCATTAAAAGTCACGAAACTACCATAAAATCACAAGCGATTGTAGAAAAAAATTATACCACTAAAGGTGCCTCAAAATAAAAAAACCCCAAGGACCATAAAATCCCCGAAAACCCGAAAAGGATAGAAAAATATAAAACCCTAAAATACTCTAAAAATGGTAGAAACCATAAAAATACCTAAAACCTATAAATGGAACTAAACCCCCAAAAATAAAAATTGATCTGAAAACAACTAAAACCCCTAAAAGACACATTAGAACATAAAATACCCTAAATACCCAAAAAATACAATAACTACATATAAAAACATTGACAACCATAAAAAACATTAAAAAAATTAAAAACTGTAAAACCCCAAAACATGGTAAAAACTATAAAAATCATAAACCACTAAAAACACATAAAACCCCTAAAACCGTAAATTCAAAAAATAGTAGAATTATAAAACTGTAAAAAAACATAAAACCCCTGTAAAACCCTAAAACCCCTAAAAAAAACAAAAAAACCACTAAAATTCTAAAAACCATAAAAACTGTAACGAAACCTCAAACCCTAAAAAACCAATGGAAACAGAAAATGAAATAAAAAATAAACCACTTGAAAAATAAATACAAATTTAAAGGAATATAAAAACTATAAATAACCCAATAACCATATAAAATTATAAAAATAAATATACATACTGAAATCCCTATGGAAAAAAGCCAAAAATCCGTTCTTATATGACCCTTAAACATAATAATAACTCTAAAAGTCTATAAAACAACTACTAATCATTTAAAAACTCTAAAGGGCCCTAAAAACCATAAAACCATTAATAACCTAAGAAAAGGTAAAACCATAAAACACCAAAAAGACCATAAATCTCAAAAAAATACTATAAAACCATAACATAAACCATATATAAAAAATACATAAATATAATAAAAAATTTTAATAAACATAATAAACCCTCAATACCCCTAAAAAACAAAAAACCATCAATAATAATAAAAAATATAAAATCCCCAAACCCCCAAAAAATCTTTAAAAACCTAAAAATACATTATAATCCAAAAAGTCCCAAAAAACCAAAAAATCCTTGAGAAACCCTTAAAACTAAAAATACCAGGAAATATCATACAAACCATACAAAAATAATTTCCTAAACACTATTAAAAAATCATTATGAAACCATTAAAACCCTTAAAAAGACTACAATATCCTCAAAGCACTAAAACACCTAAAAATAGTAAAATTTCTAAAAGCCCTAAAAAACATAAATGACCCAAAAAACATTAAGAGACCTTAAAAACAATAAAAAAAATAAACACTATAAAAGACTCTAAAAATCACTAAATCACTAAAACCCATAAAAAAATAAAAAAATAAAAAACCATAAAAAAATAAAAAACCTTACTAAAACCTATGAAACCTAAAAAACCCTAAAATCCATAAAACCAAAAATAAACATTAACAAAACTAAATAACATAAAAAATCATAAAAATACTAAAAACTCCAAAACCCAAAAAAACCCAAAAAAACCCTAAAACACTAAAACCACTAAAGCCCCAAAAAGGAAAAGTTAAAAAGGGTCCAAAACCCAAAAAACCTCTAAAAAACTCTGAAACCAAAAAAACCCTAAACCCCCCAACCTAAATAAATCTTAAACCTAAAAACCCCTAAATTCCTTAAACCGTAAAAAATACATAAAAACCATAAAACCCTAAAATCTATAAAAACCCATAAAAACGCTAAAATCACTGAAACACTATTAAATACTAAAAAACCCACATACCCATGAAAATCATAAAAAACATAAAACCCCTTAAATATACATTAAAATACCTCAAACTACTAAAAACTACTAAAATACCAAACACCCTAGAAAACCTTAAATCCCATAATAATCCTTTAAACCTCTAAAAGAACCTAAAATCACTAAAAACACTACGAGACCCTAAAACCGTTACGAAACCCTAAAATACCCTAAAACCACATAAAATTACTAAAAGAACACATAACACCCTCAAGTTCCCTGAAAACCCTAAAATATCTTAAATACCATAAATCCAAATAAAACCATTAAACCCATAAAAATCATAAATTAACTAACCCCCACCCCCACCCCCAATACACCCTATGAAAAACTAAAAACCTAAAAACCAAAAAAAACCAAAAGAACCCAAAACCCCATAAAAATCCTATTAGTCCTTATGTGCATGAAAAACCCAAAAATCAATAATAACCCTTCGAAACCCCCATGTATCCTAAAACCCTAAAATCCTCTTAAAACCATACAAAACTTATAAACATAAAATTTCTACGAAAATGCTAAAAACAATAACAACACTATGACAATTCATTAAATCACATTAAATCAAAAATACCAAAAATACCTAAAAAACACAAAATCATTAAAAACCTGAAAACTTCCAAAAAAGTAAAACCCTAAAAATTTCAAAGCACCTAAAACCCCTAAAAACACTATACCCCCTTTAAATGATAAAAACCGTAAAACTCGTTAAAAAAATTCTAAAACCACAAAATGAACCTTAAAACCCATATTAAACTAAAAAACCCTCAACCCCAAAAAACTATAAAACCCCCTTAAAACATGGAAAACCCTAAAAAATAATAATAAATTGAAAAATAAAAATCCCAAATGTCCTTTAAAACCCCAAAAAACCCAAAAAAGTAAAAAACCTTAAACACTACACTCTAAAATCAACCCCTATTTCTAATGACATACACCCTAACCCCTATACTCTACACTATAAACCCTATACCCTACATAGAAAACCATAAATCCCACACGCACATCCCTATACCCACACCCTATACCCTGCACAATAAACCCTTCACACTACACCCAAAACCCTAATGATTACACCCTATAACATATACCGATACCCAAAACCCCAGATAGAACACCATAAACCCCAGACCATACACCATAAACCCTAACATCAAGACCCTAAATCATATACCGTACTCTCAAAATCCTATACCCTACAACCTAAACCCTATAACCATCCACCTAAACCCCCTACCCTAAAATCTAAAACCTACACAGAAAACCCTAAAACATATACGGTACACCATAAATGTTAAACACTGAAACCTATATCCTATAAAATACGTCCTAAACCATAAATCCTAGACCCTAAACCAAATACTCGACTCCTTAAAATGTAACCCTATTCCCTAAACTATATATCATGTACCCTAAACCTAATAACATACATGTTAAACCCTATAACATACACCCTGATTCCAATACAATACACCCTACACACCACACCCCACTCCCTAAACCCTCTACCCCATACCCTACACCATTATCCCTACTCCTAAACAGTAAAACCTATTTCATAAACCCTAAAACCATACCATAAGCCATATACATAATACTATAAACCATAAAACATACATTATAACCCTAATAACCTCAACCCTAAACCCTTAACCCTATACCGTGAACACTATATCATTTATTATAATCCTTCAACCCTACACCATGGACCCCATACCACACGCCACAAACACTAAACACTACACCATTAAAACAATACCCTACACCATGTCCCCTAAACCCCACACCTTATACCCTATAACTTATACCCCAATCCATATACTCTATACCCCTAACCATATACTATACATCATAAACTCTATAACCTACACCCTAAACCCTTACCAATACACCATAAACACTACAACATGCTCCCCATACCTTATTAAATATACACTAAAACTAATACACCACATGATAAACCCTGTACCCTACACCTTAAACCATAATCGTTAAAACAACCCTAATGAACCTAAAAATCATTAAAAATCATTATAACCTTAAAATCCCTTATAAATTATAAATGGGAAAAAACATCCAAAACGTCCCTAAAAACATAAAACCTTAAAAACCCATAAATCATCTATAAGGCCAAAAAAATATTCAAAACCATAAAATAAAAAAACCCTAAGACCTCTAAAAACCATAAAACAGTAAAAACCAAATCAACCTGAAAAACCATTACAACTATGTGAAAAACCTAAAAAGACTAAAACCCCTAAAATCATTAGAACCCTAAAAACCATTAAAACCCATTAATACCGAAAAAACCCAAAACCTTTAAAAACACTAATAATCCCGTAAAATCTAGAAAAATTGTAAATCACATAAAAACATAAAACCCAAAAAATAGTAAAAACCTATAACCCTCAAAAACCCCAAAAACCATGATTGAACTCTAAATCACTAAAAACATAAAACAATTAGAAAATTTTAAAAATTCATCAAACATCTAAATCCCCTAAAAACATAACAACCATGAGATACATTGAATAAGCTATGAAAAAAATAAAAACACTAAAAAACCCAAAAAACTAGTGAAACCCTTTAAAAAACTAAAATCTGAAAAACCAAAAAAAATCTAAAACACCATAAAAACAATAACATATTTCTGAAAGGCCCTAAAATCCATATAGACCATAAAACCCCTGAAGACAATAAAACCCATAAAATACCAACAAATGACCCAACAAAAACTAACATATACCAAAATCCAGTAAACAGCAAAAAAATAAAAAAACCTAAACACCATTAAAACACTAAAACCCCTAAAAACAGTAAAGCCCCCTAAAACACTAAAACCATAATAAACTATAAAAACTATAAAACACTAAAAACCATAAAATTCTCTAAACCATTAAAAACCCTAAAACCTTATGAAAATACAAAATCCTCTAAAAAGTCTATAAAAATCATAAAAAATATTAAAAACTGCTAAATAATAATTAATAATCGTAAATGTCCAAAAAACCATAACATAAATTAAAACCCCAAAAACACCATAATCACCTAAACACCCCATAAATAGACCTTAAAACCATAAAAATTAAAAAAATAGTAAAATCCCTAAAAAATCTAAAAAACCTTAAAACACTATAACATCATAAAAACCATGAAAAACCTAAAAACCCTAATAAATTGAAAACTCTAAAACCGTTAAAAATTCCAAAAATATGATAAAAACACTTAAAACCTTAAAACCCATTTATAACCCAATATACTCAAAGAATCCTTAAAAATAACCTCAAACCTTGAGTTTCCAAAAAAACCTAAATCCCTAAAACAATAAATCTCATAGAAAACCTAAATCCGCTAATAAAAATCCCAAAACCCCAAAGAAACCCCTAATAACACAAAAAACCATTGAAACCCTAAAAAAATCAATCCCCTAAAACCATTAAGACAAACCATAACACTAAGGAACCAAAAAAACTAAAAAAACCAAAAAACTGAAAATATACCTTACACCATAAAAAACAAAAAACCATAAAAACCAAGAAAACCTAAAACCCCTTAAGAATTCATGAAACCCTTAAGAAAAGATAAATCCATAAAAATACGTAAATTACCCATAACAAATCTGAAATCCATAAAAATACAAAATAACCCCAATAATTCAAAAACATTTAATGATTTAATAAAACACTAAAAGACCCAAAAGACCCAAAGAATGCCTAAAACCCTTGAAAGAACATAGAAACCGTAATGTCATAAAATCCACAATAAACACTAAAATCCAATAAAAGATTATAAAATACACCATGTACCATAAAATACTATAAAGACACTAAAAATCATAAAGGACCCTAAAACAATAAAGGGCCATAAAAACATAAATTACTCTCAAGACCCCAAAACACCAATAGGACCCTAAAAACCAAAAAACCCCAAATGGACCCTAAAAACACTAAAACACCTAAAGCACCTTAAATATACTAAAAAACCCTAAAGGAACCTTAAAACCCTACATACCCATAAAAACCACCAAAGCCCCCTAAAACCCTAATGAACCTAAAATATAAAAATACCATAAAAGATATTAGAATCCCTAAAACCCTTTAGAACCCCTAAAAATATATTTTTTCAAAAACCCACTAATACATTTTAAAACCACCTAAAAGACCCTAAGAACCCTAAAAACTCTAAATGAACCTAAACCACTTTATGTCCCCTAAAAACCCTAATAGATCCTATAACACCCATAAAATACCAAAACCAGAAATCACATCAAATACACAAATAAAAAACTCTAAATGAATCTAATAACCCAAAAACTGTAAAACCATAAAAACCTATTAACAAAAATAATAATAAGAATAATAAGATAGCATTAAAACCGAAAAAAACTAAAAAATAGTAAAAAGGAAAACCCCAAAAACTCCAAAAACCCTAAAAACACTAAAAACCATAAAATCCCTTGAACCCCTTAAATTCCCTAATAAAATAAAAAAATGACACAAAAAGACTAAAAACCATTAAACCCTAAAAACTGTAAAAAAACATAAAACAGGTCTAAAATACCTAAAAAACTCAAACCAATATATTTACCATTAAACCACTAAAAAATCTAATAAGTCCCAAAAACACCAAAATCCAAAAAAAAATTAAACAATGTGAAAGACCCTAATACACAAAAAACCCATGAGCCCCTAATAAACCATAAAAATCATAAAATCATAAAAAACATTTCAAGTCCCAAAACACCCTTGAGGCCTCCTAAAACTACTAAAAACAATAAAAAACTTTAATTACCCTAAAGAATATAAATAAACCTAAAATAAATAAAACACATAACAGCCCCTAAAACCCCTAAAATCCCTAAAACACCATCAAATAACTAAAAAACCTAAACCCCCCTAAAACCCCTAAAAGGCCATAAAACCAAAAATACCAATGAATCCCTAACAAATTTTTAAAACCCTAAAACTCATACAACCAAAAACCCTTAAAAACATAAAAACCATAGAACCATTGAAAGACCTAAAACCCCTAAACCCCCTTAAAACCCAAAAAAAACTAAAATACCAAAAAACATAAAACCTGTAAACAATACAAAAACCATAAAACAATAAACCACACTTAAAATACACATAAACTGTTTAAACACCTAAATTACCCCAAAATCCGTAAAACCCTAAAAACTAAAAAACCATTAAAGACCCAAAAACCATGAGGTGCCAAAAAAACCAAAAGGCCCTAAAACACATATAAAAATTCTAAGACAATTTAAGACATTAAATAATTGGAAAAATATAAAAATACATAAAATCTGTAAAAATTAAAATAACCCTAAAAACCCATTTAACACATTAAAACCCCCAAATCCCCCAAATCATTAACATAACCTAAACATGACTAAAACCACTATAATCCCTAAAACCCTTTGAACCATAAAAAACAATAAATACCAAAAAAACAATCATAATTTAGAATCCCTAGAAACACAATAAAAAAATGAAAATCAATTAATATCTACAAAAACACTAAACCCACTAAAACACAAAAAAAACAAATAACCCCCCCAAAATATTCAAAATCCCAAGAAAATAGGAAAATCCATACACCCAAAAGAATCCCCTAAAACATGAAAACCCAAAAAAAAACCTAAAATCCTATAAAAACAATAAAAAATCCCTAAAAACCTAAAACTCCTTAAAAACCCTAAAATCCAAAATCCCAAAAATCTCAAACAACCCTAAAAACACCCTAAACCAATAAAACAATAAAAACATTGAAAAAATTAAAAACAAAAAAAATTATAGAAACCACTAAAAATCAAAAAAATCAATAAAAATATAAAAGAAAAAAAATTACCTAATGAGGAAAAAATAACAGTAAAACCCCTAAAAACATTTCAAAAAATTCAAAATTAACCAAATCCCCAAAAAACTGTTCAAAAAATTAAACCCCAAACCCAAAAACCTTATAACTCTAAAAAAACTAAAAATCCCAAATATCACTAAAAGAAGTTATCATTAAACCCCTAAAATGACCATTAAACCATAAAAACATCATAAATGGTAAAAACCACTATGAACACCCTATAACCCAATGAAAATCCTAACCCCTACCAAAAATTCCATTAAAAACCCCTAAAACCCTTAAAAATCATAAAAATCCAAAAAATTATTAAAATCACTAAAACCCAAATAAAATCCAAAAAAATCCTAAACATACCTAAACCTCCTTTAAAACCACAAAAAACTAAAAACCCAAGATGAACTCTAAAATCTGTTAAATACAATAAAAATACCTAAATACCCATAAAAACATGAAAACCCACTAAATTCCCAAAAATCCTGATAACACATAAAAACTAAAACCCTAAAAATCCTTAAACCCTAAAATACCATAAAAACATAAAACCCATAAAACCCTAAAAACAGAAAATCCACTAAAAACAATAAAACCCCCTAAAAACCCTAAAATCCCAAAATACATTAAAACATATTAAAACACATAAAACCTATCTAATACCCCTAAAGCCTATAAAATCCCAATTAACCCTTTAAAATTTAAAATACACCAAAACAATTAAAAACCTATCATTCCTAAAAAACCATAAAATTTCCCTTAAAGACCATATATCCCAGAAGATCATAAAAATAAAAAAAATGAAAATTAAAAAAACCTAAATTTTCAAATGACCTTATAGAAATCCTAGAATACCCTAAAAGTCATAAACACATAAAGATTCCTTAATATATGGAAACCCTGATGACCATAATAAATCTTTAAACCAAAAAAATTATTAAATACTATAAAACACCTAAAAACCCAATACCCCCCCAAAAAATATAAAACAATACTAAAACCCACTGAACCCTATAATCCCTAAATACCATCCAAAAATTCAAAAAACCATTTCCCCTCAATAAATGAAAATCCATAAAAACTCTAAAGCAATAAAAAACACAAAAAACCCGAAAACCCTTAAAATTCTATAAAAACCCTCAAAGAATAATAAAAAAACACATAAACCGTAAACACATTTAAAAAAACTAATGGCATAAAATACCTCAAAACCCCCTAAAAACCATGAAAACTCATCAAAACCCTATGCCCTAAATAATATAAAAATCTAAAATATTCATAAAAGAACTAAAAGACACTAAAAAAACTAATAGAAATAAAATAAATAGAAAAAAATGAAAACCAAAAAATCCTAAAATTCCCTAGTGAACAATAAAAATACTTAAAAATCAAAAAATAACCAAAACCCCCCAAAATCCAAAAATCCATACCCATAAAAATTCATCAATACCCAAAACCCCTAAAAATACTAACTTCACTAAAACCCAAAAACAACCAAAAACACCTAAAAACCAAAAGATGGCTAAAAAAATAAAATACCATATAAATAGAAAAACCTCCAAAATAAATGAAAATCAATAGAAAACCGTAAAACCCCAAAAAACCCTAAAACTCCCAAAACCCCACAAACCCTTAAATATAAATATAATGACCTAAAAAATAAAAAAAATATAATAGAATAATAACTATAAAACTCGATGTTTACCTCAATGTCATGTTTAAGTTCGAAAATAGAATTTTGGTATGACAAGAACTAGGTAGTGTATCTTTTTTATTATGTGAATGAGGTGTCTTAGTAAAGAGGTTCATGTCAAGGATCATATTTTACATCAAAAACTACTTGATGATTTTTTTATTATGTGGGGTTGTATTATTTATTATCATTGATTTCAAGGTATAACATCTTCAAATTGTCTCCAATGGGTTTTTGTTTGTGGAGCCAGAAATTCTCAATTGTTCTTATATATGCGATGACACATGGACCTACATTATAAAGGTAATAATTACATGGGTAAAGGACAGATCACCTTTTATAGTCATGTGGTAAGGATCTAACCATATAGATTAATGTCATGATGAAAATAATTCTTGGAGTAAAGTGACTAGTCAAATTTTGGGGTGGGGATTACTCGGATGTGGACTAAAGGACCTATAAAATATGTGGTCTCCTTGGTTGATGTTACCATATTGTTATTGTTTCCTCGAGAAGAGTAGGGTAAATTTGGGTGTTGTGTTTGGACCTCAGGGAGGCTTCCTACCTATCCCAGATTGTTAGGAATCAAATACAACATAGATTAGTGCCACTTAATTGAAAAAATAACCATTTTAGTTTGTTCTACAAAAACTAAACCATGTAGTTTAACATTATTCAGTAAGGATTTCTAGGTATCTGGTTTTTTATTAGTGTTTTGTGTGGGTCCTACAATGAGGCTGACCAATGGACCTGGAAGAGATGTGGTCTCCAAGGTGGATGTGACCCTACCATGAATTTAGCATGGAAAATATAATGCTATTGTTGGATTTTGTGTTTAGACCTTGTTGAGTCTTTATACATATCCCTATTAGTTGGATGCTAAATTCCACATAGTTCATATTCTTCATAGGTTATACCATTATAGGAGGTCCATTTAAAGCGGTAATGATAGCATGTGGTTGGTGATTACACTCAGAGGACACCCATGTATTTTCTTCTTCATCGAGAATATGGCCCTTTGAAAGAATTTGGTGTTTGTGATTGGTTCTTACACATGAAACTAGACTATATGTTTTGTGATTAAATAATATAGGAGCTCCATTTGAGGGGACATGATTGGAATTTGTGGGGGATGATGTGTAGGAGTTGTCCATGTGGTCGGGGATAACACCATACATGAGGCCCATTTGAAGTGTTGGGATCATGTGGATACTAAGATCACCACTAAACTCTCTAACCATGTTTTTCAAGCTTAGTTTGAGAAAGAAGTAGTATCATTATATCCAAAGATCACACAATTAATAATGTTCACTTGCGGGTGAGTTGTTAAATCCCAATGGAAATGGTAGTGGGATTTGAGTATGTATGTCTCTATTTTTTCATGATAACTAGGATATTCACAATTACAAATCTATCTAGCTATGGCCTGCCATGAGGTGAAGAGAAAAATGAGTGAAACTTATTATAAGAAATTTGTTTGGAATACATCAAGAGGAGTGCCCCAAAATTTGTTCAATGAGAGATTGGAATGCTCAACATTGGACCTCATCGAAGATAAGGGCCCATGGTTCCCCTCAGTCCCTTGAATGTGGAGGTTCATATGACCTCCCCAAGGTCATAAACCATCTTTTCACAAGAATGTAAAGATGAGGATATTTTAGTGGTTTTTCATGTAGTGGAGATCACCCGTGAATGTCCACATACAATGGGTATATAAATATGAATGGGAATGCAAATGTTCCTGAATATCTTATCATACATATTTGGTGGCTTTAGAATGGGACTATTCATGAGGCATTTGGAATGGTTTGTGGAGGTTCTAATATGAAGGTTGAGGACATAATGGAGTGGTGTTACGGGACTTACCCTAGGATGCCCCATTATTCATAAAAGGGTTTTAAGAGGGATGGGGTTTCCTTCTCATAGCACGTTGCTCTGATGGAGAGGGTACCATATATACGATATGGTGTTATGTGGTCCCATGATTTTCATGTATATCTCTTCGCTTCATATCATAAGGTTCTATCTGTATAACATGTTTCTCTGTAAAGTTTAGTTCCTCCCATATAGAATTTTTCTACATGAGGTATGGTTCTTCATGTATTGGGATTTTCTATGAGGATTCCTATATATAAAAAGATCCACCGATATTGTGCCTCACAGTATTCCATCTAAAAATTTTGTTATGTTCTTTGACCACCAGATGATTTATTATTTCGTCCCTACTAATATGCATCATGTTTTACCTGCTAGGAATCATCTAATGTCATTGGATTTTGGGGTTCCTCTTCGCTCAACTATCTCATTTTCTTCATATCTCACATTCATTCATGTCTCTCATACTATTGGTTATCTTTTTTTAACCCATTGGGGTTGATCTATAGAAAAGACTATGAACAGAGAACCATAGAGGTCGATCATTCAAGGTGGGTCACATAGTTTCATTTGAGGAATCACAATGAGGGTGACCCGCCCATAGATGAATTACGCAATGGGGGTCCTCAATTGAAAGTGCAGTCGTTGACTCATCATCTCATGATCTACATTGTTTGTGGGGAATCTGGTTTACAGGGGCCGGGATAACCATGTTTCTACGAGAAAAGTATCATTTTGGTTTGTTGGTGCAGATAGTACTGCCTCATCCCACGAAGAATTCGTTTCATGGGGGTTATCATTCACGATGTGAAAATATACATTATCCCCCGTAAATGGAATCATTTCAACTTCGGGCACCAATGGATTTTCCTCGCCCCATGAACTATATCAAATTTCAGGTGCTTCACGAAGTGGTGGAATTACATGTAGAGTGGAAGTCCATGGATTGATTTTTCATTAATGGAATCAACCCTTCCTTCAATGATTTCCATTTTGATCATTATTACTCAAATGTTAAATATATGTTTTATTCCACTTCTTCCAAATTAAAGGATTTAACATGATTTGTTTGTGAGATATTTATCACCCAAAAATGCCCCAATCAAAATATGTTTTTTAGAACAAGGTTGTTCCAATGTTGAAGTGTCCATTATTTGAATTAAATATTAGATAATCCTATAATTATTTTCCTAAGCCATGGGACTTAGTGAGCATAGTTTTACTATTTCTAATGTCACATGGAAAACCCTACAAACTTTCTTCCTTTTCTGTTACCACACTAATTTTTTACAAATTACACTATTGTGACAATATTTTGGGTGTAACTTGAATTTTTTTTGGATTCCCTTTGTTGGTCATCATCCAAAAAATCATTTTTCATTTTATATCTTGATTTATCGAAATTTCCAAAATCATATAAATTGTTGGTTTTGGGTGATGGATCTGAGCTTTTCTCTAGGTTTACCTTTGTGTGTTTTCCCCTAGAATATTTTGTGTCTCTTTATGTGGGAATTTAAGAGTATTAAAAACTAGACTAATGTGACTGCTTTTTAGGTTGAAATATTTGGATATGAGTTTTGGGGAGAGGGACTAATAGGGAATATTGACTGACACTGTCCCAGTATTTATAAATAGGAATGTTGGATTTTTCATGAGCCTGTATTTTGGATTTCAAAATTCCTGATGTGGTATGGTTAGAATATGTGAGAAGTAACAATAAGAGAGGTTTCTAGAATGATGTTTCTGGGAGCATACAGATATAGGAAAATCATCTCCTGGGGAAATATTTTCCCTTGGATGATAAGATTTTTTAGGTTGCTTATGTAGAGACAGCTAAAGAACATTAATCACATTAAAATAATTTTTTACTCAATAAAATAGACCTTCATTTATTATATCCATGTCATTTATGAAAATTTGGATTTTTCAATACCATGAAGGGTGGATTTCAGGGGAATTATATCAAAAAATAACAATGGAATCTGTATAAACATGTTCCATGAATGACAAAAAAACTCCCACATGTGGGTTGGAACGTAGTAAAGTTTACTATTTTTTTAAAGGGAAAATTTCTATGCAGTGTACTGTCGTATGGAGAGGAAATTTTATGCTTAATACATGGGGTTAAATTTCTCTACAAATGGGGAAACGATTCTCTCTTATCATGTTTATTTTTCAAGGAGTGATTTATCATCATTATACATGATGGGGGGAAATTTTTTAAACTATAATATAGGGGTTTTCATATAAAATGAGTGATATGCGGTATATATAAAATAGGGGGTGAAAAGTGATATGAAAACCCTCTCTAAAGGATGAATTTTTCATTGGATGAAATTCATTTTTTGTGGGTAGCGTATGCATATCCAACTAAGGCATATTATGAATAATAAAATATTTTCTTCGTCAATCCACATGCCCTCCATTTTTGGTGACCAGTGAGGATTATGGGGATTCATAACATTCTAGACACATAGTATTGTTTTCTGAAGGAGAGTTCCTAAAAACAAGATGGGCATTTCAATTTATAACTTCAAGGTAATATTTAGAGTCATTGAACTTACAATATTTTGACCCAAACTTATATTAAATTATTGTGTGGAGAAGGTTAATTTTAATTTTGAATAGGATACCATGAATGGGGTGAGGCTCATACTGTACTCTCCAATAAATTTCTGTCACAGGCATAGGAGAGTCGGGGAAATTTATTTTTTTTCTCTGCATTTCCTATGATGGTATGCCCCGTAAATAAGAAAAGAGGGGATATATTTAACCCTTTTGGGACATGATATTTTAACATTTTACTGTATCTACATGTAATATGTACAAAAAAATCAATCCATAAATAGTTATTAAAAACACATTTTGTTTCACTTCATTCTGTATGGACAATATTTTTGTAGTTAAATGTCATGTGGTAAGGGTGAAATAAGGTCCTTTAGTTTATGGTCTTATGAATATTACCATTTTCCATATAAACCATGAGTAACTGAAGTACAACTAGGTTAGTATGCTCTATCATACCCCGAACATAAGGGAGAAAGAATGTTTCATTCATAAACATGGGGATTCTCATATCAAGAGAAATAATACAACTCATATAATCCATTGGGTCATATTGAGAAAGAAAAATCCTCTCATAGGGATTAATTTTCCTCGGTATTATTGAACTTTTTATGGGAATCAAATTCCAAGACAACTGGGGTATATTATGAATAGAAAAACAATGGTTCCCTCAAAATACTTTCCCTCCAAATCTGATGGCCATGAGGTTTATTAGGATCTGAAATTTTCTAGGAGACAGAGTTGGATGAATGGAGGGGATGTGTCAAGGCACATCGAATCATTTAGATTAAGATAGTCCATATATTTTGATATTTCATACATAGATCTGTCTTATATGTAAGGGGGTGTAATAAAATTTTTAATGGATCCCTAATCGAGGGACACAAAAATAAGATATCTAACATTAATATATTTTAGAAAATAGTGGATGCATATGTCTTCATTTTTTTTATATTCTGTGGCTGGGGCTAAGAAATTGGGCCTAGGTGTCACTATGTATCTCCTTAGAACAATAATCAAGACATACGTTGTTCTTGAGGAACCATGACGTTTTACATCATTTGGTAAGGAAGTTTTCCTTGTAGATTAATTTCATGATGTAAGTAAAATTATGTACCTTTTATGTTCTTTATATCACTACAATGTGTCGCTTGATGTGGATTGATATTCCTTGTTCATGTTGTGAATCCTCTTGAAAACCACTTAGGCCCACTTGAGTTTTGATTGGTGTGAGGAACAAGGGGAGGATGTGGATTATTCTTTTCATATAGGTGATTAAATGAATGATGAAGGTATTTTGAATTTTTTATGATTGTTCCTGGATGGAGAATCCAAGAGTCACTATGTATCCATTATAAGTGAGAATCAAGCCATACAATGTTCTTAAAAAACCCACTATGTAGATCTGACATGTACACATGGTGGTGGAAAATTAATCCCTTATTGCATCTGGACTTGGGACTGGATATTTGAGAATCAAATTGTATCTTTTAAAGAAATAATCAATCCACATGTAGTTATGGGACCCCATGTAGTTTAACGTCATTCAATAAGGATGATTCATGTTCCAAGGTGAATGAGGGGAAATGTTATATCTTGACACGATATCAAAAGTAATGGAATCGCTATGTATCTCATGTGTTAAAGAATCAATCCAAACATAGTTCTAAGTAGGAAATATCTATGTAGGTCTAACCTATAAGCATATGGTGGGGATTTTTCCCATTGATTCATTCATTCTTGTGGTCAGAAATGAAAATTAGAGTTCTAGGCATCACTACGTATCTTGTTTAAACTTGACCCATGCCATATGTAATTCATGATCCACATACTCACAATGGTCCAACTGATGTATTGAATGATGGAATTTTTATAGAAATGGTTCTGGGGATAGGGCATGTCTTGGAGTCCCCTACATTGATTTAGTTCATATGTAGATGAGATATTTTTGGTATTTTGCAACAAGACCTCGAACGTTAGTTCTAGGTGTCACTAAATATACATTAAGATAAGATTCAAACCATACATAGTTCGTGATGAACCATGCTGTTTAACATCTTGTAGTAAGGACCATAGTTTCTTGATGTGAATGAAATAACATCATGGCTAGTTCAATAAATAGAGATCCCAATGTCAATACATATCTTGTAATGGAAGGATCCTAGAAACACATTGTCCTTGATGGAAGTTTCCCTAAATATGTTTGGTCCCTACGTAGGGAGGGTGAATTCGTTCACACTGGGGTGGCTTTACTAGGATTTTGAATCGATGCATCTCTACATATCCATTGAAAATAGGAATCAGGATGTACATAGTTCACAATGTATAATGATGTTTAATGTCAAGTAGATATGACAATATCCATGCAGTTTAATATCATTTGGTTAGTATATAGAATTCCCAGCATCAAATGGGGATATTGTGGTTGGATCCTTGATTATAGATTTGGGTGTCAATATGTATCCTACAAAAGAAATAATCAAAGATCTTTTAGTTCTAAAAAAATAAAGGGTGGTGAAAGATGTCGATGAAAATTTTCTCTCAAGTGAGTACCTTAAGGTGATGAGCAGTTTATTTTCAAAAAGTGAGGAAATTGATGTTATGTAGTTAATTGTCTTGAGAAATAAAAAGTATACTATACAGTTTAACATCATCTGATCAGGAAAGATGACTTATAGATGTTAGAATGAATATTTTATTATCTATTTAGAAACAAAATCCTTATGTCAAATGTGGCTCTGAGGATAATTTTATGTATGAATGTCATCTCATAAATAGAGAGATATTTTTAGTAGGACCAGAAAAAAGAAGTATAAGTGTCACTACATATCCTAAAATGGCTACAGTCAAGTAATACATATTTGTAAATGGTCATGTAGGGAATCCCCGAGTAACACTCCTATTCCCACATGAGTTATGATTGTTGTGGGAAACAAGTAGTGATAACGGATTGTTCCTCCACATAGAGGACACTAGATTTATCAGAGGTACATTTTGATTTTGAGGTGGATAGACAAGGATATGAAATCCTAGAATCAATTTGTATCTCATCATTGCAAGATTCAAGCCACACACAGTTCTTTAGAAAGAAACTCCATATATGGATCTGACTCGCACATGGAATGAAGTGAATTTTATACTTCTATCATAAAAATCGTTCTCATGTATATTGAATAATAGAATAAAATTAATATTCCCTTATAGGTTAACATAATATGGTGAGTACCTGATATCCTATTTTATGGTTATAGAGTTTAGACCATGGGGAGAGTGCCCCAATAGATATATATGTGATGTGGTGATGTTAGTGATGGTTCTGAAACCCCAGTTCCACCCCTTACATTCCCTAAATTATTACACATATTTGAATTACATGATACATAGACTCAGATTAATGTTTTAATTTCATTAAAATAGGACAACGTAAATTGGGATTACATGTGGATGTTGCCAATAATTTCTTTATCATGTCAAGCCAGGAGGACATCTCAACCCATTGAGGGGTTAGAGGTATATGAATAGGACTTGTACCCGAGGTGAAGGACCTTATTTAAAGGGACCATGATGACTATCTCAACTTTTAGTTTTTTGGGGGTTTCATAACATTTTATAAGAGGGATGTTATCCATGATGTTTTATGTCATACAGTGAGGAAGAAATGTGTTTTCTAGTTTTTGGTTGTGCAACTAGAACCATATTTTGTGAAGTTTATCCTCGTTAGATGAGTATGATTATTACATGTAGTTTAACATCATAACCCATGTCAAATATTTCTTATATAGTTTAATGTCATGAAGCTAGGTCATTTCACAATGGGGTTTAATGCCATGTGGTCACAAAGTGATGCCTTGTGATTACATGATGTATTCCTTCATGAACATTGAATAATAAGGAACTGTTGTGATATGTCTATACCTAAATATCAATGAATAAGGTCCAAAAGTGTAGACTCTATGTATTTTCTATGGTACCTCCCATTTCATCTCATCTTTGGAGGTTTTTTTATGAGTATCATTGATGTTCTGAGAACCAACACCATCTCACCACTAAGGGAATATTGGAGGAGATAATTTTTTAAAGGCTTTTGAAATCTAGTTTTTATAGACCTCAAAATGGTGAAATTTATACAATCTCTTTTTCCTTGATTCACTATAATTCATCCAACCGTGTCTGGGATTTCTCATTATGGATAGCTGGTCACTGATGTAAATGTAATTTGAAGGAAATTGAACATCAATAGGTAGGACAACATTTTTATTATATACTACTAAGTGTGGGGTCACTAATGTAGAAGTACCATTTCTTGTTTGGTAAGCCCACAAATCAAGGAGGATCTTCTCCATCCATGAATTCTTATCCTTTTATACCATATTCTAGTGTATATTTCATACGAACTTTTTGAAAGCATATATCATTCCATTAGGGATTGTGTGGTAGCTGGATTGATGTCATAATAATAATAGAGCATTTAAAATTTTTTATAAAAAAAATGTAGTTATTTTCTATCATTATTTTATGAGGGACACCAAATATTTTTGATGGTGATGGATTTTATAAACTGGAAAATGTTATTTTCCATTACTTATTTTTAAGGTATTGATTCATCCCACATAGAGAAGAACTCATTTGAATTAAGAATATACACAAACTACTTGGATGTTGAGGGAGGATACGACCCTACGACATCAATTCCCCATTTGAAAAAAGTTCAGGATTAATGGTATGTGTGCAGAAATCGAAGGGTTTGTGAATGAAATTTGAATGAACGTGGATGGGATGTAAATTTTTAGTGAATTTGATGCATTCCTACATTATAGAGGGATAGTTGAACCCAATCAATCAGATTTAGATGGGATGCTTGTATTCTGACTGATTGGAACCACATTCTCTAGTGTGAACATCCATAATAACGTAAATGGTCCCTTCTCTATCAATTAACCAGATAAGGACATCATATTGGAACCACTTGTAATGGGGCTTTTGTGATTTGTTTTTTCATGGAGAAAAATGTTAATTGATCATATTTGGAAATTCTCTCTTCTAGATATGTCTGGTGGGAGTTATCCCTTTAGAATGTTTTCCAAAATGGGTGTCATCCACTCTGTGGTACGACCATGTGGTTTAGGTATAAGACTTGTTACAGTGATATCTTCCATGTTGGTCTTAAGAAATAGTGATAAAATATATCATAACGCAATTATGATGATTACATCATCCCACACCAGATCTACTAGATATTTGGATGCATTTTCTAATGCATCTACATGGGAATTCTATTACTATTGTATAGAAGTCAGTATCGGTTATAAATACATTACACCAATAATAATCAAATTTTACTTATATGGGGAAAAAGATCATCCTTTATCATATCAAAATTATAGTTATCTTACTTGATGACCATATCAAAATTAACTTTTATATTTAATTGGTTACCTTGTATTTTATGTGATAGATCAAGACCTGTAATGAGATCTTTTTATTATAATTCATTGTTTGAGTGTCCCTCCTCCTTCATGAATTAGTAAAGAAAAACTTCATTCTCTGGGTATATAAGCCTCACTCCCAACACCACTATGTTCAAGCCTGGGTTCTTCAACACTATTCCCTATCAGGCTTCTACATGCACCAATATAAGGCTTCTCCCATATCTATTAATCTTTTGAAAGAGAAAAAACCTCATTATCAGTAGTTCAATGTGAAATGATTTTTTTTCTAAAAAGTGTTTCTTGGCCATGAAATCTGATAATTCATTTCCATTGATTACTATATAAGGAACAAAATGAATTTCAAACTGTTGGAGGATGACTGCCCGCCCTGATAGATGTTCAGTCAACATCCTATGGGTATTCATAACTATACCACCCAATATAATAACTCAATAAAACATGCACATGATGGATGATCAGATTTTGATTTATAGTATAAACTCCAGATGGTTCAATACATCATCACGTTGGTGGAAAAATCGTGGATTTGGACCAACGACCTCGTCTCCTCGGGTGGGGTGATTCATCCAAAAAATCAGATAGTCACCCCAGAGCATACCGACATAACTACTCAGGTTTAGGAAGTTGGATGACCTTATTCCAAGATAAAAGAAAAAATATATTACTAAAAAATACTCATTCCAACTGTCGGAAAATGGTCTAACATTGTGGCCACTCCATAATTGACATATACCCCTTCCTAAACTCAAGATGTTTGTCGATGTATCCTGGATACATCATAGGAAGAAACCAAATAGTGTCCTATATATTAAGGCCACTACCAATAAAAGGTGGACCCTTTTTGCCACATGATAGCACTGAAAATTGAAATTATCCAATGGTATTTGATAAATGAGGAGCACACAAATGATTTAGCTGTGCTAGAATCCTGAATTCATGACTCCATCAAACATCTATCAATAAAGCCTCAATATCCTATTTCCCACCACTAAAATAAGGATTTTGTAGTATATTTTGTGAAGGCCTTCCCCACATTGTCACTATATGAGGTTCAAAAGGTCCCCCTAGAGCACCAACACAAGCTTACACCATGGTCTAGAAACGATCAGTCAGAAGAGCCTATCTTTAGATACTTGTATGGGTAGCCCTCCCATTGCCCAAAAGATATAATAGAAAAATGATTCAATCGTTTCTATAATCTTTCCAAATTTTCCTCCCCGGTGCATTCCCTATAGATATTTCTTTCCCTAAATTCGGATGTCTAGATTTGATGGTTTCCCTCGCAATGAAATAAGTTGTTACAAAGGCCCTCCCCTATGTGACATAATGCAATGAGAAAGTCATCCCCACATTACAATACATCCTGATGGCCCTCCCCTGAATTTAAACTATAGAAAATCTCCCTACTGCTAGATTTATGAAGCTAGTCCCCACCATAAGAGCAGTCATTGTGTTGGCCCTCTCCACAATGTTTCCAAGCATTAAGAAGGTCCTAACCTTACTATAGTCCTTCCTAATGGTCCACCCAATGGTATACGATAGATAATTAATCTTTATATCCTGAAAATAAGTGGAAATTTTAGTCCTCTCTATCATGACACTGTCTATGCATGTCCTCCCCACAGTCAAGAATCACACTAACGAGAAGGACCTCCCCTTATTGGGTAAAATAAGTGAAATCCATCATATGACGTTGTACATAAAAATATGGAGTATGACGCACTCCATAATTTCTCCATGTTAATATATATTCTTTCTCAACCAGTGGATGAACCAGGGGCATTTTTATCTTTTGATACACCCTTGTGCCATTCACATGTCAATGAGACTCCCACTAACCCTACTTCTTAGAATGAAATCATTAAGGAGTAGTCAAACTAGGCCGATGAAGAAGAAGAATCTATGGAAGAAAAAAAAAGATATGCTCCTTGTGAGAAGACATCTATCTTGAGATGACATACCAGTTATGTTCTATACCATTTCGTATTCTCAGTGTAGCATTCCAAAAGTGTTGTTAGAAGAATTTATGCATAACATTCACCTCAATATATGGAAAACTGTTCACCATCTGAGGAAAATGTTCTACACTTTGATGGTTTTATAGACCATGTTAATGTCCTAGGAGAGATTCATCATCCAATATACATATAATCCCATCCATATTCCTGGAGATCTCATTCTGAAAGGCGAATGAAATACCATGTGCTAGCCTACAATCATGAGATGCTAATGTTTTTCTACCTTATCATTAATTCCCTATCTAGTGTTAATATCCAGGGATGGGGAGAATATGAAGCTCTATAATTCACCCCACATCTAATCAATAAGAACACACTAGAAGTGATATCCTATAATTTCATCATCCCCATATGGATGAAAAATGATGCACTAGATCAGGAGAGGTGGAACACTCTATAAGAACCAGCTATGAGTAAGTCTCAGAAGTGTTAGCCCTGACGAGAGCCATCAATCGAGAATTTACTGAACCAGGCCACCAAGAACATCCATAAGGACACCCATATAAGGTAATCCAATCAAATAGCAATGATAATATCCTTGAAAAATGTAATTCATGTTCAGAGCATGTACCATATTTGGCTCACACCAGCTTGGGAATGCTAGAGATCAAGAAGCCAGGTATAACAGTAACAACTGCCGCAACCTGAGACCAACCCCCAACTATAGGTATGGGGGAGTTTTTATCAAAACATTATCTCATAATAACAAAACATCAGGGCCCTATCACATTAAAATAGGAATGAGAGAAACCCAACCTATAGGTTTGGGGAATTTATGTCAAATTCCTTCCCATAGAATGTATATATTCTCAACACTGGGGAAAACAATGGATAGAAGGGTAACACATTCAATAACATCCCCCGACTCAAATCCCCCAATGTAGAGTCAAACTACATGGTCATATCGGGGTTCCCATTGTGTCACTCTTCTCCATGAAACCCCAATTTTATCACAGAATGTATTTAGAAGATCCAACAATGGACAAAGGAAGATATCCTAGTATTTAGCATGAGGTATTCCACCTAAAAATTTGTATGCATAAGGGAATTTTAGTGACATATTCCCCATAGAGATCACTGAAAATAATATAAATTATTAGGAAACATGACAAGTGGGTTCCCTCCTGGAGATGGTCTATAATGATCCTAGTGGTTTTCACAGTCAAAACCAAAGTGTTGTCCTAAATTTATGTTCCCCGTAAGTTAATATTCCACCACCTCTTACATAAATCTCAAGAATTTGGAAGAATAAGAGTATGATTTAGGAACCACCACCTCCTACCTGTGAAGATGATTCCCCCACACTAGAGGAGAGATTATCTCGACATGAGGATGAACTAAATGAGTTATGGTGAATCAATGTTGAGATGCTATGAGCAGGCCATCCTACTGGATGAGCTCGTCATTTAGAGAATCAACACCCACTTCATCATATGTACCTCTACCACAAAGGATCATCCTGACAGATGAAAGATGCAGGGAAATATCATTCAAGGAAGCATCGATACCATCATTCAAATAAATCCAATCCTTATAGTATATTAGTATTTAACACCACTGGGGAAGAAACTAGAAAAAAATTCAGGAAAATCAATAAAGGATTCCCCTAGGTGGGTATCCTCCTCAAAATCCAGGTGTTTTCACACATCCTATCACTCCCATGTTTCTCCCTCTCATTGTCAGGTCAAAAAGACATGCATCAAGGTCTCATTAATAACATCGATTTACTGACAACTCAAATGGGAGAAATGGAGGGGTGGTTCACTCTTATACAACTAAAATGGAACGCTTACCCGGACTTTGTTAGAAACATCCCACCTCCACCAAATTTTTGGAATCCTGTATTCCTAGTGTTCAATGGCTCAGGGGACACAGAAAAGTATCTAATGCACTACTCTTATTTTTTTATTCCATTATTGGAACCCCATAGCAATATGAATCAGTGGAACTCTAATTCTTCGTGCGTGCTCTTTAAGGATCTCCCTTTGAGTGGTATACTAGTCTATTTGATAATTAAATCATGGGTTGGGAAGACCTATGGTAGTAGTTATCTTCTTGTTCTGCTCGAAATTGAAAAAATCATTTGTTAATGATCACATGAACTAAAAATAACAACAGAATGATATAGTCTCATACTTTATCACTAGTTGGAAAGGTCTAACATACTCCATGAGCCGTCTAATCCCCTATGATTAGATGTTTTCAATGAGCATCGATAATATTGGAGATAAGCTGTGAACACCACTTATTAATGTAAAATATAAAAGGGGGTTTTTTATTTCTATGCCATTTCCCAAAGGATAGAGGATTCCATAGAGATTAATAATTTCATGCCCCGACTAACACTATCATCCCCAAAGAAAACAACGGGAAGAGCGTAAGCGACCACTTCTATGATTAAGCCACCACTAGGACCAGCTCCAACTGCAAGGCCCCCATCAGACCATACAGCAGCAGAAAGATTCCAAAATACACCCCTACCTCAGCAAGATAACCACTTAGGATCCAATATAAAACAATTCACGAAAAGTTGAAATAAGGATTATACATTATGGGATGATCAATTCTTTGGCTACATTGTAGACACTATGAATTCCTACTTACTTCGAATTCTGATGCCAAAGAGGGATGATGAAGTAGGTATTGATGACCAACGAGAATAATGCCACTTCCATAAAATATTAGGGAACAACATTCGAGATTTATTTTTCTCCAAGGATATCCTACTAATGATGAAAGATTCCAAACTAGTAATGTTTGGACCACAACTAGTGCAACTGGGAAATGTTTCCAGAAATGTCCCGGATGTAGGAGGGGAGTGGAAAAGAGATATCAGAATGAAGGAGTAGAATTTTTATACTTTTATCACTCATAAAATAGTAAATTGATCCCTTTTAATCCTCAAGGAATAGTTTAAGAAACCATTTATGCCTCCAACTACCCCTGATGCATCAGAACCAACATCCTCGAACCCAAAATCCTCTAAAGGTCAACTGACTAAAAATTAGTTGAATCATAATGGAAGAAAGAGAATGTAGGAATATGAACCTTCAAAAGACCCAATGTTTCATTTGACACTATTGGATTTCATACCATTTAATCTGATGATATGGTCAATACCCCACCAAATAACAAAATGTGCACCACCCAGATAAATTGAACCATTTTCTGAAGTCAATCAAGCAGGGTCATTATTAGATTAGGAATTATTTTTCGACTCTATCAATTCCATCCACTTAGTGGATCAATTATCTAATGATGACTATGGTTATGAACCCTTCTTCCCCCACCCAATTTGGGAACCAATGGAAGGGGTTACAAAATTTTAGGATGCCATGGAAGATATAGTCATGATAGAAACCAAATCAATGACCGCACATCCAATCAACCAATAAATGTTTTAGAGACTCATGAAGTATCCCTTCAGTAGACAAAATGGGAATTTTAAATATTCCATACCCCTATCAGAAGAAAATATGGATCACTGATCCTTAATTACGCATCATAAGGTTAAGAGATGTGTAAACCCCCATGACATCCTGGGAGACACACTCTACCAAGACCACAATGTGAAGAAGCCCCACCAGCTCCTTTTTCAAGTGTTGAAGCTTCTAAATCCAACAATGACGTCCATAATGGGAATGAGAAAGATAATCCCCAGGCTAGGAACCACAAAAAATAGATTAGATATACGTAATTATGAAGAAATTAACCTCAGTTTCATCCATGATTTCAATCCTGGATGCATTGAATCTATCAAAAGATCTCATGCAGGCTCTCATAGAAGATTTACTAATACCCAATGAATTTGAAGGTGAAGTGTCCACTTATGAAGTATATGTGGAAGAAAATGATACCAAAAAATTCCGTGTAATATTTTCCATAATATTTCAAGATTATTACTCCATTATGAAAGCATACATCAAGACCCTCTATGTGTCTAGAATGATAAATGGAATCAATATTCAAAAAATATTCCTTGATAATGGCTCTAGAGATAAACGCTTCCCAATGTAGATAGTTCATTAGATAGTTTGTGATAAGGATAGATTAACACAGATCACCACATCATATTTGGTGTTTGAAAAAATCAAGATGAAGTTGTTAGGACAAATCAAGCTCAAAACCAAGCTAGGAAACATAGTGGCCGACATAAAATTTCTGGTGGTCTTAAAAATACATCATTCAATGTCCTACAGGGAAGGCCTTGGCTGCATTAACACATTACAATTATCTATTCATACCATAAATTAAAAAAATATAGCATCATGGGGGAAAATGGTATGGTTTAGGATGAGACGTCCCCAATTCAAATCTCATAAATCACACTACCTCGATGAAGGATTCTATGAGTGGGATGGGAATTAGTCATAAAAAGATAGAATTGTTTAGGATACTGCCACAAAAAGACTGGAAATGGATCATATGAACCATCTTAGGATGCATGGAGAATAATATATACTCCCCATCAATCAGGTGGGGTGCATGAGTCCCAAATTAGATGTGGATTCAACCATATTCATGGTCTCAATCATGTCTACTGAGCCAGATAGTGTTGAATGTGAAATGTACCTCGAGATGACATTGAATGCTCAAACTAAAATTCACATATCCCATCATCAGGCTTGGAAAAATATCCAAACATTCCTGCCAAGGTAGAAGAGGATGTCTCTCTACTAAATTATAATGGGTATGATCCACCGCCCCTCACTCAATCACCACTTGAAAATTCCGCTCATTCAGCAGGGACAAAAAAATGATGTTTCTACCATTAAATAGTAGAATTGTGATTACATTACAAATTCTGAAGATCTAATCTCAAGAAATATATACCCATCAGAAGAACATGAAGTGGAGGATGATGTGGATATGGATGAGAATGAATAACATGATCTTAGGGATGTACCTCCAACTTTGGAGGAAGTTGTCACTACTAATATTTATGAACTCAAGCAAATATACATGGGTATTGAAGAGGACATGATTCCATCTCTTATTCATGAGACCATGTATTCCAAAGATAAAGAGATATAAACCTTCTTCCTAAAGAAGCATAAATATTTTTTTTCCTAGAACTATACATAAATGATAGGCCTCGATCCAGAGGGGACCAATCACCACATGGGCCTTTCAGATGATCATTGTGGCTACAAACAAGCTACCCGATGGGCACACCCATCACATGATACCTAAATAGAGGTTGAATTTGAAAACCTCATCAGACGTAACTTCATTCCAGAGGTCTAGTATCCCATATCGCTAGAAAATAGATGTCCATGTTAAAAAGATTAATTGATAGATCATGGTATGCATTGATCTCATGGACCTCAAATGTCACTGACCCAATAATGATTTCCTAGAACTGATCACTGCGTTTTTGATGAATTAAAATACATGATATATGGCTCTCTCATTCATGGAAGGTTATTTAGGTTATAACCAGATCGAAATGAAATACGAAGATGATGAATATACTACATTTGAATACCCCTAGGGAGTATTTCTATACATGTTAATTCCCTTTGGATAGAAGGATGTCGACACCACATACTGTCATTCCATGAATCACATCATCAAACCCTTATAAGGAAATTTCATTGCATACTTTGTGGATGATTTGATGGTTAATTAAACATGGTGCTTAGACTAAATGTTAGACCTTGAAACCATTTTCATAAAATTACGATATCATAGTTTCAAAATGAACCCCCTAAAATATGCCTTCAGCGTCACCTCAGGGAAATTCCTCTACTTCATTGTACACCTTGGTGGCATTGAAGTATAACCTGAAATTCCAAAGGCTATCCATGGAATTTCACCACCACACAACCTGACTAATATTTGAGGACTCCAAGGACATCTAGAATATATTTAGTGCTTCATACTAAACTTCATGCGAAAATGACTTCCCTTCACCAGGTTAATAAAGAAAGGTATAAAATATCAATGGACAATGATTGTTAGGAAATATTCAACAATATTAATTAATATATATAAATAATATTGTTATTAATGGAAAATACCAAAGGAAGATCACTCATTGTATACCAGACCACCATGGACTGACCCCTTGGTGGCATCCTCACATTGAAGAATGAATCCTCTAGCGAGAATAGTCTCTATTACCTCATCCAAAACATGATCAATGTTAATACTCATTCATAGAATATAAATAAAATCTTCATTCCATTAATATTTGTTGTCACAATGTTGTGGCATTACTTACTGCACCACAAATTCCACCTAGTCTCTAATAGAAACTTGCTCAATTACAGTCTCAGTTATCCATTGTTGACTGGATTCTTGTCATGGTGGACTACCATCCTAATGAATTTTGATATACATTTCATAACACAAAAGATGTAAAATTCCCAAAATTAGTAGACATTGTGGTAGAGCATCCCTAAATAGTAGTTACCCAATTATATGTTGAGCTACCTGATGAAGTGGTTTTCACGATTAGAGAGGATCCCTAAATTTGGGAGATGTATTTCAATTTTGTGGCTAAAATTTCGATAAGAAAAATAATAATGTACAATACCATGCCTTTATCGCAGGACTAGAACTAGCACTCCAAGTGAATGCTAATCAACAAATGAAAAAAGGTTATTCATAACTAGTAAACAAGAAGGTCAATGTAGAAAATGTTATTATGAAAGGCTAGATGATCCCTTTGATGAACCTTGTTCGAGAATCGATGGTAGAATTCACGCAAGATCCAACACTAACTTATGTCACTCGTTTGTAGAATGCAATAGATGATGCATTATAAAATCCAGCCACAACTCTGGGTGATCTAGATCATAATGAAATGTTCATAATCATTTCTCAGTATTGGATCATTTTACCATATGTTAAGTCCAATACGGAAGGAATCAACGAGATTAGTCCCATCTCTAAGTCATACATTCATACCCTTGAATGGATCACCCCCATTGTGGACTTTATTCTAAAGGTAGAACTCCCAGAATATAGGGATGGAAGGGAATTGATCCTAAGATGAGTGGTAAATTTTATGATCCATGGTGGAACATATCAATGAATAGATCTCTTCATGTGAAGCCTTGATGGAATCATTTTCAGTTTCATTGATGGATAAAAAACTGATGCCATCATAAAAGTTGTGCATTCTAGAACATGTGTGGAACACCAATTAGCTTCCAAACTCTCCCATAAAAATTGATGGATTAGATACTATTAACCCTCCATGATGTAGTAATGTGCCTATTTCACAAAAACTTTTCATTTCGGTCAAATTCATGCCATCTTCATCCATCAAGCCATGTAGTTTTTTCATAGAAAAAATCACTCATGGCCATTACCCTTATGGGGAATGGATGTCGTGGGGCGATATCCTCTAACCAAAGCAAGAAAAGTCATGTTTATTTTCACAGTAACTCACCTCTTTTACAAATGGGAAGACATTTTACCCCTTAAAGAAGTCAGATCAAAAATAATTCCCATCATTGTGAAATATAATTTCTTTATTTGTTTTGGTGTCACTCACCCAATACTGGAAGACAACATGCACTACCACTCAATCAACCCTATACTCATTAGTATACGGGATGGTGGGGGATCTACCCATTGATATTCATCTTCCATCACTTCGTGTAAAAATCCATGATCAACTATCTATAGATGATAAATCCCAATAACGGGTTGATGAGCTTGGGTGGTTAGATGAGAAAATACTGCACACTTTTCACTATTTGGAACTCTACCAAAATAGGATTTCACTAGCCTTTAAAAATAATGTTTTCCTCCAATCATTACTTGAATGATAAATGATTTTGGTCCTCAAAACATCAATAATACGGCAGAGTATGGCTCCAAAGTTGGAGAGACAATGGGATGGACCACATGTCATACACAATGTTTACTACAATGGAGAATATGACCTGATTTCAATGGATGGAAATCTCACTATAGCTCCGAACAATGTAGGTTTCTGAAGAAATATTTCATGTATCCAAAAAAACAACACAAATTAATAATAAAATAATATTAAAGAACACGAAGAAGTCTTCCATGCTGCATGAAATTATATAGCATAACATCCTTGTATTAGTTTCATGATTTTAAAATACATAGATACATACACATCCACATTTTATGATGTTAAACTACATAGAATCGAAATACTTTCCGCAAGACAGTAAGAATGATGATGATCATTTTGTTCAGTACAGTGACTTTTTGCGCAAAAATATTATAGATGCGAGGGAAAGGTGGAAATCCCCCCACATTCTATGTATGGGTCAGGCCATCATAGAGAGTGCATGTTAGAACTATGTATAGAATGTTTCTCATTCAATAATGGGATATGTAGTGACACCAGGATTCTACATCCCAATCTAGCCACCTGTCAAAATAAAAAATTCCCCTCTCCTTGCATACAGTTCACATTAGCATAGGGAAATTCTGGAGTCCAAACTGCAGGACAATAAACTGAATGCCCAAAGATTTCCTTTCCATATGACATTAAACTATACATACATCAACATAATCCAACGATGTTATACTTTTTGATGGATTTTCCTTTACACATGATGTTAAAATGTAGAGAAGGTGTCCTGATCACATGAAAATAAACTACAAGATGAATTCATCCATGCTGAAAAATATTAAATTACATAGCTTATTCATCTATAATTCATTATGCAAAACATCTTATCATTTTCATCCTTACCACATGACATTAAACTACATTACCCCGAAACTGATCTCAACTGAGGGGAAATTTACTCTAGTTTCAGTCACCAACCATGTACTGCTACAGAACTATGCTTTGCTCGATTCCCATATACTGATGGGATAAACAGTGATACTAGGATCGTTCATCCTGGTCTAACCACTATAAAAAACTGACCCCCATATATTTCTAGTGCACAAGTCAGACCACTACATGGAACATATTGTCCTAGAACTAAATACCTCTTGATTCTTTCCCTAAAATGATACATAGAAAAACCATGAACATTAGACTTGATCCAGCCACCACATTGAAAAAAATCCCTCTATTTTACTATCAACTGCCCCTGCATCATCCGTGGATACCCTGGATATTTATTATTCATCACACTGATCATAGATTATGTGAGATTTGGAATGGTGTTAAAGGTTTCCCCTTGACGAGTAGAGGATATATGTATGCTACATGAATAATACAAAATGGTAAAAAATTCCCCCTCCCTGTGTATGAGAAAAACCTATATAAGGAGGGATCTCAAGATCTACTTGTGTCTTGATTCATATCGCTACGAGATATGTAGTGAGTATCAGATCCTCCATCCCGATACATCCTCCCTCAAATAAAGAAAAATGTGAAATACCATCTCTCTATGAACAGATTGAACAAAATAGGGAGTTTCTAAAAATACATCTGGATTGATTCTTACTCTCACTGGAAATATATGAATGCCTGAATTCTTTTTCATGTTCATGCTACCACCACAAAAAATGCTTCCTTTCCCTATAAAATCCTCTGACCTATATATGGAGTTTCTCTATAAGATCCACCTATTAAATCATTCATTCGCCTGTAGGATACGTAAAAATCACTGAGATCTTTAAACATAGGCCTTGCTACACCAATGTATTGAAGGAAAATTCGCATGTCCTTCTTCATGACCCCGATGTGTGGCAGCATAATCCCTTTCAAATCCTTATTTATCACACTGAGTATTCTAATGACGGAATAGGAGTCTGGGAAGATGATTACTCACATTCATACCAACTCACTATTAGCCAACGTCTTTACAACAAGACATAAAACAACAGGGTACACTAAAAACAATGTGTGAACTGACTCTTTCTCTCACAGGTTTTGTAGTGACGCCTAGATACTTCTCCCTAGTCTAGCAATCATCTAAAAAAATATTATATTATCTGTGTATGTATCATTCATATGTAGGGAATTTACTTCAATTACTATGCATGACTTGATTCCTACCTTCATATGATATGTACATACACCTTATCCCTAATTCTTATTCAATCAACCACATGATACAAATTCCCCCCTCTCTGAACAGGTCTAATTGGAATGATGTGTTTTCAAAAACTACAAATGGCTTGATTCCGGACCTCACAGGATATGTAGTGATTCCTATTTCCTTTATCTTGGTTTGGACAGTAGTCAAAAAATTGGCTCATCTTCTATGCATGGGTCCGACTGCTACATGGATCCTATTTTCAGAACTATTTGGACTTTTATTACCAAATAACAATCATACATTGGATAACTCCACATCGTTTATTCCTGAATATTTTCACACCACATCCTTTTCACATTGGTGCAAGATCATACATATAGTATGATGTTGAACATCATAGGATACCAAAACTACATGTGGCTTGATTCTGATCCATCATCATGACACATAGTGCTATCGGTGCCTTCTCGAGTACAATTTCAATGAAACAAATGCCTCCCCCTATATATAAGCCATAAATCCACCATGAAATTCATTATTCCTAACCCCATGACATTAAACTTCATAGAAAATGATGTCCTAACAACATGACCATATACACTACAGTATATAAAGAACTATGTGCATCCTGATACTTAGTATAACAAGATATGTAGTGAAACTCAATCCAGAAATCCAGAGTCCTACCACATGGAAAAAAACAATGAAGAAAATTCCCCCAACTGCATACATGTGAAATAAAACTATATTCAAGGGATTTCAAATAAGGACTCTTATATCTAGAAAGTGGAAAAAGGCCATGCTTCCCTTGACAAAAAAATCATATCTTTGTATAAGATCTTGTACCACAAATCTAATCATGATCTAGATATTTCCCACGTACCTAGACATCCCATTATCGTCCATCAAACTCCAAGCCCCATGAAATATCTGATCACCATAATCACCCATGACTTTTAAAAATGGATGCCTACTATCTGGCACACACATTTGTTTGAATATGCACACAATTCCCCAGTGGCTCTACATATGTTTCCCACAAAAATGGCTTTTCAACCATGGAAAACTCTTCCTCAAGAGTGGTTTTTCCTACTTCCCTACGCCTATTGGATCATATTACTCACATCATCCCTCCTGACATTAGGGATCACAAAATCAAGGCTTTCACCTTCTTCCCCAACTCATGTATGGGGAATACCATGTATATCCCATATTGATTATCTAATATTTATTCATTATCCCATTAAAATTTTTTCCCTGGAACAATATGATTAAATTGTGTTGTCATTTTAATTTCTATAAGACATAATAATGCATGGACCCACACTAGCTTGATCATTCATATCATGTCACACACATCCTAACTACATGACATTAAACTGCATGAACCAAATATCATATTGCCCTTGATCCTACCATCCCTAGGTGGTTGAGTGAAAACCTTGACTACCCTTATTTCAAACATCATTCATAGCTCATTTAGGCTTATTAATTTCAGCATGGGACTCCCTAGAGAGCTTTGGAAAATCAATCTTTAATGAATATTCCTACTATAATTACATTAAAAGGAATATTACATTTCCCCTTCTATATTGGGAAATCTAATGTCCACACCATATGACATTAAACTATATGGTACACAAAATATTGCTAAAATTTTAGGACTCCTTACGCACAACCAATCATGTAATGGGAATGTGATCTTGGGATAGCTGGATCTTCAAAAATAGACCTTGATCTGATAAGGGAGTCAAAATGTCCTTCCTGACATACATTTCAAATCTATGTTGAGAGACTTCAAATTCCATAAATAATAACTGCTTGAGTGTTTTTAATATTTCCATACAAACTCTCTCCATTCATTGAAATCCATGATTTGTTTCAAAGGGTATTTTCCATCATGACCCTACACATGAATTGACTCTGTGTTGGAATTTTCGACACACACACAGCCTCATTGTTGAATCAATATTCAATACAAAAATTCCCCATCCATATGCATGTTTGAGATCCGAAATAGGTATATTCCTTAAAAGAACAATGTAAAACCATATTCATATCATCATAGGATTTGTAGTGACATCCAAATATGATATATAGAATCGAAACATGAAATAGAAGGGTCCCATACCTAACTGTTCAACGGCCATACCTGTATAAGGAAACAACTCCTATAGATATGATAAAAATTACTACACTTATTCCCAGTATTCCTGGTAATGTTCTACCTAAATTAACCCTTTTTAATTATCCGGAACCCCTCTTCACACACCAAACTCTATGTACAAAAATCTCTTAATCCCACTAACCATCATTAGGCATCAGTAATGGTTGGCTAGTGTCTTACGAACACCTCTATTGGAATATGCACACAATTCCCTAGAAACTATGCATATGTATCCCACAAAAATGGCCTTTCAACCAAGTAAAAATTCATCCTCATGAAAAGATTTTACAAACCCTATACACCCTTATAGAATTTATGTCCCACATCAATTCAAAGATTTGGAAACCCCCTTGATTAAACTTTACATATTTCTTCTTTTCAAATCTTGATGATAGATGACATTTCTGATCAAACTAAAGTTGAAAAGATGAGTCATTTTTCCTCCTCTAGTTAGAGTTAAATTATTTCTCAACAAAAATCTCAAAGATCATATCTGTACGAAATTAAAATTTACCATGAACTAACCATCCTTTTCACAAATAAAATTCATGTGGTATTGTTTTCTCTCCAAAGAATATTCAAATATCCTTATTACATTCAGACATCCTTCCCTTAAAAGAATACCCCATGTTTCCCTCCTCAGAAAAAATTTCTAAAATATACAAAATTTCCTCACCTAAAATAATGGATGGCCAGTGTCCTACAGACAACTTTGATTGACTATGTGCACAATTCCCTAGTGGCTCTAAATATGTTTACCAAAAAAATGGCCTATCAACCAAGGAAAAAAATTTCATAAGGAGAGGACATTCCCCACTTTCACATTCCCCATGGATACAATAAATCATGGCTTCAACAACACAATTATTGTCCAATATCCATAAATCACACTTCAAGGTCATGAAAAATACATCATCTAGGTCCTGATGTTGCTGGAAAAATCTCTATTAATGACTCCTAAATTGGGGCCCTTTCTCCACAAGTAAGTGTCAAAGATGTTCAACTAAAACATTTATAATGATAGTCTACTTTTTAAGACACTAAACTGCAAATGAAAAAGATAAAACACTCTCTAGAGTGAAACCCCAAAATGGGAACCCATCAAAAGGATGAGTTCAAGATCACCGAGCCTATAATACATATGATTTATAAGAAACATCAATCAATCAAAAAATCATCAAGAGACACAAATAATGTTATTTCAAAATCCTACAAAGGGTGTCCTATGAAAAATTCAAGATTTTCCCACTCTGACCACACCAAATCAGGATTATAAAAAGAAATAGGACTATAATGAAACATACTTAAGGCATGTAGGGTATTTCATGTCACCCATGAATAAGTCAGGCTAAGCTCCTTGAGTCCCTTGGTTTAGGAAAAAATTATTTCTTTATTTTATTTTATATTTGATTCAGTACAAATTCTACATCTGAGTATCATCCTCTTTGTTCTGATCAAACCCCATTCTGTTGGGGGAATTTGTATGGTCCAAAAAATTCCACATTCATGATGATTAAAATTCCATGAAACGTGGAAAAATATAAAAAAATCCAGAATAATTATTGATAATAATTTTTAAGAACATTAGTTTGGAAAAGGATCCAATGTGGTTCATGTAATAATTACCTGGAATTGTTCAATGAAAGCGCAAGCCACGAACCGACAATTCATGGAATGGCCGAGAAACTTTGGAATTTAAGGAATTTACTAAAGAACCAAGTATTCTAGGGAATGATGAGGATGAAGCCCCACCCCTGGGAATCATGTCATTGGAAAAAATGAAGTTGGATAATTCCACCAACGCATATTAAATCCCTAGAAACCAATATATAAAATGATCTATATAGTTTTCAAAATGATTTTGCATTGCCAACACCCTCAAATGAATCCCTTGATGAATATATCCACCATTGGCTTCGGCAAATGGTGATACATGGCTCGCATAACACCTCTATAAATAAACCCCAAAGGGTATTGAAAATATTTCAGACACAACACTCTCATATGGGAAAATTAGACATAAAATGTGGTTGAAAAAGGGAGAAATCCATCCTACAAAAGAATAGGATTAGAGAACTCCATCCCATGAACCATATTTCGGTGGCCCTAAATAGAACTCCACCCCACAAACCAATAAAAAAACTCTGAAAATTATAAAATGTTGTGGTAGTGTTGTTCATGGAATTGAGGCCTCATTTTCTAACCCCTCGAATGAATAAAATATAAGAAATAGTACGTGAAAGACCATTTGTGGGGTGCAGAATGAAAATACCCTTTTTCGGGAAGCAGTTCATGATGAGATCTTATCCATCCAACAGGTCACTGCTAGATCCTTCATGAAAAACATCCTATGTGGATAGATATTTCAGAGCCAGATCCTATATGACCACTTCTATGTGGAAAACATAGTATGTGGGCATCCCTATGTAGACAACACATGCCGAAAACTGTATTTGGAAAATAGTATACTGATTGTCTCCATGAGTCCTTCTCCTACACCAAAAAACTACTCGTGCCCACTGCTCTATATCATAGCTGATGCACCCTCACAACCCCATACATGATCAGTGCCAAGCTATTGTCTTGGCCCTCTGATCCATACCTTTCACTATTGTCACTAACCCCCTGAAAAAATGAGAGTCGCACTCTGATCTTTTCAAGCTGGTTTGATGAAAATTTCAAGTGCTCCATTCTTACACTCCTACATCCTTACCTTAAATACCATGTACTGAGATACTCCTCATGAGGATCCTAAAACCCCATCACATACCTCATAGCCTATGTTAATCCAGAACTCCCAAAACAATCACGGTTTGAATGTTTTGTTTAAAAGCATGGACACATCATTTCAATCCATCATAATCAGTGTCGTGAGAGATAATGGATCTTTCTAATCCTCCATGGCCATTGAAAAGGGATGGACAGTGTCCTAAAGACACCCCTGCATGACTATGCACACGATTCCTTGGAGGCTCTATATACGTTGGCTACAATGATGGCCTATCATCCAGAAAAAAAATTCATCCTCATCATATGATTTTCCTACCTCCATATGCCCTAAAGGATTCAATCCCCCGTATCATAATCCTTATAAAAAATCTAAAGAATCATGGTTTACTCTTTCCTTCCCCTCATATTCAGGGAATTCCTGAACATTCCAACACAATTATCATTCATTTAATAATGCTTCCTATGAAGACTAGTCCAAAATCATTGACATAAAACTATGAGTTATTATCCTGACCACATGATGTTAAACTTTATGGTATTTTTCCATGAAACACAAAATTAAATAGTGATTACATATTCTAAGAAATATGACTTTAAACTATATTATAACATGTAGTTTTGGATCTTTATAAACATCATTGGCCATCAAAAATGAAAGGATAGTGTCCTAATGGAACCTATGTTTTACTTTGTACAAAATTACCCAACGGCTCTACATATGTTTCCAACAAAAAAGGCATGTCCCCTAGAGATTAATTAATCAATAGGAGTGTCTTTTCCTATATCCATACGCCGCAAATGATTCAATCACTCATATCATTTCCCCTGATCTCAGATCCTCCACGACCATGGTTTATATGTTCCTTCCCTCTTATGTTTGATTCATGTCAGAACATCCCATCATGATTATCCAATAGTTAATCATCATCCAATCTATATGAATTTAAACTATAGTACACCCCATATTATTCTCATATAGGAACTCCCCCTGAGGTATGAACCTAACGTTTCCATTGGAGGTGGTGCTTTGGCACCTCTAAGGCTCCATCCAAGACCTGTCCAGATAGATTTCCAAATGTGACTATCCTGGATATCATCATATTAGAGGAAATTTTCACATTCAAATCCCTTATTTCTCTTCCTCTCCCCTTGTTCTCCAGTAACATCTATCAACAAAGGATGTGGGATGTGTGATCTCTAGATCCACTACATCCTTTTTTTCTCACACATAGCATGACTCATTTGGGCTTATAGGTTGTCGTAGATCCTGAAAACAATATAACTCCAAAAAATGGGCATCCTACTTGTAGTAATCCCCAACCAAACCTCCAAAACATCATGAGTTGGTATCCTCTTCATGATTCAAGAAACATTGGCCTCCTCTGATGTGTAATCCACAAACCCAAATGAAGAATGAGATATCTAATTCCTATAACCAGATATTTAAGATGCTTTTCTAATGGGCCTAGCTCAAATAGACTTCCTCTACATTGTAAGTCCAAACTATATCCCCTCACATGGGTATCTTCCATGAATAAGCCCCACCCAATTAAACTATGAGGGATTTGGATCTCAACCAACTCTTATACGTGGGAAGCCTCCCTAAGGTCCAAACCCAACACCTAAACCACCCTAATATTCTCTCGTCCATATACCCAATAGGTTCATATCTACTCAAGAGACCATATATCTTTCCACATTATCATAAGTCCCAAAAAAATATTGACAAGGCATCTTCCACCTAGAGGTCCTTGCCGCATGACCTTTAAACTGCATGGGTGAGTACTTATAACACAACATCAAATTGTGATGTGTCCTATAAAGTGACACTGAAATACATGGAATCTGAATCCTCTCATGATGATACATAGGAATCATATATAATCAAATTGATATGAAAATCATATAATTCTATATTCCACCTAGATGGCGACAAACTCCAACGTGTCTCATCATATGACTTAAATAATCATCTTCTCTGCCAAAGATTGAGGAATTACTATTGTGTCAATAAAATGATAACATCGATGAAGAACCTTGAGTGCATACTGATGTCTTCATCAGTGGAGATCTAAGGATATATATAGATTATTCTAAATATTTTTATAGCTTGTGATGATATTACAAACTACTAATCATTCGTGGACACATGATTTAGAAAGAACAATGGATTCCCAAACATATGAGAAATTTATAAATTAATAAGAGAGTTCCATAGTAGGAAATAATTCCCCCCAAAGTTGTGTGATGAGCCCGACCTCCCATCCACCCGTCTAATGGATTACATAAGTGTCGTTAGAAAAATTGTCATCTGTAGATTGACTAACTTTAGAAATAAGGTCCATGAATCATGGATACAAGGGTCATTGGGTGTTTTCTTCTCTATGAATAAACCCATTGGAGACAATATTCTGACATCGTACCTGACATGAAACCCTTCGAAATAAATGGATAATGGGTCACTATCCATTTGTCCATTTCTTTGGCCTTTGGGGAGATGTAAATCAGGTCGAAAAGACCCTAAAAACTCACGAAACCAAAAAACCAAAAGAGCCCCTGAAAATCCCAATAACGTTTAAAACCCCCAAAAAACTGTAATGGACCCTAGAACACATAAAATGACTTATCAAACCATAAACCCCTAAAATATCTTCAAACAAAAAAAACTGATTAAAAATCATATAATTTTTTAAAAACCATTTAAACTATCAAATACCCAAAAATCCTAATAAACCCTATATGATCCTAAATACCCCAAAGACCCCTAAAATACCCTAACAATCCTATGAGATCTCAAATTCCATTAAATGAGAAAAAATACCTAGAAAACCTTTAATACATAAAAAATAATAAAAAACCATAAAACCCAAAAATATCATTAAAGACCCTAAAAGGCATAAAAACATAAAAAACCATAAATCTCCTCAAAAAACAGAAAAAACCTAAAACACTACAAAATATAAAAAATCCTAAAAAACCATTAAAACCGTTATTAACCCTAGAAACACATAAAACCATAAATCCCTAAAAACACTAAAACCCCTAAATGTCCTAAAAAGCATAAATCCCAAATATACCCTAAAACCCTAGAACCCATAAAAACATAAAGCCATGAAAACATCCCTGAATCCAAACTAAAACCATAAAAATAATAAAAAATACCAAAACCCCAATGATCTTATAAAACACTGAAAAACATAAAATCCATAAAAATACAAAAAACCATAGAAAAACTATAAACCATGGAATCGTAAAGGAATTAAAAACCCTAAATCCATAAAAACCACTAAACCGTAAAACCCCCTTAAAAACCTAGAAAATCCAAAAACACTAAAAACACATAAAACCATATATCCTATAAAAAACTAAATGAATATAAAATAGTTAAAAAACCTACTGGATTATAAAATCCTAAAGAACACTAAAACCCCTCAACAACACTAAATCCTCACAAAGATAATAAAAACCCCTAAAACCCTCAATGTACATACAAACCCTTTATGTTTTAAATTCCTAAAAACCCAAAAACACATCCAAGAACATAAATTCCGTAAAAAAATTAAACGACCATAAAAATTTAAAAACACCCAAAAAAGCACAGAAATCCCTAAAGGGCCCTAAAACCCTAATATCCCTAAAAACTGTAAAACAATTTAGCAAACCCTAAAAACTCTAAAATCCATATAAAACCAAAAAACAATAAAAAAACCATGACTAATATATAAAAATAAAAAAAACCCTATAAAACATAACTCCCAATAAAACCCCTATAAACCTCTAAAACCCTAAAAACATTAAAAACGCTTAAAACCATAAAGACCCAAAAAACCCCCACAAAAACCATAAAACTATAAAAATAAAAAAAACCCTATAAACCAAAACAACCTCCCAAAACACCATAAAAAATACTTAAAAAATAAAAACAATAAAAACCTAAAAACCACAAAATACCCTGAATGTGACATCCCAAGTAATTAGTGAATAATAGATATTTTTATCTATGTCTATTAATGATAAAGATAGTGTTTTAGAGACTTAAAATGAAAATAAATACAATATTATGCATGGAATACACTAAGATTCTTAAAAGATTGTTTTACTGCCTTTTGATGGAAAACCCTTTTTAAATCAAACTTTTGAAAATTTTATAATCTTTATTTGTCAAAATAAACATATCCTTTATTATTGGTACATTTAAATTAACATTGGATAAATTTTTGGTATTTTTCTGACAATGTTCATTTTTTAATGAATAGTGAAAAATACTGCATTTTACATCAAAACAGATTTTTAATCTAATTTATTTATATGATTATATTATATATTGAATTGGTTTTGAAGTGAAATTAGAATATATTTTTACCATTTAATCCAATTTTGGTCATTGGAATCAATTTCACTTTGAAATTGGACTTAAACTGGTGTCAATCTTTTGATATTTATTGTGTCATAAAAACACGCTATTTGTCATGACAGCGGGAATTAATTATTAAATTAATTAATTTAACTTATATGATTTGATTTTTTTAAAATAGATATCATTTTTGAATTCAGAATATCAAATATAGCTTAGGGTGAAGTTTTGATATCTTTCTGAAAAACTTCAATTTTTGATGAATAGTGAAACCACTAAGTGGTAGTTAAAGAAACAGATTTTTCGTTTAAATGAAACTTTTCCAATTCTGTGATTTGATTTTCAGAAATCCGACATACATGGTTGTCATTTAGATGTAAAATGTGGTTCAATGAGAATAAAATAATTATTTTGTGAATAGTAACTTATTAAGTTTTTAATCGCGATTAGTGGTAATTAGTGTAGTTCAAGGTAAAAATAATGCTTTAAAAATATGAAATGACCTAGACACATGTCCTACCCTTATTGGATGTGTCATGTACGACCAAGACATGCCATAGGTCAACTTGGGGACCCCATGGAGCCACTTTGGTTGGGAAATGACAAAAATAACTTTTTATTTATTGTAAAAGTAAAAATGACACAAACATAATATGTTTTATGAAAACAATTTTCAAATGGGGTTACACAAGTCCGATTTTTGACTATAAATATTAATTGTAAAGATAAAATGATTACCTACATCAGAGTATTTTTTTAGAATTTTTTGACATTAAATAAATAAATGTATTTATGACATCATAATGATGTAGCGATTACCTCATTAATAAAGGATTTAAATAAAATGAAAAGATAATGTAAAATCTATGACCTACACATGTCCAAAACCTATTGGATGGGTGGATTTCGAACCCTTATCACCTTATACTGGAATTATATAAATTTGGGACCATTTAAATCCGAAACGCATTTTCAAATAAAGTACTATTTCTTTACTTTACAAGAGTGCCCCTCCTCTCCTCTTATAAAAGGCCCCCACCTCTACCTCCTTACCCACACTCCCAAAGCCTTTGGCTCGGCCAAACCCTGCCCATATTGTCTCTCCACTTCCCTCTATTACTCCTTGAGGCCTCACATTGTGCATAAGACATCCCAAGTAAACCGTTGAGCTCAAACCAAAGGGAGTTACCCGATTTTAAGGTATTGTCTTCACTTGAGTCTTTTTGTTTTATTTTGCTTCTCCAACCCACTAAACTCTTTTTATTTATTTATTTTGTTAAAACTCCAGTATCTAAAATATACTAGGATGTTTTTATAAGAAGGATTCAAGCTACACATACACACACCTACATCTAATGGTTAAAGAACATACGGTTTCCGTGGATGAGGAATTTATGTCTCCCGAAACGATGTTTGTTCAACATTCTTTTAACACTTTCAAAGGTGGCCATTAAGATGTCACTATATTTATATATGATATATAATATGTTTATGTTTTCCTTAAGCTTCTGTATTTTTCATTTTGGGCATAAATTTATGGTTCCCATTATGGGTAAACGCGATATCTTCATTTAAGGATGTGCGGACTACCGCCCCCTCAAAGTGATTTGATTCGTTAAATACCATATGTGGGACGTATAAAGGATGGAAATATGATATTATATATGATATTATACTGGAATTATAATATATCTTTATATAATTATGATTCCATTCAATAAAATATGAAATAGAAATGAAAGTAGCATTCATGCGTACGTACGGCTTACCGTCTCCATGAACGGTACATTTCATTTATTACCTCTAAATGATTATGTAATATTATAAATGCATGCATGTTCTAGATATATATGACATATATAATATCTACATCATGAATACCATTTTGGATATAATGGATACATGAACAACTTGTAATTATAAAGGGCTTATTTTTGACTCAAGTACCAATGATCGTTAAAACGACCGTTATTAACTTAAATAATTACATAGTGTTCATGAAATGGAAATAAGTGATATAAAAGTAATAATGAACTTGAAAAAGGTTCTTAAACAAGTAGAAATTAACTCATGTTTATTATTCCGGACATTAAAGAACGATCGAGTCAAGTCGGACCCGAGGTATTGGACTTCGTCTCAATCTCCTTTCATTGAGGTATATTTTATTTTATACACAACATTATTTTATACGGTGTATAAACCCCTTTGAATTTTACGTTTAATCAAAAGGAATATTTTTTATATGAAGCATTTACCAAACAACAAAAAGGAATGTTTTTGTCGTACGTATGCGGCGACAATGACTTCTTCACCGCTGTGACCATTATTTGAGTTTCGGCTTCCTCTAAAAGCCATATAGTTTTTTAAAAGAAAAATAAAAACCATGTTTTACTTTTCTTTTATTTTGGTATTGAAAATGGATTTCATAATTTTTTTATATCAATGTGTTGTATTTATATCTTGTGATTGAAAGGAAGAAATATTATGTTTCCTTTTATGCATGTTTTATGTGATACAATTATGTTGATGTTATTGGGCGTTATTATGAAGACGGGTGGTTCTGTGATAAACTAAGGGTGGGTGAGCCAAATATAGCTCTCCAATGCATTGGGTAACGTGAAGGAGTGAAAAGTTAAGGTTTCTCTGAAGAGATTTAGGGAATATACTGTGATGGGTATTCCAAACGTAACCAAGAGGGTTACTCCCTACGTAAGAATGTTATGAATGCCTCAAGTTACCTTTATGTCTTATGATTTCTTTGATTTATTCATGATTTGATGAGGTATGTTAAAGTGCTTATGTTTTATGGGTAATGTATGATCTCATTCTTATGTATATATGTACCCATGTTTCCTTTCCATATTTTTATATCCCTTATTGAGCTTTTTATGCTCATCCCATGTTTTTTTGAAATGTTTTTCACAGGTCAAGGGAAAGGTACATGATATGATGATAGTGTCAAGGAAGTGTCAAGAAAGAATCCTTGTTTTATTTTAAATATGTTTCCATTGATGGGAATGTAGAATACTATCTTTATGTAACCATTTTGTTTATATGTGGAATGTAATGCAAGTTTTATGATCTAATTCTCTAAAACTCTAATCCCGAAAAGATCCTTAATGTGTAATCTTGAAATAACTCAAGATTAAGTAAGGTTTAAGGCTGGGGCCTTATAGTTGGTATCAAAGGTCGGTTTTGATAACTTTAGGAGTTATAATTCTATTAAATGATTATCCAAAAATATTTTTTTATGGTCAGATTGAAGTGATATAGTATTTGAAGATTACCATGTTGCTTCATCTAAGACATGTTTGTTCAGAATGGTTTTCCGTAGAGGAAACAGGGAAGCAATGCTAGGAAGGCATGCAGAAGGAAATAAACTTCCGAATCAGCATCCTGAGATGGTCAGAATTGGAGCTGAACAGTATGTTGCAGTAATGGCGCGGTTGACTCAAGCGATAAATGGCAGTGGTATCCATGCAAGAGATCAGCCAGATCAACTGCAGAGGAACATGTCAGCGGTGGAACATTTCATGAGGCAACATCCCCCATCATTTAGAGTATCATCTGACCCTGTGCTAGCTGAAGGGTGGATTAAAGAAATAGGGAAGATTTTCGATGTCATGGGGTGTTCAGAAAATCAAAAGGTTAGTCTTTCTATTTACCATTTGGAGGGTGAGGTAGATCAGTGGTGGTCAATGGTTAAAAATATCAGGGACTCTAATGAGATTGATGCTCTCGACTGGGATGAATTCAAAGGTATGTTTCTTGAGAAGTATTTTCCTAAGGCTATTCGACTTAGGATGGAAAAGCAATTCTTGGAATTGATGCAAGAGGAAGACTTAGTGGATACCTATAAAGAAAGGTTCAGTCGATAGGCAAGGTATGCTCCAAATTTTATCTGAGACCTTGATAGTAAAATCAATCGTTTTTACTCAGGATTAAAGCCAAAATATCGAAGGGCATTTGCTTCTTGTGAGTTTAAAATTTATGAAAATCTTTTTCGATGTGCTTAGAAGGTGGAAAATGAGTTTTCTGATGATCAAGTGTTCTATAACAACAAACAGAAGAAGAGACCGTGGTGGTAGGAGAAAGCTAAGAATTCTTCAAAAAAGGCTCGTGATTGCACTGAAAAAGATTAGGGTGATGGTAAGACCAAATTTGATATACAGTTAGTGAAATGTTATAAGTGCAATGAGATGGGTCACTATGAAAACGAGTGTCCGACAAAGAGCTTGAGTGATGGGAAGAAGTTAGACTACATGTAGAAAGGGGTGATGAAATCCTTTGCAACTACTTCGGCAAATGTCGGGCCATCAAATGAAGTTGTATCAGGTACTTTGTTTGTTTTTTCAGATTATGCCAGTGTTTTGTTTGGTTGGGGGTCTACACATTATTTCATCTCTAAAACCTTTTCCAGTAAAATGGGAATACCATCTCAAGAAATGACTCCTGAACTTTTGGTAAAAACACCTAGGGGAAATGTTGAGGAAAAAATAATTTATAAGAATCTTTTTATCCTTATCCGTGGAAAGAACCTACTTGAGAACCTTATTGTTTTACCTCTAGTAGAGTTTGATGTTATCATGGGTATGGATTGGCTCTCTATTTACCATGCTAAGATTGACTGTAGAGCTAAAGAAGTTTCTTTTCAGAAAGACTTTCAGTTTGTGTACAAGAATGAACCCTTACTGTTGATAACTTATCAAGAGGCCAAGACACTTATAAAAGATGGAAATGAATATTACCTTGCACACATCATTGAAAATAAAGGAACTGTTCAGATTAATCATGTGCCAATGGTAAATGAGTATCCTGATGTTTTTCCTGATGAGTTGACTGGAATAATACCAGATCGGGAAGTTGAGTTTACTGTTGACTTAGTTCCTAATGCTAAGCCAATTTCAAAACCCCCTTATCGAATGGCTCAAATTGAACTTTTAGAGCTGAAGGTTCAATTGCAAGATTTATTAGAGAACGGTTTCATTCGACCTAGCACATCACCTTGGGGGGATCCTGTTTTATTTGTTAAAAGGAAAGATGGTTCTATGAGACATTGCATTGATTATAGATCCTTGAATAACATCACTGTTAAGAACAAATATCCTTTTCCTCATATCGATGATTTGTTTGATCAGCTCCAGGGAGCTCAGTTTTTTTCAAAGATTGACCTGAGATCGGGGTACCATCAGCTGAAGGTAAAGGAGGTACATATTCCGAAGACCGCGTTCCGTACAAGATATGACCATTATGAATTTGTAGTAATGCCTTTTGGGCTAACCAATGCACCTTCTGTATTCATGGAATTAATGAATAGAATTTTCCATGAGTTATTGGATAAGTTTGTGGTGGTTTTCATTGATGATATTTTGGTGTTTTCTAAAAGTAAAGAAGAGCATAAAAGACATTTAAGGGTTATCTTGAAAACCTTAAAATAAAAGAAACTATATGGAAAATTCAGCAAGTGTGAGTTTTGGTTGCAACAAATTTCTTTCCTTGGTCATATTGTTTCTAAAGATGGAATAACTGTTGATCCTGCAAAAACAAATGTTGTTGAAGAATGTTCGAGACCCACAAATGTAACTGAGATTCATAGCTTACTTGGTTTTGTAGGCTATTACTGAAGGTTTGTTAGAAATTTTTCACGATTATCTAGTCCAATGACTAAGCTAACTCGTATGGTTGTAAGTTTATCTGGACAAAAGAATGTGATGATTGTTTTTAGGAATTGAAAAGAAGATTGGTGAATGCTCCAGTTTTGGAACTACCTTCCAGGAATGGTGAGTTTGTTATCTACAGTGATGCTTCATTGAAAAGACTTGGTTGTGTCCTAATGCAGAATGATCAGGTAATTGCATATGCTTCACGACAGTTGAAAACTCATGAGCTAAATTATCCTACACATGATTTGGAATTAGTTGTTGTTGTTTTCACTTTAAAAATTTGGAGGCATCATTTGTATGGAGTAATGTTTAAAATATATACCTATCACAAAAGTTTAAAGTATATATTCACACAGAAAGAATTGAACATGAGACAAAAGAGATGGCTAGAATTAATCAAGTATTATGATTGTACAATTCATTACCATCCGGGAAAAGCAAATAAAGTGGCTGATGCTTTGAGTCGAAAAAGTTATGCTTCATTAGAAATGTAGCGTCTGGAACGTGATACTTTGGTTAAGGATTTGATGAAATTTGGCATAGAGTTGTTGGTGCAGGAAGTTCTTCTGTTTTATTTCAGGTATCAGTGAGATCATCTCTATCAGACAGAATCTAGCAAGCACAGAAGAAAGATAGTGAGTTGTAGAAAAAGGTAGAGCTGGTTCAGAAACGTAAGTTGCCTTAATTCAATACTGATAATGACTACGTTTTGAGATTCGGGAAGAGATTGTGTGTGCCTTGTGATTCACAGTTGAAGAGAGAGTTGTTATGTGAAGCTCGTAGTTCTCCGTTTTCAGTTCATCCTGGCAGTACTAAGATTTATAGAGATCTTCGGGAGTATTACTGGTGGGATGAAATGAAAAGAGATATTGCTGATTTTAATGTGAAGTGTTTGACTTGTCAGCAGGTTAAAGCAGAGCGGCAGTTACCTAAAGGGATGCTTCAGCCTCTACCAGTGCCAGAATGGAAATGGTAGAATATATCCATGGAATTTGTTGTGGGATTACCGAAGACATCTCGAGGAAATAATGCAATCTGGGTTACTGTTGATCGCTTGACTTAATCTACTAATTTCCTTGCTATACGAGACACTTTCTCTCTTGATCAACTTTACCGTTTGTATCTTAAAGAGATAGTCAGGTTATATGGAGTTACCCTCTCCATTGTATCTGACTGTGATCCCATGATTACTTCTAACTTTTGGAAAGGCCTTCAGAAGTCGTTGGGTACTGAATTAAATTTTAGTTCAACATTTCATCCTCAATCAGGTAGGCAGTCAGAACGAAAAATTCAGACCTTGGAGGATATGCTACGAGCTTGTTCGATGGATTATCAGGGAAGTTGGGACCAACATATTTCTTTGGTTGAATTTTCATAAAATAACAGTTTTCATTCCAGTATACAGATGGCACCATTTGAGGTGTTATATGGGAAGCGGTGATGTACTCCAGCATTCTAGGATGAAGTGGGTGAAAGGAAGTTGATGGGACCAGAATTGGTAGAAGAGATGGCAGAAAACGTTCAGCTGATTTAGAGACACATGAGAACAGCTCAGAGTTGGCAGAAGAGTTATGCGGACAACAGGAGGAAGGATCTCTCTTTTGAGGTAGGTGATCATGTTTTTCTCAAAGTATCACCTTGGAAAAGTGTGATGCGATTTGCTAAGAAAGGAAAGCTGAGTCAAATGTTTATTGGACCATATAAAATTTTGGAGAGAGTTGGATTAGTTGCTTACCGAGTGTCTTTACCTCCGAGTTTATCTCAGGTACACAATGTTTTTCATGTTTCAATGTTAAGGAAGTACATGCCAGATCCATCTCATGTTTTGAGTCCAGAGGTAGTTCAGCTGGAAGTGAACCTATCATATGAGGAACAACCGGTCCAGATTCGTGACTACAGGGAGCAAGTGTTACGGAATAAGGTGATTAATCATGTAAATGTTTTGTGGAAAAACCACATGATGGAAGAGGCAACATGGGAATCTGAAAATGAAATGAGGGATAAGTACCCCCATTTATTCGATAAGTAAATAAATTGCGGGGACTCAATTTTCTAAAGGGGGAAAGGATGTAACATACCAAGTAAGTAATTATAATAGATATTTTTATCTATGTCTATTAATGATTAAGATAGTGTTTTAGAGGCTTAAAATAAAAATAAATACAATCTTATGCATGGAATACACTAATATTCTTAAAAGATTTTTTTGCTGCCTTTTGATGGAAAACCCTTTTTAAATCAATCTTTTGACAATTTTATAATCTCTATTTGTCAAAATAAACATATCCTTTATCACTGGGACATTGAAATTAACATTGGATAAATTTTTGGTATTTTTCTGACAATGTTCAATTTTTTAATGAATATTGAAAAATACCGCATTTTACATCAAAACTGCTTTTTAATCTAATTTATTGATATGATTATATTATATTTTTATTTGGTTTTGAAGTGAAATTAGAATATATTTTTACCATTTAATCCAATTGTGGTCATTGAAATCAATTTCACTTTGAAATTGGACTTAAACTGGTGTCAATCTTTTGATACTTATTGTTTCATAAAAACACGCTATTTCTCATGACAGTGGGAAATAATTATTAAATTAATTAATGTAACTTATATGATTTTAATTTTGTAAAATATAAATCATCTTTTAATTCAGAATATCAAATATAGCTTAAGGTGAAGTTTTGGTATCTTTCTGAAAAACTTCAATTTTTGATGAATAGTTAAACCACTAAGTGGTAGTTTAAGAAACTGATTTTTCGTTTAAATGAAACTTTGCCAATTCTGTGATTTGATTTTCAAAAATCCGACATACATGGTTTTCATTAAGAAGTAAAATGTGGTTCAATGAGATTAAAATAACTTTTTGGTGAATAGTAACTTATTAAGTTTTTAATCGCGATTAGGGGTACATATTGTGGTTTAAGGTAAAAATAATGCATTAATAATAGAAAATGACCTAGAAACATGTCCTAACCTTATTGGATGTGTTGTGGCAGACCAAGACAATCCATGGGTCAACTTGGGGTCCCCATGGAGCCACATTGGTTGGGAAATGACATAAATAACTTTTTATTTAATGTAAAAGTAAAAATGACACAAACATAATATGTTTTACGAAAATAATTTTTAATTGGGGTTATACAAGTCAGATTTTTTACTATAAATATTCATTGTAAAGATAAAGATATTTCCTACATCATATTATTTATTTTTTAATTTTTTGACATTAAATAAATAAAATTATTTATGACATCATAATGATGTGGCGATTACCTCATTAATAAAGGATTTAAATAAAATGAAGAGATAATGTAAAATCTATGACCTCCACACGTCAAAAACCTATTGGATGGGTGGATTTAGAACACTTATCACCTTATACTAGAATTATATCAATTTGGGTCCATTTAAATCCGAAAATCATTTTCAAATCAAGTAATATTTCTTTACTTTACAAGAGTGCCCCTCCTTTCCTCTTATAAAAGCCCAACACCTCTACATCCTTACCCACACTCCCAAAGCCTTTGGCTCGGAAAACCCCTCCCCATTTTGTCTCTCCACTTCCCTCTATTACTCCTTGAAGCCTCACTTTGGGTAGAGGTCTTCCCAAGGAAGCCTTTGAGCTCAAACCAAAGGGAGTTACCCGATTTTAAGGTAAAGTCTTCACTTGAGTCCTTTTGTTTTATTTTGCTTCTCCAACCCCCTAAAATCTTTTTATTTATTTCTTTTGTAACAACTCCAGAATCATCATTATACTAGGATGTTGTTATAAGAAGGATTCAAGCTACACTTAAACACACCTACATCTAATGGTTAAAGAATATACGGTTTCCGTGGATAGTGAATTTATGCCTCCCGAAACGATGATTGTTCAACATTCTTTTAACACCTTCAAAGGTGGCCATTAAGATGTCACTATATTTATATATGATATATAATATGTTTATGTTTTCCTTAAGCTTCTGTATTTTTCATTTTGGGAATAACTTTATGGTTCCCATTATTGGTAAACGTGATATCTTCATTTAAGGAAGTGCGGACTACCGCCCCCTCAAAGTGACTTGATTCGTTAAATAACATATGTGGGAGGTATAAAGGATGGAACTATGATATTATATATGATATTATACTGGAATTATAATATACCTTTATATCATTATGATTCCATTCTATAAAATATGAAATAGAAATGAATGTAGCATTCATGCGTACGTACGACTTACCTTCTCCATGAACGGTGCATTTCATTTCTTACCTATAAATGATTATGTAATATTATAAATGCATGCATGTACTGGATATATATGACATATATAATATCTAAATCATGAATACCATTCTGGATATAATGGATACATGAACAACTTGTAATTATAAAGGGCTTATTTTTTACTCAAGTACCAATAATCGTTAAAACGACCCTTATTAACTTAAATAATTACATAGTATTCATGACATGGAAATAAGTGATATAAAAGGAATAATGAAATTAAAAAAGGTTCTTAAACAAGTAGAAATTAACTCATGTTTATTATTCAGGACATTAAATAACGATCGAGTCAAGTCGGACCCGAGGTATGGGACTTCGTCTCAATCTCCTTTCATTAAGGCATATTTTATTTTATACACAACTTTATTTTATATGGTGTACAAAACCCTTGGACTTTTACGTTTATTCAGAAGGAATATTTTTTATACGAAGCATTTACTAAAAATCAAAAGTGAATGTTTTTGTCGTACGTATGCGGCGACAATGACTTCTCCACCGCCGTGACCATTATTTGAGTTTCGGCTTCCTCTACAATCCATACAGTTTTTTTTAAAAGAAAAATAAATACCATGTTTTACTTTTCTTTTATTTTCGTATTGAAAAAGGTTTTCATAATGTTTTTTTATCAATGTTTTGTATTGATATCTTGTGATTTAAAGGAGGAAATGTTATGTTTCCTTTATGCATGTTTTATGTGATACGATTATGTTGAGGTTCTTGGGAATTATTATGAAGACGGGTGGTTCCGTGATAAACTAAGGGCGGGTGAGCCCGATATAGCTCTCCAATGCATTGGTTAACGCGAAAGAGTGAAACGTTAAGGTTTCTCTGAAGTGATTTAGGGAATATACTGTGATGGGTATTCCAAACGTAACCAAGAGGGTTACTCCCTACGTAAGAATGTTATGAATGCATCAAGTTACCTTTATGTCTTATGATTTCTATGATTTATTCATGATTTGATGAGGTATGTTAAAGTGCTTATGTTTTATGGGTAATGTATGATCTCATTCTTATGTATATATGTACCCATGTTTCCTTTCCATATTTTTATATCCCTTACTGAGCTTTTTATGCTCATCCCATGTTTTTTTGAAATGTTTTTCCCAGGTCAAGGGAAAGGTACATCATATGATGATAGTGTCAAGGAAGTGTCAAGAAAGAATCCTTGTTTTGTTTTAAATATGTTTCCATTGATGGGAATGAAGAATACTATCTTTATGTAACCACTTTGTTTATATGTGGAATGTAATGCAAGTTTTATGATCTAATTCTCTAAAACTATAAACCCGAAAAGATCCTCAATGTGTAATCTTGTAATAACTCAAGATTAAGTAAGGTTTAAGGCTGGGGCCTTATACTGAAGACCCTAAACAACCAAAAAACTAGAAAAAACAATAAAAACACATGAAACCCTAAATCCCCAAACCCCAAAAAATCGTAAAAACCCAAAAGAATCTAAAAACACAAAAACACTAAAAAAACCTAAAAATCACTACTATAGAACACAAGATAAGCAGTGCTTCCCTTCATAAACATAGATTAAAAATTTCTGATATAGGTAAAATTTATCAGTGATAAATAAATGGTGTTGATAATTGTTCAATTTATAAATTCTTTTTTTTGAATTAATAAAGGGCACTATTATATTGTCATTTTTAGGAGGCCTTTATCAGTGGTAAAAAAGAAATGACCAATGATAGATTTCTGGAAAACAATTGTATCATTAAAAATCTTATATTAATACATAATTATATTTATGTTTATAAAATTATAATATATTTTATTAAATATGATTCATATATGAGTAAATATACATTTACACATGATAAATAATATTTTAAATTAAAAATTCTATATAAATAAAAATTAATTAAAAAAAATATCATTTTATAAAAATATTTTTATTAATATATGTATATATATATTTAATATTATTTATATATGAAAAATTTATTATAAATTATATTTAAATCTCATATATTTAGTGAAAAATGGTTCATTATTTAATTATAAGTAATATTTGTTAAAAATATTATATTGGTAAAAATAATATACATTTAATTAAATTTTGTTCTATCAATGTCAATTTTTTTTTTCAATTTTACACATATTTAAATTAATAAATATTTATTTATTTATTAAAAAAATACTAAATATGTTAAACATAAGATGTCATCCATTAATTCCAAATTTTCATATATGAAATTAATTTTAATTTATAGAGACAAACATAAACACATATAATAATTTTTTTTGATGGTATGAGATACGAGTTAGATGAATAACTCACCAAAATTCATAAAATGGTAAATTTTTACAGGTTAAAGGACTAGGTGCAACATGTTTACATTAAAATGAAAAACAATGAAAATTGATGAAAAATTCCCCCAAATAAATTCAAGTGTGTTTTTGAAATTCACTTCAAATTTAATATATAATAATTTGAAAACCTTAATATTTTCTTTTTAGGTTTGTATTTTTCAATATTTTATATTTCATTGATTATGTTTTTACTTAATAAATTTTATTTATTTTTTGTATTTATATTTAATAAATAATTTTTCAAAAATTTAATTAAAAAATATATACTAAAATTATTCCATAATATTTTTATTCCTTTAATTAATATTTTTTTAAAAAAAATTTCAAATTTATTCAGTTGTAAATTTTATTTGTATAATATTTATATACATATAGTTATTTTTAATATTTATTTATGTTTATTGATTATCATTTAATGTTTTTAATACAATTATAAATTACATATATCAAAATTTTTGGCGTTAATTCTAAAAATAGATATACGTAATTAATATAGAAACCCACACATACAAATTATTTTTGAAATTTAATAAATTTTTAATATTCATTTTATAGATTTTTTTATAAACACAACATATATGTTTAATATATATATTGTTTTTAATAGATAAATTATAAAAACTTTTTATATTATTTTTTAATATATACTATTTATTACTTTTTAATATTTTTTCAAAATAATTAATTTTTAATATTATATATAATAATTAATTGTTTTAATTAATTTTTAAAATTTTTACAATGTATTCATTTTCATTTTTTCATTTGTTAATATTTTTCTTAAATTTATAAATTTGTAATATTTATTAATACATGTTTATTAATTATAATTTAATGTTTTAAATAGGGTTGTAATTTAGATAATTATAAATATTTATTATTAATTTGATATATATTAATATATAAATTTATTTAAAAAACTATATATTTAATAACTCTCATTCATTATTTTAATTTATAAATTACTATTTTTATTTATTTCACTAATATATTTTTTAATATTTTCTAATATATTGATTTTTTATATTTTTTTTAATAATTTTGTAATTTTATGAATTTAAACTTTTAATTCTTAAATATTTATTGATTATAAATCAAATTTTCAACTAAATTTCCATTTTCATAATTAATAAATGTTTCTATTTTTATTTTGAAAATTGTTTTCTAAATTTATAAAATTTTATATAATTAATAACCCTTACTCATTATTATAATATTTTTTATCTGTTAATATATTAATAAAATTTCAATTATTTATAACATTAAATAATTTAATATTACTTAATTATCATTAATTTTATAAACATATTAATTTTTAAAACAATTTATTTAATTTTTATTTTTATTCATTTAATATTTTTGTAATTTATTCATTTATAGATTTTTTATTTAATTATTTATCAATATATTTAATATATTTAATATATAAATATATTCATATTGAGATATATATATATATTAATTTATAATTATTCCTTAAAAAATATTTAAATAAAAAATATGTATTTATATTTATTAAGTCGAGTATCCAGTGAAAAATGGTTAATAATTAAAAATTAATGTAAAATTTAAAATATTTACTAACTATTATCCTGTAGTAGATGATAAATATATTGTAAATTCATTATTTTTTCTAATTAAAAATATTTCAAACCTGTGATATATATATATATACATACACATTAATTTCACACACACACATATACCTAATTAATGCAATTGTATATTGAAAAACACAAACATACTATTTATGTAATTTATTAAAAAAAATTTTATTCATTTCAGAATTCCATTTAGTATCCTACTATATTTAAATCTTTATGTTTTTAATAGATAAATTTTATTCACACTGAATGTTTTTATTTAATATATACTATTTAGCATGATTTATTAGTTTTTATAATTTTTTTCAATTATAATATTATTTATTCATTGATAATTTTAATATTTTTAATATTTTTAATTTATTAAATTTTGTGATCTATAAATTTTCATTCATTATAATTTAATATTTCTAATATGGTATGTGTAAATTATAAAGTTAATATGTATTCATTTTTGTTATCACATTTATTCAATTTAAATTTAGTGTAATAATCTAAATAATCAATAACACTTATTCATTTTTTAATATTCTTGAAAACTATTCAGTTTTTAATTGTTATAATTTACTCGTTTTTAACATTCATTCCCTTAATTTTATTTATTAATAAATAGTTTTATTTATTTTTTCATTCTTAAATTTATTGTGTTTAAATGTTTTATTAACAAACTTAATCATTAACATTTAATTTTTTAATAAGTATTCATAATTATTATAATATATATCATTTAATAATTTTTTTAATTATTTACATAATTAAATAACTAAACGAATTTTAAAATATTTTTGATGTATATTCATTTTTAATTATTCAATTTCAATTAATTTTCAAATTCATGAATTTAGGATGACATGTTCATTAATAATGTTAACTATTTTTTCATTTCTAAAACATTTATTCAAATTTCATACATATTAATTTATGATTTTTTATTTTATTTGAATTTTATTGTGTTGTGTCTTTCAAGAAAGTGCTAATCAATCTCTTCCTGACCATTTAAGTGAACCCTAACAGAACCATCTTTGTCACATCACTCAAGGTTTCAAAGAAGTCAACTGTGGCTGCCTCCCTATACTTCATCAATGAATTGAACCTCTAAAAAAATAAGGTATGTGATTATTTCTACTACTCTATAGTTGATCTTGCGTTGTTGAGACATCTTTATGTTGTTATTTCCTCTCTCTATACATATACGTCTCACCTACATGAACTTTATATTCCATGCTCATCCATACACCATCCACATGAAGCTCATGATCCCCCTAATACTTCGTGCAAGTTTCGTATATGGGCCATTTGAATGATCTATTTTTTATGATATAGGATTCCAGTTTTAACTAGATCCCATGACCAACCCACATTATAAAATGATATAGTACATTTCTATAAACTCATTATTGACCTTGATATTAATCAGCAACCCATTGATAGAGAGGAGTGAAACGTAATACAGGTTAATATTTTAAAAAGATTTTACAAATAAGGTTTTTCAAATGAGTTAGGTCTTTGAGTATTATATAAAAAAGGAAACCTTGTTCACACATCTATCTTTACGGGGAATAATGAACGTGGTTCACTTTCCAATTCAACATTTTTTGTCCTTTCATCTTCTACCATACTTTCCCTTATCCCTTACCATAGTAGCATGCCCCCATTGAATGGGGACTCTATTATGAGTATCTAGAAATAGACATATCCCCCTAACAATCGAAATTGTAAGCATGAACTTTCTTGAAATGTAACTAAATTTGGTATCCCTGGTGAGGTGTGGAAAAGAATTGATTCCTTCCAAAAATATCTAGAGAACTCAGCAGATGAAAATTTTCTTATTGTCTCAATTCACTTGATTTTTCATTCAATGTTCCCAAGAACTATACGTTTTCTCTCATCGTAGTTTTTCCCCTACTAATTCCATTGATGATTCATTCCACATATTTCATTAAACTATAGTCTTGGTTTCTGGGACTCCCTTAACTCTCTTTAAAGATTTACTCAGACTACCCTTCACTCCATTAATTGGAATCATGACCAACATTCAAAAAATTTATATATTCTTCTGTCTATTTTTAACCGTACTCATGGTTTTTGCTCTAAAATATTTCAAGATATGATTATATTTGTAGGTTTCACTGAGGTTGAGTTATTTTGTTGCTTCTAGGTATTAGGATTTTAAACCAATAATTATTTTGAGTGAAGGATTTTTATTTATCCTAGTGGGACACTTATTTATGTTGTTTTTATTTTTAGTATTCCTTCCATCCCTAAGAATAATTATCATTGTTTTTCATTGAGACATCTTCCAAGACTTGTGAAATCCTTATGAAACACCCCATGATTTGATGATTTTTTTTCAAATGATCTTTATTTAATCGATAGCATCTCTTACATACAAAACCAAATTTAAATGAACAATGATATACTATATCATTATCTTATATTTCTCACCGAGAATTTATATTAGAATGTATGAATATGACTATGTAAATTATAAATATGTTATGTTTTCAAATGAAAAAATTAAATGTTTTCCTTTCAATGAATTATAAATTAAAATAATCACCTGACAACAAGAGAGATATTTTTCGAGAAAACTATTGGTGTACACACAAAGTTCTTTTACCGCAATAAATTATGTTATAAAGTATTTGTGAATTATTTTAATGAAATTTATATATTAAATATTCAATGAAATATTTTATTATTCATTTAACATTTTTCTATTTATTGGATAATAATAAACCATGTTTTATGCACAAAATATATCATTAATAAAAATATGTTTTCAATGAATGTTGTTCAATATTCATAAAAATTAATTTCATCTAATTTTATAAATTGGATTTGATAAAATTTATTCAATTTTTATAATAGAGTGGTTAATTTTAGTAAATAGTTCCCTTTTATCTATTTACCAAATGAATAGTAATCATGGTAAAAATTATCACCATGATAATGTAAATGTGGTTATTCATGGTTAAAAATAAGTAATAATGCCATAATATATCATCCAAATTAATATTGGATGAAGGAAATTATAAATAGTATCCTTAATCTTGATATTTATTTGTTTAATTGAAACTATTTCATGAAAATGATCTATATAATATTTAATGTAAGGAATATTATGAAGTGTCTCCATTTTTATTTAAATATATATTATGTTTCCACATAAGGAATACCAAAATTTTTAAATGAATATAAATGACTATATTTGGAATAAGGAAGTTAATTTGATGATGGGAATTTATTTTTAATTTTTAGAAATTATATTATTTACTTAAATCCATATGAAACTCCAAAACAGTATTTAATTATTTAATAAGAAATATTATAAACGATTTTATTAATTTTAATAGATATATAATATTATGGATTTATATGTGTAGGGTCTCTAAAAGTCAACAATGGGAATGAAAATAATCCCATAAAATTGTAGAAGGATAGAGACGCATGAGGGATGAAAATGAGAAGAAAATATTTGAGGAATTAAATTTGGAAAAGGAACCAAACCGGAACTTCTTTTAGTTAATGGGAAAGGTCCATAAAAAGCACAGACTATGAAAGAAGCAGTATGTGGTTGGCATGCAAAGCATTGTCCTGTGAAGTGTTGGCCAATGAACCAGATTTCTCACTGAATGAATGAGGAAAGGAATGGTCATTTTTACAACACGTCGTTGGAAAAAATCATGATGGAAATGTACATCCCATAATCCATCCCCAAAAACTGAGTTGTTCATAGATGAAGGAAAGGCTGATAACGCCCCATGAACCATGTCATTCTCGGAATTGAGGTGGTTATTTCCACAACTGTGAACTATAACATCACGAGCCTTGGTTGGCTGTGTTATCGGCAAGTCGTAGGATCCCTCTATCGGAAGACAAAAAATTTGTCATGTGAGAATAGATAAAACCATTGCGGAACTCTATTAAAGGACCCCAACACAGATATGATAGGAGGATCATAATTTCATTGTAGGAGAGCTAGTATTCTACAGACAGAAGACATCAAAGGGAAAAATTCAGTGAATTAAGGAACTGGTAATGGTTTCTAGTTGGTATAAAACATGCTGTGAACCATAAAATAACAAAGAATAATTAGATGAAAGAATTGTGATCTTAAAAGGTGAACTACAAACCATTCTCACATATCATATAAACTCCACACTAAATGTAAGACTAATTCCCCCCATTTCAGTCTGGCATACGACATAGCACATCTATATGTGGATGAAACACCACCCGATGTAGCATTACACAACATGGGGCATACCAAACCATTATGCAGACCACATCTAGATTTGGATACTACCCAGGTATGAGGATGGCCCTTCTACCCTCATAGAAAAAATCTATGTAGAAGGTACCCCACCATGCCTGAACAAATGGTATACATGGTATGGTACCCACTGGCTTCCCTCCTTCCAATAAGAATCATTCCCTTCTATTTCCACCCTAGAATCCGAGACCCCTACACAAACCAATATATCTACCTTAGGAAAAATCCTCTAACAAAATGAGCAGACCTATATGAATAGACCATCTGGCACATAAGTGTGCCCTTCTAAATCTGCATACCCATGGTAAGCAGAGTCACGATGGTACTCACTACATTGGAATGGATCGCTAGAAGGTTTTTAAGTCTACATTTCCATGGTAATCTGGAGTCCAAACATGGGATACTAACATGGATCTCCCCATTAAAGTGATAAAGGGTAATTAATTTCTTTTTTATTCAATAAGGGGAATTGATATGTCAAAGGAAATACACTTTTTTTTTCTTTGGATGATATGTAAAATTCCTCGACTTTCCCAAAACCCATTCTACGGTTTCCCTCTTGGAGTAAGCCCCAAACCTTTTAGGACAAACCTAATGAATGCCACATTCATTTCAAATTTATGGATTCATTTATCCACACCATTGTCCACTATCTCCCTGAAATCTTTTGTCATAGGTTACTCTTTTTCCATTAGTTGTTAAGGGATGGTGTGTTCTTTGTCGAATCTACTAGGTCCTATTATTTCACACACCGAGGATGAATCGCATGGGATTAGAGGATAAAAATGACCATAGCATCCAAAAAACCTATGCATGAACTATAAGAAATTTTATTCCTACCTTAGCTAGGCTATGTAGGATGCCATTCTGAAGGCCCGAGCTCAAGGGACATTCTACGTGGAAGTTAGTATCAATAAGAATTCACCACCCACTCACCATGGCATCCTCTACATGAATAATACTGATGTGACTCTTTCATGAAATTCATCCTCCATGGTATATGCGATAATTTGAATCGAACTATGTGTGATTTTATTCCCAAATAATTAGTATACGTTAGAAGCTTCCCTTAGGTCCAAACCCAACACCCACACCACCCTAATATTCACAAAGACATATATATAGTATGTAAATTCCATCCAAGAGACCATATTATTCCTGACCAACCAATTCTATATGGGCATAATCCCCTCATTGAATCTGGACTTTGCCCCTTTCACTTAGACGTCCTTTCTGCATGACATTAAAAAACACGAATGGATCCATGTCACATGACCTTAAAAGGCGACGTCTCCAGTTATGTTGAACTAAACTATATAGGATCGGATTCCTCTAATGAGGATATGTAAGAAAACCATTTTATGGGTTCGATCCCAATATCAAACCAAATTATGTCCCCCTTGGATGATGATAATCTCTAGAGTGCATCATCATAGGGCTTAAAATAGATTTTTCTCAGTAATTCTAGATAAATGGCTATTTGTAATTGATTATACAACCCATGGGTAATCCATGGAAACACTCATATGTAACGAACCAAGGATTAATAATCATATGATCATTTCATAAATCAATATGAGAATCTGAGTGTAGGAAATAATTCCCTCCAAAAGGGTGAGATATGCCCAGAGTCCCATCCTCTCGACCAATTATGTCCTCAAATGTCATTGGTGTAATACTCATCCAATTAGAAACAACCTTTAGAGGGAAGGTCCATGAATAATGGATAACGAGGCCATTGGGAGTTTCTGGATCCACGAATAAACTCGTTGAAGACCATGTATGGACCTTGTCCCCAATATGGGCCAATTTCATGAACACATACCCCTTGAAATCACCCACGTGGATCAGGAAAATGAATCACATCCTTGAATTACATAAAAATGAATGATTTCCCAATTCTAGTGGGACAATCTCACCCAAAACCTATAACCCAGTATGACATCAATCTCGATAAAACAAAAATGGTGAACCAGATGTGAATCAACAACCAGTGTGGAAGGTCACCCCACCTCAATCCACTTTGACATTCAAAAGGAAGAGGGCCTAACAAGATTACCAATCATGCATGCAATCAAGATATGGTACTTTTATGGGGTTTCATTGTCTATTCTTATAATGTGTATTGTATGGTTCACCGGAGCTATCTTCAGTCCATATGGCATCTAAATAAACTCCTTAAACACACATTTTAGTGACCACGTGGGTGTTCGGATCCCATACAATGAACATGACACCCTCTTCTACCCAATGTATTCAATTCAGAGAATGCCCTTAAATTGGTGTAATCTCACAAGCCACCTATTCAGTCGCGGATGAAAATATAGAATAGGATGACCCTGCTGGCCATCTTCAACCGCTTCAGGAGTCTATCCTCATAGAGTTATTACAAGTACCTAACTTTTCTTAGGGAGGGAGATGTAGTCAATGCCAATTATTTCATACCATATGCAGAGGAACCCCGCTCAAGGGAACCTTCTATGGGATGTACCATCAACAATGTATGACTTGATATCCTCACTCTATAGAGGATCCCATACTGAGGGAACCTGCTGAAATCCAATAGACACGAGCCCCTCAGGCTACCTACTGAGGGTGGAAAAAACATAATTATGAATAGGTTACACCCTAGTTTCATTTGAAGGAGGTTCACTACATATCTTTGGTGGCATATAATGGGAATACATAAAATATTTCCCCTCCTACTGAATCCCTCCATGGAAATACAGGGGAAATATATGAGAATATGAATATCTATGATCTCTCCTATGAAACCCAACATTGAAATATGTTGGAATAATAATAAAGAACCAACATTTCTACTTTTTCTCGATAGTATCACTATGTAGTCAGAGTGGAAAATTATAGGCATATGGAAATCATTGCCAATGTACATGAATTCCTTCATCCAAATACGATGGAAAACCGCTATAAGAGAGTGAAAATTAATGATGATGCACAACAAGAACACTATCTAAATAGGAAGGAAATTTATTATAAGTCATACTACACTTCAAGCACATATGAATCCCACCATCCAAATATGTTGGAAATACAATACGAGCATAGTAAAATTTCAGTGGATGGAAATTAAGACTGTGACAGAAATACATCAGAAAACTAGCTCATGAAAATTATGACATGAAAATACAAAATCACCAACCAAATATGGTGGAAATCAGATAAAATAACCAGTGGAAGACTCATTCCACTATCTCGTCATAAGAGAAACACCAGTAACCACATGAATCTTATGGAGGACCAGACCTGGCAAAAAATCCAACCCAAACATCGGAATGGGATTTCATACCCATTCTACACAATGATTTATCTCAACACATCCTGGACCTGATAGAGGATATGATATTGTTCCCATACAATATCCATGAAAAATTTGAAGACATCATTGCATTAGCAGTAAAAGAGAAGAGTTAGGCCCTTGGCCGGATCTCCACTGGCAGGGTGATTCATCCACTAAATTAGATAATCACTTTGGAGAAAACCAACATCCCTGTTCTAGTCTACAAGGGTCTATGGAAATATTTCAGGATAAAAGGATGACTAGATTAGGATCAAAAACCCATTCTAATTGGGCTACATTAGTTCAATGTGTAGGATGCTTAAGGTATGTCATATATCCCTTCTAGAACTCACGATGTTCATCAAAATATCTTAGCAAAATCATGGTTACCAATTAGGTAGCGACCAGTATGAGAATGTTGCTACCAACACCATGTAGCCCCAGTCTCCCACAATAGTTCACAAAAAATGAAAGGCACCAAAGTTAACCATAAAATGAAGAACACATTCTTTATTTTTCCCTGTTGGAAGAAGGAGTTCATGGAACCATCAATAATTTATCAAAATAGAATCAATATCCTATAATTTAATTTCAAAATTATGCAAGTGGTTTTATTAGTTGAGAAGGTCCTCACAACAATGTTTCTAACATCAGCTCTAAAGGTCCTCCCTAGGGCACACACAAGGGCATACTTAGTGGGCTAGAAATTATCTATCATTATGAATTATCTCCTGATGTGTTTTGGGGTAGCCTTCCCTCCAACCATAATATTGTATAACCATAAGGCCATCCCCTTTCTATAGTGTACACTAATTGTCCTTCCCATGGTATACACATCAGATATGTTTCTCCCTATAGTAAAATGTAATGATTTTATGGTAGCCCTCTCTATGATGGAATTCAAAACGAAGGCCCTCTGCGTAGTGACATAAAAAGTTATAAGGTCCTCCCCTCGTTGCTATAAATCATATAGGCCATCCCAAGAATTTACACTGTAGATAATCTCCCAAAATCTAGATCTATGATGGAATCCCTCTCCATAATAGCAGTCATTATAAAGGTCCTCACCTTGTTGTGATCTACTCTGATGATCATTATGAATGAATACACCATAAAATCCCACCCCATTACTGGACACTATGTCGTGATGGTGTTCCACGCCATCACGACACCAACTATGAATGTCCTCTACATAGTCAAATTTTATGCCATATAGAAGTTCCTCCCACCATTGGGTAAAATGAGTGATATCCCTCATATGCATAGGTGCTTGGAAAAATGTAGTGCGACATATAGGATGATATATACACGAAAAGATATATTGTTTCTCTGCCAAGGGAAGACTCGGGGCCACACTCATCTTCTGAGCCACCATCTTTCCATTAACATTTCAGAAATACTCCCACTAAACCCACTGCTTGGAATGTAATCATTATTGAGTAGTCCAACTGAGAAGATAAAGAAGAATATTTCTTGGAAGAACAACAACAGGATGTATTCCTTGTAAAAGGAAAACTAACATGGGATGAGATATGAGTGATGTGTAGGCCCACAACACCTTCTCAATTCGAAATACCAAGAGAGTTGTTAGAATAATTCATGCATAAAACTCTCCATAACATCATGAAAAATTCACACTAAATAAAAGAAAGGTTATTTCCCTACGACAGTTATGTAGATCATTTTAATGTATTGGGAGAGATATACCATAAAATCAACCTAGAAGCCCTCCTTTCCTCATGGAATACAGAATCAGAAAGGTGGAAGAAATACCTTCCACTACCATTTCTCTATGCACTACACAAGTTACACTTCCTTATCAGTAATGGCATGTTTGATGTTCATATCTGGGGACGGGGATAACAGGGAGCTATACACATCACCCCACTCCTTGTCTAGTAAAACCCACCATAAGTGGAATCTTGAAATGTCATCATACCCAGGTGGTGGTCAAATTATTTTCTACTTGGAAAATGTAGAATACCTTACAAGATTTATCTTTTATTAAGTCTCAAAAGAATCATGCCTAAAAAAAGTAGACCATCTAGAATCTCCAGAACCATGTTAATAAGATCATCTAGTAGGATTATCGTCTAAGGGATATTAATCAAATAACACTACTGATGTCCTCCAATGAAATTAATTCGTGGGTAGACTGACACCATTTTTGGTTCACACCAATTAGGGAATGCATGATGTCGGGAAATTGGGAATGGAAGCAACAACTGCTGTAATATGGGGCCAGCCTAAGCCCATAGTGCTATGGGGAATTTCTGACCCAAAACACCCCAAAAAACTAGATAATATTGGTTGAGTCATGTCAAAAATGGAATGGGAGAAACCCCTTCCCACAGGGTTTGGAGCATTATTACCATAAATTACTGCCTGACAGAGGACTGTCTTTGCTTGTCTTGGAGAACATTGGAGAGGACGTTCACATGTTCCATCCCATCCTATGACTCATGTCCCCCGCAAACGAAGTTGCACAACATGATCATATCAAGGCTACCTACTAGTTACTCATTGTTAATAAACCCAAAGGATACCACAAAACGGAAGGTGAAAATATAAAAAATGACATCAGAATCTCTCCTACCATTCAACACCAAGTACATTACCCCCAATGTAGTATGCATAAGTGAATGTCATGGACATCAGTCCCAAATACCATTCTGAAAATAATACAAATAATGAGAAAACTAGAGAAGAGGGTTCCCTCTTTAGATGTCCCACACTGATGCTTGGGGGGTTCACACTAGAAACCATATTTTTACCCTTAACTTGGGAACCCCCTCAATTAATCCTCCAATACCTATCGCATGAACCCTCAATATGGAAAAAATAAATAACTAGTTCTAAGACCCTCCTCTTTCTCATGAAAATGATTATTATACAATTTAGGAGAGTTTCTATCAATAGTGGTGAAATTAAAGAGAAGAGGTGACACAATACCATGCTGATAATATCATTCCATCCTACATGGTATGTTCCTTAGGTGGACATTCAACACATAATTCTATCAGATGAACTTCTACCTCACGGGCTCATCCAGATGAATGAATCAATGCTTAAGAGCTCATTTAGGGCGTCACTGAGAGCATAAATCTACATAAACTTAATCCAAATAGGATATCAAGACATCCACCCATTGGGGAATAAATCTGAATAGATTTATGAAAATTTCCAGATGTTACCTCGGTTGTTCATCTTCCTCAAGATCTAGATGCATCGACACATCCAATACTTCATCCATCTGCGCCCACTCATGCTCAGGTCTAAAAGGACACACATAAAAGTCACTGAAATACCATTGAGTCAATAAAAACACAAATGGATGAAATGGAAGGATGGTTCACATCAATACAACTAGAACTGAAAAATTACCCTGAGTGGGTGAACAACATCCCGCCTCAACCAAACATTGAAAAACTTATTTTTCAAGTATTCAATGGATTAGGGGACCCAGAAAAACATATAATGAAATAATATTCTTAATGTTCTCCCATTATGGGAACCCAGAAACAAAAAGAAACTATGAATCTCAAATTCCATTTGAAAACCCTAAAAGGTTCAGCCTTCATATTGTACACTAGTTTTCTGGCTAACTCAATAATAGGATGGGAGGTTATCCTATGCCCGTTACAATTTTAGTTCAGCATTATGATAGCGAAAATATATGTTAGTGATCTCATGCGATGGAAATAGTTAGAGAATGAGAGAGTCTCATACTTCATCAAGAGATGGAAGGGTGTGAATTACTCCATGAACTAGACACTCACCCAAGATGAGATGCTGGACATAACAATCATCAACCTCCATGATGAGCTATGAACAACTGTTATTCTGGAGAAATATATAAGTGGTTTTTGAGATTTATCCTCAATATCTCAAAGGATATAAAATTCCTTGAAACAGACGAATCTCAGGTCTCGGGAAGCCTCATCATCCCCAATAAAAATATTATTGAGATCCAAAGTTGTTTTTGTTATGCTTAATCCACCCCCTACACTAGCACTAGCTCCCCGGCCAATGCCAAACTTCATAGGGCCCCCTCGATGTCAGCAACCACCATATCCTATACAGGATGAGCAATGGTCCAATGGATGATGAAATAATGTGTATTATTTTCAATATGATCAATTTCATGGATACTTCATAGCCACCATGAATAGTTACGTTCTTTAGCTACAAATTCCAAAGAGGACTGATGAAGTAGGTCTCGATGACCAGCCAAATTACTACTCCTTCCACTGGATATTGGGGCACAATATCCATGTGTTATTTGAATTAAAGGACCTTTTGAAATGAATGATAGATTATGAAATGAGTAATCTGGTACCACAACCATAGCAAGTAGAATATGTTTCTACCACTGCTCAAGATGAAGAGGGGGATTGGAAAGAAAATTTAAGAAAAGGATGTAGAGGATTGATAGATGGATGACTCATAAAGAAATCAACTATGCCCACAAAATTCTCCAGGAATAGTTGAAGTAGTCAACACTGCCTCGAATAGCTCCTGATGAAACATGACAATCATATGTATCTTCAAAATCCTTTGAAGGACAACCACACAAAAAGTAGTCTAATAAGAAGGGTGAAAGGAAGGACCAAGAAGATGAACCTGTACCGAAACCAATGATGGATTTGATAATGTCATATTACCATCCCTCAGACATGAAGGTATGACCACCACCCCACCAAATGGTACAATGGTCACCAACCGACCCAATGACACCACTAGAGATAGATGATAAGGATGATTCATAGTCAGAAGAGGAGTAGATTTTTTCCGTAGTAAATTTCAACCACATGATGGATCTATTATTCGACAATGAACATTGTAATCAACCAGATATCCCCACAACCAATTGGGGGGTCAAAGAAAGATACAATAGATTCCATGGATATCAAAGGAGAGATAACCAAGGACTAAATAATGATTATGGATGCACCACCTCTCAAATTGTTTGTGTGGAGAGCACCCTTGAAAGGACCCTTTAGTAGTTTCATTAGGGACATGAAAATTTTTCTACACCCATAGGGATCCATCCCTGTCCAATTCATCAACAATATTTATTGGAGGAAGAAAATTTTAATGATTTCTACAAGAAAGTGATAAGAACTACCCATCCCAATCCAAGATGGATAGAATATCCTTCACATTCGACCCCAATGGCCTACCCATCTCTAACAAATGATGGATCACTTAAATACACTATAAATGAGAATCCCTAAGATGGGAAGTAGTGTCCATTAGATCAAAAATATGACATTTTGAAGAAGATATATTTCATACCAGCTATGTTTTCAATCATCGATGCATTGAATCTATTAGTATATTTATTGGAAGCACTAATTTAACCTTTATTGAGTCCCCATGAGTTTCATGCTAAAGTAGATTCCACTAATGTCTATAAAAAATTGTACAATCTAGTGGAATTACAGGCTGTTATTTCCTTCACAAGTCAAGATAGTGATTCCATCATGAAAAGAGATATCAATGCCTTATAAGTCTTCGGAACAATAAATGGTGTCTATATATAAATATTCTTCAAATACAATGGCTATGTGGTTCATCTCCTACCATTATGACCACTCAATCAGCTAGGATCCACTGATGATGATTTAATTCCCTTCACCACAACTCAATTACTTTATTAAAAAATAGAAAATAAGTAGATCGACCAAACTTTGCTTGAAACGCAATTTGGAGGCCTCATAGATCAACCTGATGTTCTGGTTGTATGAAAAAAATATGGCTTTCAACAACCTGTTATGGTGGCCCTAGATGAATAATCATGAAGAAATCCCCTGCTTGTTCCATATGTTCATGAAGTATAGCATTATTAAAAAAAGTGGGACAAGAAAGGAACATAAGTATCCATTTGAATTATATGACTCATATTATATTGATTCTGGGCTCTATGAACTAAATTAGAAACAACCCTAAACATATGGAATTGATTAGATCAATTCCCCCAATTGTTTAGAAATGGTTTCCACCGATCTCCTGAAATAGCTCTGTGAGGAATACACACTACACGTCAATCAGGCTGAGGGAAAATTTCCAAAACCAGATGAGTATTTAGAAGTCCTCATTAATTTTTTAATGGATATGGAGCCTGATATTGTTGAAAGGCTCAATGACTCGTTAGATGATATGGAATGATTGGATAAAAACTCCCATGAACAATCATCAAAACCCCTAGAAATACATTCCTCAACTGTTGAGGTTGGAAGAAGTATAATTTTTCTCATAGAAGTATAGGAAAATCATTTACCCATTATTGGGTATTCTATAATGAAGCCTCTACAGATTTCAAAGAAAGAACAGGCAGCTTCACCTCCCAAACACCAAAAGTATGACTTTTCCTTCAACTAGAGAATAATTGATTCAATGATTATTTCCCCATTTGATTATGGAGTGGAAGATGGTTATGATATGTAGAATATATAATAATAGAACCTACGGGATGACCCTATAGTATTTGGGGAATGTGTCATTACCACCGTTGATGAAATCAATGAAATCTACATGGGTACATAAAAAACCCGCGACACACTATTGTTAGTTTGATAATGAATTTGGATGAACAAGACATACACACCTATTTCTTAAGATATAATTGAGTGTTTTTTTCTAGGAATTAAGAAAAAATGGATGGTCATGATCCCGAGGTGGCCACTAACCACTTGGGCCTGCCAGAGAGCCACCATGGCAACACGAAAGCTTGTAGAATGACACACCCAACCCAAGATCCCAAAATAAATGTCGTAGTCGGAAATATCATTGATATAACTTAATTCAATAAGTATAATAACTTATTTGGATAGAAAATAATTTCATCATTAAGAGGTAAAACACCTGTCCATATAGAAAAAAATTTAGTTGCCACCCTAGTACGTGGACCACATCTAGATCTGCTTACCACCATGGTATACAAACAACATTCAGATCCACATACCACCCTAGTATGTGGTCCACATCCAAATCCACCTACCACCTTGAAAAAAGGAAAAACTATCCACCCATAGAGAAAAATGCAACGCCTATGGTACCCCACCCCACATGAACAAAGGCTACACGGAGTCGGTTACCCTCATGATTTTAACGTTTTGGTACTGATTCTGGCCTTCAATTTCCATCGCATTCTCTGAGTCCCCTCCACAAACCAGTCTATTGACATTAGGCCAAATCATCTTTCAATGCTACCAATCCTATATGGATGGACCATCAGGCACACCAATTTACCCTTCTAAGTCTACATGCCCATCGAAAGAGAAGTCATGAAGGTATTCCCTACATCGTATGGACCTACGGAATGTTATTAAGTTTATATTCCTATGGTAATACAAAGTCCAAACATATAATACTATTATGAAACTACATATTATAGGGATCATGGGTAATCGCTTTCTTTTCTATTCAATAAGGGGTAGCGATATTTCAAAGTAAATATTCTTATTTTTTTATTTTGATGAGATATAACACTCATAGCCTTTACCACAACATGTTTTAGGGAATACATCACAGATTATGCCCCTAAACTTTTGGGATGGACCTAATTTCCTTCAATTTCATTTAACATTGAATATTTCATCACTACACACCCTCTTCCACCTTTTCGGGACAACTTCTTCTATAGGATCCTCATTTTCCATTGGAGGAGAAGGGAAGGTATGTGGTTTTCGGAATCTACTATTTCCTCTTGATTCTCACACTGAACATGACTCATGTAAAGATATAGGTTAATTATGAGATTATAATCCCCAAAACATACACATTAACTAGGAGAAATATGATTCTGAATGTATCCAAGACATGTAGGACGCATGTCTAATGACCCAAGAACAAGGGGACTTCAACATGAAAGTTGGTCTCAAAAAGAATTTCCCCCCGAATCACTAGGGAAACACTTCAGGAATATGGCCAAAACAGCCCTTTCATTAAAGTCATTTTACATGGCATAATACCTAATTTGAACAAAAATAATAGGGATTTGAATCCCAACTAATTGGGATATTTATGAAGCTTCCCCATGGTCTAAACCCAACACCCAAACCACCCTATTTTTCACCAGGTCATATCCCATGGTTGGGTCATGTCCATAAAAAAGATAATATAATTCCTAATAATCCCGGGCCACCTTGGAATAATCCCAATATTGAATCTTGAGTAGGAACCTTTCTTCTAGAAATCCTCGCCACATGATGTTAAACTATACAGATGGGTCCCCTTCACATGACCATAAAAGGTGATGTTTCTAGTTAAGTGACACCGAACAACGTGGGTTCTAATTATTCTAATGAGGATACAATGTAAACCCATTGTATGGTTTTGACCATTATATAGAAGGACCTTTTATCCCCCTATATGAAGATAAACTCCAGATCACCTCATCAATGGTATTAAACTAGCTTTGAATCAGTAATTCCTTATCTATGGGTATTTTTAATTGATTCTATAACACATGGGTAATATGTGGACACAATCTTAGGGAAAGAACCCTGGATTCTTGAACATATGAAAACTTTTTAAATCTAAAAGAGAGTCATAGTGTATTCAATAATGTCACCTAAAAGGGTGTGAGGAGCTCTTCCTCCCATCGTCTTGAAAAATGGTGTCCTTAGATGTCTTTGTATGAATCCTCATCGAATGAGTGAATTCCATTGGAAAGAAGATTTATGATTCATTGATACTAGAGATGTTGTGAGTTTCTTGATCCACGAATAAACACTCCAAAGGCCATATGAGGACCTTGTACCCAATATGGACCAATTGGATGAACACATTCCCCCTAAAATCACCTACTGGAATATTCAAATGTGGAACCTCCTTAAATAACAAAAAAATGATACACTATGAAATCCTAGTGGGACAATCTCACCGGATTCCTAAAACCTAGTCCGATTCAAATTAGGAAGAAAAAATAGTTTTCCAAAAATACTATAGATTAATATCACATTTTAAAAATATTTTAATGTATTATATTAATATTAAATCATTTTCTTCATGTACTTTATGTAAAATGTAGTTAGTTTGTCACAATTGACATTGATGATATTTAATCAAAATAATAATTCATTTTATTATTTAAAAGTCAAAAAAATATTGTGAGAGGAAAATAAGGATAATATATGGCTTAAAATGTCATTCATTCTGCATTTATGAAAAAAATATACCCATATTTGTAAAATAATAACCATTTAATTTTGTAAATGAAGTTACCATGGTTAATGTTAAAATGCATTAACTAAGGGGGTAAACCAAAAGACAATGTTTAAAAAACTAATTAGACATATAATAATTATATTTGATGATATTATTTCAATCCTATAATATCTTTTCATTGTATCCATATCAGTTTTGAGAAATTTTTTTAAGAGGATGATTTTATTATATTTTAATCTTTTATGAAGTCCCAATAGTTCCCCTCCCCACAGATATAAAATGGTACCTCTCCATTCTCTTCTTCATACAACTTTAAGTATTATATCTCGAATATACCACAAATAAATACGTTCTGATATTCCGTATACACAATATATAGGTTTTGATCTTCCTAAAATACCAACCATATCAACATTAAGATGATATGTAAATGAGATATTTGAATGTAGAGTTAATAACCTTAACCGGACACATCCATATTAATTCATAATTTAACATTTTTAAAAATTTAATATCATTTATACAATAATAAATTCCTCATCCTAAATATAATAAAATTTTATTCTTATTTTTTCTTATTAAACCACCATTATGCAACCTCTTCAATCAAATGATAAGTTAAATTATTGCTTTCATGTAGGTACGACTTACCGTCTCAACGTGGCGATATAATTCATTTCCCATCACCATATTTCATTGATCGTTATTATGATGGGTTTGACGTTTATATATAATAATTAATATATATTTATTAATTAGTAACCATCAAATCATATCTAACATATTACCTTCCAATCCATTAGAAAATTATAGCATCAGTCATGCGTACATGTGGACTATCACTTGTAGGATCGAAATAACAATGTATATGCTCAATATACAAGGGGGGGGGGGTAAAATGTACACTTTAAAAATTCTTTTGGAACATTTAATGTTGATTACGGATAATGATTTTTTCCTTAGACATGGAAAATCTAGGTTTAACAAAGATAAAATAAGCAAATTCACAACACCTCTGATCACCAACTAGAGAAATGGATCCAAGGTTTACAATATAAGATTCTACCATAGAGTGTATATAATCATAAACTAATCATAGTACAAGTGTAAGGAAATACAAGAAGGTTATCCTTTCCATACAATACAATATGCAGCGGAAACAAACAAGTAGTAAAACTACAAGTAACAAACAATAACTCTTTTATCCCAAAGAGAAGGGTATCCATCAACATTGGATAAAGGTCTCTTGATTTATACATTCAATCAAGTCTATCTTACCCATACCAGGATAAGCCCTCGATACGAAGATCAGAATCTATGTCTTGCTATCCCCGCAAGCCCTCAACATCAAGGTAGTTGGATCCTCTTTCTTCCTCAGCAAGGAAGCCCTCGATCTTCAAGGTATTCAACACCACTTTCTTCCTATCCCCGGAATTCCTTGAATGTAATCACTGACATCTAGTTTCGCACGAAGCAATCTGAACGAGCAGTTCAGTACGCACAAGTCACCAAAAGGTTCTCTCTCTAGAATTCACCTTAACTGCATGTGTTCTCTAGATCGATCAACTTGTTATTGAGCTCTTTCAAAAGAGCTCCTATTTATGTCAAAATTCCAACGGTCAGCACCCTCTTCCAACGATCATATTTTCCATGAAATTCGGAGGGACCTGTACATATGTAACTCAACCAACGGTTAATTACAAACAGAATAGACGACATCATTTTATAACAAACTATGTATAACTGAATGTACTCCATCATTTTGAAATGAACCATACGTAAGTAAATGATAATCAACATTTCAGAGTGTAAGAAAGTAAAAAGTTCATAGTCTAACCAAAATGATGTTCGGAGTCGATGTTAAGAAATATTCGGATTCTTTTTTATAGGAATTTAGAGCCTGGTTTCACCAGAGATCTGATTCTGAACATGCAGAGTTCGGAGTCGAAGTACTTGAGAGATCGGAGTCGAATTTCTTCAGAGTTCGGAGTCAAACTTCTTCAGAGTTCAGAGTCGAACTACTAAAGAGTTCGGAGTCGAACTGCATAAGAGTTCGGAGTCGAACTTCTTCAGAGTTCGGATTCGAACTACTTAAGAGTTCGGAGTCGAACTAATTGAGAGTTTGGAGTCGAACTTATTCAGAGTTCGGAGTCGAACTACTTAAGAGTTTGGAGTCGAACTTCTTAAGAGTTCAGAGTTGAACTGCTTAAGAGTTCGGAGTCGAACTTCTTCAGAGTTTAGAGTCGAACTACATCAGAGTTCGGATCCAAACTCATGAATGTTCTGTGTCAAGAATTTGGATTAGATCTACATTACAGACCACATCCAGAATTTGGATCCTAAAAATAGAATGTTCCAAATCTTTTCATTATATTGCTCTGGGAGTTTGTGTATGAATACGGTTTTTGAATTAAAAATAATATTTCTATGTATAAGAAAATCTAGGTTAGGGTAAATTTTCTTAAAGAATTAAATTTTCCTTATGGGGGTAAAAATAATATTCACTTATGTCGAAGGTTATTGTGATTTTCAAAATAATAAGGAATGAAAAATTTATAAGGAAAACCTTATTGACTCAACAATCTCCCCCTTTTTGGAAAGCACAAACATCCTTTTGAAAAAGCATATAAGGATTTTGAAAATTTTCATTTGGCTTTGAAATTTAATACTTATCTCCCTTTGTTCATGGATAAAAGTGAATATACCTAACTATCCGTTAGGCAATGAAACTCTAAGGATTATATTCTGAGTTTCCGGATTGGAGTTTTCATTATTGTAAGAATAAAAAACTTCGTAGTGGGGAACTCCCACTTTCATTAAGGATATTTCTCTTATAAATTTTTCCTTTCTCCTCCTTAGGAGTAGTTCGTTTTCCTTCTCCTCCTTTGTGATATTCAAAAAGAATTGAAGGTAATGGAAAACAAAGTATGGTACCTGAAACATTAGTGTATAACAAGATACAACCAACCAGATATCCATTTCATTAGAGTTGGGAAAAAATGTACAAGGAAAGACAATTACAACAAAAGATCAGAGTGGGTTCCTTTGTCTTCCTTTTCCTTCGGAGTGAGCTACATTAAAAAGTCTTTGAGATTCTTAAAGTCTCTTTGATATTCCCCTCGTTCCCTCTCCAAGGATTTTACCTTTTCTTCTTGAGCTTTTAAAGCCTCTACCTGAGCCTCCAAGGCTTATTTCTGCAACATTAACAACTCATCTTGCTGAACCACTTGTTTCTCAAGCTCAATCCAGAGATATATATCATTTATAAGATTTTGAGCAATTGAATTTTCCTTGTCATTCAGTTCCTTCACTTGTTGACTCCGGGTACTCTGCTCAATAATCAGGTCATCTTCAAGATTCTTATCCTTTTTATCTCCTATTTCAAAAGCATTTTTCACATCATTATGAAACTTATATTACACATTAAAGTCTTTTTCAACTATCTTAGACCACTTTTTTACCTCAATGCAAGACATTCTATGTATATCATAATCGATCAGAAAACTTTTCTGTTCAGCTTCCAACTTCACAAACTTATCCATGACCATGGATAAAGAATCTGATTTCTTATTCATAGTTTGTTGCAGCATCTGGCATCTGGAATATATTATTGGAATAATCGGAATTGTGTCCACCAACTTTCTCAAAGACTGAACCACAAAATCATGCCCGTGAGATGATGATTCGAAATCAGAAATTTCTCTTTGCTCTTCTTCAACTGGCACCAAATTCCTTCTAGAGGTAACACCAACCTCTTTCCACCTGATGAGATCTTTTATAGGTGTCTCCATGAGATCTTTCTTCCCCATATCAGATTTCGGAATGGGTTCCACATTAGGAGATACATCCTCGGATTCAGAAACTTGAACGATCTGGTCTTCATCTGGTTTCTGTTTTTCTTGACCTTCCTCAAAAAAATTCATCTCATAGGATTCTTCTTCATCATACAACACATTTTATTCTTCTAGTTGTTGATGTTTCTTGATAGATTCCTCGTCTCCCTTAAATGAAGTAACTAACTTTGTAGGTTAAGCTTTATCTTTGTAGTCCTGTACTTTCTTGATCAAGGTATCCATATATTCACTATCCTCTTCTTCTTCTTCTTCAACTTCTTCTTATGATACTTCAGAAACTTCCTTCTCAACTTCTACAACTATTACTTTACCCTTTTCCTTCTCCGAAGTGACATAGTTCTTAGCTGGAGTTTCTGTTAAAGAAGGTTCAACAATAAAAGATTCCGGAACTGGAAGCAT